>OX461808.1:109627404-110320627 GCA_949802685.1 Dicyrtomina minuta
GGGACACACTGTACTACATAATTATATATAAACTTTATTTCTAATAGAATAATTGACGTGTCAGGTTAATTAAACAAAAAAAAACAATGCAATGTTATTCTTATTAGACATGCAGTTTTATTCGAATATGAATATCAGAAGGAATGATACAAATTAGTTTGCTACTATATTACGCTTATAAATAAATTACGTAGAAATAAATAACTTAATGAGAAAACCAAATACTTAAATTTTGACGCATATAATTACTACGCATTTAAACTTCAAAGCTGCTTGTATTTTTCCAGTAAATACAACTATTCTGTTGAACACTCAATTTACTCATGAGCCCCACAACAGACTCTGCGAGGGACTCCACTGCTGCAACGTCAATACGGCAAAAATGAAATTCAAATATTTCCATGTTGGACAGTCGGACTAAATTCTCAATCCAAGGTGTCTCGACGGTAAATGGGGATTCTGGATTCCCATGACATATAAATTGTTTTAATTTCGTCATTGAAGAAAAATATTTACCGACTCCATTCAAATACTTTGGCTCAATTAAATCAAAGCGTAGTATTAGTTTTTCCAATCCGACAGGTAAACCTTCAAAATGACTAAATTCTCCTCCACGAATTGGAATCCTTATTTCAGGATTTTTTGAAACATTCAAATCAAAATCTGCTTTTGATATATCAATATTTAATTTCTTTAAATATCTACAATTTTTATAGACTAATAAATTATGTTCAATAGTAGTCTCTCTCGTAGTAGTAGTTCTTTCTTCCGCCTGGCGATGTCCAGGTCCAGGTCCAGGTCCAGCAAAGTCTGGGAGTAAAACGTATTTATTATTTATATGAATATCCTGAAGAGTATGCTGACATGCAAAGATGGTCACAGCCACATTTTCGTACGTTTGCAAAGGGATAAATTGGTCATTGTAAACGTCAAGAACTCTTAAGCGTTTCTGCGATAACAAAATTTTGTCAAAATTCTCGGTAGATAGATCCCCGCATAATTTGCTCAAGGAAAGTCTTTGGAGCCCTTTCACTTCTTTTACGGCTACTCGTACACGATTAACTTCCAGCGTTTTTAGCTTCCCAGCGTATGTAATTATAAATTGGTCAAGCGCTCCGGAATTTTTTAAATTAACATTATTTGATGCAACACTACGTCTTGAGGTAGAGCTGGATCGTCGTCGTCGTTGTCCAAAACTGTGCGTCCGCTTTTCCCTTTGATTTTGGTTTTGAATAAGACGAAGTGTATTGATCATTACAAATTTTATTCTGCTAGTTAAAAACGCGAGAATTTCTAATTCGTCACTGCTCAGTTTTTGACCTCCTTCCATTATTAGTTCTGTGAGACGGGAAATTTTTAATTTTGGGTACAGGTGGAAATCAGCAGAACTTTGAAACTTGAGAAGGGAAATATTTGATAAGATGAGACGATGGAGATTGTTGCAAATTTGGAGGACGAGATGTAGGTTCTTGAGCGTCATGAGTCCAGAGAATTCCGCAGTTGTGACGGTCCCTTTACACCTTGATAAAATCGGCGTTTCAATCATCCCTTCAAAATCTGCTATGTTTAGTTTCTGCACTTTGGTCCAGTCTATATAATTATTCTGACCCCGCGATGTTGTGGATGGGGATAGACCTAAAGAGGAGGAACGATTGTAGGTCCTTTGGTTATTAATAAAACCTTCGTTTTCGTTTAATGCAGTTAAAGAATTTTCATTGCTTGTTGTGTTATCGCTAGCGCTAGCAATTACTTCCATCTTAAAATCCTTGGTTTTCATATTGCATTTCTTTGGAATTTAAATTTCGACGAAATTCACTTAAAATTTTTAACATGTTTTTGACTTCGATGGAGTGAGATATGAGAGACAATCAAGATACACTTTTTACAAGAAATATTGAGATGCATGCAATCCTATTTGCCAATAAGCAGCGGTTATTGTCTTTACTCAAAACTTTAAGCATTAATCATTCCATGGATCCGAATTAAATTTAATTAATTAATGCTAAATAATTCATGGTGGAATTTAGAAATTACACATTTGAGTGCGCGACGTGTAAATGTAGTAGTTATTACGTCAATGCAGGATGGCCCCTTGCCATCTACGCCATGCATTGATGCATTACTTCGACTTCAAGTACCTCCTATGGCAATGGCATTGTTTTTGTTTACATCTTGCATCTTCCAATTTGTCACGTACATATTATTTTTGAATGTTTAAAGTTTATAGAAAAAGTTAGTTTGTTGAAAAATGCAAAACAATATAAAGCTCTTATTCCCCTAACTTCTTGCCATGCAAACAAAAGCTTGTGCAACAACTAATAAATATCGTCTGTGAAGAGCCAAAATTACCCATATCCAATTTAAGCTAGAATCAAATCGAGCTATGTAATAAAAACAAAATGAGAAACATGCGTAAAATTTTATTTATGAGTTTTTGAAAAGTGTATAATGTTCTATTTAAATCATTTCAAAACATATTTGAATATTTTTGTAGCTTGTGGATATTGTTTTAGCTAAAAATGGATATGGGTCATTTTGGTTCTTAACAGACAAGAACTAAATAATGCGCATCATTTATCTCATGAATATTTTACACCAGAATATTATATCCTACTAACACTGCCATAATATATTATCTACAATCTACAAACTAACAAACTACTTATACATCAATCACGTCGTACGTCATCATTACAACAGAAATACTATTTATTATTCTTTTAGTGAGGCCATTAGGTCCGGAGGTAAACTGTAAGGAACAAAGTGAAACTAGAACTACTTAGATGCAAGAGATAATTAGAGGGGGTTCATTAATACAAATTATATCCAATTTTAATCTACTACAAATGCAAACATATTACGCGCTATATGTAATTGTGTGGAACTACCGACATTTTCTTTTGCTACAATTACCTTCAACTTTTACTTAAATACTGTAATAAAATAACGTAATTTAAACATATCGTAACAAAATTGAACAGAAATAGCTTTGCACGATAAAAATATCACAAGGATTATATTACTTAGTTATTAGTAGCATAAAAGTGTATGTAAGGCAAAACTGTATTCAGTCATTTGTAGATGATGGTCCAGTTTGGAAAATTTCTTTGAGGAATATCATCGCCTTAGCAGCTGCATTACATTCGGCAAGCTCGACAGTATCTGCTAGGCCAATAAAAGCAGAAGGTGATGCATCTTTATAACGAGACTTTCCTCCAGGAAACGTGAAGTAGCAATAAGAATTCCACTGCCAATCGTCATTAGAATTGGGTAAATAAGCGTCTAAGTATTTAATTTCAAACTGTTCATTGTTTCCAATTTCTGTCAGCATCTGCTTTGCCTCTTTGCTACTGCTCTGCTCCAGCTAGTAATCATAATAACAATGTAGATTTTTAAAAAATTATTAATTTTCGTATGTTACAAGCAACCAGGAGCACTATCACGAAAATTATATGTTTATAAACAGTTAAAATACAAAAATACATTATAAGCACGAAGTAGAGGGAGAGAAGACTCGCTTAAGTTATTGAAGTGATGACAAGCGTGAGAAATAAGGTTACTACAATCTTGGTCCTTACATTCTTCAGACGTGAAGCCCTTACAGGTACTGATCTGATTACCGTCACCGTCATTCAGGGAAGGAATGCGAATGCGTAAAACATCTTGGGAAGTCTCTTCCGAGATGGCTTCACAGGCAGCGTTTAATTTTTCAATCATTAGCATTGCAGCCTTTCTTTCCGCTTGGATAATCTTCTTCCCGGTTCCAGTCGTTACCAATTCGTTCTGCTGAGTTTTGACTCGACACTCCACATGGAACTCTTTGCAATGCTGCGGGCCTTCTTCGTTAATTTTCTATAAAGCAAAACATAATTTTTAGAGTGACCTATCTCAGCTATGTACATAGTAACGCCGATTTCCAAAATTGAATTACATACTATGAAATCTATTTTTATAAATTTTGTATTATCATATCTGTCTAGCTGTGGATATGGAAGCAAAAGTTATATCGTTCCCTGTACATCAAATTATACCCCCTTGACAGAAAATAAGAATAAAAAACTGTACAATTTGGTGTAAAATTTGTTTTAATTTCAATACATTATATACTGGTGACACTCCTTCTTTTCTACATCGTTTCTTCAACTCTCTCATGCAATTGAATTCTGTAAGTGGAGCTGGCACGGGAGATACAGCAGATTGAACTGCAGCAGGATCCGGACTAGTGACACTGGTATCAATTGAAATTTCATCGCCTTCTTTAAGTTTCTGACCACACTCAGACGTATCCACTGCGTCTAAATCTCCAGTGTTTTTTGGATTTTCAATAGTAGTAGTAGTGCTGCAAGGTACCGGAGCCGGAGCAGATTCAATGAGATTCGTCTTTTCTGGCTGCATTCGATCTTTTCTAGATTTAGTTTTTAAAATATCCTCCGGTCTGATTTTCATTGCTTGTAGAAGTTTCAAAGCAGCCTTCTGCTTTGCATCTTGTTTTTTACGTTCTACGGCAGTTTCTATATTAATAAGTTCATTGGTAATGCTATTATTACAGCAATAATTTTAATAAATTCTCTTGTTTTCAAAGATACTCTACAACACAAGAAAATCTAGCAATATAAATACGAATAACTTGCCTTGATAATTTGTTCCATGGAAGAGAACCGACAACGTGACTTGATGACGTAGTTCCTTTGCATCGGAGGTCACAACTGAAGAAATATTTAATTCACGCAAAAATTAGAGAAAAATCATGTTTGAAAAGAATTAACGAAGAACGAACTAGCATATAGAGTAGGGCAAAATTCAACTTTACAGTGCCAATGTATCCATCTTACTTAACTCAGCAGAAATGGCTTTGGTGTTATTTCTTGTGCAGAGTTCGTTGAGACAAGCAAGTACTGACTTTCCAAGCTGCTTAGCTGCAAATTCAAGATCAGCACCAGCGAGATCATCAGACTACAAAATGCAAAATGAAATACATATAGCTTTTAATGGTTTAAAAGCTCAGCTTTATCATTTTACTCGTCACAAAAATTTTTAAGTTGGATTTAATGTAGCGTACTACACATAATGAGCTAGATATCGCACCTGGTGAACGAGTTGAAGGCTTGAAGAACTTGAGGTAACTGTCGAAGTTGAATTTTCAGTTTCCGTGGTTTCATCAGCCAATTTTGGGCTTGGGCTATCATTGGTAAGATTCTTCTGATCATCCATTACGGAAGCTACAGAGACTTCTGTGCTTGTTTTATTAGTTTCCCTATTAATTTTAGTCGAGCAATCAGTTAAGCAAGTAGTATTACTAAAAACATAATATTTTGAGTTTGAGTTGTAACAAGCTCTCTAAAAATGAGACAAAAAGGGTGTCATTATTAACATTATAGGAGTGTGTGTAGCAGCAGATGCAGAAGGTAGCTCCGGCTCCGAGATTTGAAGTTTCTTCTTTTTTCTGTTTAAGTCTTGAATAGTAATGTTCATGTTGCACATTAAAGCCAGTGCTGCTTTACGCTTTGCTTCATTTTTAGACTTGTCAGCTCCGGAACCTGTAATCAAGCGTAGAATTAAGACTTTAAAGACAATTTACATACATACGGTTTTTCAGTTTTTAACTAATCGTGTGTGATTCCCATGACCCCTATGGATCAATCAAAGTTGAAGTACATTAACTAGTTGGTCTTGGTTGTCTACTAAAAACAGTTATCTCGCTGGGTGATTCGCTGTAATCATTGCATTGTTTGGATTTCACTATGTATCTCTACTTAGGTAAATAATAACTATAACGCTAACGATAAATAAATTTACCTTCAAATTTTTTTCCGTTGGCATACGTTGCTATGAAAGTATATTTTTTTAGTTCGTTAGAAGTGCAGGGGTTGAGAACTGGAAAAAAATATTAATCACTGATAATATTGTAATACACTTACTTAAAGTACCCTAAATGCTCTTATTAGGTGGGTCTATCTGTAAGCGGCGATACCACGCCTGATTTGGTGGGGTCTATTACTATTAGAACATCTACCGTTTAAAAAAAACTATCAAGCAAAATATTACAACATAAATGTTAGATCTTTAGAGGTAATTATTTTAAACTGATCTCACCATCGATGTTTTCAGTCAGTGCAAACCCTTTTTTGCTACGTAATTCTTCCAGAGCACTCACGGGGTGCTTTTTGATGTTTTTTAAATCATTTTCTAGTTCCACAAAATCTGCCATAGTCATTCGTCAAACACAAGCCAATTTTCTTTTCTGAAAATCGGAAAATCTCAAATTAAGAATAATAAGTACCTAGATACGCATTCATTCATCGTTTATTAATTAATTAGAATTAGTTGAAACGCAAGCAGCTCCACATGTGACATGATATAGCCCGTCACACTCCTGGACTCCTGTATAATATAAGATTAAGTTTTAAGTACTTAATACCATTAATACGAGAACGTCGAGAACAGCTAATAAAATGTGAGCTACTGACGTCCTTCCTGAGGTGACTTTTGACTTTTAAAAGTTCAAGCGAAATTCAACTTCAGAGGTACTCTCTATCTAATAACTGTACATCAACCCTTAATTTTTCAAATTTAATTTCCGTATTGGAAAAATTGAATTTAAATTTATTTGAATAAAAAAACTCCTAGTCCTTTCTTAAGCGTACACTTATTTACATAGATTATTAAATTAACTGTGTAATATACATTAAATGTTCAAAACTTTTCCAACAAAGAATTGTCTGATTGCCACTGCAGTGAACTACAGATTTTAATTAATGTTTCTAATATCATATATATTTATCCACCAACACAGCCCCAAGCCCTATGGATTTAATTGGATTCAAATTTAATGTATTTCATTTTACAAAAATTCATCACCTTCAGTTTAAATAGTCATCTGCTGCCTTCCTCCCTCGTTTAAACTGCACTCACTCGTACCGTGCCGGTTTGCCAGGCCAGAATATAAACTATGAATAACAGTTCTTTTGACTTCATTCAGACTTCGATTCGAAGTTCGAACTTTGAGTTTGAGATAAAACTAAAAACGTTAAGAAACTTGATTCGAACGTTTCATGACAAGTTTGATCCACGTAATATATTTTTTACATTCCAATTAAGTACACTTACAGTTCGTACAATGACATAATTAATTCCAAATACGTAGGTAATAATTTATCACTATCGAAACTATTAATTTACTTACGTATTTATACTTATACTTCCTGTTCCTGTTTGATATTTTATACTAAAATACTAATAATAAAAATTAGCCAATTAGCCAAGTAGCCTGAGTAGCCACCAGTCTTCTAGCCCACACTTTTCATAATTTTCCGCTCTTAAAGAGACGATCATCGGAGTTAAAGGAACACACTATGATTTACACATACGAAAGGAAGACCTGCACAGTTAATACTATTAGTAATCTGCCGTGGTTAACTGACGGTTTCGACGAATTCTTAAAAATGTTAAATTATTTTACATTTTTTTATTTTTAATAAGTCTCGACTACCTATAATCTTATGTTTTCAGAACTTGGGGCATAATGAGATTTCTTTCTCAATAAAATTGAGTATTTATTTCAAATTGAATATTTATGTGTTACTTTACTTGTAAGTACACAAATATGATTGCTGGCTACTTAACAGGCGAGTCGAACGAAGCCATTTACTCCATTATATGCGGCTCGGCGGCTGTGTAAAAAATAGAGATTCTTGCACTTGCAGTTCTGAAAAAATAAACCGGACCGCCTTTAGGAATATACAACTGTAATATGTTACACGTTAGAAACGAGACGCGGGATACACCTATTTAATTAGACTCATTTTTATTAATAGATCATAATTTACCATTATATTTTTTTAATTATTCACACTACTATTTAACCCTGAAAGGATAAATTGCATTCATATATTGCAGTAATTCATTTCAAGCACCAATCTATATAGTAACTGCGCTTTTAATTGTCGATTGCAATCGCATACTATTTATCTAGTAATTTAAAAAAAAATAAGTGTTAAAGTGCTTACATACCTATACCTATCAATATCCTGCTCCACTTTCTTCAATAAAAAATTGTAGAACAATATAATAGCAATAATGTATATTTATATTATTATTTATAAAAAACATAAAGCACATAATTTTGTAATACAAAGTCCGTTTCGTAAATAAATAGTTCTTTGGACAATTCTATATGGGTAGCAATATCAAGTTAATTTTTTGAAAACAGTTGTATTTCTATGTCTCATCGTCAGTTTTAAATTTAAATGAACGTTACGTTGTAACGTGTGTAACGCATAAAATTAGGTACGTCAGGACTTGCTGTAAGTTTTTGTACTAAAATGTTTTGTAAACTTTTATGTGTACCTACTTATACAAACAAATTAATAATATTGTTTATTGTTTTGCTTGCTTGCTTGCGCTCCGTAATTATTGTACGTAATCTTATAATTAAGGAGTATTATTTTGTAAGCAATGGCAATAAGGCAGCAAATAAAACATGTATAGATCAAGATTGGCAACATGTTCAATTATTTACATTTTCCTAAGCGTATAAATAAGTATTAAACTCGTTATTAGGTTTTGGGTTCCTTTCTGAATTTGATTGTAAATTATTGCAATCCAATATTCGGGTTAAAATTTATTTTTGGCTCTTCTATAATTTTTAAAATGTGGCTGCAATTCAAATTAGATTCCTATTTTATCAACCTAAAGGGCACATCAGTTTATAGTTGTGTGCTAGTTACTTATTTTGTGCTATTATTTAGTGACACTTTTGCCAAACAGAAATCAGCTGGGGATATTAATCACATTAATCGTATCAATACAAAAGATCATTTAAATAAAATTAAGGGTGGATGGCCCAAGAATAGCTTAAAAGATTTTTCCGTCTCCATGCCGGCTCTGTACCGTATGGTTGTGGAAGAAGCTAATTTCTACCGCTTTTTAAAGGGCAAGTTTGTAAGGAACTTTGGGGAAGTGAGTAAAACTGAATTAGGAAAATATGTTTACCGGTAAGCAATAAAATTATTAATAATACACGATTTCCCAAAATAGTTAAACGAAGCAAAGACAAAATATTGCAAATATCTTAATATTTCTTATTAGTAGTAGTAATATTTATCTCCGGTGAAGACTAAAAACGACCCAAATCCATTTTGAGCTCAAAACAGTATGAAGTATCTGCAAAATAAAATTCAAACATCATGAATTCCATGTGCCTAAAAGAAAGTACAGTCGAATCTCGATATACCGGCTTCTCAAGGGACCGGGTGATTCTGGCCGGTTTAAAGTTGGGCCATTATACAGATACCGGCCAATGGCCATTATATAGAATCCAGCCAATGGCCAATATACAGACACTGTCTAAATGCTATTACAGGAACCATTGTATGTATAGGGATAACAGTAAAGAGCAAATGAATTTATTTAACAAAAATTTGACATTATGGTCCATGCATATTTTTACATTTTACATAATAATAATAGATAATAAGTACGAAAAATATTCAAATAATATTATAAATTGTAAAAAAAGTCAACCCAGTATAAAATTATTTATTATAAACATTTCAATAACAGTAAATTTGTGTCAGTCGAATGTAATTAATATCGTTGACTTATTGTTTGAAACAAAATATTGTGGATTGTGGCTTCTGTTAGCCCAGCTTTGCTTAGATTTTAATTTTGTACTTAGAAAATTTTGTACAAAATTAAACTTAATGTTTTCATATTTCAAAAATCTCTTATCCATAAGCGTTTGACGTATTGTAAGCTACATATTATACTATGTTTCTTATTATTAGCCGTCTATGGAGTTTAATCAATGGCCATAAAATCAATGGCCGGTACAGAGGCGGAAATATACATCGTTAAGTTGCTCTGGGGCCCAAATATTTTTGGCCGGTTTATCGAGCGTCCTATTATATCGAGAGCCCGTTTATCGGCGTATTTTAGCATTACAAGCATAGGCGTTTTGAAGGGGATTTTTAAATTGGCCGGTAAATCGAGGTGGTCGGTGTTGGGCAGGCTGGTATTCAGAGATTCCACTGTACATAGAAATTTTTTCACTTTTCAAAGACATGTAAATGGCAAATGAAATATTTTGTGCTTTGAAGAAAAAAATGTTAAAAGAATATTTTGGTCATTTTAAAAACGTGTACATAGAACATTTTGCACTTTTCAAAAATATGCAAATAGAACATTTTGCAACTTTTCAAATACATGTAAATGGAGCATTTTGCACTTTGGAAAAAAATGTGAAGGACATTTTGGACATTTCAAAAACGTTCACATGGAACATTTTGCACTTTTCAAAAATATGCAAATAGAACATTTTGAAACTTTTCAAAACATGTAAAATAGATAATTTTGCAGTTTTCAAAAACTCTTAATTAATATTTTATGCATCTATCTCATTTAGTATTTTTTGACGTAGCACATTATAATTCTAGCTTAAATTGGATATGAACCGTTTTAATCCTTCATTTACAATATTCGGTCTGCTTTGAATATTTGTACGTTAGTCTTCTATTTTAAATTTGTGTAATCTGGGTTTCTTGTAAATTGTGTAAAAATCCATAATCCATCTTTAAAATCCTTGCTAACCTTATAGATATGTACAGCGATATGAAAATGAAGTTTTTAATGGGATTGAAAGATGGAACCATGCAACTAATCAAGACTTTAGTGTCCTTGCTCAATTGAATCACCCTATATTAATTTTTCAAATGCTTCGTCGCTTAGTCTACGAATTTCAAACAATGTACCCTTTACTACGAGGAGGTGAATTAATAATACAATAAATTAATACAATAATTGTTCTTAAATACGCTGTTCTCGACACGACGGCGCAACAACGCTTATACAATGTTAAAGAACGTATATAATAATTAATATAATTTAATAATTAACGATTTCTTTGGTTTTCGCAGCTTTGCGGGACATTCCCGTATTGGATTTTAGGGAATGGCCAAATCAGGAGGATTTAGGGCATTATGCTTCACTCCTAGTGGTTCTTCAGTATTTTTACAATTACAATATTTTTAAGGTGAGTTTAGCATTATATATAATATGCTTATTATGTAATTTATAACTATATAGAAAGTCTATATCGTCTGTGAAGAATCAAAGTGGCCGATATCCAATTTAAGCTAGAATAAAAATGAGCTACGTCAAACCAACTAAATGAGAAATGCGCGCATAGCTTGTTAATGAGTTTTTGAAAAGTGCAAAACTTTCTATTTACGTGTTTTTTTAAAGTGCAAAATGTCCTATTTACTTTTTCTTTGAAGAGCGCCAAATATTCTATTTACAGGCTTTTAAAAAAGTACAAAATGCCGTATTTACTTGTTTTTCAAAACATTCTATTTTCACTTGTTTACGAAAACGTGAAACGTATATGTATTAATAATTATTAATTACATGTTTTTAAAAAGTGCAAACAATTATAACTACGTGTTTTGTAAAAGTATCAAAATAAATGTTCTATTAGCATGCTTTCATGATCCTGCACGCTTAGAAAAGATCTTGACACGATTGTAGTTAGTCCGTGGCAACAGGTTAAGCTGTTAACTTTGACAGGTTTAGTAGTAAATTTTGAAATTTTTTAGGGTGGGGAAAACTGTTAACCACATGCAACAAGACTGGTGTTGCAAAACCCAACACCAAACTTGTTGAATCAACACTAAACCTGTTGAAGCATTTATATCACTGTATATGTATGCTAAATTAGTAATCCATAGTTAATGTGTTGTGGCAGTCCAGTGATTAAGGAGCCAGGTTCGGATTTCCAAGGGTGCTGGTTCGAACCCTGGGGTACGATTCCAGTTTTTGGTGTTATTTTTTAATTAATAAAATCGCTCAACAAGATTAGTGTTGCGTGATCCAACACCGTTCTAGTATACTCAGTCCAACAGTTTTCACTGTAAATCACTAACCATAATCCTGTTGACCGTGGTTAACAGGATTCACTGTGGATGTCGTAGTAACAAGAAAGTAGTTAGAAATTAACAGTAAAGTAGTCAATTCACTCCTATTTTTCTAAGCGTGTGATATCTGAATTTGTTTGTAGATAGGGTATTTTATTTTCAGCGAAAAATGGATATAAATGGGTCATTTCGATTCTTCAAAGGCAATTATGAAAATAAATAAGCGTCAGGCTCCAATAGGCGCCTAGTCTAAATTAAGCGCCTTGCTGTCGCTGTCAGTCTAAAAAACGCGCTTATTCGGTCACTTACATTTGACAGTACTTCTATAATAGTTTGCCAGGGGGACGTTCGGTAGCGTGATTACAGGTGTGAACATCAGTGCAGTTCAAAGTATGGAATTAAATCATTTTGCCACTACACATCGCTGCTACTCTGCCGCTCTTGACTTTATCACTTTTGCACTGGACCAAGCCGAAAAATTTGGAGGTGTTGACATAGAGGCTGTTCAAAAGGCGTTTGAAGCAACTATTAAAAAGGTTTGGGTGTATAATTAATTGCAATATAATATATATCTGCGACATTTTCTGAATCACAAATATCCAACTACTAATAATAATAATAATTTTAAACTGACATTAAATTAAACGTTGATTCGCCCACCGTACCCAAATATTGGACAATATTGTTTCAATACTTTCAATTTCGAATTTTATTCATTTTTTTTTAGCATGATGACAACCACGTAACAGCTTGGGACGATAATTACTCCATGTATGCCACCAAAATCGGTTCCTTTTCCAATTACACACAAAATCGACGTCGCTTCGTGACTAAAAGATGGTCCCTAGCAGAGAAAGCTTTCGGCTATTTTAAAAGTAAAATTCATGATGAGAATAAAGATGATCTCATGTTCCACAATTACATGACACTTTGTGGTGGAGTCAATTGGCAGGTAAGGTCGACATTCAACATTTGAAATTTAAAAAAAAATCAATCAAATTCCAATTCGATACGAAACAATAAGGCCGTAATTCACAGAGCAAAATATATTATTAATACTACCTGTCTGTCTGTCTTTGTCACTTCAATAAAAAAAGGTACGTCTCATTCTTTTACTACCATACTATATGTTACGTGTTTTGATTTCTAATTTTTACAGAATCATTTACTCACGTACGAAGAAAAACTTCAACTCCGCTGCTGGATCCAAACTTCGAAACAATTCGGCTCCATTTATCCCTTCAAAATTGAGCTCCTGAGCCAAATTCCGTACATAGTCAAAATCCATGATTTCATCGGGGAGAAGTTGAGCTCGGATTTGATGGATTATTCTTTTAAGTACTTGAGAGGGACTCCAATTAAAGTCCCACCAAAGAAAAACAAACGGGATGAGAGCGACTACGAAGCACGGAAAAATTCAAGGGCAGCCTCAACTTGCACTGTAGATGAGCATAAATATCCTGGTGATGGCAGGCCACTGGTTAATCTGGATGTCAAAATTGAAGCTGTGACAAATTTAAACGTGAGGGAAGACAAACAGAAGAATAGCAAATCTGCTCAAAAGAATAATGAACGAAAAAATAGTGACAAGCTTGAAATAGCTTCGAATTTACCCGGCGGATACTTTGCGCCGCACTTTGACACACAGTCCAGAGATGACACGGCAGAGGATTTACTGGAAGACAATGATGCGGAAAGTCGCAACTTCCGCCTTGCTACTTTCATGTTTTATGTAATTAATTAATGATTTGAATTTTTTATTTTAGCTATTTAGGAAACGTTCATAAATGACACGTCACGTGCAAGATCAATGGATCTACTCGGATATTGATGATATATTCCATGTTAAAGATCAGAAATGGGACTATTTGGATGCCGTCATTTATGGACGACCCTTATTAGTTATACATGGCTAACTTCACTATGTTATATTATCACTAAAGCCGCTTAAAAAAGGAACTAATTCATTTTTTGTATTTTTAAAAATTTTTATTAGTTGAGTAAAGTTGATGCCGGAGGCCGAACAGTTTTTCCGCGGATTGGGCTTTCTGTTGAGCCACAGCCGGGTTCAGCATTATTTTGGTACAATTATAAGCGGAATGGCGATGTAGATGATTCAGTTTATCATGGCGGCTGCCCTGTTGTTCTAGGGCAAAAATGGGGTAAGCTTTTATCTATCTCTACTCTATATACTAATATATATAAGAGCAATTATATCTGCATGTTGATGATCTTTATTCGATTTGAAGTTTATAGAAACAGATATATGCATAGTTATTATTGCTTCTTGAATTTCTGTATAATTTTTACGAATGACTGATATTGCATCTTCAAACAAGTACTTATTCGTAGTTACACCATATCGTGAGTGAAGAATCAAAATGACCCATATCCAATTTAAGCTAGAATTAAAATGAGTTTTGTCAAACAAAACAATAATGAGATAGATGCGTAAAATGTTAATTATTACGAGTTTTTAAAAAGTGGAAAATCTTTTAGTTGCATGTTTTGTAAAACATGTAAAATGTTCTATTTACACGTTTTTTAAAAGTGCAAAATGTTCTGTTTGCATGTTTTTGAAATGCGCAAAATATTGTTTTCGCATCAAGATATTTTTTGCAGATAGTAAATTTTATTATTATAGCTAAAAGTGGCAATGGCTCATTTTGAATCTTCACTGTCGATATGTAATTAATTATCTTATGGACTATTTATGTTGATGAGCTTATTCAGTAAGTATGAACAGATTTTTTAACAGGATTGTTTTCAATATTATATTGTATAGTTGCAACAAAATGGATTCTTGGTTCGGGAAATTTTTTCAATCACAAGTGCTCCAGTCATCGCAATGAGTAATGTATAGGGATTATTCAAGAAGTCACGAGCAAGAGAATGAGTAAGCTATGAGTCTTCGGACCGTTCTTATTAATTAGGGAGATCTTTGTGTTTAGTGATATTTAAGATTAAAAGCGGCTGTCAATTAATTGAAAACTATGCCGCACTTGCAAAGTGATTCAGTATTGTCGTGTGTCACCGGATTTGCCAATATGTATAAAATGTGTTTGTTTCTTTACAATTAATTAAATGACTAAACTAATCCAATACCTGAAAATAGTAAAATAGTCTTAAAATATTTCAGCTGGGTAAATTATTATTGAAAAATAAGGAATGAAAATAAATGAAATTTAAATAAATTCCATTAAAAAATGAAAATCACTGAATTACTGAAAATTGGAGATACAATTTTTACATAATACTTGCTGGCTTTGCTTACACCGCGAGATTTAAAAATCCAACCTGAAGTGTAGTGAAACATAATTAAATACATTAAAACATAACACATAAACATAGCACTGCCAATTTTATTGTTTCATTTCTTGTTATTTCTTACTTTGAGAATATTTTCTACAAGTAACTAACGAGAGCACTGTAAACTGCTCCACATTTTACAGTTTAGTTGGTGTTTTTATTTTATTATTTTTATTGTGAATTTTATCGTATTTATTTGAGTTACATTTAAACTCTCTGCTCCGCTCCTTCTCCGTCTCCCATCTCCATCCTGCCTTATGATAAATGTCAATTCTGATTCTGACTGACAGTTTTTATTTTATGACATATAATAACAGTTATCACAAGGTTCAACAAGTTGTTTGTTAACAGCCTACTTTAATAAGTCTGTGATTGTGAATGATTATAATCATAATATAAGTATAAGATTGTTTAGCTGAATTGGCAGGTAATTAAATTTTTACAAGTTATAAATATTTAATCCCTTTAATAAACTACCCACTTAAAATCCTGTTGACACGTCCTTGCTAATAACTTGCTGATATATTTAATTAGTTAGATGTGCAACATACGGCATACGAAAAACAATTGCATACTTACGTACCTACCTACCTAACATAATATCATACACAGGATATATAATTATTATTCTCGGCAGTGATGGTATACGGATATTTTCCTCCCAGAAATTCCCCATTCCAATCAGTAACAACGGGACCGGACACCCCCCCCCCCCCTATCCCGCATACCACGCAAACCACACTTAGGGTTTAATAAGGCATTGAAAATAGTATTTTCTTCGGTCTCGGTGTAGAAACAAATCCGTATACATACTTCCAAAAATTTCTAAAAGCAAACCCGAATCTTTCCACTACTGATTAATTATTAAGGAAAGATACGTTTCTAATATTTTTAGACGCTTTCGGAAAGATAGGATTTGCTTTGACTTCTACACCGACACTGACTGTTGACTGCACTGCTTTGATGGTTTATATAAAATTTTGAAACGAAAAGTGTATCTTGTTAGATTTAATTACAGACCTATCCAGATTATATATTTTACAAAAAAATACAAGTTAAGTTGACGACTTCCTGACGGATCGAATGTCAGAATATTCATTGTTTGTAAAATTGTATTAGTGCTATTTGCATAATTGTAATGGGTAACTACTCATATTACCCACACATATTATATTTTAGATTTTTGATTTGAAGCATAGTTGATTTCCTACATTTTTGCTATTAGTACATTTTTACTGAAATTACGCAGTAGTAGTTAGTAGTAGTTAATTTTTTGTTTATATTACATGCTAAAAATGTAAAGATAGAATCCGCTTTGATTGGTGTTGATTAATTTGCATATAAATATTTAATTTATGCATATACTGCGTATGCATATCTCTTATACTCAGCAAACATTTAATATTGTTATTGTTAGCTAGAAAATAAAGATTTCGAAATGCAGAGCACAATAACAGATGCGGAGTAAACATGAAAAAATTCCCAAAGCCAAAGCCAAAGGTATTAACTAATCATCTCATAATATGAATGTGCTCGTAAGTACGATTAGATCGACGAAATCAATGGACAGGGCCAGGCCATCGGCATCCGTCCGTTTAGCAGTACATATGAAAGTTATTCTTGTGACTTGAATTAAAAATTAAAATCAATAAATTGCATTCCAAGCAAAACATATGCAAATGGGATTGGCAAACGAAAAAAAGTAATCGCGTGGAGTGTATTATGTATAGATGATCTACGATTAACAATCTTTCAAAGTTTTGTCGCATGAGTCATCCAATAAAAGTCAAGACGACGACGACGACTGGCACCGGCCCCGGCTCTGACTGACAATATAGTAGTATAGCTATGAGCAATAGGGGCGTTGGCAAAGGCTTATGTATACTAATGCACTTTCGTAGACACGAAGAATTCAAGCTCTAATAAGTTTTGCATATATATATATATATTGATATAATCTGATTGTGAAGTTTCGATTTCGATTCGATTCGACGTCGATGTCGACTTCCCGGCGACGAGAACATCAACATTGTCAACATCAACATGGACTATTAATCTATAATTACCCCCTTTAAATTATAGTGTAGAGGAATGCAATGCTCGTAACCTATAATTATATCAATTTTTGAGCTGGCACTCGCTGGCTATGGTCATATATAGATTTTATTAGCGCAGTAGATCAGCTTTATAATCCAGCTTTTCTTGAAGAAGTTCTTTCAAAATCTACAGCTATCTGAGAGTGTCAAAATGCATGAGAATCTCAAATATTTTGTAACTCGTCGAAATAAGTGAATTTGACGGACTGTTATTGTGTACTAACATGCACATCGTTACTATATCTGGCTTATATAACAATAATAATATAAGTTTGCATGTCGTCTGTGACGAACCAAAATATGATCCAGTTATACAGTTTTAGCTAAAAAGAAATGCCCTATCTACGAAAATATTATGAGCTTGAAAGCATGTAAATAGAATATTTTGCAATTTTTAAAAAGCTGTTATTCGAACATTTTACACTCTTTAAAGAAAAAGTAAATAGAACATTTTACGCCTTTCAAAAAATAATAAATAGAATTTTTTGCACTTTTTAAAAACCGTGTAGATAGGATATTTTGCACATTTTGAAAAGCCTGTAAATAGAGCATTTAGCGCTCTTCAAAGAACAAGCAAATAAAAATTTGGCACTCTTCAAAAAACATGTAAATAGAACATTTTGCATTTTTCAGAAACATAAAAAATAGAAAATTTTGCACCTTTCAAAAAATAGTTAATAGAACATTTTGCAATCTTCAAAAACAAGTAAATAGAAATTTTTGCACTTACTGAAAAGCCTGTAAATAGAACATTTTGCGCTCTTCAAGAAACATGTAAATAAAACACTTTGCACCTGTCAAAAAACATGAAATTAACATCTTACGCTTCTAATTCATTTACATAGTGTTCTATTTTTTATGACATAGCTCCTTTTGATTCTAGCTTAAATTTAAAATGACCCATTTTGATTCTTCACTCAGACTCAGGATATACATATGGGTTTGCCCCCATCTATATACAACCTTGGTTATGACGTTTTTCCCTAAATTATTTCCAGCTACTGCAACATATGTGCGCAATAAAATGATGAATAAAAAATGATTCATCCCAGGGATGATGGTACTGCTGGTGCTGGTTCTGGTGTTGGTCCTCTATGAATATGTATCTGCTTACAAATTCTTTTTCGTACCTATGTATTTTTTTAGTCATATTAGTAATTACAGTTCAGTTCCGTTCTTCAGCAGCAGCAGCAGCAGCTCAGCTGTTTTTTACTCTTTTTTCCCAACTGACAAATAATAATCCAAAAAGCCAAACTGAATCCTAGCGTATTTACTTCAGTTGTTAGTCATTAGAAAGATACATAATATATCACACACATCCACATTTTATTGCAAATCGTGCCAGTGCAAGTGCTATGCCTGTCATAGTGCAGCCTCTTTCGTGCAGAGTGGCCGGGCGAGTGTTGTAGAACCATCTATAGACCTTGAAATTGCCACAAACGTATTATTCTTTTGACAATTTACATACTTAAGGATGACTAATGGCTTAGAACTGCGGAATAAATGATTTGAGTGGAAGTGTGGAATCTTACAGCCAAACAGAAAAGACTGACCGCAATTTCAGAGTACGCTACGCTGCCACTTCTACTTATGCTTATACATACTTTTCTACATGCCAGACAGATACAGTTTCAGTTTTCAGTTCATTCTGTACCATCCAGCCAGATCCATTTCCCATACTTTGTGTATGTAAACATATAGGATTGAAACGATTGTTTTCATTTCCGAGCGTGTGTGTGTGGGTCGTACCTAAGTCAGTACGTTAGATTTTTTCTATAAAAGACGACCCTTCACTTCCAACTGGCAATAGTTCCAATCGATTCATAACTCAATAAACTATCGCACTACTCTGTCGAATTTAGCTCGCTTCATTTTGTGAGTTCAAATATCTAGTAACCTTAATACTTAATACGGGACGTCAAGATTTTAAAATTTGAAACGAATTCTTGTTCTGTGATACTAATAATAATTTTTCCTTTTTTTAATTTTATTATATAGGTGTTTGTGGATTTTACGCGTTCTAAGAAGAAACAGAATTGTGCTACAGTTTCCAAATTTAATAATTTAACTATTACAACATGGCTGCTGAAGGTATTTGCCTTTTATTCATACTTTTCAATTTTTACTTCCATAAGACACGCTGCCTAAAAACTAATTTGTGTTAAAAAAGTTTGAAATTTTGAAATTTCAAATATCCAATACTGAGTTCTGTGCAACCTTTACTGCAGGATGAAAATTAGAAATTTTGAAAGTTTTTGGTACAAATTGTAATCGTTCACATACACTAGTACAGTTACGGTATTTCCTATAATAGTAGACGGGTCTGCAATAATAGACGGGCCTGTAATATTAGACGGGTTGAGGAGGTTGGGATTTGACCTACTATTATAAGAAATACGGTAGGCGTTTGTTCCCATTAATTTAGGCAGCGCGCTATAATATTCTTATGTAGTAGTACCCCGCACGGACTTAAATATTATTATCGCGTGTCATAATAATTCAATATATTTTTGCGACTTGTGAAAAAGGGTTTGTGTAAAATCTGTGTACGGCTTGGTGATTGTTTTGGAATTTTGTTTAAATTAATTTATTTTATTCGATTCTCAGGTGTAAAGAGAAACTGGAATGAGTTGCTCGGTGCTAAAGGCGTCTTTCCCGAGGACATTGCCACGATTAAAACTGATTCCGTGGAGCCTTCTGAAGTGTTGAGTGAACTAACGGAGCTGTTGGCGCAAGAGGGTGTTCTCTCTAGATTGTATGCGGAGTACAAGGTGAAACAAAATTATAAAATTTTACGTTAATTTTAATGAAAGTCTTTTTGAATGCCTATCTTCAGATCAGAGTCTGGTATTTTATTTTCGTAAAGTATATACTTACCAAACATAATTTGTAATATTATAGAAAATTTTCGAGAAAGAGAGTGATGAAGCCCGTACGAATGACAGTGAACACGTGGAGCTCTTTAAAAGTAAATTGCTGGATTTTGCCGTTCATAATACGGAGGCTGACAATGGAGTTCATTCATGGAGCAAGGGGGTCAACCAGTTTACTGATATGGTAATGATTAATATGCAAATAGTGTAAAATTATGCGTTTATCATAATTTATGGATTAAGTCGATTTCGATTTGGCCTCAGCCCCTGCAACATTATACTTTTATTCATAAAAACCTTTAAGAGTTTAGTTGTTACGAGGGTTGGATCATCAAATTTTGAGTTTGTGGGTATGTAATTTTTTATTTTTTTTTAAATAGACGGAAAAGGAATCGAGCAGATACACGGGTGGGGTGAAATGTTGTGAAATACCCACAGAAAGCGGGGAAGACAACACCGGGTCAGCATTACCACCTGCACCTGTGCTCATAACACCCGTGGAAATAAAACCAGTTAAGCTAACTGAATGCGAACCAGAACCTGCACCAGAGTCCGAAAATGCTTCTGAGCCAGCAGCAGCTGCAACCGAAGAACCTGCCGTAGCAACCGAAGAAGCTGCCGCAACCGAAGAAGCTGCTGCACCAGAACCAGAGACAGCGGCCGCCCCAGCATCCGAGGCCGAACCCGCACCCGTACAGTCCGTAACAGATACCACTACTGAGACTGCAGCTCTTTTGGAGTCTGCTGCTTCAATCGAATAATAAAAAAAGTCAGGAGTGGATATAAAATATGTTACGTTTACGTGGGAGACGGACAAGGTTTATTGACAAGGCGCCTGAAACTTGCTCGGGCGTCAACGTGTACGTAAGATGTATGCATTTTTGAATATTTTATTTCGCATAATATGTGGTGTTAGATTAGAGGCACATAATATACATCACTATAATTATTTTAATCACATATGCTATATTCGCTATATATATGTACCTATATGCAAGATTATATTATAATTATTCGTACTGAATCACACGACATGTAAATTTTACCTTTATTTGACGATATATGAACCGAATTAATTGTACATTGAGAGCAATAAAACGGCTCAGCATTTTATGTGTGAATAAAAATCATGTAATTTCTTTGTTTTAATTGGAACTAAATATATAGGTTCATACCATTGTTTATTTTCATTACTATCATCGTTATTATTATTATCATTATCCCAAGTACATTGTTATTATATCCCAAGTCTATTACACTTTTTGAATATTTATACCTCTATGCAAAAAAAGGAGAGGATTACTGTGGTGGTAATTTATAATATATTGATTCCATATAAAGAATTATTTTTTTGTTCGTGTGAATAATTCGGTTAGCTTACAGGGTATAGCGTTACAAACACATTAGCAAACATAACACTTAAAAAACCATAAATCATATACAGCAAAATCAAGGGATTTTTTTAGAGAGCTACTTTCACGATTATTTTTTTAAAAAATTAATTTTGTTACTTCTTCTTGCTGCATCGAGTACAACCACCGCTGCCGCTACTTCCGGAAGTATACCTCACATTTGGGGCTGGATATTCATAACGAGTGTAACCATCGTTGCTTCCGCTAGTGTAGTAGGTATTCCGTGTGCTCACTGCTGGAGTGTAGGACACTCGGACAGGGGAAGGATTTTCATACTGAGTGTAGGTGGTGTATGTCCGGGATGCAGTGGATGGAGCACTGGATTCGTAAATTACTGGACGACTGTTGTGAGAAGAAGATGATGAGGATTCGTAGATGACTGGACGACTGTGAGAAGAAGAAGAAGACTCATAGATGACTGGGCGACTGCTCTGGGAAGATTCGTAGATGACTGGTCGGCTAGCACTGTGAGATGAGGATTCGTAGATGATTGGACGGCTTTGGTGAGATGAGGTATAGTACTCCACGGGTCGGGTCTCCACAACTCTGTAAGATGATGAAGAGGCTGGAACTGAAACTGGAACGGACTGTGATGTGTATTCGTGCCTGTACACTCCCGGCTCACTGGACACTGCATATCCTCCACTTGTCCTTTGACACGACCTCAAGCCGCCCAGGGAAGAGTGGTAATGGGGGGATGAGGACGAGTATGTGTTGGGCATGGCGGAGGCCACGGTGAGCAGCACTGCTAGCACTCCTAACATTTTCTGTAAAGTATTTCAAACAAAATGTTTTTTTTTAATTCTATTATTTAATTATGAAAAAACGCGCACATTTTTATGAAATTATTTCGGTCTCTAAATAGCAATTTTGTTTGAGTTAAAAATCAAGGGCGCGCTGCCTAAGTGTGAACGATGAAATTTTTTTCAAAAACTGTCGAAATTTTGAAATTTTAAGTATGTTATACATAGTCCTTTCCAACCCCTTCAGAAGGAAATTTGAAATTTCAAAACAAATTTTCATCGTTCACACTGAGACGTTTGTTTTTGCCTTTAGGCAAGGAGCTAAAATAATATCTTTATTTTAAGTAGTACAGATGGTAAAACAGTCAAATAATTGCTTACGGATTCCATTTTGTGCAGTGTGTAAAAATAATTAGAAATTCTTCGAAAATTTAATAATAGGCAGAGAATTCTTTCCAACTCTTTATCCGGAGCAGAGCTTGGATGAAATGAGGATGACTTTTAATATCTACCTGTACGTGGCAAATTTACAAATCCACAAATTCGCAATAATGAAACGCTTAAGTAGGATAAGATGAGATCCGCCTCCGCCATAGTAAAAGTGGATAAATGGCCATCATCCAATTATATAAATCTTTGTACAGATCATTCATTCTATGTACATTTTTTTTGTATAGATAAGCAGTTTAGTTGGAATAGAAATGACATACCTGTAACTGGGTACTTGGGTCGGTATGAGAGAGGGAACATATTTTTGTATTTGTAATAATTAAGCCCATAGTTTATAGATGCACTGGTACTGGTTTGGCTCAGTGGCAAATACCTGCCTATGCAAGTTAAGACCAAAACGAGAAGAAAAGAAGATAAGACGTGTGTGGCGGTCACCTATCTCTTTCGCCTACATGTAGAAATCATTTCATTTTAATAGGAGAAAACCAAAAAAAATTAAAGTCGTAGGACGGGATGAATCATGACCCTCTGTAGTTCACGTCACAGCAAAAGTCTCACTCATACTAATTTTATTCATGTTTAGGTACCTAGTTACAGGAATTTCCATAATCTCATTATGCAGGAACATAACAAATAGTGAGCAACAATAGACGTGTTGTCCCTCAACAATGTAGTAGGTACCATTTTTGGGCTTAATATGTACAAAATCCGGTTTTTTGGACTATTATCTGTATGTACTTTTACATGAGTGGTGACTCTTGACTGTTTTTCAATTGAATCCATGGATCTGTTACGTGGGTTATAAATGGTTCATCTACACCTACCACACTGTTGACTGCCTAACTACTATAGCGCTTTATATGTAATGTTACGAGGGCACGTTACTTTATTTATTACCTAAATCGGCTAAATCAGTTGTCAAGCAGATGGTAAAACTTTCTTAAATTCTATCTCAGAATTCCAAGTAGAGTATACTTATAGGTATTTAAGTATGTATTTGAGAAAATATATAATTATAAAAATTGAAAACAATAATTTTAATGAAGTTATTAGGATATGCGGAAATATTTAGGTAATAAAGTGTGAAATGTAAGTACATAATGTGACCTTCGACATTGACATGGCTTCAAAGGAAATATTATATACTTTGGGTAATGAAATTCATGAATAAAAATAATTATAATCTAATGCGTTACTTTTATTTTTTAAGCTGGAATCATTGCATTGATGAGAGATTTTCATTATTTTCTGATGAGAGCTATTTAGGAATGTGAGATGCAAAAATACTAAAAAATGTAAGAATACAAAGTTAAGCAATAATAAAATTATTAGAATTTTGAAATAAAAATTTCTGAAAATTCTAAAAGAAAAGGAGCGTGGTAAGTTTTTGTTGTTACTTATCTTAATTTGCATTTTGCATTTGTAGTTTACTCGTTTGTATAGCAGTAGCCCATCCATCTAATCAACACGCTCGTAATATCACACAGCATTTTAAGCATAGAAATCTGGAGATGCTCGGCGGCGGCAGCAAGGTTCAAATGACTTCGTTGCTATACCCTAAAAATACCGTCTTTTGTGTCTGTATGAATGACTTTTGTGAATTCTTTTATAATTTTGAATAAAAGGATTTTTGAAACTGTAACAGTAAGTTATTTATCTGCTGATTCACACAGTGCAATTAAAAGGTAACTTAATTACTTCTAATCTATATTACATTACTTATTTGTTTATATTGTGTTTAGTATGTCTTAAATTTTATTTTTCTAAGTGGGTGGTGGTGGGTAAGTTAAATTCATAATTAGAATAGGAAAATTGAAGCTTATATATTCAATATTAAAACGGGATGTTATTAAAAAATGTGTGTGATTTGGTGTGAAGTTGTGAGAGGAATTAGTTCCTTATAAAAATGAACAAGTTTGATAGCCGCATTTTAAAATTAATGTAGGTTTACAAATGGGTCCTAAGAAAGCAGATGGCAAAGGAAAATCTGGCGATGCTAAAGGTGGTAAGGGTGGCAAAGGTGGGGGTGGTTCGGGTGCCGGTGACAAGGAGGAAAAGGCAGCACCTAAAGGAGGAACTGCAGTTAAGGTTTGTAAATTTTTATTTGATTTCTAAATAAATAAACATTATGTTAGTTTATTGCAAAACTTTCATAGCCTGTCGGGCTCAGGCGGTATCGTTTTAAATACCATACATAGCTAAGATTTAATGATATGAAAATCGAATTAGCACTGCTAATTCAGTATAATGAGGTTTCAAAAATGTCAATTTGCATTCCAAAAGTTGATTGTATTGATGTACGTGTAATTTAATATGATGCTGTTTTTTTAAAATTATAGGTGCGTCATATTTTATGTGAGAAGCAATCAAAATGTTTAGAAGCCCTTGAGAAAATTAAGTCTGGAGTTAAATTTTCGGAGGTAGCTGCTCAATACAGTGAAGATAAAGCTAGATCAGGGGTAAATTCCATTTATATAATAATAAATCCGCATATAAGGGACGTGTGGGGACCTAAATGTTTTGCCCCTTTTTAACGGCATTTACTATGTAACCGTATCTATAGGAGAATTCCCTAACATCCCTTATAGATGACCTAAAATTCCTAAATCTGTTTTTTAAAACCGAATATCCCTTGTATGGGTTCCCTTAAACCCGGATCATTTTAACACTGCAAACATAGTTGGCCAACCAAATATTTTAAATTTGTCCCTTCAAGCGGTTTTCCCTTTAATCCGGGTCCCTTATAAGCATATTTTAATTTTAATTTGCCAATTCCAGTTCTTAGAACATCCATAACTTCAATTCGTGGCGCAATTTATACTGTTGTATTGACCTTATTATGTATTGAATCCAAATTAACTTGTTTTGTATTCAGGGCGACTTGGGCTGGATGACCCGTGGGTCAATGGTTGGTCCCTTTCAAGATGCCGCATTTGCTCTTCCAATTTCCACCATGGATAAACCAATCTATACCGACCCCCCGGTCAAAACTAAGCACGGCTACCACATTATTCTGGTTGAAGGAAAAAGATAATTCTAAAGACTGTACTTTGACTGACTGTGGAAAAGGGCTTCCTCCGTTATCGTTGTCAATTATATGTGCAGAACCACGTTTCGTTTGAAAGTTTATTTTGCCTATAAGTGGCTAACTTTACGTGGAGCTGGTAAAAAATTGTTCTTCAAAACTGAGAATCATCCACAACTTTAATACTTTGTGTTTCGAAATAAACTTTACTATTTTGGCAGTTCAAAAACAAGTTATAAGTTTCAGTTCTTCCTTAAAAAAGTATTTATTTCTTGCACAATGTTTACAATATTAATATTATCGTGTCATACTGTCATATGAGACAATATTGAAGTTTATTTTTAAATTTTTTGTTACCACTCTTAAATTATGAAAACTACAACATGTAAACTTTGAATTGAATTAATTCATGGGATTGAACATGGAGTTATCAGAGTAGAGTATGTATTAGCATTGTATATGGTAAACTTTGATATGTGTTTTTTTTAAATGAACATAAAAATACAAACAACAACGACATTGATGTACTTCATCTGTGTATATAAAAATATAAAAATTCTAACAAGTAAACAGAAAACAATAGGTATATGTAAAACTTAACAAAATATATTCTAACAGAATCTAACAATAAAAAAAAAACAAGAAAATGCAGAAATTGCTAGGATTCAAAAATGTACTATAGTATTTCCAAAGAGGTAAATCCGAAAATAGATTCAACATGTATCTTCTTCCCTATATTATGTAAGTATATTAGGAAATAATAATAAGAAGTTCCATGAAAAGTACAACCATGTAAAGGGTATATCGTTAACAAAATCAAGTTTTTGCACAAACATATTTGTATTGGTCTATAATGTATAATGGAGCAATTAGCAGGAATCTATATTGGTAAAAAACATTTTTTGGCCCACAATATTATTATAACTCCAATGATTTAGTGTCCATGACCGTGTCCGTGATCATGGTGCTCCACATGATGGGACTGGTGACCATGATGGCCATTGTCTCTCTCTTGATGATATCCCTTCTGTGGATGAGCTTGATAAGTGACAACATTTAACTTTCCATGCTCATCATGAAATCCATACTTCCCCGTCACATAGCCTTTCCCATCCTTCTCTTCATGACGGAACTGTCGGTTGTATCTACAATAATCCAGAATTTAGAGCAAAACAACATTAGTATAATTAATTTTACATCCACAATTATTATAAAAGTAAAATTATCAATTTCAACCTACTTACCAGTAGTAACTTTTTACTTAACGTAAATTAAAAACACAGAGAAAAGTAATAAAATATTCTCTATTAATTTTAAAGCTCTTTGTTCAAAGTCTACACGTTTATTTCAAAAATTAATTATTAGTATTATTACACAATGAACAATAACAATATTGTAAATTCTACAGTACAAATTAAGTTAAAAAATTAATATCATTAATTTACATTATATACAGTCTTTTGTTTTTTATAGTATTAACACAATGTGTGGTTGAGGTAAAATTCCAAAAGTTTTAAGCTTTTCTACACTACAAGTTTCAAGTTTGAACGCTTTCGCTATAAGAAGTCTATAGACAAGTTTCCTTATTTTTGATTCTACTAATAGGAATTTATTTTGAAGAAACTGTATACAGCTTATCGGTAGGATTAATTATTACTAATTATACTAGGGATTTGAAACTACTCATATAGGAACTACCAAAAGTAGAAAAATAGGAGAGAGCTATTTGTTAAGCGTAGCCAAAATTTACGAATATCCATTTTTAAAAAGGTATTATTGCACTTGGGTTATAAATCCATCATTAGTCATAATATCATCGATATGATCGAGACATAATTAAAAAGCTCGAAAATTAATATCAATATTCTAAATCTAAAAGCTCATTTTAGTAAGTAACAACAATAATCGTACAAAAAGAAGTAGTATTCTTTTTTGTGTGTCTATTTGTAATTATTTGTACATCTATTTAGTCAGCCCTGTTGAAAGTCAAAAATACTAAAAAAAAATCATCAAACAAGTGCCAGTTTGAATAGCTTGTGAAATCCAGCCAATTTTTTAAACTTGTGAGCAGTATATAATTTGTGTAATTTTTTCATCTGCGCGTCCCTGCTATTTTGATCCTCGTTCCCCTCATCCGAGTTTTGCTCCTGATTGAACTCGTCATGATTTCCCTGACTGAGACCCTGCTCCTGATTCTGAATATGACGATGACGATTGCCTCTTCCCCTCCATGCATTATTAGCGTGAGGCGGCTTATGATTGACATTGCTATGATTATCATCCTGCTGATTGTGATTAATCTGCTTGGGTTTATTGAAACTATGATCAAGATGATTGTCATCATTATTATCCTGATCAAATGAATGGGGAGGAGGATTCTCCTCGTCCTCAGAAGCATCATCCTGATCATGGCCCTGCTGGTTCTGGTTCTGGTCTAACCAAGAAATAATCCCTCCAATTTTTTTAGACTCATCCACTACCATGAAATTGACTAGGGTAAAATACTCAGCGAGGGACTCTTTGAAAGCTTCCATATTGTCAGAATTAAAATATCTATGAAGGAGTGAGAAGGAATTATCAAGGAGATGTTTCAGCGGATGATGTGGTTTTTCATATGTATTGAATTTTTCACGTTGTTGTTGTTGGTCCAACAATAATTCGGCCAGCTCACGCTCATCATTATTGACATCCAATGTTGGGTCATTCGAAGTCGGAGACGAAGTAGTTGTATGGAACGGGTGCTGACCACGACCACCATCACCACCATAGGCGTGGAACTTGGAATGTCTATTTCTCAAGCTATCTTTGTACCTATACAGACGGTCAACCAAATTTTACTGTCTTATAGTATCTCATCTTTCCTATATGCAAAAACGCTTAAGTATATACTATGTACATTCGTGAATATCTGTACAAAAATCTCTATCTGAATTCTGTATGTTATGACGGCGCGTGAGCCTTCTTTTTTTACAAGCCACAGGAAAAAGTATAATGAGGGGATTAACAAAAAATGTAAAATTGAATTAGCTCTGCTTCTGTTCTGTTTTCAAATTATTTTAAGGCGTGACTTGTTAACCTACTCTAAATTTTTCTCAATTTTTTTCTGTGTTTTAATAATTTACTAAAAATCCTATAATTTTCAAGCGTGTTATTAATATTACGCTGTTATATACTGTCTACTCCATTAAATTTGTAAAAGGATAAATTCCATTAGGTAATGTGTCGTTTTTGTTCTCTCTTATTGTCACGTAATGTCAAACGTTAAGTGTTCCACTTATGACTACTACTATTCTACTATACTGTGCCTTTCTTGGTGGCAGTCCCAGACAAAATATGCAGAGAGAGTCAGTACACACCATTTTTTCAAGTCTTTTCTGTTTTGGCACAGGCACAGCCTTTATCTTGTCTTACACAGTCTCTTTCCCTGTCGTTCCTTGTCTCTCGTAATAAGTAGGTAATATAACAAGGGAAAATTACTAATTGCGAGTCACGTAAGTGTCACATACAATTCGAATCACAATCAAGTGCAAACGTCAAAGTGAAAAAAATGTATCAAATTCGAAACTTTTATGGTCATTGTCGTCACTGTCACTGCCATTTATCACTGTCATCATTATATTTTGTGCCCCTAATCCAAAAGGAAACGTAACGTAACGCATACGCAGAAGAAGAAAAAAAGATAATTAATCCAAAAGTCTACTTACTCCTACTTATACTATGCGCTCAAGATTGAACGTGCTTTTTATGTATCTTGAAATTGAAATCATTTTAAGAAGTACCTACTTACACATATAAAAACATGAAAATGAAAATACAGCAGATTTTTTACAGATAATTGAAAAACATTTTATATAGATGTTAAACGAAACAAACTTTTGCACATGGACTATCGACACTGATTCTGACACCTTCTTATAGGCACTTTCTGTAAACTGTACTACTACTAAAAGCTACTAACTACAACCAACATACAGCTATAAAAAACATACAACAAAACAAGATAACAAGATAAAAAAAACTATCATTATGTCGATTTCGATTTCAGTTTCAATCCTTTGATCACGCTCATCCCCGCGACCCATGCACACAGCAAAGGTAACTGCTGAATATCACAATAAATTGTTCCTATGCACTTTACTATTCAGAAACTTCAAAAAAAAACTAAAACAAAATATGTAAGCACACATAAGAGAACACCCTCTCATACTCTCATTGCATTAAATGACTATATGACTGACTGACTGACTGACTGACTGACTGACTTTATGAGGTTTGCTCTTTATCACCATGTATGCTCATGAAATGAATCATGATCACGCTGATAAAACTATTTAATGATGTACCTATACCTACCTATAAAGTAACGTTCTGCAGTGTGACTTGTTGTGGCGACTAAAATTATATGTATGGTGTAGTTAGTTGTATAGTTTCTCCATGTGACTTAAGCAAGTAGTGCTGGCTTCATTCATATATGCAGTTAGTTAGCTCTTTAGTTATAGGATTGGGATTTTGGATGAAGTGATAAAAAAACAGAGCGAGATGAAGGAGAAGAGAGCTTGACCAAAAGGTATACCAACCATGACCTCATGGTTTTCATTTCTTTATCCCTATAGCATCACAGTCCTACAAGAATCAAGAGAACAACTTTACTCTTTTAACTTTTTGCTGCCTACAGTTATACAGTACTATTCTTACGATGTACCTACGTATTATGGTTAAAAGATTTTGCTCTCGTATCTCTCACAATCTGATTGACTGACTGACTGACTGACTGCCTGAATGTAATTTCACTTGTCGTTGGTAGTAAGTAAGTAGTTGCTATTATCATTAGTACTTGTCGCTGTTTTCCCCCCTTTACTTTTGTTTTTTTTGTGTGTGTGTCGCTTTTGTCTCTGTTTAGTGTTTACTCAGTCGAACAAAAAAGCATTTTTGTAATATTCGTATATACGGTAACGGTACGATTAAATAGCAGGTTGTAGGTTGTTCGTCTTTTGTTGTTGTTGCTGTAGGTATAGATGTAGGTGCGCCGTTGACGTTCATGATCGCTGTCTTGTAAATTAGTAAGTTCTTATATACTAAAGTCATTGGCTTTCCTTTAAGTAAATCAGTATCAGCTTTTTTTTAGTATACCGTCATTGTCATTCGTAAGTAATATTTTTTACTGTTGAAACCGTAGGGGGTAAATGTATCGAAACGAAACGAAACGACGGATGCGTCAAAAATATAAATCCAAGTACGAGATACGAATGAATTACGGCTACTGACTGACGACTCCCACCACAGATTACAGATAGATATACGACTTAATCAGAAATCAGAATTCAGTATTGGAAAACGAAAGCAAATGATACTGTCACTGTGTATATACGACTCACAATATATTATTATAATGATATTGACAAGAAGCCGTTTTGTTGTTTGAGAAAGTGTTTTTCTGAAGCTTAAAAACAAAGCTCTTTCTTACCCTTTTCCAGTGTCGTATCCAAATCGATACGAGTAGGGTCCTTGATGTCCAGAAACATGATAAAGGATACGATCCCCGTTACTACTCTCTAAGCCATGATGATGTCCATGGTGTCCATGGCCATGATCTCCGAAGCCGGAAGCTGCCTGAAATTTACAAATGGAGTTTCCAATGATATATTTACAATTGCCTTTTTTTTAAAGTAGTATACAGGTTAGGTAGAATGCAGAAATTTACAAAATAAATAAATGGCATACACGCATTTTTGAATGGCTGGTATAGTGAAGCTAGGATGCCTAAGTATATACGGAATTAATTTTTATATGATAAAGAATTTTATTTAATATTTAAAAAGTACTTAACAAAAAACAATATTAATAAATTGAACCAACAAAATTACATTGGGAAGAACTACAGTAATCTATAGTACAGCTAAAGGAAGTTTTTAAGCTACTGAAGACATGCATCTTACTCATCTAAAGACGACTTCGCTACTTAACGATAATGGATTAGATATTTTTAAGATAGTTACGGTCAATAACATTTTTTAAAACAGCATAAAAAACAGGAACAACAATGCTGAAGAGTACTACAATAAACAACAGTGTAAAAACAGAAACAGCTTACAAACTAGGCAACTAAACTAACGATACATAAAATCGTCAAATAGGGGGTTTTACCAATAGTTGTTATAGTTAGAATTAATCATGTTCTTAAAGCGAGAACCTTCTCTACCTCTACTATCATTTAAATTGTAACCCCCAATTCCAAACCCACGAGTGTGCCTTTTACTTTCAAATACTGCTTGTTTGCTGGAACCACCCGATCCCGATAATCCCGAACCGGAACCAAGTCCATTATTATAGTTTAAATAGTTAGTTATGTAATTATTACTGTTAGTCAATTTAGAATTGGAAGCGGCTAGGATAGCACTACTAAAAGCAACGTTATTATTATTATTCAATCTGCTACTGTGATAATTCTCATTGGACTTTTGGTACTCGGCTTGTTGTTGGGGAATATTTTCAAGCTGGGAGTAGAAGTTGGTTAGCTCAGTTTCTTGAGGGATAGGAAAGCGTAATGAGCCACTGCCAGTGCCAGTAGACTTGTGTTGGTAATAATTATTATCATTGTGTCGTACATATGAATTTAGTGAAGAAGGATTATGAGACTGATCGAAATGTGAATAAATTGAGTGTTGTGGTGTAAAACTTACAGAGTCAGGCTCCACTACGGCTGAGCTTTGGAAGGAAGCACTTTTCATGGCGTAATTCGGATCCTTTGGTGAGTCTAGATTAAAGATTTCTCCTGGCTTTTCATATGGTTGTGGATGAGGATGAGGATGGGGTTGTGAAGTCTTGAATGGGATTGAATGGGGTGGTCGTCTGGATTTATATCTCATGGGAATCATAGAAGAGGCGGCGGCTGTTGCAGTTGCAGTAGCTGTAGCGGCAGACTTATTTCCTCCATTTTTCCCTTTCTTGTTCTTATTCTTATTGTTATTATTGGAGCTAGTAGCGGACATCATCATAGGTTTGCCGTAGACTGCGTCTTCATCCACAGCCCCGGGCACACGGATACTGCTGGACACGGGACGGTACAAGAAGGGCTGTTTCCGAGATTCTTCTTGACCATAGGGATGGTATGAGGGTCTCCCGTGACCGTGACCGGCACCATGACCATGTGAAGCTGGAGATCTCAAGGGGTGACTCTTGAGGATTGGTCCAGTATGTCCAGTAGCGGGGGGTCCTTGAGCTCCCGAAGATCCTTGAGGACCACCTTCAGTAGAGTGGCCAAAATTATTAGGGTAGTTTTGAGAACTGGAGCTGGATCCACCATTTGAACCACCTGGACCTCCAATGGGAGAAATACTACCTGGATAATAGCCATCCTCAGTATAGCGTTGAGCCCCGTAAGGTCCTCCTTGATTTGGTCCTGGTCCGGGTCCTTGAAGTTGATTTTGAGTTTGCAAATAATTATCAGCAGTTATAATTTCTGGCTCTCTCGTATTCCGTGTTTGTTCTTCATATTGTTCTGGATAATCTTCGGGTGGGCCACCAAAGCCAAATCCTCCTGGGGATGAAGCTGGAGATCTTTGACTTTGACTACCTTGTGGCTGTGGACCTCCGAAGTCAGCTGATGGTCCTGGACCGAATCCTCCAAAATCATTAAAGCCACTTGGGCCATCGAATCCGAGGTTGTTTGGTGGGGACGGGCCACCTGGTCGAGACACGGAAGGACGGCTGAATTGTTGAGCGGGTTGTGGCCCATCATATGATGGTTCAAATCCTTGAGGTCCTTCATTGTAAGATGATCCAGGGCCCCCAGGAGCGGCGGCGGAACCTTCTGGATTCTGGAAAGCATGGTAGTGATGATGCTGAAGTTTCGGCTCACTGTTGCTGTATGAATAATGAACGTTTGGTGCTTGATTCTGGGGCTCAGTCTGAGGTTGAGCACCGCCATAGGCTGTAGCTTGAGGGCCGTTGTGAGGGGGCATTGGAGGTGGTGGTGGACCACGGGGTCCGTGCCCACCACCATGACTATGGCCATGAGCGTGACCGTGGCTAGGAGGGTAATTGGAAGGGTTACGATGACTAGATGATGTGGAAGGATATTTGGATGGTGAAGGTGGTTGACCATGATGTTTTCCATATTGACCAGGATTTGAGTACTGTGGCGGACTGTCTCCACCACTAAATCCTCCTTCATTGAAATTAGAGGGGAAAGGTGGACGGAAGGAATCACCATACGGCGATGCAGCTGTATTTGGCTTGGCTAAACTTTCACTAGCTGAGGGCTTCACACCATACTGTATAGCGGGTGACGCATACTGTGGAGAGCCTGGGCCTCGGGGACGACCAAATATCCCACGAAGCGGGGCAAAGAAATCCGAGAATCCTCTACCTTGACGACCGATTCCACCCCCACCTGAGCTTGAAGATGGTCCTCCTGCCGCTCTCGGAGACAAAGATCCTTGAGTGCCTGGGGACAACGTGGGCCCTGGTACCATACTACGACTTTGACTGTCTGACGATTTTGCCGACTTTAATTCATCGGCATGATTGCCGATTGCCAATAAGGCGACCTAGAAAAAAAGGTAAGTAATTTTCGCGCATTAAATTTCAATTACGTACCTCAAACATATAGATATACCTACACAAAATTTATATTTTATAATTATACCCTATACTAAAGGTTTTTTTACAATGTCACTCCCAAAATGAAAACAAAAACAAAATATGATATCACATAGTTCTTATTCCTACATATATACTTAAATTCTACACCCAAACTCCATATACCTGTGCGTGATACATTTAACACGACTCGAAGCTATTCAACGAAATTATTATGCGGTTTGCTCCTTATATTTTTTTTCACGAACAGCAAAATAACAAAATGATGATTAGCGTGTTTATCATAGGGTGACTACATATAAAACAATAACCCCGACTCAATGGCTTGATTCCATTAAAGTACTCTTAAGAATTTAATATTTTATAAACACTCTCTTGTGTTTCGTGCCAACAAAAAATGTAAAGCTGAGAGATGCTGCGCTATGCTGTGCTATACTATGCTATATTGATGATGATGTTTCACCCCTTCAAGTCAATTGTAAATTATTAAGTGAAAAAAAAGACATGAAGGAAGAGAAAAAACAAATTGCATGCTATGCATTATTTCCTCTCCACAATTTGAACTACATTTCCAAATTCCAATCTAATACAGTCTGTGTCTTTCTTCGTATTAATCATAATTCTTCTCCCAGCTTTTTTTTTAATAATATTATAAGCACATCAGGCATCATATACAACCAATGCCTTGAGCATAATAACTTAATTCAGACTTTAAAGCAGAGTTCACATCCCTTAGCTACTGCTGCTGATATGCTACTACTACTACTCAATAATGCCCAAGCCTAAAAGGAATCCAAACCGTATAATATATTCTCTTACCTACAATTATCTCTAGGGTAGGAGCCCTACCCTTATTATGTCTATAGAAACTTTTACAATTTCAATTTAATTTAGTACAGAGGAATGACAGACAGTCATGTGATGAGAATATATTCTCCTTTTTTGTGGAAAAAATTCAAAAATTGGAGCAATTTAATTTTAATAATATGAAGATGTTACAGCGTATAGCTATATTGCTATTGTTATTAGCATATAGCTTTAAGCATCTTGAATCAATTGAAAGCAATTGCACGCGACGGTGCGACTATTCCATTTCCTTTCGTGTCAATATGCTACGAGCATAGAAAAATAGAAGCTGAATTGGATTGATCCGGTATATTTTCGAAATTGTGAGTAATCAGCTCAACTGATATTTTTTTTATTTTGAAAATTAAAATTACCAAGTAAAAAAACGAACTTGGTATATCGCAAATAAATATACATTAATATATGTATTCGCTTAGTTAATTAATATTATTGTTGCTCGTGTTGGTTACTAAGATAAGGAAAGTGCAAGTACGGATATCTGAATAACTGTTTTTCGTAAGTGGAAAAAAAGTTATAACGCTGTTGTAAGTACAAAAGTGTTAGGGGAGAAGTTAGATCGTGGTAAGAAATAACATTGCGTTGCTTTTTTAATGGTCAAAGGCAACCCATTGCAACGTCTTAAAAAAGGACACTAATTAACTAAACTATATGAATTGTAAATGGTAAATTATAAAATTAAAATATTTTTGTTTCCAGAAAATGAAAACTCACTAGAACAGCAGAGATGATCTTCTTCATGATGATGATGTGTGTGTTCTATGGTTCTGGAATCCAATCACAAAACCAAAATTCAAAGTTGTTCTTTCAAAATTCCGATTGAAATTTATAACGCACACGAGATTCAAAGGAATTGACTGTTAGATTTGACGATGACACTTCACTCTTGTAACAGGAACAGGAGGAAACCTGCTATTGTACTTACTTAGGTATATGTGTAATTTTAATATTTTTTTGAAAAATTTTTATTAAATTCATTTCATTTTTGATTATTAGTGTTAATACAGTATCTCTAATAATTAAATATTTGTTTTAGAAAAGAGAAGAGATGTTACAAGTTGAAGAGAAGAACTGAAAGTGAATAGCTGAGTGGGGAATCGCGAGCTCTATATACGGTGTCCTCCCTACCTGAAGAATCTCCACTTCACCACATGCTAATCCCAGTGTTACATATACTTACTGTAATAATGTGTTACTGACTTACTATACCTACCGCACATGCATACGATACGATTTAGTTAGTATTTACCCTGAACACTGAACCCTACAATTTATATAGCTATATGCAACAACAATACTAAAACATGTTAAGTCTTTGATTTCTGATGATGATGATGATGATGATGATGTGATGTTCTTTCTCTATTCAATCTTCAATCTATATACTGGTATGTATACTTTTTCAGTTTCGGTTCTGTTCTGTTCTGCTACCAATTCATTTTCATTTAGCAACTTATCTATCAAATTTTACCCAAAATTTGAGACTTGCCAGCCAATGCAATGCAATGCAATGGAATGATACGCTCTAGACTTTAAACTACTTCTATGAGCAAAGGTACGGTAGGGAGATGTATACGATAGATAATCAAAAGAGACGATCACGTCCGAGACACACAACACAGCACACAACACAACCAACCACACAGGAGCTACATACATATACGCAGCTATTAAAACTGACAGTTTACTTACATGTATATTTATATGCTGTAAAAAGCGCAGCAGTACTCTGAACCCACATCTCACATCTGTTAAATGTTCCTGTATGTATAGGTATAGGTATGTTTAGCCTTAGACATGTCCACCTTTTACTTATACTTACTCCAAAAGCTTAGTCGATGTTTTCCTTGCCAAATGAAATGCTGTTGTTGGTTGTAGGTAAAATGCAAAATCATCTGAGGATGTAATCTATGAATGAGAAAATGTGTGTGCTGGTGCTGAGCTACTCTATAAGAATTGCTTCTATGTTTTTTTTCACTCGTTCCGTTATCAGCCCATAAAACATAAAATCATGTAGCAGAAGAACGTAAGTGAAATTGAAATCATCAAGCCAGAGCCACCACGTCTTCTAATTCCAAGTCCAATCCCAACTCAAACACATCACATCTCTCTCTCTCTCTCTCTCTCTTTCAGGATCAGAATTCTGAATCTTTCTTCTGTCTGTTCTGTTGTCTCGTTATGTTATACTCAAGTCACATCCCACAAGACAAACAATAAAAAATTTCATTACGAATCTAACAGCTATATATGTAGGTATTTTGTACATTATGTGTGCTACAGCAAAAACGGTTCATATAAAGAACAACAGAATAGTAACAGCTGTAGCTGTTATCCTTTTACAAACCATAATTTTATTATTACTACACATTATACATTGTAAAAAAAAGTTACTATATTGTACTGCACAAAGGACTTATTTAACTTGTCAAATCCTATATGTCGCCTTTATTGTACCAGAGACATAAACTGCACACAAAAAATAATAATACAATGCACCTACATAAGCCAAAGTGTAAGGAACCTATTATTATCAAATTATCAAGTCTTATCCAAAAATCACATCACATCACATTCATCTCACACAGAAGACAATAAGAGCAGGGAGTTCAATTCTAAAATGAAATCATAAAATACTATAGTTGACAAATGAAATTTCAAATAATGCTATATATATATAATTATTGCATGTATGGCAGTGTGCAGTTTTTTTTAGATATTTAATTATTATTATTGTGAAAAAAAAATTACAGAAATGCAGAGAAAAATTAGATACAATTCAACTAATTCAAGAGGACTATGACAGGCAGGTTCAACGCAGGTAGGTAGGTAGGTAGGTAGGTACCTACCTTGCTTAAAAATCAAATAAAATTGTAACTTTTTTTTAGCCATTTAGTTGTGAATTTGAACGATACGCTTTTCCCTCCTCCTCGTGCTCTTTTATTAGTATTTTAGTTTAGCATAAGTATAGGTAATTATGCTTGCCTTATTTTTGATTATTTTGATTCCTTAAACAACAAGAAAGAAAAAATGTAAGGGTTATAATGAATTAGTATAAAATTTCACATTAACTGATTTTAATGACTTTAAAGGTTTTTTTACCGTCTGCAGAGATAACTGTATACGTAGTGATTGATTGTAGGTATAGATTGTATGTACGATGTACTTTATACTACGTACTTATACCTATTTATTTATTGTTTATAAACAAAAAATAAAGGTGATATAAAAGTCATGTAAAAAGTATAACCAGTGTAAAAATTAAAGCAAGCGTAACGTACTAAATTACAAACATAGGCAAATCAAACAAGACTCAAAATCACTGCGTGAAAACATTTAATTACTCATTTTTGCAGTTCGCCTTACTATCAAATCAAGGATCGACATCGACATTAATGGACCTTTACCGACGCATGCTACTGCGGTCCGGTAACGGTAGTGCCTGCGTGTGTATGTCTAGTGGTCTAGTCTCATGTAGATACTACACGCAGTAAAAAGTATGTTTTTTTAAGAATTGGTAGAGTAGTCAATAGTCTAATAAATGTAATATCTGCGTATGCAAGACGAGGACGAAACATACCTAGGTACCTACCTACCTAGTAGGTAATATCATTACAAGAATTTGAGAATTTATGGTGCGGTAAACCCAATAGATATCTATTACACTGCAGTGACTAACAGAATTAGTACACAAAAAAAGGGAGATAATAGTATAATATTCAAAAATCAAAATCAGCTCAAAATGAAAACAAAAAGGAAATTAGATTTAGATAGGATTTAAAGAAAGCTGCGCGCCGATTCAATTTATATAACTTCTTTATTACTTGTTTTAATTTTAGTTAGTAGTCAGTAAGTACATACGTATAACTTGTAAATAACTAAGCTTACTAACTAGTAAGCCATTATGAATGCTATTAAGAACATGGGTAAACGAACTAGTAAATCAATTCCTTATAGAATATATTACTTATGTGTGTATATACCTGTTGTAAACTATACCAACTTTTTTTAACCAGTCTACAATTCTACAATCTACACTCATTTTTGTTTACTGCTTTTTACAGACAAATAATCGAATTAATTCTCTCTTGGAACAGAGACATGCAGAGGCAGCAGACAAATAGACAGTTTCTTTACAGTACATTTAAATTAAATGGAAATCCCATTCATAAAGTTAAAAAAGTTCAGTTCGTCAACATCAAAAATAACACATTGCTATTGCTACTGACTACTGAAGAAGCAAAATTGCCAATCTCCAATAATATAATATATAATATATATATATATATAATATCAATATTGCCGCTCTTCTCAATTCACACTAAAAGCCAAATTGCCGATGTCCATTTTTTAATGTATTTAATTTTATATCACTTTTTTCGGCAAAAAATAAACCAGTAAGTATTTCTTATTGCTTATATTGTGCTGAACCAAATTATACGCTTTTTATTCAAGTTTTAAAAATCTTGATTTCAGTTTGAGCTGGAGGGAACGGCAAATTTGCTATTAATCAGAATTGGAGGTCGGCAATTTTACTTCTTCAGTATAGTAATATATTATAGTCATTACTTATTTTTTTCATTTTTTAGCTGATCTGTGAATAAGTAAAACTACATTGATGGCACTTCTACATTCTAAAATAATTTCTAATAATTACATGTATATTACGTAGATAGTACCAGTATTTGCATAATCAATTAGGAAAGTAGAAGCTATAGCTAGTGTCTGTACTATAGTGATAAAATATATATAATTACACATTCATAATCATTATAATTTTGGTTATCTGCCTTTCCTATTGATATCAGATCACGTAGCTCTTTACTCATTCAGTTTTAATTAACAATAACAATGAAGCAAAACTATTTACTATTTCTTAGATAATAATAATAATACAAGTGGCTATAGGGGAATAACCATATGATTATGATTATGAATTGAATTCACTATATAATTTGCCAAGGATATGGTGACAACATCATGTATCGTGCTATTCATTGAACAGAAGGAGAAAATAATCTAAAGTACAGAACATACTGTACACTATATATTATTATGTATACATCCGCAATTTAACATTTTACAAAAGGGAATAACGACTTGTAAAGGATTATGATAAGGACTTGTGTTAACTGTAACTACATATATAACTCTAATAATAAGGATGTTTCTCCACGTCCGTCGTCACGTCGCGTCGTCAGGATGAAAAGTAAAAATGTTTGTCTATACTGTAAAAAATAAAGTCAGTACATAATATACAGTTTCATGTTCATTGGAATTGGAAAAATGTCTCTAGTAGAATTTAAAGGAATAGAAGAATCATTAGTGATGTGACTGATACTGATATATTTGAGAAAGAAAGAGAAAAGATGGGAATTAACGCATCAGCGTCCTCCTCGTCCCTCGCTCGTACGTTTGTAGCATGTAGCTATATAATTATATTGAGCAGAGTTTACACTCAAAAGCATTCTTGAAGTATTTTTATTTCCGCTTCAGCGGACGCTATATATTAAAGTATTAAACGTTGCCGATTCAGTCAATTGCCATATGTAAGTAAATGGGTATGTATATCATTATTATTATACTCTTCAATTGTTAAGTTGTAGGGAGGTACATTCGAGTTGGAATTTAACGTTTCAAAGTAAACTAACTTCATATCTTAAAGATGAACACATGTATCTATGAGTTTTGAGCCGAGCCCACCATGAAAATAATGATCTGCACTTTATTAGAGATGAAGACTGCGGGCTGGTCTGGGCACTGCGACTCCGTCTCCGTCCTCATCTCCGTCGTTTCACCTGTACCATTTCATTATAGAGCATATGGGTTGTTGGATTATTTATTCGACGTCCGTCGTCCGCCCGTCGTTTTCGTTGATTGCAGAATTGCAGAGAAACCACAACAGCCATTTAATGCAATGCGCAGAGAATGCAACAAACATAATTAAAATGTTCATCGAATTTCAAATATAAATGATATAAAGTCATAGTCGTAATTCGTAATATTTTTTTTCTAATATATGACTGCAGTATACAGTCTCCAAATTATATATACATACGGCACCAATGTGCTTTAAACGATAACGATGGGAGAAAATAAAATAAATTATTAATGTAAAATGGTTAAGTGTAAGTCATTGTAATATTGTAATTAGACATCAACGTGCATTTATAGTTGCAACGTGCAACATGGTTATTACATATAATATAATAGGCTTACATATAGTTATTTCGGCTGCGATGTGATTCCACATCCACAAGTAGGTAGTTATTATATGATTATTATTGTTTCCTTACGACTGCCTCTGCCCCTACCTGCTTTATGGATTTATTATAGCTTTTTGGCACATGGCTTGGATAAATACTCGACAAGGAATATTATTGCTTCAAGATTTTAGTATGAAATGCAATAATGGAATACAATACAAGTTTCTAAAATATTTAATATTACATTTTAATATAATTACTCACATAAGTACTGTAGCTAATGGTAGTCAGTCCATTCGTATATAATATGTATTTTCCCCAAAAATAATTTAAAAGCTAATTATTATAACTAGATACAAAAAAGTGCATCTCCTCCGCTTTTTGGGTTTGGGTTTTGGTTTGGGTTTGAGAGACCGCAACTCGATTGAAAGGATTGAACCTTAAACTACCATTAGTTTTTTTCCCATCATGCACAGTATAAATGGAAGCTTTCGTTATCGTTAATGTAAAATTGATACATAAATCAAATTCACATCTTTTACACAGTACATTTAACTTGGCAAGTCATTTTTAAATTCTCTAATAAATTATAATAAAAAATATAATTTGTAAGAACAAAAGTGTGAGATTGGAGTACATTTATAGTTTAAATTCATTTTAATTTAATATTTAATTTAGCAATTAAATTTCCTCAGAGAATTAAGCATAAGTTTAAAGAAGGCGTATATTTGTGGGCAGAGTTATATCCCCTGTCATTATAGCTTAACCATAGCGTAAATGACAATCTTTAACATGGGATGTCATCAATATGATGTCAATATCCGAGTATACCCACTGACTCTACCCGTGACGTAATTTATAGACGATCCCTTACACTACTCATTTAAATTAAATTTTAAATTAAATTGCTTCTGATCCAATTTATATAGATTCGGACAAATGCAGTAATTGTTATATTGCGTGCCGTAGGCATAAAATTCTTAATAGGTTTTCGACAACTAATACTGGCTACAAAATCAAGGCTAAAAATCAACATTTCGTCAGAGGGAGTCGGAGTTTAACATGTTAATTGTCTTGCCCGGATCATATCCGAGTTTTTGTTGGGCGGGTTTCCGGCATCCGGATCGGGAAGACGCAATTTTTGTAGAATATAATTTGGTTGCATATATGTAGTTGGAAGGTAGCTGTAATTTAAATATCATTATTGGTGCAAGTTGTAATTTTATTTCGAATTCTGAAAAATAACATCTGAAGCGAATATTACTTTCTTTTTTATTTGGAAATTAATAATTTCCATTTGGAGGCAGATATAATTATATAGTTTTGCTTATTTACAGATAGAGACGAATATAATTTTTTACATTTATTAGCACGAATTATCTTGAAGGATATATATAACAACTAATAAATATAATTCCGTTTTCCTATAATAAACTAAATGCCTGCTCGCCGTTTGCCGTTTGAACAATGTGTACACAGAGCCTATTACACTTATGATTATTATATATTTATATAGATATAGATCTGGCCATCTTTAACGAGTACAAAGGTCATGGATGAAGAAATTACACTCTCAGTTTTCTTTCATTTTGCTTTAATTACTATAGTGTAAAAAGTGATAGTATGGCGGGTTAAGCGTGAACAGTATGGTCAATGCTATTTAAGTACAACGAAATAAGCAATAATTAAGTAAAATGTTTAATGTATAATCACTGCATATATACAAATGTGCATGGAATGCTCTAATGCTCTTTATACAGCACAGTATACACTGCTAACTATAGTAAGCTACCTGTGTCTATCATAACTGAACCAGCGGAGTATATAAACGTTAATTGTATTTTTTCTTCACATCTTAGGTTGTTCGTTGATGTGAACAAGATAACACAACAATTAAAGTTTTGAAGCAAATTCATCCTGAATGAAAACGTTTTCAAATGTTTCTTCTATACACTCCTCGTGTGCTGTCGTATATATCATATTATGTATATTATCAGTTTATCAGTGTCTTAAATTTTGTAGATATTTATTTTTTTTTGGATGGGCATATTATACATTGGGGATTGGTATTATACTCACTTGCATTTATAGGCTATATAGGCAAATATGGAAGAGTTGGTTCGTAATTCACAGTTGATATTGAATGTGGTTGACTGGCCACTGCACTGTCTTTGAGTATTGTTAGTAGTATGACGAATTCACGACGGCTGTTATACTATTTTACGGATGACAGAATAACGTTGGCTGTTCTCTGAAAATGTAAGTAACAAACAAGCAAGATTAAAAAAAATTCATTTTATGTCAATTATTAGCGACTTTGGAAACCACCACATTCCCTTTCATTTCATTCAACTACTAAATAAACAAAATATTTTTTTTCAAAAGAGCAATTTCATTGTATGTTTATTGTAGTGTGGCTTATTTGCTACAATGAAAAATGCCATAATATTTTTGTCACCGTGTGCGTCCTGGTTCTGGCCGTCCTGGGACAACTACTGATCTGATCGACATCAGTCGCAGTCGAAGAACGTTAAAAAAGGAGAAAGACCCCAGGGCAAGACTGGGCCACGAATTGACTGGTGGCTCTTTCATACTTCTTCAGTGAGGCAAAAAGTAAAGTGCTGCCAGTCATCAGTAATTACTTAAACGGGAGAAAGGCCACTAGTTGGACGGGAACTGTAATATTATAACCGATGAGAATTATTGTGGATACATACTTCCAAAATAATGTCATCATTTTTTGTTAGGAAAAGAATGAAAGGGACACCACTATTGACAGTGAAGTTAATAGTGTTGTTAATAATGTACTTTTTCAGTTTTGATGTCGCGTATGCTTGGCGACTTCACAAAGGACATGGACGTAATAAGCCCTACAAGTTAATTAGACGTCCAGCAGGTTTGGATTTGAAAAACGAAAATCATAGGCATAGGCTTAGACGAGATCTTAGTGAACTACAGAATGTCCATCCGCTCAATCTTCTAACTAATTTGGCAAGGATTATAATAAATATTTCAGTTTCTCCTTAATGTTTAAAAAACATCGCACATTAGATTCAGTAATCTTATTTTTCCTATATATAAATGAAAAACGTCGTAAACGATTTTATTATTTCAGACACCAAAACAAGAAGCAACTGCTTCAGTGATGGCCGAAAAGCTTGAACAATTATTGGTTCCAGAGATGGAAAATGAAATTGAAACGATCGGAAACTTGGTCTACAATGCAATTCTTGAAGATCAGCAACTAGCTGATGAGATGCAGAAAAAAAAGTTGCTTCAAATTTCAAAGCAGAACAAAATAAAAAAAACATAAAATTAGATCCGATTAAATTAAAAATTAGTAATAGTAACCAGTAACGTTAGAAAACGGTAGTGTCTTCGTCTTGTAAATCCGCATTTTTAATTAATAAAAAAGGACATGAAAAACGAAATCAGTTTTAACCATTTTTATTCTCAATCAATTCATAAGAAAATACGACACTTTACATAGTATAAAGTAATTTTATAGATTATAATGTAGTCGTAGTCACACTTCACTTTTTAAACAGGGTCTGAGTTCTATTCTGTGGCAGCGTCGTTCCTTACACTTAGTATATTTTCTATGAAATGCTGTGGTAGCGCTGGGATTTCAACATTCTATTTCTAATATTATGAGCTTTCTTGAACTAATTCTTATCTATAAGGAACAACATTCAATATTTCATTGCAATTATAGCTCGAATAGTCATAAGTAATAATGTAACACCATATTATTATGGGTACAAATAAAAACCGATTTTTTACATACAAATATTATGCATATTCATATAATATATTATTAGTTAGAGCTTATCACCAGCCCATATTCAAAATCAAAATAATAGAATATAGTATTACGTAGTGTCAGTGCATTACATTTAATGTATATACATACTGAATTAATATATCTAATTGTATCTAAAATGTGTTATCCGAAGCTATTCTGATGCTTTTATGCTTGCAATCAGTCAAATGCATTTAGCCACGCTGGTAAACTAATGAGCCTATTGCAAAACTACCGCCGCTCACGGAGCAAGGGTGAACTATTTTTCAAAAAGCCCATGTTAAATCATACGTATTCTTAAATGGCTTAATTTCCAATATGAGGTTTATAGTCTAAAATCAAAGATAAATGCACAATTAACACTTTAAGATCATTAAATTGGTAGTACCATGCCTGTGGTGACCGTAAAATTGATTCTCAGGTCGACGTATGTATTTCAACGAAAACCCCGTACCATTTTTATCTATGTCGAAAAAGACATAGATAAAAATGGTACGGGGTTTTCGTTGAAATACATACGTCGACCTAAGAATCAATTTTACGTTCACCACAGGCACGGCACTGCCAATTTAATGATCCTAAAGTGTTAATTGTGCATTTATCTTTAATTTGCGCCTATAAACCTCATATTGGAAATAAAGCCATTTAAGAATACGTATGATTTTTCATTGGTTAGTTCAGTCTTGCTCCGTGAGCGGCGGTAGTTTTGCAATAGGCTCATTATAGACAAACGATAGTTACAAAGTTTGCAAGTAAAATTATTTCAAAAGCCTTTGAAGACTAACGTAGTAAAGGTAGAAAATATTTAAGCCAAGTAAACGAAGAAAAATACAGCTCTTGCCTTTTACCATATTTTATAAGGAAATTACATTTCATGGAAAAATAAATGAAAAATGTAAAATTGACAGATGGGAACTCTGAATGACTCTCACTGAATATAAATACGCTTGAGTGCAACAATGCTCATACTGTCTTCATCTTGATACGTCTCGTCCTCACTAACATTCAGGTCGTCAACCTGATAGCCACAAGCACTTGCTGAGTCTGGAATAGTTGAAGTAGAGTCCGATCTGCCCATTCGCTTCGTTGAAGGCCATTCAACGTTTCCCTCCTGGAAATTAAAATACAACAAAAAAATGTAGCAATTTTATTATTCGAATTTTAAAGAAGTATTTGAATTTTTAAAAATTGTATGGCGGCGGCAGCATAATCAATCGCACACTGTCATATGGGAAAACCAAAAATATGTAGGTATTTCTTCAGCTAGAATTCTAACTAGAATTTAGTATTGCTTCGTTAGTAGTACTTACGCTTGCATCTTCAGATCCGAAACTAGCTTTAGATGAACTAGCCTCTTTTCCATTGCTCGTAAGAGACCCACTGGGGACACTTGCATCGCTCAAAGTACAGACTGCTGGAGGAGACCCAGCTGTCCCAACATTCGATCGCCTTTCCTGCATGCTCCCCAAATGAGCATGGTTGCTGGAGCTTTCCACTGAGGCGACAGAGGGGTTACTCTGGTTGCTGGTACTAGACTTGGTAGAGACAGTATCCCAAGCCCTTGAATATTTTGGTTTAATTTTCTTCCTCTGTGCAATCACTGCTCCAGCAGAAACCGAAGACAGAGAATCCTGAGATGAGTCTTCAAATATGGCTGGTGGGCGGGATGGGGCAATACTCTCATTTGAATTATTTTGATATTTACTCGAAACTTTTCCGCGTCCCATAGACCTTTTATGTTTTTCAGTCACTTCATTCATGCGGGACTTATTGAAGCGTTCACGGAAAGCGTCCTCGAACAGACTAGGTTTCGGCAAATAGTTCGCCGGTAAAAGCATAGATTCATCCAATGGATTTAAACTGTGGCCGTAACCGATTTCCGGTACTACACGATAATCCCGTAGTAACTTTTGAGAATCCCAGCCGGAGGGCACGTCTACTAAATCCGCGGGGTTAAGTTCTTTTCTGATGTCATCATTAGTCTTGGCAATGGATGTTGAGCTGCTAGAACTTGATTGACATCCCCCACTGGAAGACAAACTTGGTCTGGATTCATAAGGATTTTGGCTTTTTCCATGAGCTCCACTGCTAACGGAAGACTTAGAATCAGATTCTGAATTATACAAAGAATCCTGACTTGTACTAATATTGGTACTAGAAGCACGACTTCGCAGAAGTTTATTGATCCTATCGCAAGATGGAAACTGCCGAATGTCAGATACACGAAGCCGTCCTTCAGGCATCTCAAAGACTTTAAATCCTCCACGTTTATTAACTACAGTACTTTTAAAGGTTTTGTAGCCTGGAAAGTGCTTGTTTGGATTTTCATTCACTTTGAAAAATGCTGTTAGGAATCGGCATGAGTTGAAAGCAAATCGCTTCACCATTAGCTCTGCACATTGCGCGACTCCGTGTTCGTTTTCAGGCTGTGTAATGAAATAATACAAACACAAAGTTAGTCAATAAAAATAATGCATTTTCGGACTGTTATCTATTTACATACAGTATATAACTCTGACTACGAAATTAACTAACAACAAATTGAATATTTTAAAAGTAGTGAGTGCTAATTATTTTATAGTGTTCGTGTCAAACCATAGCATGATATTCGCAAGCCAAATCAGGCTGGGTTCCATACTGTTGGCTATGCAAAACATTCTCCAGATGGGACTCATGAGACACATGGTACACATCTGGATCACAAGGTGGACGATACTCCGGCTTTTGAGACTCATTCGCAAGTATTTGGACCAAACACGAAAGAGGCAAAATTTCAATGTTAAGCGTCCGACCTAATTCCAAATAATAAATTTTAAAATGATCGCATCAATTACGTAAAAAAAATTATTAAATAAAAATGTCCACACAAGAGTTTAATACAGATTTTCAAATTTTTGAATCATGACTTTTACTAGATAGTAACATGTCGTAAAAATACTGTTTGAATTAAACAATCTAGTTACCTGACTGATCAAACAACCAATGAAATCCATCTGCAACAATTGGAATGTACTCCTTCGGTGTAAACAACAAAATTGTGTCACCATCAGGAAAATGAGGGCGCTATAATAATGACAATTACACAATATAACAATACGCAATCATAAAAATAATAAGCAATGCCCCAAAAAAGAGTCCAGCTCCTTTGACCCACACACCATTTGATGAGTCTCATTAGTACAGGGCAACGTGAATCAAAACTTACACAAAAATCTTCAATACGCTTTAAAGCATCTGCATCTGCATCGAAATCTTCATCAAATGTTGGATATGGGTTCGCAGTTACTTTCTGTCGATCCCGTATATCATGCTTATAGCCAAGTGGAGGTGCCCCTTTAAATAATTAAGTTGCAATTTGCAATAAATTATGTTACTTAACTAATACGAATACTACACAGGAGAAAGACACATCAACAGTAAACATAGAGGATAGCGAAGAGACATGGACCGTGTTATAGACTAGAGCTACGTCATGATGTGGGTTAAATTTGGAGCTTACCAATATCAATTAATCCCGAGACTCCATTACCCAATCCATTAAAAACAGAGAATTCAGCCACCGAAAATTCCGCTGGGTAGTGGAACTTTTTAGTAACATTCCCCATGCTGAAATAATGGCTAAAATGAACTATCAAATACTTCTTTTTAGCAGCAACTTTTTCCTTAATTAACAAAGGGTCACTTTCGGCTTGCTCTTCTTTTCCGTTTCTATCGTCAGCAACAGTGTTATCCTGAAGGTCCTTCTGACGATGTCTCTCATGCGATTTGATAGCACTGAATGGCTTCGTAATATGCTCTTCAATTACTTTTTTAATTTCCCTCTGAATACCAACAATTTCGTCCAAAGCTTTTCTTGGATCCTGCTCATATTTCTGCTTATTCAAATTCAATTCTGTACAATCTTGATCCAATGCTCGGTCAGGGTTCAAGCACCTCGCCTTGGCTGTGTGCACAGCATCAAGGCTGTGAAGCGAGGTCTGCGATGAGTATCTTGCAGTTTTACTATTACTTCCACTATTGCCCTGCTTAGCTTGTCCGAGCTTCACTGCGGTTATACAAGATGAAGTCGCCATCTAAGTGAACCAAATATTTATGTGGATTTAGCATTATTCATTATTCGCAATAATATTTAGAATTTCCAAATACATGCATACAACATTCAGAAAGACAACGACAAAAAACACACAATTCTTAATTTGTCACACAAGTCTGTACAAATACATGTTTACGTATCAAGTAGTTAATTACAAAATTAAGTCACAAACAATGAAGTCAGAAATAATATTTCTATCAATATTCAATGTTCAATATACAATATATGCAGTAAAATAATAGAGAAACTCTAGAAATTTTAGCGTTTAAGTTCGACATAAACTTTACGTATGATACAGCCTCTTCGGACGGAGTGCAGTAGTGTGGGCTATTGTACACATTTAAAATTCTCAGTAAATTCTTGAGCAGTTGAGTTCTTAAAGGTTATCAAAACCAATTACTAGTGTAAATAACTGTATAACAGTCAAAGCACTCAAAGCATGCACATTCAACATTCTGAATCGGCGAATTATTACTAATTAATGAAAGCAATTATAAAGGTCTGCTCTATACTTTCAGCCTTAAGTTAATTACGGATGAAAAGATTTAATAATTCTGAAATAATATGAAATATATTACTAGTAGTTAACAGCATTATCAATTATTATTACCTTTTATGGCAAAACTATTCACTATTACTGCGAACTACGATCTAACACCAAACACTAACAACTACAATTAAAATCCAGCGATGATACACACTCCTACTGACTGATTGACTTCTCTACTACAAATGCCAACTTGAATGTTTAAGTTCCGAGGAAGTATGAAGTATTAATACGTCGTAGCGTGAAAAGCTTCAACATTAAATGTTAAATGCAAGTAAACTAGTGTCAACTAACAATAAACTAATTTCGAGAAAAACTTTCAGCCATTTTAGTAAAAACTAATTTACAATAATATAGCCTGCAATAGTGCAATGCCATGCTGTAAACCTTAATCTTTAATAGCTGTAGCTCGACGTACTTGAGTACGTTCAGTTCTACGTTGTTCGATTGAATTTTTGCGTTTTAAAAAAGGTGGGCACTTGTACTTAGTGGCGTCATTAAATTCCGTGCAGGACTTGTAACTTACACGATAGGGAGCATTAAGGGTTACCGTTTTAACAAGGAATCTCGTATTTGCTACTCATCCACTCTCATGAATAACTAATTAAGTACCTTATTATTTATTAACTACTCAATCAACTCAACTGAAAGAGAAGGAGAAAATTAGGTAAAAATATTTTAGTAAAATGAAATGGCAGTATAGTACCGTATTTCCTGTTATAGTACACGGGCCTGTAATAGTACACGGATCTGAGAGCTTTGACTATGAGTTTGAATAGAACACGGGTCTATTTAACATTGTTTTATATGGTAGTACACGGGTCTGTATTAATACACGGGCCTGTAATAGTACACGAGGTTGTTGGGAGGTCGGAATTTGAATAGAACACCCCGTGTACTATAACAGAAAATACGGTAACTCTTAGAGGTATTTTTTGCACTGCTATTTATCTATAATGAGACACAGCAGAGTATAATATAAACAAATGAATTGCACGCTACCCCGATTCCCCGATTTGACTGCCGTCGCCGTCTAACCAGTGCAGTGTAGGTAAAGTGTAAAGTCAAATCAAAAGGGATATAGTTAAGTCATAAGTAGGTACCTAGGTAGAAATAGCTTGAGCTTGGTGTCTATAAAAATGAATCGCAAACAATACATTTCACATTTAGTTTGCTTAATAATTCATTGGACACCTTGATTAAATTTTTGAAGCCTTCCTTAAAATTTTTGACCTTCATTAATCTCCTTTTATTTTTTTCAGAAAGAATAGCGAAATCATTTTATCGGTTTATCAAGCATTTATGCTCCTCAACACCTTTGCGTTTGCCCGTAACCATTATCTCCGTTTTTGAACTGAAAAAGCTTTGTACTTAATAATTAACAACTCCCTATTTTTATTTGAATGATGTAGAATATTTTTAAAATTATTAATTACTCATGTTTTATCATATTAAATACAGAGGTGTTTAATAATTTTGTACTATTATTATAATTTACGTTTCTTCCTTTCCCTTTTATATATGCTATTAAATGACGCTTCGATCTAGCATTAATTCAGTTCCAATGCTGCACTATAAATTACAAGAAGGAAACCTAGCCCAAAAAAGTCCAGTATAACCAGTACATCATTCCTACAAACACCCCCACAAGACGAAATTTTAATTAAGAGACAGGTGTAATTGCTTACAGCAACGTGTTTTTTATTTTGCATTAAATTACTCGCGCTTTTAAAAAATATTTTTAATTACATTCGTTATGAATATTGTCAAGTTTTTTACACGTCAACATGCACAACCTATTCATTCAATACATACAAAAGCAAAAATTTGTTTTTCCCAGTGAACAGAACTGACGCCCACAAGGAAGTTATTAATAATGTCAATAAATTGAATCTGACCGGATGAAAGATGTAATGAATTAAAAACTTAATAAAAAATACTAGTACAGAGTACATACAGCACGTATTATGTATAAGACGGTTCTATTAATGGCACAAAAATACATATAAACAAAACGACACAAAAAAATGTATGTATGAAAGAGTAAAGAAAAACCTCGTCAATTTTTTAACATAACTTCAAGATTATCTTTAACCTTTGATGCACAGGCACATCTTTCCTATTTGAAGAAAATAAAGACGAAGCCGACACATAGATACAAACAGGTAGTTTATATATTTTTAGTGCACACACACACTTTTTCCTCACAGGAACATGTATTGTTTTTCGTCAGCCGTGTAATTTATTCGCACACAAAGCTAACTACTTACTTCCCATTTTATTTGATTTATTATTCCTTAAGCTTCAGTTTCAATTCGAATCCGTCTATCCGCTCTTTGCTTGCACAAAATGAATCTGGACTTTTAAGATGTGTGGAAACAAATGTATGTACACGGACGTACCTACCTACACCTTAAGTTAGTTTGATAGTCGAGTAACTAACATATAGCTGCACTCATCGGTCAGCCAATTTCCCCATTTTTATTGCAAACTACAGCAGCAATAACGCAAAAATTAGATTTGTGCTTCGAAATTTTTATGACTGAAGACTGAAGCAACAAAAAAAAAAGACAACAAACAGTAGACCTTCGCATTGTTTCAATTTCTACATGTTTTGCATGAAAAACTCTGTTGCATGAACCTGCTTATAAGCCTTTACAGACATATAAGCCGAGCTTACTACCACTACTTGTACAAAGCTACATACGGCAGTGGCTTAATGTTGAAGAAGTAGATACATGCCAGCCAGCGAACTTCTAGCTTGCAGAACTTTTTTTAAGGAAATAATAAAATTGTATTTAAAGTACAGCTTTGTCAAAAATTTCAAACGTTGCCTTTTTATGAATCCAGCTACAGCACACACACCAAAGCAACACCCCTCCTATTCAATTTTTTAATTTCAACATGATTTTAATTTTTTCTTCATACTTCACTATCTGAAATGTATAGCAAATAATATTCATAATCTTTTTACAGCCTATATTATAATAGAAATGGAAGTCTGAGAGATTTTTTTAAGAAAACATAAACAGTGCCTTTGGATCTTAATCGTCATCAACAAAAATATTAACATTATTTGTTTTTTATACACAGCATGTGCATACATTTCTAAACTAAGAACTTCACTATACGAAATACATGCAAATACTCAACCAAGTACTTACTAAGGAGTAAGTTGGTAAGTAATATGCAATACCACAACGGAATAAAATTGTATACAATCCTACACCCACAACAACCTTTTTTTGTTTCCAACTTATTTAGATTTTTTTACAACGCCGTGTCAAATCAACACGATTTAACCTCTGACAAAAACAAATAAATTTATAATGGACGTAATAATATATTCTATGTAGATTGTGTAAATGATTTGATTTAATATAAGCCAGAGACGTTGTAGAGTATAAAGTAAAACTGATAATAAAATACGTTGAAACGTATTTACAATGCTTTTAAAACTATACTTTTTTTCTATTTCTCATAGAAGATAGGATATGAGCGAATTTATTCGTGTGTTTTACAGCATCCTGTACGTATTGTTCATGGGTACAGGTTCCATATTTCCTTAATTTCCTATAGCAGTAGACCCGTTTACTATTCAAATTTCGACCTTCCTATGACCCGTCTACAATTACAGGCCCGTCTAATGCCATGCACTACTGTAGTACTGTAGACAGGTCTAATATTCAAACTCTGACCTCCCAGACCCGTCTAACTGTTATAGGAAATACGGTGTACATTTTCGTTAAAAAAGCATGAACCTGGGTATATTGCTAGTGGTAGATAGAAGAACTTGTTTTTTGCAAAATTTATATAGCACATCTTGCATCTTCAAATAAGATGAAATACAGATACAGTAAAGTATTTAAAGTTTAAACCAAGAATAAGACTTTTCAAGTAGTAAAATATGGTGTAATAAGTTATAACCTCTATATAAATATATATGCTACCCACCCTTGCCACTTGCAATCTCCAAGTGTTATTGATATTATTACAGCACAAGTACTTACAGGCAACAGCTTTATAGTCTTAATAAAGCATCAAAAAGATGCTACCGTGAATGTGTACGTCTCTTGTACCGGATGGGTGCTACAAAGAAAGATGATGAAGAATCAGATGCCCTCGAACTTTGCTGCACAAAAATGTTATTAGTATATATGTACATCTGCACTTGAAACTGCCCCAAGCCCCAACTATATTCCAAATATTACACATGTGTTGTTATTATTACATCGCATCGTTGGGAACCATTATCACTATCGTATCGTATCGTTTTGTCTTAATAAAGAGCTTCCCTACCGCTTCCCTCCACCTTTGTTGTTTTTTCCCTCGTTTCCTGTACATCTACTATCCAGTGTACTATCTATCCTCAGATACAATTTATTCTTTAAAAACTCCTTTAAATAATGAATACAAATGTCAAAATTGATCACATTGCTCCTTTATCAGATGTGATCTCCACCTGATATTCATTAAACCTTGTCGCAATAATACAGAAGAATCGACTACAGCGTAGTAGTTACATACCTTTTTTTTATTCAAGGAAGAAATTAAGCATATCCCAAACCCAAGACTCCAGAATCCAAGCGTTGGCTCAAAAATATCCAAAGGGATGAACTTAAACGAATTTTGATTATTCTGAAAACGAAGAGCGGCGGAGGAACATCAAAGTCTCGCAATTCTCTCTACAATTTGAAACACTCACGATTTAAGTTTCCTATATTACTTCTAACATCTCAGTGAATTTTAATTTGTGCACGGTTAGATTATTATTATTATTAGTTTTATAAAACTAATAAATTGTGATACTGAACTTTGAATTACAATTTTCATCCTAAACTGCCAACTGCTATATTTTCTGACAGCAGCCTGACATGAGGTTTGGAAATAATACTAAAAATTGTAGGAAAACGCGGTGAAGCTGGAATTTAAGATTACGCGGGCTTTTGTTGTGCGGCTTGCTGCTTGCGGCCAACTGAAACATGTGGAAGATTCTGGTAAGAAATTTGTTTTGCTGTTTCACTGCTTACAAGCAACGGGCATGGCGAGATTTTTCAGTTTTTTCAAACAAGATGTAGGTAGATATATTCGAATTCTGAATGCTTGACTTATGATTAGTCGTATACTACCTATATGAGCCCACTGCACATATATATATCCGTTTTCAATTTAAAAAACAAACAAACAAAATTTTGAAACTTGGAAATTATAAAATCAATTTTTCTAATAACATTTAAACTGGGGATTTTTTAAAAATACGAGCATGGATTTTTTTGCGGTTTTTTGGAATACGAATCTCCTTCATCCATGTTAAATGTCACAAATGATAAATTGATTTTAATTTTATGAAAATTGAAAACGGGCATACGCATTTGGCTCATACGTGTAATTATACTATTTAACTAGTAAGTCAAGCATGCTGAATTCAAATATCTGCGTTGTTCTAGTTCTAGGAAGCTGAAAAATCACGTCATACCGGTTGCTCGTTAGATGGTTACAATGTAATTATTATTAGTTTAGTAAATATTACAAATTAGGTAGTGTTGTTCATTCATTCCAGTAATCATAAGCCCATGTCCTATATTATTACAGCTAAACATGAAGTCTAACTGGAATTCATTGTGTATTAAATTTGTTTCTATATAATATAGGTTGTAGCTTTTGTCACTGGAAGCTTCTCCAGTGGAACGTACTCTACATCGATTCCAAAATCCGACTCCAGATATGATCGTGATGTAATAGAAGCAGGATCACCTCCTGCAGTTGAAGAATATCTCCAAAATCTATACAATTACCGACCACAAACAACTGTATTAGAGGAAGAAGCTGACTATCGTTCTTACCACAATAATTTTAACCCCATTGGTCCTGTTATTCCAACCCCTGTCAATTCCCCAGCCCCAGCCCTTGACAATGACTACATGGAGTCCAGAAGCCGGGATAATTACAATCACTACCAACCACTAAGAGGATCTCAAGATCGGGATCGGGATCATCGAGGAGATAGAAGACCCTTCCCACCCAATCCTCCATATCTGAGAGACCCACAAAGAGCAGCAGCTACTCGAGCTCCAATAAGACCACCACTATACCAGGATGACAACGACGATGGTCAGGGACTACCCAATAATTTCCAGGATCCAAACCAGGACGATGCTGATGACTATAATTTCTCGGACCTTCCAAATGAGGATGACGTCGAATTGGATCCACCCTTTCCAGATCCAAATCCAAATGCTAGATACAATCCAAATTACAATCAGCGCCCACCCAATCGAAGACCAGCACAGGCGTCGTGTGGTGGTGGTAGTTGTGGTGGTGGAGGAGGAGGTAAGCTTCCGAAGCCTCCAGGAAATCTCTACGATGATCAGACAGGTCGTGAAAGGGGTGATCCTTCCTACAGATTTGGCTACGACCTCCATGATCAATCCAGACATGAGAATGCGGATCGATTTGGAAATGTCAATGGCTACTTCTCCTTTGTCGATGATGAGGGCACCTTCAATAAAGTGAGCTACTCGGCTGGTGCTGCCAAAGGTTTTATTGTCAATCATAAGGAACCAGCCGACCCTCCAGCAGCTCAACCCCCTCAAAGAACCCGCGCACCAAATATTCGGAGAAACCCTAATTCCGACGTTGGTGGTGGTGGTGGCGGTGGTGGGTCAAGACGCAACTCAAATCATGCAAGCTCCTATCCTCCAAGACAACATCATAATCCATTCGGAAATAAGCAACACAATAATCAAAACATTCAAAATCAGCTCCCCAATACTTTGAACTTGAACAGTAATAATAACAATGTTCCACCATTAGAGGATGAAGTGCTTAGTGATGGAGTAGGAAATGTTGTAGGATTACCTGGGATTAATAAGGGTGGGGTTGGAGTTCGGGAGGGGCAAGGTGGAGATGGTTGGTCACGAAATAAAATAGCCGGAGTGGGCACAAGTACGGTCGTCACGACCGCCGCGGCTGCCGCCAGTGGTGTCGGAGCTAATACTGGTAACAGCCACAATAATCATTCCCCACACAGTTCTTCTGATGATCCATCATCTGTCAATTTAAATGGGACTAGTGATGGGAATGAGGCTGGGAATGGGGATGGAGGAGATGGGAGGCCGAAGGGGTCATGGGGTTCGGTCGGAGGGAATGGAAATCGTCCGAATCAGAGACCTCGGCAGCGTAAGAGAAAGCCAGCATATGTTGTCAAAGTCAAGCGACCTGCAAACAATAACAATGTGCCAGGTAAAAAATAAACTTCTTGTCGTTATTACTTTATTTAATTTTCGATTTATTTCATATTACTTTTATTATTTCATTAGTCTAGTAGGTTATTCGTGGTTTTGCTTTAACTGCGTTAAATTATACGGTGCATCGTTTAATTTAAATGTATTACTGTTATAACGATTACAATAACCAGAAGTTATACTTTTACAATTTTTCGTAAATAATATTGGATTTTGTTATATTGTTTTGTACAAAAAATAGCTTGGCAGTACTACAAACCACCAAATCCTGGCCGTCCTGCCCCAGGTGGAGGAGATAATGGTAACAACAACAACAACTGGCAACACAACCAAAACAATAGACCATTACCACCACAGGACGTTCTGCCTCACTCCCAAGACCAAGATGATCTAGATGGGAGCCTTTACGATGGTTCTGATGGTTCTGATGGCTCTGATGACTACGACCCCTACCCAAAGGATAAATCTTACTCATTTGGCTATAAAACCGGTGATTCAACCCGGCAAGAGGCATCGGATGCATATGGAAATATTCGTGGATCTTACTCCTACGTCGACCCAGCCGGTCTCACAAGGGTAGTTCACTACTCCGCCGGTAACTCTGGTTTTAAAATTCTGAATGCACAGCCGTCCAATCTGCATCCCGTCTATGCTGACTCACCCCTAACGGTTCAGTCCCTCCAGTCCATTCCTATCCCGGTCCAAGTCACCTCACAATTAAGCCAGCTCCGCCAACCCTCCGCCATCGTGTATCATATCCATCCCGAAAATGGACTTGGGTCAGAGTGGAAACCATGGGAGTCCGCCCGTATCAAATCCGTCGGTCCTGTGTATCATCATAACGGTCATAGTAGATCACGCAATAATCACCAATTGGCCCCTCTCATTAGCGCTATCAATCCAAATCCAAGTAATAAGAGATCTCGCTCTCCGCATCGATCACGGGAGCGCTCCCAGAAACAACAAATCCTTCAAGGAAACACATTCCGCCTCACCCATCAAAACCATCGCTTTTTCCCAGCCTATAATAATATCTATGATCAAGCTGTACGACAGAGTCAACTGGAAAACGTGGCTTCCGCCAGTGAAGATATCACTTTAAGTCCTACTTTCCATAATGTGAACCCTGATGAGGTTGAAACGATCATCGGCTCCAATGTCATAAATAATGGTCTGGATAATTCCGCAGATATTGAAGTAAATCAGCAGAATCTGAAGCAAGTTCAAAGGCAGCAAATTCGACAACAAAATAAACTGAGACGACTCTCTCAACAGTATCAACAGCAAATAATTTCCACCCCGGTTTTCCAGTACAGTAGACGACATCCTAATCAGAGTCCGAGATTTAATTCCCCATCCTCTCATGGTTACTACTACCGCGACAGACTCCAACAATATCCATCTATAGGGAATGACAATGAAATCCTGTGGAGACCACAGGACCAACAGTACTCAGACTATGAACTGTCACCCTCCTCCATTGTGTCCCAGTCAAATCCCTTGTCGGTGAATATTCCCAGTTCCAATTCAAGTAATAGTAGTAGCCCCAGCCCCAGTTCTGGGACTGGAACTGGGACCGGGAGGGGCATCATCAGTACTTTACCCGATTCCAATAATAGTTACAATAATCCTAATTTGAATAGACGACGCTCCAGTCGAGAAAGGGGGCAGAAGAGAAGTAGCAACTCAAATGTGAATAGAAACAGTATTGGGAATATCAGAGACAAATCTGAGGTGACTCCAAATAATCTCAGCTCCTCCTCTGGCAGCTTTGTAAATGGAAACACTAATAGTAATAGTAATCGGAATAGTAATCTGATGAATATCACAGAAATTTTAACTAGCCCTGGTCCTGGTAGCGTCGTCCTTCCTCATGACGTACCTCCACCATCATCATCATCCCTTCCAAACCCAATCCCAACCCCGCCGATGACACAACAACCCTTGTCACTACCAATAACGATGACAATCCCCGTTCCTATTGAGGGTGGCCCAGGAATAGGAATTCAAACATATCAAGGTGGGTATGGAGATAAGAATCCATTACTCGTCATGTCACAGCGGTCTCAGCCTCAGTCAGAGCCTCACTCGTCTGAAAGGGGACACGCATTTTCCACAGGGCCCAGGTTACAAAGAGAAATCCCACTGAGAACTACCCAATCCATGAATTCCATTAATAATGCATTGAATTCCCCTGGATTTTCATCTTTAATCCCTGCAGTGGAAACGGACATGGTGGCTATGCCCCTCATGCCTATGGGTATTGTAGTTCCAGCAGACAATCAAATGGCCGAGTCAATAATAAATTCTGTCATGGTCGCCTCATCTAACCGTGTTCATCAGGGTGAAGACCCGGGTAGTTTGGAATTAATGAAAATTAATTCTAAAGCGGACAAATCACAGAATTTTAGTGGTCAAAATGCGGATGTGGGCGTTCCAAATTTGAAATTAAAGAAGGCGGAGACGGAAGAGTCGAAGGCTAAACCCGAATTTAGCATGAATAAGGTGAAAACGGAGTCGGAACCAATTGTGCGTATGTCACCTGCAGCAAGGCTTGCAGCCAAAATGGCCAGTCCCCCTTCATCCTCAACTTCATCTACGTCGTCCCCGACGTTGTCGACATCAACTTTCAGTTCAGGGACAGAGAGAGAAGGGACTCCCTTCTTTTCTGCCATTGCGTTACCTATGACAATGTCGAATTCAGGGATGGTAGCTCACTATCCTGGAGGAAAGCCGGAGCTGGGCGGAGTAGCAACGGTGGCTTCCACTTCAAGTAAAGAAATGATGATGATGACTGCCTGAGAAAGATTAAGAGAAAATTTCAATTCTATTTTACTATATAAATTAAATTTATATTACTTGTTCAGTCCTAAAGTTTTGAAACTTAACAAAAAAAGAAGGTTAGTATATAGTACTCATTATTTTACAACGTTACACCTTCACTAATTCTTTAATTCTGTTTGAACAACTGCCGTATTATTAGTATTATTATCCGCATTTTATTACTGTGATATAATAATTATAGTGAAACGGCGGTGATTTCCTAGTTTTTAACTTCTTGAGGGAACTATACATGGACAGGATTTTTCCGAATTATTTTCTATATTTGTTCTGATAGATTTAAGCATTATTACTAGTTTAGTTAATGCAGCGCGTATCGTGAGTGAAGAATCATAATAATCCCAATCCAATTTAAGGTAGACTGTAAATGAGCTATGTCAAAAAACGAACTAAATGAGATAGAATGTCCTGTGTGAAATTTTAATTACGAGTTTTCAAAAAGACCAAAATGCTTTTCCATGTTTTTGAAAAGCCCAAGATACAAAATTTAGGTGTTTTTAAAAAGTCCAAAATTCTCCGTGTTTTTAGAAAGCCCACAATTCTAAATTTCCGTGTTTTTAAAAAGTCCAAAATACAAACTTTTCGTGTTTTTGAATAGCCCAAAATTCTAAATTTCTGTGTTTTTAAAAAGTCCAAAATACTAAATTTCCATGTTTTTGAAAATTCTAAAATTTTAAATTTCCATGTTTTTGAAAAGCCTAAGATACAAAATTTAGGTGTTTTTGAAAAGGTCCAAAATATTAAATTTCCGGTTTTTAAAAAGCCCAAATTCTAACCTTCCGTGTTTTTAAAAAGCCCATAATTCTAATTTTCCGTATGTTTAAAAAGCCCAAAATTCTAAATTTCCATGTTTTTGTAAATCCCAAACTTCTAAATTTCCTTGTTTTTGAAAATTCTAAAATCTTAATTTTTCATGTTTTTTAAAAGTCCAAAAGCATAAATTTACGTATTTTTGAAAAGACCAAAATCGCAGTACATGAAAAGTCTAAAAACAATTATTTGCATACTTTTGAAAAGTATACAATATTTATTTGACCTATATTGTTAGGATCAAGATATTTTAATTTTTTGCAGATAAGGCAATTTTTAGCTGAAAATGGTTATGGGTCATTTTGAGTCTTCACCGGCGATACTTTTTTGTTTATTTCCTTCACACACTTTAAATGCATATGTATTAGTATTATAGCTGTACAATTATAATTAGGTACATTTATATAGATTGATATAGTAGACTGACCTGACCACCTGACTATAGAATAGGACAACAAAAAATCGATTATGACGACATCCAAAGACAAACCGACAAAAGTGACAATTTTTATTAAAGGAGGGATATAAAAGAACATTAGAAATTGTTTTTATTTTCCAAACAACGCTCCTCATTAGTTAAATGAGGATTTATACTTACACGTCTGACATTTTTTAATTTTCAATTTTCATATTTATAATTGATATAAGTATTTAAAGCTTGACTGTGTGACATTATTAGAGTAATTTAAATCTGTGTGTTTTATATATATATCATATAATTGTATGCAAATGATCTCGATCTCGGTTCATGGGCGCCGCTTTAGAGCCTTTAGAATATTTGACATTTTTCCTTATAATTACACTGACTTGCACTTTGCCTTGTTTATAGAGTGCTGCTAACTTTGACAGACAGAGCAGACAGACACGACAAACTACTTATGTATATTATTATAATGTAATTACAGTACGAGATGAGACAATATATTTACACGTTACTTACTTACGACCAACGACAACGCTTATAAGTATACTTTACAGTACTTGCAATATACAACTTTTAATAAGAATAAGAATACGACTACAACTTTTGACTTCCTTGACGAACTTGACTAACAACTAAAACAGATCCTTACACTTTAAGCTGTAACTAAATTACTTGAAAAATATAATACTAACCTAATTATTTCTTGAAAACAAACAAAACAAGCACACATATATTACCCACAGCATTAAAAACAAGGACAATTTCAGTTATCTCCGTATGTTCCATATTAGACTCTAACTCGTCTAATGCTTACAACTGACTGACCAAAACACGTTAATTTGAAAAGTACTATTTTAATAAATTATTTTATTGACGCTACGTTGACATTATTATCTTATATTCTTGAAAAACAAACTACTTATAGGATTAGCCTATATGTAAGTAGTTTGTTTTTGTTCAATTTTACGTTTACTTTTACAGCAATGACAATGACACTAAAAGCATTCTGAAATCTACAATAATACTTGACAAAACAAATTTTACAAGACAAGGACAACGATAAAGACAATTATATTTAATTAAGTGATTGAAAATTTTAAAATTCAGCCGATTAATGTGCATTTTTGAACTGAACACTGACAATGAGAACATAATAAACAACAGAAACAAGAATTACTTTTACTGTATAGCTGACACGAAACTTCGAGAAAAACTTGAACTTGACTTACAGACAGACAGAAACAGTACCTTTCCAAAACGTGACTGACTTCCATTGCACTGTAATAAACGACGTATGAATTATATTTTTTAAATTATAATATATACAAAATCACAATATTCCCAAGATAAAATTTTATTTTGATTAGCTATATAATTTGACATTATGTCCTGACATGACTTGTGCGTACGAAAAGACCCAAAAAGATTTAAATCTATACGCTTAACTAATTTGCTAAGCATAATATTATAATATAATTAAATTACGAACTAACGACTTTTACCGTGACGATGTACTGTATTGAAACGACCATGGGAATCTATCTATACACAGTAAACAATTATGTACGGTACGACGCTAAAATGTGAGAGCCTATAAGCACCTGCTGCATTATAATAATTATTTTGACTGCTTCAACTTTGACAGTACAATGAAAACAGAGAACGCAAAACCATACTGTCCAGAGCAACCACACGGATACTTTTTCAATTAAGACAGGTTAGTTGGCCGCGCATGCGCCCCGTCCACCTTATACCAGTATACAAAACAAACCATTGCAGCATCCTAATATTTCGCTATCTCCTTGTTACAACAGCCGAATTTAAATCTTCGTTCGCGGGAAATTATTTAAGATAAGATTTTTATATAATATAGAAAATGGTTTTATGAGTTGCGGGTTTTAACCAAGGAGATAGCGAAATAATAGAAATGCTGCAATGGTTTGTTTTGTATACTGGTATAAGGTGGACGGGGCGCATGCGCGGCCAACTCACCTGTCTTAATTGAAAAAGTATCCGTGTGGTTGCTCTGGACAGTACACACCTACTACTATCACTACACTACGTAAACTTTTATAATTTTACTAAGAATTCATTTTGATGTATAGCTATCGACATTTAATATTGCATTTAAGCTGATGCGATGTACTATTCTATTACAAAATATACGATTAACTAGCTTTACATACATACCTACAACTACAACTATACGAATACGAACTGACGAAATTCAACTTATTGACTTAATTGAGCAAAATACCTGTACTGCAAAACATTTGCTTTACGTACTACATGTTTGACAAGTGACAAAGACGCATGCTAATTTTGTAAATAAATATCAAATTTAGTTATGTTTTTTTAAGAATGAATATTAATTTGTATTATTCATACATTGACTTTAGACCATTTAATTTTGACTGACCTTTTTCAACTGTTTTACTTATGTATATGACGTATAGACAGTAATTATTATTAGCATTAGTTCAAACTTGAAAAGACTGATTGACAACATGTGATGACTTCCATGCCCGACAGTCGACAGTGATATGACCCTTTCCATCCGGAATTCGGGCAGTACAATTAGTATACTTACAGGTACTTTGACTTAAAAATACTACAGCGACACAAGATTACGAAAATAATTCCAGGCGGCACTAATTATAACTTTAACTGATGACTAATGCTCCACCCAGACACATACTTGAATTTTGACATATTATTCCAATTAATTGACATTATATTCAATTTTGTAAGCACCTGTAGTTATCACTAAATGAGTACTTTTTTAATTACCTATAATTTTTATAGTACCCTACTAGACTATATTATACATATTGATATTATTATGATCACAATATTATTAAATAAAGCTAATGAAAAAATACACAATCTCAAATCAGTCACTGCTTTCGTTCAACTCCCCATATTGGTCCCGTGATAATATGTAATAATAAATTGCATATTACAGTCCATTGGAATCGGGCATAGATGATGTTTACGTAAAATGTAAATGTCTGATTAAGAGCGTAATATTTATTTTTAATCAGTTTCGCACCTAATCATCTATATTATGTATCCATTATTTATTTCAATCATGTTTAAGGTAAAGTTGACAGTAAGTGCTTACGTCAACGACGACAGTGACTAAAACACCTTTTGTCAACGTAGACTTTGATTATATGACCATTACACATCATTTTTTATCTGAGTGTCACGTATGGGGTCGTCCTTAAATTATGTCATAAAAATATCCCCGTTTTAAGTCCCTTTCTTCAGCATAACTATGGCGCAAATGGCTATCGGGGCAAAAAGGGGTGTCATCAATATACAAATAGACCTATTGACTGTACAAGTGACGACATTTATGAATGAACTCAAACATATTATGAGTAGCGCTCAAACGTGCAAAAAAGTATGTGAACTACATATATAACGCAGTAGAAACAATATGGGAATCATATTAAAAAAAACAAACTATAGTTATATTTTACGCTCTTTAAAAATGCTGACGTTTTTCCCCTTTGCATTTAATTTTCCAATACATCAGCATAGTATGTTTTAAGTTGTTTTTGTTTTCAAACTGCATTAATAATTCTTACAGCAATTAAATGGAAGTTTTTTTTTACAAAGCATAAACATATAGTAATTTTGTTTTTCATTTTTAACGGCTTACAAACGCAAATCCTACCTGTATAGGTACCTAATTTATGTTAAGTCGACTTCCCATTTGCCACCCACATTACTTAAGACGCTGACTCAGAGGTATTTAACTGCATTTAAATACGGATGGTTGGAAAATTACTACCACTTCATTCATAATTCATTCTAATGCGGGAGGAAAGCTTGACACACCTTCTTCGCTTTTGAATTCAATAATTCAAGTCACGAAATTCAAAACAAAAATAATAATAATTTAATTACACAATTACCTACTACTACATCGTATTATTATGATCATCTACATGTAATTACATACAGGCAGCTTCAACTTAGAAATCGCAACCACAGCATCAAGAAACTGGTGCGGTTGGGAACACTAAAAATATATATACATATTAATATTTACAACAACAACAAAATAATTTGATCTAATTGGCAATGACGCTTCCTTATCATTCAACAGTACATTAAACTCTCGAGACCGTCTCGACTTGGACAGGCCAACAACAAATTGCCTTAAGTATAGGAACTTACCTATTTATTATTGCAGGATATTTCAGCTTAGAACCGGAATAATTTACATAATAATATGTACGAAACTGTCATCTATCTCCCCTTGGTCAATGTCTTTATTAATTCCAGATTAATTATTGCAGACGTACTGCATTATGTTACCTCTGTCTAAATGCATAACATCATCCGAACTAATTTTATTTTCTATACTGACTGTTACCAGTTTGATATGAAAGACTACCTGCTACTACTACAGTGTGTGAAATGGAAATAACCTCTTGCATAAGATAATTAAGTCAAAATGAAGAGTCAATTACATAATGTAATATCATCCTCATGTCGTCATCTATATTCAGTGGACCATTCGTAGGCGTTATATATAGGTAGGTACTCATCTCCTTCCCCAGTTTTACCACAAGGGAAAAACCCGTAATAACCTTTATTGCATGTATAACTTCATTTTTACGACTGGGGATGCCTAACTGCATTCTAAACAAGAAAATTACTACAAATTGGATTTCCTGATTAAAGATATATTATTATACTACAGATCTATCTACCGTCTATAACATTCCATGTCTGGTCTGGTCTGATTTCACCCTACATTTATTTCCTTGCGGATTCATGAATTTGTATAAGCCTATAATTTTCTATATTCGCCAATAGCTACTACTAGTTTTATTATTACTGCCCGCTACCGACATTTTTTTTGCAGAGAAGCCAACATAAGTATCTGAACACAGTCACATCACAGGTTTACAAAAATTCCAAATTAATACTAATAAACTAAAATAACTGATGATTTTGCTTCGATCATGCTTCAGCTTTGCTGCAGATGTAACAATAACTTGAACAGAGTGTAACTAAAATATGTTTACACCAGTTATTGTAAATAGTAGTTTTGTCGTCCTATAAGAAAATAAACGACTCACCTCAAAGAAAACAAAGCCCTCACAACTTCCAACTTAATATATCTTGTGTGAAGAACCAAAATGACCCATATCCAATTTATCCAATTTATATCCAATTTAGGCTGGAATCAAAATCAGCTATGTCATCAAAACAAAATGAAAAACATACGTAAAATTTTAATTACGAGTTTTTGAAAAGCGTAAAGTGTTCTAATTACACGTTTTTGAAAAGTGTAAAATGTTCTAATTACATGTTCTTGAAAAGGTGCAAAATGTTCTATTTACATCATTTTTTAAAACTGTACAATGTTCTATTTACATGTTTTTGAAAAGTGTAAAATGTTCTATTTACATGTTTTTTAAAAGTGTAAAATGTTGTATTTAAATGCTTTCAAGGCATATTTCAGTATTTTTGTAGATAGTGGGTATTGTTTTTAGCTACAAGTGGATATGGGTCATTTTGGTTCTTCACAGACGATATCCACTTTAAAACTAACAACTACTATACTCACTTAAGAATCGAAACTTTTATTGCGTTTTCATGTTTTCCACTAGAATTGAGGTTCATTTAATATCCCCACAGAATACATATTATATATCTAGCGGTTAAGTGCACACTACACATATACTTTTACAGACAAAAAATATTACGCGGAAATTGTGTAGCTTACGCTTTCTTCTGCATAGTATATACAACATATACCATTTAATTTATTGTACCAGATGACGTTTAATGTAAATAATTATATTTACGCATTATCTCACAGAGGATGATACTGACTAAGGAGCACTCACTATATTACGTTATCTCTGTAGTTCCCAAAATTATCAAAAGTCTTAATAAACATTCTCGAAATACTTGGTTCTACTTATTCATGTTGTATGATTTATAATATGAATCTCTATTATGTAACAATCACATCACTTAATAACTACCTCTACCTCTACATACGTGTATAGTTTTTACAGTATATTTTCATGTAACATATAATAATTATACCCCAAAAAAATTCTGTCTCAGCTGGCGATAAGAATAATTTATAGTGATTAAACACTTGTGAGACGACATCGACAGCCAACAGAACAGAAATTTCTAGTTCTACTAAATATACATCCTACTAACTAGTAAGTACTCCGACTGCCTACACCTACCTTTTAATATTCTGAGGATTGAACATTGAAAACTGAATTTTCCATTCCGGAGGGAGGACGAGGAATGCATTCAATAATAATTGTTTTTGGTAATATAACGTGAAACATAGTTGAGTCATACATGTTATACATAATTATCATCTAATTTTGATTTTCTTTTTGGTATATTGGTGGAGTGTACATAGGTGATACATAGTTGTCTATAATAATGCCTTATATTATGTCTTAAAGTTGATAATAATAATGATTATCATTGTAATTTGTAATAATTTAGGGGAACTTCAACTTCACAAGCTGACTAACGAGACTATATAGACAACGCTAAATAAATGCACGTCCCTTGAGTTGAGAGAAACTCATTGTCATTTGTCTCGAGATCGTCTTAAAAGATTCTTCGGGTACTCTCGACATTCACTGTCAAACCACTAAATCATCATCATCATTAAATAGAGTTTGTGAAGCAAGTCTCAAGTCGGCTATACGCTATACTGTGACGGTTGTGTTTCTTCTCTTTGAAGTTCTAATATTCAAAATTGTTAATAACGTTCTTCTGATTTTAGCGATTCACCAATATTCACTGTTGACTATCAACTGCTGACTTTGAATGTGACTCTCTGTGACTTTCTTAAATTTTTACCCTTTACATTTCCATTGTCATATTGTTGTCCATACACTTACAAAAGACTCAAACAATAGCAATATATCAATTTGACAGATTGAAAACATCATAAAAAGCGAGAAGAGAAGAACAGTATTTACTTTAGTAATTAACATAGTGATTCTTTAAAAAAAACTTGCATTTGTAAAAACAATTAGCTACTACTACTGAATTATTGTGTGTGCACTGGTACTGGCACGCTGGCACTGACTGTCCTTCGATTTTACTTCCCTGGAGCCTGGCCTGAATACTGAAAGACTGAAAGACAAGAGACGAGAAACTGGTGGTACTCGAACAGCTAAACGAAAATGGAAACTAACAATAAATTCAGAGTTCAAAAATTCCAATTCCAGCCCTTCTTTCTTATCACCATCACTTTCCTTGGAGTAGGATTTTTAATCTCAAGCTCTGCAGCGGTAGGAAATCCCATTCCAAATTTACACCTTTATAATTTTAGACCTTTCATTGTTCAATATTAAAGCTGTAAAAAAAATATGAAGGTGAAGGTGCCTAGTAGTATAGCCTTAATACCGTCAGTGAAGGGCCAAAATTACCCATATCTAGTTTTAGCTAAAAAAGAATTACACTAACTGTAAAAATGAAATTAAAGTATCATGATCCTATAAAGGCAGGTAGGTATGTAAATGCCTATAGGTAATTTTTTCCCATGCAAAATGGTCAAATGGAACATTTTTTACAATTTTCAAAAACGTGTAAATGAAAATTTTTGAACATTTCAAAAACATTCAAATGTAGTATTTTGCACTTTTTATAAACTCAAAATATGTATTATTATTTTACGCATAATATATCTCATTTAGTGTTTTTTTTTTCATAACTCATTGTTAGCTTAAATTGGACATAGGTCATTTTGATTGTTCCCTCACGATTTAATTCTGTAAAAGATGTATTATGAAATGGTTTGTTTTTTTTGTCATTTTTCTAGTTTCCATCCAATTCCAATAATTCAGGGGAAAAATCTACTGTAGCAGCACATTTAAACTCAACCACCACCACCACAACAACAACCTCTACAACTACATCTACAACTACAACGTCAACTTCTTCACCAACAACCATAGTGACCACAGTCAGTCCGAGTTCCACCCGGACCAAGACTATTGAGCCATGTGTCCCGAAAATATGTGAAGAGAGAATTTGCCGTGTGAACGGGTCCATTTCTCGCCCAAGTTTCTACGCCCGGTGCCCGTCCCTGTCCGAGAACGAGCAGGATAAGGATGTGAGCAAGTACTGCATGTGTGCCTCTGCCTACCACGCTTCGGCAACGGAAGAGAATTCTCAGTTCTACGTCACCATCACACCGGACACGAACTGTTACGTCCCGGAGACGGATGAGGACAAGGGTCTTTGTGAGCAGAGGATGTGTCAGGGAGCGTCCAAGAAGTCAGACCGTCTCGCTCATATTTGTCAGCATGAGGAGAAGTACTACTGCGCTTGCTTTAATTAGGACACTATAAAAAACACTAAAACATTTATCTACTGATTACTATGGCTATATGTAAGGAATTACTGGAGATTTAATTGCCAGTTGTCACAATGTGTAGCCGCAAATATAGGTATGCACCAATGTAATTTATTTTAATTCGAAAGAGAAAATATTATGTCAAATGAAAGATTTAGAAATATACATAGTGAATGAATTAAGCTCTCATTAGCTCGGAAGAATTCCGTTAAATTTGTTAATAAGAATAGACATTTAAGTCAGATTCGTGTGTATAATCATGTCAATAAACTTAACTTTACTTAGTTTACTTAGAATTAAAATAAAATAAAATAAAATAATCAACCTGTAGTCTGTAGGAGATTAGCTGAAAATCAAAAAAGTGAAAAAAGTATTAGTAATATTAATATTAATAACTGTCTGTAATCAAATAAGTTGCTGTTTTGAATTTTAAATGAGTTTTAAAAATAATTATACATGACTAATTTCAAACAGTTTTTAAAAATGTAAAATTAAGGCCATTATTACATTACTAGTTTATATTCCATATGTGAACTAACTGCCTATAAGTACGAGCGACAAAAGTTTATCAAAACTTTCAAAATTTTAAATTTCCATACTATAGAGGTTTTAAAGAACTCCCTTTCGCATTTGGCTTCTATAATATTCTAATAATGCTATTTGTTCACCCAACGAATGATGTGAATAACCGGTGCGGTGTACTGGGAATTCCTGCAGTACATTTTAATAAATAATTTACACAATTTCCTAATGTGTTACATATTATTAACTACTGTGAATTTCCTCAATAGAAATTATAAACTTAACGTATGAATTTAATGTAAAAAATGTTATAATAAAATAAATCGATTTAGCTGTTACTGTTGTTGACACTTATTTATATTGATTAGTAGTTAGTATAACAATTATTCCTAATTTTGCCTGGGGTTCAAAACAATATTGTAGTTAAATTAACATACCGTATTTCCTGTAATAGTACACGGGTCTGAGAGCTATGAGTTTGATTGGTTCTATTGTTGGGTCTATTTAACACACTATTATATGGCAGTACACGGGTCTGTATTAATACACGGGCCTGTAATAGTACACGGGTCTGGGAGGTCGTAATTTGAATAGTACACCCCGTGTACTATTACAGGAAATACGGTATATATCTTCTGTGAAGAACCAAAACGACCCATATCTAATTTAAGCTAGAACCAAAATGAGCTATGTCATGAAAACAAAATGAGAAACATGCGTAAAATGTTAATTAAGAGTTTTAAAAAAATGTAAAATGTTCTATACTTACATGTTTTCGAAAAGTACAAAATGTTCTATTTTGTTGTTTTCCAAAAGTGCAAAATGTTCTATTAACATGTTTTGAAAAGTAAAAAATGTCCTATTTAAATGATTTCAAGACACATTTCAATATTTTCGTAGATAATGGACATTGTTTTTAGCTACAAATGGATATGGGTCATTTTGGTTCTTCATTGACGATATGTAAATATTTCACTAAAAAATCGTAAGTCTGATTTAATTTTGTAACTAACAAGAGGTCATCAACAGTACATATAATAATAGGCTGTACCAGCATTACATGTATATACTAGTACGTCGCCACTAACGATCGTAAGATTGAAAAATAGACATACATGTGTGTAGAATCAAATAGAGAGAAACAAGCGGTTATTCACGCACCCATATGCCCCTGAAATAATTTCAATTTTATCTTGCTTGGTACCTATGTACATCCAACCTTTCCAAAAATATAAATTGAATAATTTTAATCTTAGAAATAAATGTAAATGTATCAATATAATTTCTATATTAACAAAAAAGCGAATAAATTATTTTTAATCACAATACGCCAGATTACTACTGCTCCAAAAATGACATTAAAAATGTGTGCTAAAATTATATATGCCTGTGGTAATGTGATAATAACAAAGAAATGAATCTTTAATATTTATTTATTTATTATTATTTATTTTTATATTAATTTATCTCTATTAAAAAATTATTAGTCGAGGGTCAGTTAAATCCACTAAAACTTACCCCTACACTCTTGACTCCAGTAAAGTAGGTATATGTATATAGCTGCTTTACAATTTGCTTTCTTTTTTATAAAAGTGTAATAAAGTAATTCGAAATTTTTCTCTAATTAAAACACGGAGCAACTAGTACACAAGCTCTGAATGGATAATTTTTAGTGAACGCTGTTAACAGCATTTGACCATAAATGATGTCATCAAAATATTCACATTTTTAGTGAATTGAATCACATTTTTTCTGTCATCTGGCTATATCTTTAAGAATGAATGTCATCTGTATCCAAGCCCCTACCCTTAACCCCAACCCTTAAGTCATTTATGGACAACCTCTATTACCCTTAAAAACGAAAACTATTTGTTTTGAAGACTCAAGGTTAAGACGAATCTCAGCTCCACGATCCATGACAGTCTTGGCCGTCTAATATGTAATCGTTATCAGGCAAAACAAAAATGATGTTTGCAAGGTGTATACTGCTAACTGCTGACTAACAATGCGACTGATAATGACATGTCTGTCCCTTTTATTACTCCTTGTGCCTCGTACATGTTCTACTAAATTACAATAGCTTAAAAGTAAAAGTGGGACGAGAGATAAGAATGATATAAAAAAGTAATGTTTCACATCCTGCGCTATCATTAATTAATTATCTATCCTGGCCGCTTCCTTGCGCATCAAAGATAAGATCGTATATTAGGTATATTTTATCAGCAGCTGAGCTGACAATTGACACATGATACAAAACTGAATAAGACCGCAATGTAATAATCACAATGCAATCTAATCACCTACGCTACCTCACCTATTTTATTTTGACAAAGCACGAACTTTCCTTTATAAATTATAGGCTACGGTAATTATGTAAATGTAATGCATAATAAATACCATACTAAAGGGTCAAAGCAAACTTACAGATAATTGATAATTCCACATTAGTCCATTGCGTAACGAGACCTAACCGTAAAATGCAATACATTTAAAACAGTGTTAGGAATACAGAGTAAAAATTTGGTGAGATTGTCATTTATTCTACTCACATATTTTAAGTGCTGCAAAAATATCAATTTTACCGGATGCCAAAAAATATTTCTAGCTTACATTCCTGAATCAACTTAAATCAGCCTGTGTTTTGTGTGTGAGACATATTGGAAATATGAATCAATTGTCTAAAGATTTTTTAAAATCTGCTCGGGATTTCGACCCAGAAACTTTGCAGAAATGTATAAGTGACGGAGTGGATATTAATGTGCAAGATGAAAAAAGCCAAAATACTGCATTGCATAACCTTCTATCAGATAGTAATTTTTCAATTGCAAACAAATTAATCAATAAAAAACTTTGAAATAGCCCTTACTATACACTGCACTGCAAAGTTAATTTTTATAAATTGCCCATATATTTTAAACACCACAGATCATTTCCGGGAGAGTTCTATAGAAAAAGCGGAAGACTGCTTGCGTATTCTTTTGGAACATGAAAAAATAAAACCCAACTTAAAAAATGGGAAGGGGCAAATCCCATTAGATTTAGTTGTGGAAAATATGGTGCCGGAATCAATGGCTAAATTACTCATTTCACATGGTGGCTCTTTTGCTGGACCGTAATTATTTTGTTTAATACATAGCTTAATATTTTGCTATAGGAAAACCATAATTTGGTATATTTATAAAATATATAATTATGCACATATATACTTTATGTTTGTAGCAATGGTATTCAAAAGACTGAATTGGCTATGAAATTAATCCATAAAATGCCAGTAGTTGTAGAATCTGCCTTAGACCAAGCAGTCAAGTTTACATCAAAACCACCAACAGAGGAACGCGACACCGTTTGCTTTTCTAGCCGTGAAAGAAATGGCCGGCAAATACCAACAATTGAACTGGACTGGCGGTAATGATAGTAACAACAACAAAATTTAACACTTATTTGTCTAAATGCAGAATTTTAATTATTACATAATATTTGGATATTTTAATTTATTTTTGCCACTCATCTGTACTGCGTGACCTGATATGATTATATCCAGCTGCATTATTTACAATCTGGATGCTCCAAAAAAAGGTATAGTAAATTTTTACCTTTTTTGACTCAAATAATTTAAATTAGGTTGGTACATTAAAATTACACTATAAGATACAATACAATGAAGTTGAAAATTTGAAATCACCTTCAGATGGGCGAAAGTGGCATGAAACACGGTTCCTCCATGATATTCTAAGCGGGGGTCCGGAAGCACATAAAACGATTTTACCACATCCAATTGTTCAGGCTTTCCTTCAACTAAAGCATCCATTATACTGGAGGAATTTTGGCGTGTACTATTTCTTTTGGATTGTGAGTACATATAAAAATATATCTCCTATTTTGGCCGTAGGAAAATTTACGTTACAAGAAATTTAATACTTCCGTATGATTCTAGTTATTGTATTTCTACCGAGCCGATTTTTAATTGCAACGAAAATTAATGTACTAAACAAGAAGTTAGCCAAAATTTAAAATACCTACGTATGTTTTAAAATGCTATACATTTATACGCAATAATATTTACAGAAAGTATGACCGATAAATTTCATAACCCTTTTTACCCGGCGCACTGATTAGAGGAGACCTGGGGCGTTATTACAAAATTATTCGTCTGATCCCGGCACTTACTATAACTCCCCGGAAAACAATCGAACATTTACTGTGTATTTAGATCCTGACATTCGCCATGTACCTGTCATTTATTTGGATCCTTTACTACGATAGCTGTCGTTATAACGACGGCGTTTCAAGTCAGTCAACAACCGTCCCTTCAGTTTCAGGGAGTTCAACGCCAAGCTACTACAGCAGTGGAGAATTTCAATGTTCGTCAAGAATGGATTTAACAGCACTTGCCTACATAATTCTACTCCTGTACACAACTGGTCCATTTTGGCTAGAGTTCCGAAGGCTTTTGGCAATTGGACCTGCTTTATATGTTCGAGATTGGAAGAATTATATTATTATCATCGCAAGTTTTATTGTTGCCGCGACTCTTTGGCCTGCGCTAAGTCTAAAAGACAGTTACACCCTCACCTGGCAATACCCCATTGCTGCGGTAAGTCAGCCATATACAACCGTTTTTGTATTTTGTAACCTACATACCTAATAATATATAGAACCACTTTTAAACGTCCGGCCGACTAAATGAGATAATATCAACCATTTTCAGTTTTAATTGGCATGATTGGACATTTCCCCTTAAAGCAAGACTGAAATACTTTCAAAGAAACTAATTTTTTAAAACTAATAATGGTTTCTTATTGCTTTCGTTTTTGTTTGTACCTAGTTGGGTATGTTAGTTGGGTCTTTGGTGATTTTGATTCAACTTACCCCCGTCACTGTTACCGCACTATACTTGGAAATGGTTTTCAAAATTTTCCGAAGAATAGTGCTGGCTACAATAATCCTGAGTCCTATTCTGTTAGGATTCTTTTTTGCTTTCAGGATATTAATCACGAGCAGTGTGAGTATTAATATTAGTGTGTACAACTTTTGAATTGTTACATGCTTAGTAGGAATTTTAATGTGTGCGGACAGTTAGTGGACATATTTTATTTATCTTTTTAAATTGGATAGACAATCGGACCTTTTAAACTTCTTACAATGGTTGTAAGCGACAATGATTATGAAGCGATGATGGATTCTGATCGTGGGGTTTTCTACAACATCGTCGCATATTTTTTCTTTACTGCATTCATTGTTCTTGTCATCATTGTTGTGCTCAATTTTCTTATCGGTTTGGCAGTCAGTGATATTCAGGTTATTTCCACCTCTCAACACTTCTTAAATTTTTATATAAAGTTGCTATTATAATCCAAACAATTTGTTGATAAGTGCTTCCTGAAAATAAATTTACATAGGTATAATATTTATTCAATATAGGAATTAAAAGAAGCGGCAAAATCAGCCAATTCTATTGCACTGGTTCGGAGTTTGTATTTAATGGATGCTGTTTACGGAGGGCAATGGAGATGGAATTCTGTGATACTCAACGGAGCCGAGTAAATTTTTATCTTACATTTTTAATTATCTTTGAATTAATCTTCAAGTTTTCAGCGAAAATTAACTATCTATATGTGCATTTACATATTTTGTATTTGCTTTAACAAACTATACGAAACCGAAGAATGCAACTCTAATAATGATGTTCTTGTTTTGTTTATAAATACTTCAAGATTGGAATTTCGATTTTGTCCATTGGATGAAACCGACACACGCTTGTCAGAACCTCTCAAATTGGAATTGTTAAAGATGGCAAGACAAAGGTGCCCAAGTACTGAAATGCCGGGAACGGAAGCCCCAGTTAAAGTAAATAAATATATGCAGTATTAAGTATTAGATATTACAAGAGTTTAAACATACTGAAGATGCAATATCAGTAGATCATCCTTTATGGAAACGATTTTATTTTAATTTCAATCGATCGTTTTTCTTTAAATAAAAACGTTGGATTTTAAATAAAATACTTTAAAGGCCCTTGCCTACCTACTTGAATTAATAGCATCAGGTTAGTAGTAGGTAAGTAGATTGTGTTTATCTACTTTATTTTAACATTCAATTTTTCTATGTATTGCTTATAGGAGTCTCCCTCAAAAGGATTGAAAATGCGCGAAAGCACTCGCATCGACTTTAATGCATGAAGCATTAAAATACACATCATCCTCACATGTGGACAGTACATTTTGTTTTTAGAAATAATTTTTGTAAAAAATTACTGACAATGAGATTTATTTTATTGAGCACCTTTATTTAACGTAATTAACGTGCCAATATTTTTTTCCCGGCATTTTGACTATATAGCTAATGAAAACATAAATTTATTTATTATTTATGTTTAGGTACATCATATTTAATCAATCAAAATACTTGCAGCTTACCATTATTTACTGGATAATTCATATGTAAAAATAATGTCATCTTAAGTAAAACCATGCATATATATACGCCATATATGTACACGACGACTGTTCAAAGTATATTCAACTGGCACTGACATAATAAATGTGTGTGTAAGCACACCTTCTAATATAATGGTCTGAGTAACGAGCGCTTCAGAAATATGATAAATTAAAGAATTGACAGTTTACTTCTGTCTTATGCTAATTTTATGCGGTCTTGTAAACATCGAAAATGTTAAATGTTCAGCACATCATCAGTTGAATCAGTTCAGTTCTTCAGTTTCAGTTCCTTCTTCAGTGATGTCGAGAATCGCAAGTTCCGCAGTGCTCCTTGGGAAGCCCCGGATGAATTCAAGGTTCTTCTTTTTTAGGGAGGTCAGATATATTTTTTGTGTGCAAACTGTTGAATGTACAAGAAGTCGAAGTGCAAGAAACAGTAGCCAGTTCAGCAGCAGTCATTGTACTGCAGCGTTTATAGTTTACCTTTAGTATAAAATATTATATAATATAGCAAATTATTACTTTTGTATATTCTTCTGTTTTACTTCTTTAGGGAGTGTAAATAGCATATTTTACGCAAACGAATTAAAGCTATATCAGTTGTCAGTTATTCCGTGAAATTAATTAAATGTGAAATTGGCAAATAATATTTGTAGGTGTTTTTCGGCCTACTTCATTTGTACAGTGTATGTGTGTGACACCCACAACTTCTAAACTTCATGTAAATGGAACACTGCGAACATTGCCTTTATTATTCATTAAAGACTTGGTGCCCTTCGTATTTCCTCTGTCTGTGATTGTGATTACCTGTTTAATAAGCTGGGCACTTATTTTTTTAAATATTTTCCTAAATGCTAGAAGTGTTTAGTATTATGTTAAATTAAATAACGCATTTGAATATCTTCCTTATTTTATATTTTTAAAAGTGTTGTTACACACTCTTTTTTGAAGTTTAAGTGACTCAGAATGACAAGTGGAGCAACATTCGTCAGGCTTATAGAAGCCAGCTAGAAGTTGATAGTATAGGAAAAAATAGTGGCTAGTTGCCAATTAAAACTACAGCCAAAAAGAAGAGACATTTTTATATAAAATTGACTAACGTTGGACGTATCCTCAACATCTCGTCACAGTCAAGATGTCATCCAAAAGCCCGTCGCCAATTCCTTCAGAAATAATTAGAGGCGAAAATAGTAACAAATGTTGTTATAAAATAAGTTTGGAGCCAATGATGTTTCTTCACATGATTGCTTTGACATCAGTGTCGGTTATTCAACAAAATTTGTATCTGGATCGTATATGTCGTATATCTTTTGGTTTTCCTGATGCTATTTGTTCCAATCTGACAGGAAATCCTTTGTATGGTTAGTAGTGAGATGTAGTAGTAGTAATAATAATAATTTACCTTGACATAAGTGACAGTTGTAATTGTAAGCGACCGATTTTTATATTTAAATCTTGTTTGTACATTTCTCAATGCCGTGCTAAACTATAAAAGATTTTTAGCTATGGTACCGCCCATTTTCATATGATTTATTTTGTACCTCCTTAAAACATATTTATTCCATGTATTGGTTTAATTATGTTTTAGAAAAACACGTGGAGGCTGAAGCGGCTCAGTACACTATGTATCGTCAGTTGACCGAAGCCGGATTTCCTGTCGTATTTTCTTTATTCGTGGGCCCATGGAGTGACAAGTATGGGACGAAACTACCAATCATGTTTTCCATGACTGGATTTTTTATTTCAGGAGCGATGTATTTTATCATTTCCCTCCATCCGGATTTGCCACCATATGTAATACTATTCTGTGCTGTACCTGTTGCTCTCACTGGAGGGATCATGACGGTGGTCATTTCCGTATTTAGTCACACAGCCTCGACGTCTAATGAAAAAAATCGAAGTTATCGAATTGCTATGATAGAAGGAGCTTGGTGGTTGGGAGCCCCAATAGGTCTTGTGGGGGGTGCTGAAATAAATAAATATTTTGGCATTCCAATTGTCTTCATGCTAGCAACTATTATGTTCGGATTAGCTCTTCTCTGTGGATTTTATTTTATGGTCGAAGAACCTATTGTTCACAGGGCCAAACTGCCAAAGAAGTTTTCATTATTTTGCGGAGAATTTTTTAATTTGGATGCAGTTCGTGAACTTTTAGTAACTTGTTTTAGAAAGAGGGAAGGGCTTAGGCGGAGGTAATGTATTCTTTGTTGTTGTTGTTGGTCCTTTTTGAATTTGAGTTTTAATTATAATTGTTGTTGTTGACATTTTTAACATAATATAATATAATTTTATAATGATATTTAAACTATTTGGGAAAACCTTAATAATTTTATTATTAGCATGGCACTTTGATGTTTATTGTATTCGACTTTGTTTGTTACAGTTTCGTGAAGCTTGGAAAATACATGTTATATGTGTGACGTGTGCATGCAGCTTTAACCTGTAAAAGCTAACATTTGTGTGTTATCAAATTCCTCCATTATTGGGACGGTTGTACATAAAATAAAAACAAAATTGAAATTATCCAATTTCAGTTTTAGGAATTCCGAAATATCCTCGAACATAATTTGTTTATAGATGGATTATGATCTTAGTCGCAACACTAAATCTACGACTTCTGTCCATGTTTGGTATGTGGAATATCATGTACCTTTTTACTCGGAATAGATTTGGATGGGAATACATGATGTTCTCCGAATATTCAGCCATCGATTCCATACTTGGAGTTATAGGTAATCGTATTGTATACACGCAGCAGATTTAAAGTGAACCCAATAACGAAAATTAATAAAAAATTGAAATTGACAAAATAAAATATGGTGTACTAAATAGGACTTTATACGATGGTTATTATTGCAATCAAATGGTTAAAGCTAAGCGAGCCAGTAATTGGACTTATAGGCTGTTGTTTCCTCCTCGCATCAGTCTGTATCTTCGCCGTTTCAAGTTCTGGCTGGATGATTTACTTGGGTAAAATTAGAATTTTATTCAGGCTACTATCTAACGTAATGTTAAGAAATCCTATACTACATATGTCATTTACATATAATACTATAGTAATAATTTTTACCATTTATTAATCTATAGCCTCTGTAGTGCAAATGCCATCAAATTTATTGTCGACTGCAGTCCGTTCAATGCTCTCAAAATGCGTTTCGAAAAAGGAACTGGGAAAGATTTACTCGTTTCTGGCCTCTGGTGAAGCATTCATGCCTCTCATCTCAGCTCCCTTGTACAGCGTGGTCTATGAGAAAACTATCAGTACCTACCCGGGTGCAGTGTTTTTACTCAGTGTTGGATTTGTATTCGTCATGCTTTTCTGTTTTATGTGAGCCCCACAAACGATATTTGTTTATTTTGCTTTTGACTTAAGTACATAATATACACTATATCGTCTATGAAGAACCAAAATGACCCATTTCCAATTTATGCTAGAATTAAAATGAGCTATGTCAAAAAAAGACAGTAAATAGAATACTTGCTTACAGTGCTAATCTCGAGCTTCTAAAATGAGCAAATTGTTCTATTTACGTAGGTATTTTTGAAAAGGTCAAAATTTTCTATTTACATGTGTTTTAAAAGTGTAAAATGTCGTATTTACATGTTTTTAAAAAGTGTAAAATATTTTATTTACATGCTTTTTGAAAAGTGCAAAGAATTGTATTTACTTTTTTTTTTGAAAAATGCACAAGGTTACATGCTTTCGTGAACATTTTATTTTAATTTTTTCTGTAGACATTGCATTTTGTTTTTGACAAAAAATGGATATGAGTCATTTTGGTTCTTCACAGACGATATAAACATACAGCTATTTGGAATATTAGTTAAAATATTGTTTCACCTAATTAGTAAAGTACAATCCCTTGTTAAATTTCAGTTACCTCGTTATTTCAAGTCGGAACTTTGAATCGCACGAGGAATTTGATCAAACCCAGCAACAAAATGAAAATGGTGGTATTGGCGATGTGGATAGTAGCGAGGAATCTGAGTCGGAAATGGATGACGGAATCCACATGCATATGCGGAAGGCTAAATATGACAAAATTGAGATAATTCCTATAACTACTTAACAGGTTTATGTAGATATGGATGATTCATAATATATATGTACCTACCTACTTTATGTGAAATATTGCGGTAGCTGTGATCCCTATTTGCCTTAATATGTTCAAGCTTAAAGATCACTCCATTTTACTGTAAACATATATACATAACGAACACATCCGTAGAGTATCTGTTTTATTTATGGATTTGATCGCTCGCTGGTACTGGAAACCGTCTTCGTCTTCAGTTCTCTATATTGTCAATACTAACAAGTAAAATTAATTTTGTTTGGCCTTGAGAACTTGTAAAGCTTTAACTAAATAATTCAACGGATAAGTGTAGCAGTCAAATAAGAAACTTATGTATACGTCATTATTTCAATTTCAAGCCTTCCGTTTATTACATTATTATTTATTGTCATACTCCAATTCATTCTGTTCAATATTCATTAAAATTCATTTCATCCACTGATAATTACATTAGACAGACACATCCCGTCATTTGTGGGCATGGATGCGGCGGGGTTATTGTTTCGTAAAAATATTGAAGTATAAAATTATATATTGATTATAGACATACGTCATTACTACTTGCACAGCACAGTTTAGGTAATTAGCACAAAGAATATTATACTTTACAAAAATACATTGGTATATTTTATTTCTTAATCTTGGTCCTCGATGAACACACGCCCCTCTTTTCTTTTACCGAATATAAGTATCAATTATAAATCTTCAATGGTTTTCGTTTCGATTCTATTTAAAAGTAGTTTTTAAATTAAATAGTTTATTATATACCAACCATTCCTGTAAGTAGTGAGACAGTTCTTAAATCAGAATAAAATATAGTCGATTAGAGGAGGATATTTTTACTACCTGGATCTCATGCAATTCACTTAGGGAATTCCCATTTGAATATTGATCCATCCTGGCAGCAGCTAAGTATATAGTCGGAACATGGGGAGAACCGAACCCTGGTAACTTCGGCACTATGCACACAGCCCACTCGTAACAGACACCCTTCTCGATATGACCATAGCTTTGTAAACAAAAAATGAACAATAAAGAAAATGCAATTTAGTTTTAAAAATCTCAAGTTAATCAATGATAATTTGCAACTGACCTTCACTTGACGATCACCTCCCCCAGTTACAACATAGCAACCATCCGGCGATATATCTACGGAATGTACAGGGTCCGATTCAGAAGCAATAATTTCTCGCACTGTTGATCCATCAAATGCTTCAAAATATCCTAATTTATGATTATGAGTCACTCCCAAAACCTAAAGAAGCAAAATTTAAAAAATTAACAAAACAATTAAATTAGGTAAAAGGATCTGTAATAAATTACATTTTAAAATAAAATAAGTATATTACCTGACACTCAGATGGATGCCATGCCACATCAAGAAACAGCGTATCTTGCAATACCAAAGTTAATCTCGCAAATTTAGTGAGACACCAAATAATAATGGATCCATCCCCAGAAGAACTTGCACACTGGGTATCATCGGATTTCATTCGGAGACCAGTGACGGGCCCAACATGCTCCTTCATGATTCCAATGGGTGTCTGTTGCTGGGGACACAAGGCCCAGACACGAACTTGACCATCCTCTCCGCCAGAGATAAGTCTGTCACCACAATTGGTGATTGTGAGGGCTGTGACTCCTCTCAAATGTGCATGATAAATGACCCAGAGGGGTGACCCCGTCTGGGGTGTGTATGCCCGAATATGTGAGTCATTCCAACCACTTATGATGGAGCGGCCATCTTTACTGAAAATGACAGCATTGCATGTCATATTCGCCACGTTAATTCGAACCAGTTCCTTCATAGCAAAAGCGTTCCAAATCCGGACGTCTTCAAAGTTGCAAGATGCAAAAACCTGCAGAAGAAATCCGTCGTATATAAATAATTGTAAGTGTATAGTAAATTCAAAAATTTGTGTAACCATCCTGAAAAAATCAAATTAGATTTCTACGACTATTTTTTGGATTTGAATTTAGTAGAAGTCAGTATACCTCAGAGTAACAAGCGGGGAAAGCGATATCATTCACAACGGAGTAATGTGCTGAAGATAGCATTTTTGTATGGTCCAAGCAGCCTAATTTAGAATGGTAAACTTCATTGAGGGTAGACCCCACGAAAACGTCCGTGCAACAAATAGATATAGATGTGACTTGTCCCCGAACACACATTTGTGGACCACATTCAAAAAGTAATTCCATTTGTTCCCCTCGGCTACAAGTCGTTTTCATTTTGGACTGTGCCACCGTCCCACATCCTGCTCCGACAATAAACTCACCAGGCCCAATGATTTGCAAGGCTGTCACCCCACCTTTGTACAGATGATTATTTCTCCCTTTCTCACAACTCATTGGTTTCCGGTTGACGACGGCACAGATTGATGGCCCTGGGGATGGAGGCCCAACCGGATCCCCACCCTCACATCCTGTGGGTAAATTCAATTTTATTTTGATGATATCTCCCGTGGCCGTTCCACAGTAGGCAAAGTTGTCATTAGCATCAACCCGAATGACATTAATATCTCTTTTAATTTTCTTCAGATTCGCCTTCTCAGACCTGAGTCGATTCGTCTTCGTGTCCAAAATCCAAACTGATAAATAGTCATCCCCACCTATGACCCAGCAGTCATTCCGTGTATTCGTGGAGGCAACCACTTTAGGAATCCCATTTCTCCCTTGACAAGCCTTCCCACCCGAAATACACTTGCCCAGCTCAGTGTCAAAAATAACAATGCTCCCATGGTCATCCAAGTTCCCGACACTCAGCATGTACTTCCCGTCATTTGAGAAGGCTATAGCATTTACGCGGGTAGTATGAGTATTGTAACGGGCTTGTATGCAGCCCGAGCAGGAATCCCACAGTATTACGTCAGCCTAAGCATTATTAATGAGTTAAAATACAAAATAAATACACTAATCCTGAGCACCACGTAACCACGAGACTGGCATGATATTTCTCTATGGGCTAAGTATATCGCCTGTGAAAAATCAGAATGACCCATATCCATATCCATGTGTAGCTAAAACCAATACTATCCACTATCTACAAAAATATTGAAACATGAAAGAATTTAAAAATAGAACATTTTACACTTTTCCAAAACATAAATAGAACATTTTGCACTTTACAAAAATTTGTAAATAGAACATTTTACATTTTTCAAAAACATGTAAATAGACAATTTTGCGCTTTTCAAAAACAGGTAAATAGAACATTTTACGCTTTGAAAAAACTCTTGGTTAACATTTTACGCATGTTTCTCATTTTGTTTTTATGACATAGTTCATTTTGATTCTAGTTTAAATTGGACTTAGGTCATTTTGGCTCTTCACAGACAATCTACTTTTTATTACCTACAATCTACATAATTTACCGGAATTTTGAAAATTTGGCAATACTAGACCAATTTCATCGAGCCATATATCATTCGAAAGCTAGAATTCAAATAACGGAACGAGCCTCCATTATAACAAAACGTTTTCAAAATAACGGTCTTTTAATTCTTAAATGCCGCCAAAATGTGTTGTATGGGTCACAATCAAAAAACAAAAAAAATGGTGTCTGTTTATTTTTGAAGACCTTTCAAATGATATATCACTTGACACAATCCGTTAAAATTTTTTAATTTGCAATTATGTTATTTAAAAACCATTTAAAAACTAATAACGATCGTGCTTCCACACCATGTTCATTAGCTTTGCCTAATTGTCACCATTCCAATGATATATCATTTTAGTGTAAATGTATTGAGTAACCGGTCGAAATCTTGAGTTAACAGAATAGTTAATGTTTTATCGGGAAATTCAAAAATTAGAATTTTTAATTTTTTACTGTATTACAGAAATTGATTGTAAATAAGATCGATAAGATAACCAAAAACGCAGTGTGCGGCTTAATTGCTTCTCTTAATTTAAAACACGTAAATTAAAATTAAAATTTGGCGGCAAATTTAAAATGCCTAACTTTGCTGTTAAGGCTGCCATAAAACAAGGGCTTTGGCCCTTGTTTTTTTATTGGTAATGTTTTATGGAAATGAAAGTAATTCACTTACATGACATAATAAACTGACTACTACGCTACGGTTACTTATGTACTGGCGCATGCACCGTAAATAACCGAATAAGTGCCGGGCGCTCATTAAATTTTTTGAAATGACAGCCAGGCTCATATTTGAGCCCCGGCGCTGATGCCGTCATTTACGGTATATATATTATTTAACCCAAGAATTTCACTTTCATTCCACCAACAAAACTTCGCAATTCGCACTTTGCGTTTTGCATTTCGCAATAATTGCGAAGTGCGAAGTGCGAAGCGTTCCACAAGATTTTTATCGAACTTTGCATAAAATCGTCGATTTACGAACTTTGACGTAACATTTCGCAAACTTTTTCCCAAAATAAGAAGCCGAAGTACCATAAAATCAAATATTTAATTTTTACATAATTGGGATTAAAATTAATAAATATTTTGATCGTTGTATGATTTATTTATTTTCTGATCCAATTAATTATTACTGACAAAAAAAATTTTTTTTTTCATCCCCCTGGGGTAAAATCGTGTATTAAAATTATCATTTATAATTAAAAATATCCTCTGAACTATAATTTTGAAGTTTCAAAATTTATTTAGCTTAGTTTTTGTTCAAAAATATAATATTCGACAATTAAAATAAAATGCGAAGCCTGTTTTGGGTTCGCAATTAAAGTTGCGAAGTAGAGCTATTTTGCAAATTGTAAGTTGAAAACAACATTGTGGTGGAACAGAAAACGCAAACTCAGACTGCAAAGTTATGACTTTGCACTATGCGTTTTCACTTTGCACTTCGCAATTTTCAAGTTTTGGTGGAACAGAAATTTCTGATTTGCAAATGCGAAGTGCGAATTGCAAAGTGCGAATGTAATTTCAAAGAAGGTGAAATGGAATATTCATTATAGCCTCTCTTGTTAGTTTTCAGGAAGGGGGGAAACAGTGACTACTTCCCCAGCTATTTCCACATGGCTACCGGATTGAATACAATACAATAATAATACAATACGTAAACGTAAAGTAAACGAAAAGAGGCTAAACAAATATTAGATTTTATTGTTACAATGTTGTTTCTTTTTCGTCAAACCATAAAGTAAAACATGGAAACGTACTTTGAATCCCATATAGTTCATTTGTCCAGAAGCAATGAAACGCCCCTTTGGATCCACGTCAATACAGGTAACATTATTGCCATGTCCAATGAAGAACGTTTGTCGTCCCGTCACTGTATCTGCTCGTATTACATTTGTTCCAATTGCATAAATCAAGCCTTGTGTCGTCGCATAGAGACCATTCGTGATTTTCCCTGTCAAAAATAGTAAGAGACTGAAATCAAAATTGGACTATCGATTGATGATATTTCCAGAATAGAAATACCTACCTAGGTAGCTAGATAGTCCTTACGTAGTCGTGCACAATTTCCACTCAAATTAAATTACATAAGTCTAAAATTGACGTTGACAGCATACATTATACATATAATCAAGTACATTATTTTGCATTTATTTAAAGGAAATGAATGTGATTACCTTCAAATCCAACAGTTGAAATCAGGGATAAGTTACCACCTGTGTCACACATGGTCAGGTTTTAATATGAAAATAGGTGGTAGATTTTATTCACACCTAATTTGATTAAATTAGTCGGAGAAAATTTAATTTGCAATTTTTAAAACCGCAAAATTACTCACTCAGTACAAATTTCCACAATCTTTAGTTTTACTTTTAATTACTATCATTTGGCATTTGGAAGTTTGACACGGCGCAACTATTACGTGACAACTGACAACGTCGAGTACGAACCTTTTCGTTTTTCCGTCCGTGAAGACAGTAATTTCGTATGTGTAATATTTAATTAAAAATATGTCATTTGGCTTCCGCTAAGATGTCAGTCACAGATTCGTTGAGTTCATTTTTTATTTATTTATTACTAGAAGTGACTAGTAGTTGATTTCTTGATTTCCAGAATTTCCGATTGCTGACTGAAGGTTGAATTTTAAAAATTCAAATGTGCAGACAGATGTGAGGAAGATGGAAGACAGCAACTTTCAAATCCTGCTTGAAAACAGCTTACACAATGCAATGGGACAAAATGCAACGGGATAATGGGTTTAAAGGGAAGTCATAAACAAAATATCATTTTCATCGAGCATTGCACATGGCACGAAAAAAATTGTTTGATCCATTTGTTGAAAGTAACCTGAATTTTATAACAGTTCCTTGTTTTTGTAGGGTCTCCCCGTCACCGTCACCGGTCTCCATCTAATGACTTCAGTAACCTTGGTAATATTGATTTTACTTATAAAATAATGCACAAACAAAATCAAATACAAACGTTACAAGAGTTACACGTGGACTTGGTAATAGGTGTAAAAACTTTGTATCGTATTCGTTTGTAAGTCAAATTGATGGATCTTCACACTAGTTCTAGAAGGTATTAAGCTATAAGGCCCCCTAATGCATATTCCATCACGTATCATGCTCAGCCAAAACATTTATGAAAAAGATTAAACAGCAGTGCTCCAACGCGTGCTGTCAAAGCTCGTATTACGACGTCTGGATACATTTACATAATATTAATATGTTAAAAGCTCATGTTAAATTTTTTGTCCCCGCCGGCCGCCGGTATTCATCACCTGCAGCAGATGCTGAAAAGTAAATAACCTGCCGAAGGACGAGGGGAGACTTTCCCTTTGCTCTTGTCCATATAGACTGTCTGTATGCTTCCAAGAGACATTAATCATGCATCAACAATAATAATTCAATGCATATATACATAGGACATCAAGTATGTGAGGCAAATAAATTAAGGATGGGGAACGATGCAGTGCAATGTAATGTAATGGCATTTAATGCCAAACCTAACAAGGAAGAAACTTGATTTCCATATAGACATTATATAAAAGCTAATACAGTACTATGTTGATATATTATCTGTGAAGTTACACAAGCTATTAGAAATCTATTAAGGAAATACATAGTAAAATGCTGTATTTTATAAATAAATGATCAAATATCCCAAGCTGTTTACCTGTATTAGAAATTAGAAGCAAAACGAGGCTCGTATAAAATGTAATTAGTTACGCATTATAATTCCTAGATTAATTCCTACCTCCCTGAAAAGTGTAATATAATACAAGCCCATGTACTATTATAGGTAATACAGTATCTTTGTGGCTGTGTTGCGAGGTTGACAAAGAGTTGCATGTCTACCTCCTCTCACTCTCTCTCTCTCTCTCTCTCTCTCATCATCTAAAGATAACAGTCGGAAGTTCAATTCCTACAGCAATGCGATCCTTCAAACACGAAAAGGAAAATTCTCACCAAGAATTTTTTTGTAATTAATATATAACACTATACTGCATAAGTACAGATTAAGTATTATTGGGTTAAGTCACACTATCTAATCCAAATTTCAGCGGATACCTCGATTTATTATTCGAGTGGGGTTAACGCTTAGAGCTGTACTTTATGAATAATGAAAAACCTATCCACCAATACCAATATCAATACAAACGCAAATACTATACTATAAAAAAGGAAGCAAGTAACAGGCAGTAGTAACAGGACCAAGCAAAGCACCTCCAGCCCTAGCCGAAACATACTACAGAAATGATCTTCCCCATTATTATTTTTATAGGTAAACGAAGAGGTGAGCCACGCGTCCTATTAGTGGGGCATCGTCTGTGTAACTACGTCTACAAACTAACTACTTACTTTCAATCATTCAATTCGAAACAATTAGTTTTATTATTGTACTTGTACATACCTAGGTAGGTACTTTGCATATTTTCTTTTGATATGTCTATTAAGGAAGGCAACTGCTGCAATAAGCATCAGCAAAATATTTACATACTAAAATCAAATATCAAATATATACATACACCATATCCGTAACATACTTGTTAAATTGCCAGTTTACGTAATCTACATCAAAGGAACAACAACTGAGCCTTGGGGTAGCCTGGGTTTCAGTGGAATAACTACCAGATGTACGACCTCTAATTTTAATATTTAAATAATGAGCATTATAAAAAGATCATTATTTACATACAAATATTATATGTCAACATCCTGTGGAAATGGCCATTCAAACTAAATAAAGACCTCTTCATATTCCGGGATGTTTCCTTTGATCCATCTAACCTAACGTTTTCTGTTTATCAATCGAAACAATTGAAGCTAAAACATTTCTAGAGTGTGTGCATGTCTCCAAGAAATGTGTAAAAGAATCTGGAAGCAGTTTGACATCTTTCTCCAGTACCAGTTTCAGTTGAATTAAAAGGAGTGAGATCCTAAACTTGCTCTGAATGAGACGTAATATGCTTCCTGTGATCTTGTTAGGTAAAAAATATGGCAATTTATGAATATGCATACTGAGGGAGTGAGAGAGATACAAAAATGCATTCATGCTAACACTTCAGGATGAAGTAAACTAAAACTACAAAATTTTTCTTTACAAATAACAAATTAGTGTCATATGGGTTAAGCCTATAAAAGAAATTGAAACTTGTCCTTATTTATGAAGCATATATTCCTCGTTAAAGTTTTAAATTAGGATGTCTCTAAATTCGTTGACTTTATAATGTTTTTACGACTGCTACTACATCGGGCATCCGCTGACATTTACCTACGTGTGTAACAACTAATACATAACATGCTTGCTGTAAAGTTTTAAAAGGTTGAAAAGTGCGCCCAGGAAATTTTAAAATATGTATCCACCATTAACGCATACCGGTGTCAAAGAAAGTGATAATTTCATTTCTAAGTTAACTTCTTCATTTTTTAAAATAGTTGTTTTGACTCAAGCAGTAATTTGATTTGATTATTTTTCAAACTTTGTAATTAATAATTTATAAATTTGCTATAGAGCTTAGTACTTAATACATTTTTGTTTTCATGTTGGTGCAGTAGATAGATGCATTTACTCTGCCGTATTTCCCTATTTGAAAATCAAAATCTTGAACTAAAGCGACGGTGGCAGTGAAAGTGGTGAAAGTCTATAGTTAAAACTGAAGTCCGTGTTAATTATATAAATCTTTTTAAGCGATTCGTTTGGATTTTCCATCAGGCTAGGCTATGGAATTTTAAAACTTACAAATAAAACAGGTGTAAAAAAAATGAAAATTCTATTTATGTTAATTTAGGAGGACAGGGCTAAAATCATATCTGTGCGCAACATATTCGGTCATATTCCGTGTTACTCTTTTGTGAATGTTTACCGTAACTATTCTAAAAAAATCTCCGGAAGCTTTTTAAATTTTTTGTTGCGGCAGCCCGGCGTTTATTTGAGACCCGGCACTTAATCAAATATTTAAACTACTTTAAATTGTGAAAGGAAAGAAATAAAACTCTGTATAATAATAATGATAATAGCTGTATAATGCCAAAAAGGTTTACAAAAAATATTATGCACCCAAATGCAAACATGAAGGGAACTAGTAAAATTAAAATTGCAAGTTTTCAAGTGTCTCAAGTCACAGCAGACCTATATAGTTACAAAGAACCATGTAAAAATAAACTTCACCATTTTCCTAAGCTTTGTAAAGCCTGATAAAACAGAAACGTTTGTACTTAAGCTTAAGACACAATAATATAATGTGATATACATAAAAGTAAGTAGAAGCCGCTGTGAAACTGCGAAACGACCATTTTAATTCCGCATGGCTTAGCATAATATTCTCAATTCCCGTGAGCCTGTCACTTCAATTAAAAAAATGTCAGTTAAAAGTAAATATGTCAATGTTCAGCAGCCTGTGAAACAAAACGTGAGGTCCCTTCTTCGTTCTTTTTGTTTTATCATCACTCTCAATCTCGATTTTACTCCCTCTCACTTGGTACCAGGTATCAGTCAGTCATCAGTAATAATTATGACTACATACATATATGCTGTCTATGGTTTCTAACGGTTCGGTTGGTTCGGATCGGATAACGGTTATCCGATGCTACGGTTCGGTTCGGTTGGACAACCCAACCGAACCGCGGCGTATACGGTTCGGTTCGGTTGAGGTATCGGTTAACCGTGAACCGTCACGGTTATCCGTTCGGATAACCGTGAGTATAAATGATATTTTAGTTAAAATTATTTAAGTAAATTATTTAGTATTCTTTTTTTCAAATCTTTCCTTCAGCTAACCCTTTAGGTATTTTTCCCTCTAGTGTGTATTATATTTTCACTTTAAAGTATGAAATCATTGCTGAATTCTCCGCTTTGATTTTGCATTCGAAATAAAATGCAGAATTGGTACCTAAATTAAAAAACATTATTTTTATACTTGTTTTCACTTACTCTTAATGTTAGTTTATTAGCAGACTAATTTGTTCAACATTTTAACTTGTTTTGTCTTGAAAATTGATATGGTATAAATATGGGTCGTGTCGAACTGACCGAAATAACAAAACAATTCAAGTATTTTGGGAAGCGATACCATTATGTGGTATTAAAACTGAGGTTTTTTGTCTCAGTTCATTAGATACCTGATTAAAGGCTGATTTTTAAATGCCTATTATTGTGTAAGACCATTATAAATTCATTAGCTTTAAGGAAAAATTTCAAACATACGAAGGTTTACACAAGCGACTTCGGATAACGGTTAACCGTCGGTTCGGTTCGGTTGGGACTTTTAACCGAACCGTTTAGCTACGGTTCGGTTCGGTTTTCGATTTTTCAACCGTTTGGAATACGGTTCGGTTCGGTTACGGTTCGGTTGAGCCAATATCCGATCCGTTAGAAACCATAATGCTGTCAAACTCGGTCTCACTTCAGCCTTCCGTTTACAAGAAGTGAAAAGACTTTCCTTGTTCCTTCACCGACGCAGAGCTCGGAAAATTCTGATAGAGTTGGACAGCCAGGAGGGAAACAAACTAGTGTTGCGCAGATACGGTGAAAGCAAGCAAAGTAAATTAGGGAATGAAGAAAATATAGAATTAAAAAAAAATAGAGTACACAAGGACATAACCACCCTTTTAATTTAACCAACAACGATGAGTTTTAACTGGGCTCAAGTCAAGTAGACCATACAATTATTAAATGCCTGGAAGAAACAAATAGAATTACCAATTACCTCATCCCACTTGAGAACGAAATGTATGTCTTACAATATTAAAATGGTAAAATTTTCCAAGAAATACTCCCTTTTGAAGTACTTCCAAAAGTAAAATTATGAAAACTAGTAGGTACCTATAATACCTACCAAGTAGGTACTTTATGTAAATGGTATGGATATACTTAATTACCTACTTAAAAACTTGCTATTTACTTACATGACTACATGGGAAAGCTTTCTCTGCTTAGGTACCGATTCTGTGGTCTAGTCATCCTGGTGTAACTAACATACTAAAATCTCGAACGTTTAAATACGAAAAATTACATTCGTTCTGGACATTTTGACATGTAGAAATAGAGTCATCAAATAGGACATGTCAAACAAACCATTACGGCTAGGATAAACATGGTAAACATGGGCATGTGGAAGTCTAATGGAAGTATCTCTCCTCTGCCACTGTCACTGCCACAGCCACCGCACCGGACCAGACCGGAATCCCACCGATGCATTCAGAGAAAAGAAGAGAAAATTTGGGAGAAAATCACGTTTCTCTCTCAGTTGGTCTTTGGCTCTCCTCGCGCTCCCAGTAGGGATTCGGTTTCCAAAAACGTGCACAAATTTCATAGCATATCTCTAAGTACAGCCTCCAATCCAGCCAAACAGCCCAAACATTATCCTATATTGAAGCTTATTCCTTGCTTCAGCTATTCTTTTTTGCACTCGTATCGTGTTATTATTACTTAACAGTTGTGTACATCATTATGCACTCACTTACCGTAACATACAGTGATTTACTTTGATTCTTGCAAGTGTATAAAAAAATGGAAGGATCAGCTCAAAAAGTTTAATCTCTCTATATTTATATGTGATACTTAATCATTAAAAGTTCCCACCAATTCAAATATAAATTGACAGTGAGCTCAAAAGAGCACTCATGCACAATAGGCAATAGATTATGGTTTACCAGTAATATTTTCAAAACTTTAGTTCTTACCTATATTTAGTACAGAATTATAATAATTCGGCACCTCAAGCTTATACACAAGAAAGGAGAAAGAGGCTTCTTCTGAAGTGCAGGAAGTGCTTGTTAATAATGTGACTGATCGGATTGAAATATAAAGTCCTGTTGGATTTAGCACAGGGACGGGAGTGGGCGTAATGATGAATATAAGTGAAGGGATGGAATTTATTTACAAAGCAAAGAATAGATCCATCAGCTACACCACGGAAAATTCTCTACATGCTTTGGGTAATAATTTTGAGAATTTCTATAATATCAATGCATTGTAACACCAATAGTATTACCTCAAAAGTAAAATTAATTCAGTAAATAATATAATAATTAGTAGTTAGTACAGGGAGTTAATTCTATACGAAAATGCATTGCCTATTTGTTTATCAGTCAGTGCTCAGTACTGCTCAGTATGTAAGGTCTCATCAAATTCCGCTCAAGTAGCACTCTAGCGCTTAATCAATTGGAGAAATTTGAGCGTTAAACCGGTGTACAGTTTCTCGGTGTTTTATACTCGTTTCCACCTTTGTATTCTACACTCAGGGATTAATTTATGACGTGTAGTTCTCTACTTCCCAAGTATCCCGAGTTTCGTGGCTGAGAATACAAAAAAGAAGAGGTAACAATAAAACAGTACATACAGATAATGTGATATATACCCAACCGCGCTGCGCTCGTGTGTCCTAGTATGTTACTCATTGAATCGAATCATTATTCTTGCCTTCGTTTTATTATCAATGGTTTCCACTTGGAAGTCGAATTGAATAGAATTTAGAACAATACATATGTTTCCACCAACTTGATACGTTCATGGGTTTGGGTAGTTACCAAAGTTTACTGATTAGTTTTACCGTATGTCTTCTAATACTAAGCCGGTCACTTTATAATAGTTCGGGATTCTCAAAAAGTACGTAGGAGGTTGGCGTCTCAGATTGAATGGTATGCTGTTCTGCAGGGAATTTTAAAGGCTTGATGGACCACATGTATTTATCAAAAAAGTTTGAAATTGCTTATAAGTTACGTCAAAAAGTTATGTGAGAAGTCCGTGAAGTGAGGCTGCTTTTATTGGGGTACCTGTTTTACGGTTTTGAATTGATTGTGCAAGAACCATTTGGCTACCTACACACCGGAGTTAACCAAAGTTGAGTTATGGTAACTATAGTGAGTTGCCGTTCATAAATATTAGCATTGCTTGAGCACCCGTGCTTTAGGGTAGGTCGTGTCGTAAAAGTTACCTCCCAAAACCATGGTGAGTCTATTTTATTGAGACACACTCTACGCATTCCTAGATATATGAATACGAGGACAAAAGAAGACCTTAAGTGTGACAAATTAGATTATGTATGGTGTTGGTAGATGCAACACAGTAAAATATAATTTGAAATTTTGGCATTTTCTAGGCCTCCTTATTTGGAAGAGCCAGACCGGAAGATTGGAAAATTGCTATGAAGCATAATTCCCAAAGTTAGTGATGTTATTGTTTTTCATGATGAACAAAAACATTGGGATGCATAACGTCGGATTTAAATGAAATAGTTTGAGTGTATACCTGCGTTTTGAAATTGAATATGAAAAAAATTAAAATGAATAGATGTAGCTGTATATAGCTAACAAGTATTCAGCAAATTAGACAAAATCCCTGTAATTTCTGATTAAGCATAGCTCACAAAATATGAACGAATCATCTTCACCTGCTATAAATTGTAATGTAAGATCGGTACTGGCACAAGTACAATTTGGCATCCCATACAGTAGGTACTACTACTCCTGTAAAATCTAAAAGTTCTATAGCCTATAAACAATAAATTAATTAATATTTTCATTTCATTTTAAGTTTAATGCCTCACCAGTACATAGTAAGTGTGAAGCTAATAACTAATGGGAATATATATGTCCATGCCCATGTCATGACTGGTTGTCAAAAATTCAAAAATTAACTCTCTGGAATCAAGTAAGCATGCTATTAGCCCACAGTGGGAAAAAGAAACTAATAACACCCAGCTTTGAGTTTTTAACTAGAGTATATATAGGAGAAGCTATGTAGCAAGTTTTATTGCCTAGGGGAAATAAATCCAATTTAGGGCACATAGATCCTTCTTAAACTCGTTTTAGAAATTTAGAACATTCCCAGTTGTAATTAGTTTTAGTTTATAAAATTCTGAACTGTAGAACTCGAACATATCTCTCTGTAGATATCCTACTATAGAGATAGTGTACTAGTGTCACGTTGTAAGTTGTATTATTTTCAGCTTTATTTTACCAAATTTTTGCTAATGTGATTTATGTATATTTATAATAAATATGTGTTATAAAACAAACATATTAGAATACTATTATAATGGCACCTGTTACCAACTAAATAGCATTCGAAGTTATTGAGTGGGATGCATGAGCGAGCGCCGAAAATTATTATGTTTGAAATTGTTGAGAAATTGTAAACCGCTCCTCGGCTCCTCCAGAAAGAAAATCCCAGCATTGAACTCACAATTTGTTTCAGCAATATTATACGGAAAAAACTTTTGCTATTTTTTGAAATTGGGTTAGAGAGTTCCTTATAGGTATACATTGCATCAAGTTATACTTACATCAATCGTTTTAGTTTTAGGCTACAACCGAACCTAATATAATTTGGTTAGATCAAGGAGAGTATAATACTAGATCTAGTATTATATTCACCTTGGGTTAGAATAGGTTATACATTTTATGCATTTTATAATTTCAATACATAATTTAAGACTAAAACCATTCCAACTGGTTTTTAAAATTGCTTTAAAAAGTTTAGTTTTGTGTTTCACTCTCACTCGCAGTCATTTCTTCCTTCGAGCATTTTTTGTGCTTTTAAAAGTTTGAAGTGTATAGCAATTATTACAATTTCAAGCAATTCACAATAAATCGTTTGAAATCGAAAAATATATTATAAAAAGTTGGGGCATTATTTTTGCATGTAATTCTGGTCAAAGTAATTTATGGGGATGATACGCAGTTGACAGTATAACTTTTCGAAGCCAATATTGGAGCTGAACACTATAAAGGAAATTTGGGCATAGAAACTTGTTGAGAGAGTTTACAGGGAATTGTAAAAACGTGAATGACAGCAAAGTGCATTCTATTATCAAACTCTATACCAACAATTCTGTCAAAAACATAATAATATAAAGTATTGAAGGTTTGGATGAGAGCAGTACGCTCTAGTATGTTGCAAGATTATTATCAGGTGTAAAATTGAAATTCCAGTTTCCCAGAAGCCATGTTCCCATATTATTCACAATAGAACGCCAAAATTTAAAATGAAATCTAGAAACTCAATCAACAATATTTATACATTTCACCGGAAGTTAGAACTAAGGCACGATGCCTAAATGTGAACGTTTGCTAAGTTGTTAGTTTAAAGTTTCCTACTTAGTTTGTGCGCAATTGTTTGCGCCAATTTTTTAAAAATAAATAATAATATACTTGTTAAGCTTTCAATGACTGATATTAAATCAATTCAGTGACTGCTTGGTTTTGGTTTCCGCACGGACTTTTCACACGTACAGTAAATTAACATTTAAGCAGCGCGCTGGTATACAGGTGCAGTTGACAGTCAAATCTGTATATAAGGGTACTCGGAGGCCGGTAAATGTTTTCCAGTTTATAAGGGACGTCGTGGGGCAGACATTTTTGGTCCCCCTTGTTAGCCGATTTCTCTCTTAACAATTATTAAATGGATTTCCCTACTACAAGAAGAATTTAATTGCAATAAAATTACACAATTCAATATTTTATTTGTTAGTAAAGTCATTTTAATATTAAGATATATGCACAGCTTTGTTCATGGGTCGATAATATTATTCAGATTCTTTAAAAAAGTCAGTGATTGAAGTTGGTTTTATTTCGATTTTGAAACACACAAACTAACTCTTTATGAAGATTTGAAAATGGAGATTTTGTCAGTATTTGTGCCTGCGCTAAAAAATGTCGTATTTTCCAAAAACTAAAGATGAAGGAACTAATGTCAAAGGTGCATCGTCATCTTCTTCGTAATCCTATATATATCCCTATCCAAGAAACACTTTTCCGTGCTCGAAATCTTTTTATCCAGCTGCGGCTGCATTGCCAACTGCCAATTTTACTAAGTAAGGTAGGAAATTGTGTGGCTTTCAACTGACAAACTGAGCCACACACATACTCATCTTGAAGTCTTTTTTGTGTAACCCACTCGTTCGTATCAAGGCTTTGTCAACGTCCGGTGGAGAACCCATTGTATGTTTCTTTACACTGTTCACTTTCAGCCATATGTGTCTGTGATTTTTTTTACTGTCTTGCTTAAATCTATATATTTATTACGCCTGAACCGATACGCGCCGTTTCTTTTATTACGTCTCTTTGTTTCTGGGACTGTGCTTTTTGCAGGATTTCATTTCTTTTTATTCCGCGGTAAACAGGAAATGAGGTTCTTTTTCGGTCCGATCGTCGACATTGTACGAAGATATATAGCTCAGGGCGAACTGAACGAAGCAGTATAGTTTCGATAGTCAGATAGTCGCAGATCTACTAACAGTCTTAGCCTGACATTTAGCAAACATGAAGAAAGCAATATGCAATATATAAATACGACGACGGACAAAAGTATTTTTAATAAATAAACATTGCCAAATATTTTAAACTTATCCCCTTCAGCGATTTTCCCTTAAATAATGCGGCTCCATTATAAACCTATTTTTCATAGTACCTACCTGGAGTCCTGGATTATTTTTATTCGAAACTTTGTCACGCTAATCGTAAAATTTCGCTCCCCATCATCCATGCCTTTTATTGCAGTGCTCATAGTCGACAAATAGCGACTCAATTTTTTTGAAGGCTTCGTGATTTCTTTGAAAATCCTATTGTCAAGCAATGCAGCGAAAATTGCGATTCATTGAATTAAAAAGAGGTTCCACTGACGTAACCAATTTGAAACCTTTTTTAGTTTGAAGTTTGTTTGAACTACTCCAGCAAAACTTGAAGGAATACTTGACAAACTTTCACTAGAACAAAATTGAGTTGGGGAAACAACTACCTACATGTAATAACTATACAACACGTAATCAATAAGTTTGTAAAATAACAAAAAGAGAATTGTAGTTTCCTAACTCTCCGACCCATGAACTATTAGAGGAAATACGGTAGCTAAATTGCATTAAATATTGATTATTCTAATTCTTAATTTTCAGAAAAAATGACAAAATGGCCCCCATGGCTCACATCAGAAATATATCCGGAAAATTACCCGAGTTCACCCTCAATTATAAATGAACAAATGCATCCCGAATCTCCCCGAATAAATAACACATATTTGAGTTTGAATGCTTCAAATGACCTTCATTACGACTACGAAGATGAGGGAGAATATATTTTTGATAAGCAACATGTTCGAATCATATTCTTTGTACTCTACTCCGTCGTTTTCTGCTTCTGCTTTTTTGGTAAGTCCTTGAGAACAAATTTTCTTTTGGCGAGTGTAAAGCCCTATCAACTACAATTTCATCGCAGTTTTGATGTTTTGTGGTATTACTGGAGCCATGGCCATGAGTGGTTATATGACATTTGTTACCCGGGCATATGTACCCACACCTTTGCTACTCGGACATTTGCTACCCGTAACCTAGGAAATTTGCTACCCATGTACACAAAAATTGAAATTGCACATCGCTGAAAAGAATACCCAAACGTTTTTATTATAAGACTCTTGCCTTAATAACATAATCTTGCTGGAAAAATAATGTCTTTCTTATCATGGTAGCATTGTTAACAAGACAGAAAAGTGCAGATCGGCGGTTTTATTCCATGCTACTTAATTTACTTGTATTTCCCTAACGATGAGTTTTAGACACAATACTCATAGTTAATCGTACCTAACCGCCAGGAACGACTACCAGTCGTCCCATCACAATGAGTCCCCTGCTAGTTCGTCCCTCGATAATTAGTCCCCTTATAAGTGGTCCCGCGTTATATTTTGTCCCCTGCACATTCGTCCTGTTAGAATGCCAATGTTGCACATTGCATTCTAATGTGCTGAATGGCACATCAGAATAGTTGTACAATTGTTATTTAAGTAATATTCCATAGGATGTAATAACGTCACTAACAGTGACGTCACAGTTGATATAAATACACCGATGAAATGTAGATAAAGACAGTCTGGATCTACCACGAGAATAGATAGCAATTGTATCATTCATGCTATTCTCTCCGGACTGACCTTTTGCTATAGATACATAAGTAATAAAGTAAACCTCTCGCGCTAAGCAGCTACACACCCTAACAGTCCCATATCAAGAGGCAAATGTATTGTTGGGATACAAAGTCGAGATAGCTGGGCAAGGTGTCCAAACCCTGCCGTTTCCATTTATTTGCATAGACATGAAACTGTTTGGACACCTTGCGCAGCTATCTCGACTTTTTATCCAGACAATATATCATGTATGCCAGCAATGGTAAACAATCTCACGGACATGAAAATCAAAGGTAGATGCAATAATTTGATACTTTTAATACATATTGAACACAAAAATTAATAAACTGGCAGTGACCATAGATAGATTCATTTAATTGTTATTGTTAAGGTGTGCGAGAACGTCTTGCAATTCTTTGGTAGCGATTCTTGAGTTTCTCTGTGACCGACAAAATATACGTGAGTAAAAAAGACAAAAAGATAACAGAAAATTTCGTACAACCACCAACTCCAACAGGCAAAGACACTCTGAACTTTATCAGTTGGCCAACTTGCTTATCGCTCATTTACATTCCTTATCTTTGAGAAACTTACCTTCTTACCTTCCGTCTCCGTCAATGCAGACTTATAAAGACACCAAAATTCACATCATGGTGTATACGTACGTAAATAAAGTCGAGTGTAAAATACAATAAATATTTATGGCATTACTCTTGTTGCGGGACGAATTGGCAGGGGACAAATTGAAACTCGGGACCACTTATGAGGGGACCAATTGTCGAGGGACGAATTGGCAGGGGACTCATTGTGATGGGACGACTGGGGAGCGTACCAACCGACATGCATTCAGTAATTCATCGAGATGCATTTTATGGTAATAGTTTATGACACACAATCCATCATGAATCAGTTTTAAAAAAAGAGAAGGCGACGGTCTTGAAGACTCACAAGTCAGTTTACTTTCAAGAGTCTTCAAAATCTACGTTTACCGTTAAGTTCTTCCATTTTGATTTTTATTATAACATGGAAGCAGAATTACTAGATACTGCGAGAGTTATTTATTAGATTTCAGAATACGCTATAATTGCATTGTTGCCGTTTTTTAACATTTAGTAATTATTGTAGCTTGTCTGCAATGACGTGTTGTTGTCTGGTTCTAACATTTATACAGTAACCAGTCTTAATATGCAGGATACAGTGAAATTCACTTAAGGGACTCCGCGGGACCGACCAAATCGGTCCCTTTTAACCGTATAATGGACTTCCCCTTTCCCCTTTAACAGGACTTAAGTTATCATTTGAAAATTAAAGATTTTATTCTTAGTAAAAGTGTAAGATATTTATAATGTTGTCCGTGGACGGTTAATTAGATTGTTCAAAAAAGTCAGTTGATGCAGTTTGTTTACATTTGTTTTGATTTTGATCTTGAAGCACACGTAGGCTTAAACTATAAAGATTCAAGGACACGGTTTCCTCAGTATTTCGTGGTGCTAAAAAATATTGATGGAGTTTCTGGATCATATCTGATGCTCTGATTGTTCGGCTTTTATTTTTATCATTTTTCTTCCGAAATCCCTTATAAGTGATCTAAAATGCCAAAAATGACAGAAAATCTGTCCCTTGAAACCGGATAATCCCTTTTAGCGGTTCCCTTATAACTGGATAATTTTAACATAGAAACATAGGCTGGCCAACCAAATATTTAAAAATTGTCCCGTATACAGGTTTTCCCTTTTAACAAAATCCCGTTTAAACGAATTCCACTGTATAATAATTAGAAAAATTAATTGTAAAGATTCCCCAATGTCATTTTTAAACCACTATTTATAATTGTATATCTTCATTTATCATTAAAAATAATAGCATTAATAAACTATTTTAGCCGAGCTATCATGTTACACTCATAAATAAGTAATTGTCCATGCATTTTATTTCTACATTAGCAATGGATATACCTATACAATGCTATAGCAATTATCATAGGTTTGGCGGTGAGTAGAAAACGTGTGGGTAGCAATTGTACCGGGTAGCAAATGTCCGGGTAGCAAATGACCGGGTAGTAACTGTGCCGGAAGCAAATGCCCGTACACCGATGTTACGAGCTGTTAACTTTTGTTCATTCAATTGATGTGGCTTTTGGCAACGTAACGTAACTGCAATTTAAGGAGAGCGTAGTGAGTTAGCGAGCTATGCTTCCTCGTACTTTATTAAAGCCACTAATGAATAAAAAACAAGTTTTATTACAAAGGCAAAGATACAGGTTAAAGGAACCTTGTACCCTTGAACTTTTGTAGCATAAATTAACAATTTTACTCGGGTATACGGACGCTCGCCTCAAATTACAGTTAGTTGAACATCAATTGAATGAACAAAAGATAACAACTGGTAACATCACCATGGAAAAAACTTCAAATAAATGATTTAGTTTGATAGCATTTAATGTCTCCTTGTCGCCAATTAATTTATAAATAGTTAGCCCGCAATTGTCAATCCTGCAACCTCCAATCGGCTTTTTAATGCCGCTCGTTGGCTTTGTGCTATTATTGCACAATTAGGTATCTATAATTTAAACTTTAGGTCTCACATTGAGGAAAGGAAGCCCTTAATAAATGACATCATCATTTTGTATGGTGGTTTAATTTATTTTCCGGTGCCCGGTAGGCGATGTTAATATTATTAATGTGCAAAAGTCAGTATCAATGCATGCTCAGCGTGAAAGGATGCATAATTATATACATCTTTAAAAAAATAAAAGGGGTACAGTAATTAATCACGCCTGGCTACCGTAAAGCGAGGATTGCTTTGTACTTTGTTGTATTGTATGCGTAACATATATTATGTACATATACCTTACCCTGGGACCTGAGCTCGTGTGAAGCGGGTTTCATTTTCTTCCTTCTATCATCATTTTTAAAGAGTGAAGAATCTGACGACGAAGTAGCTTGTAGCATTTCGACTCTAATAGCATTTCAAATAATAAGATATTAGGGTAAACGCTCCAAAATTCATGCAGACTTTACAGACAATCGGAATGAATAATTACAGGAAATCTTGCGGTCGTTCTTGTGGTGACACTCCACTGGAAAATGCGCAATATTACAAAGTTTTGTCTTGGGAATTTAGCATTTGCAAATCTGTGTGTGGGCGTCTTCTGTGTCTATCAAAACTTATCAACATTCCTCATGAATAAGTAAGTATATTATGTACACATAGCTTTTAATTCATAAAACTACTGTCAAACCCTGCAAAGAAATATTAACTGATGCAGCCTTTTTACAATCAATATTTAATGCTTTTAAGTTACCTACCTACCTCTATATATTCGTGTCGTTCAATTTAGCTCCACAAAATTTGAAAGTTGACTTCGCCTGTGATTGATTACGTAGTCACTTCTTTATGTGTTTGCTGGACTTAATAGACTTAAAGTAAAAAATTCAAATCGATTTCAATTTTTCATTCCAGTTGGATCTTTGGTAGTTTTTTGTGTAAAATGTACCATTTTACGAATAGTTTGAGTCATACGGCTTCCATTCTCATTTTGGTGGTTATATGTGTGGAGCGCTATCTCGCTATTCTTCATCCTTTGAAATGTCGGCAGATCCTCACCATGCAACGTCTCCGGGTAAGTTGATACGTATTTACCTTTTACTTTTACGTATTAAACGCAACATAGTTTACTTAACGATCAACCGCCTCTGGCATCCTTTTACTTATATTTATTGATTTTTTAAAAACAGGATTCATGTGTTATTCTATGCATTCATAATGTAGCTGCTTTTACAGCATGTATTCATCCAGGTTAATTTGTTCAATGTCTAACGTTGACATTTATAAATTTGTTGTTAAATTAATAAGAGAATGGTTTTGCAGTATCGATGTCATGCCTTGGACAATAAATCATATAGTTACTTAATTACATACACATAGCTTTAGAATTTATATTGTTAGCAAGGGACATTTAACCTTCAACCTGGACCAGCGAGAGTTCAAGATTTAAACTCAATTACAACTACAACAACGGGAGGTAGCTAATGCTCTTACGACTTACACATAATTACTTTTTACAATAATTTTTGATTTACACTTTACAGATAGTGATTGTGGCGGTGTGGGTCATCAGTGCAGTAATCTGCTCCCCTCGCCTCTACTACATTAATTTGACAGTGATCCCAATATCTCACGGTAGTGGATTCAGTCCTAATTCTGATGAGCCTCCAAGTTTTGAATCCATTTGTGTACCACTAAGAACATTGTATGACTCAACTACAGCGGACGGGATTAATTTCACGTTACTTTTCCTCTTCCCTCTCATAGTGATCTCAATCCTGTACACGCGTGTAGGACTATATCTCTGGAAAAGTTCCTCCGTCCTACGAAACGCTAAGAATGCTGGTGGCAGAGCTTCTTCTCCCTTCGAGAGCCCATTTCCATCCGACTATTATTCCAGTTGTACACCGAGTACATCGAATAATACTAATAGTGGTGGGAGCGGGAGTGGAGCGACTGGAGGAGGTGGAAGTAGTAGCTGTAATGAATCCCAACCGGCGAAATACCGGTCTAGTTTACGCTCAAAATCCAGTAGATTAAAACGATTTCGTCGAAGACTTCGAAAGAGGAAGAAAGATCGAGAAAGTTTCAATCATAGTTACAGAATTAAGGGGGGCTCACCAACCCAGCCGTTATCATTGCCATATCCATATCGATACCCATCTCCACGTTCAACAAAAACTGTCAATAGTACGATGGCAAATACAAACTCACTTCATTATGAACCTAATATGGCTCCCAATCATGATCACATTCTCCCCCCAATACAAATTGACTTATGCTCATCATCTTCCTTAGTTCATAAATTCAGTAATGAGGTTCCGGATCCGAATATTGGTAATTCCATCATGCTCGGTTCAACTATGAATAATCAAACTCTACCAATGACCGATAGTAATAATATAATAATTTCCAAAAAATCGATACTCCGTAGTGCTTCCCTATCATCTCTCCCTTCTATTCCCTCCAGGCATAAAAACAATAATTGTGACAATATCAATATGATGTCAAATGTGATGACTCCTGCTAATGCTCAAATCCACAGTGAATCCAACAAGCCGCTTGTCAAAATGACTCAAAATAGCAAAAATACAGTGAAGAAAGTGAGACATAATATACGCTGGGATAAAAAACTTAGCGGTTTTCTAACGACTTCCAGAGATTGTAATGGATTTAGGAGGAATAGAAAATACGGTAAAAGGAGTACCTGTAATAATATCAATGAAACTAAAACAAGCGCAAGTATTAGTAAAACACTGAGAGATAATTTAACTAGGAATAATAGTAGTTTCTGGAATAGACTGAAGAAAAAAACATTCCAATTTAATCATCGAAGTACAAAAAAAAATACTAATTGTTCTGACTTCCCAATAATTCCAATGGTCCCAATTTTTGCAAGCACTGAAAGCTACGATGAGGGCAAAAAGCACAGTGGAAGTTGTCGGAAACTTCGTGCAAGCAGTTGTGACAGTGACGAATATCAATCCGATTCCAGATTCACATATAGTACAAGAGCTGACGATTATGAGTGTGAAAACTGCTCAAACTCATTTCCACCCGATTTAGTGAATCATAGTAATATCCCTGAAACTAATTTTACTACTACTACTACTATCGTCAGCTCTCCAGGTTGTGGACTTTGTGGCCCAACTATAACTGCAACAGCAACTACTACTACGTTGTCTAATCTTGTGAAAAATCGTGTAATCTCGTCCCCATCGATGTTGGCCTGTTCCTACCCATCAGTTAGCTATCATCGGGATTCGGGTTTACGTATTGGGCTGTCGCTGTCTGTAGCAAATTCAAATCCAGCAACGAATGGAAGTGCAAACGGAAAAACGTCTTTAAACATGAACATTGGCATTGGAAATGTATGCCCTCCAACATGTACCCGAACTTCTTCTTCTTCTCTGACCCAAACTTCAGCACCATCAACAACAACCACATTATCCAGGGTGAAACTTGTGTCTCAACCTCCAGTTCCAAGGTCAAAGTCTGTGTATTTTAATCCTAGTGGTAAGGGGCGGGAGAAGAAATCAAGGCGTAATAATAATAAAAAACGTGTACGCCGGGAGAAATTCATCGAACCCCGTCAATCTGTGGTCCGAATGCTCATTACAATAGTGGTCACTTTTGCAGTTTGTAATCTCCCGTTCCACGTGAGGAAAATCTGCCAAAATTATATGCCTAACTATGATTTCGGAAGTGATTTTAGCTACTTGATCACACCGCTAACGTTCCTACTCATGTATATTAACTGTGCTATTAATCCCATTCTCTACGCTTTCATGTCCAAGAACTTTAGGTCTAGTTTTAAAGATTTAATTCACTGTCAACTGAGGAAAACTTTGTCAAATGGGAGGAGAGAATCGAGTAAAATTGTGTGAAACGAATGCTGACTGAATTTGCTTCCCCTGCCCTGGTTGTGTAGCCCGAGCGGAGCTGACTATAATATTGATTACCTACATATATGTATAGTTAGTTTCATGTGATACGCTTCAATTTCGTCTGACTAGATAATATAGCTTCGGCCTAATTTAATACATTCTGCCATGAAAAGCGTTGTGCAGCATGGAAAATATAAACCTAATATTTTAATGAACAAACACGCTAATATTATTTTAAACGACGGCAATTAAGGGAGTCTTGTATTACTTAATTAATTTATGTGTATACATACCTAATAATTTTATGTTATTAGCTGTTTCTATCAAATCATGCCATCCTGTGCAATGTGGAAACTGTTGTGTGTTTATTATGCTGATCGTGAGCTGATGATTGGTGATGAGTGAGCTGTGAGCTTAAAACCTTGCCGCGAGGATTGTCAGAACTTAAAAATTGTGTAATGGAAGCGGTTGGTTTGTTGGTTATAAATAAAAGCCCTTTAGCATTTAGCACCGCTTGGTGATTGTGATTGTAGACCCGCAGTATCGTATAGAATAATAGAAACTACGGCAAATATTATACGCGATTTTAAGACTAAATACAAATATGGATATTTTATGTAAATGATGCGATCTTCATTGAACGATGTTTGATATGATCTACAACAACTATCCTTTTTTTAGTATATTAAATTTAAATAAAGTACGTAGGTACCGTAGGTTAGATTTCAAAGATTGGATTGACTTGAACTGAATGTCTTATGTCTGACATGTAAAACCATGAAACGTAATTGGACTGTACATATCACATAAATGTTATGATGTACCTACCTACTATATGAACTGAAATAAAACACTTTGAATTGTGTAGGTATATTTTTTTATCGTGATAATTTTCTACTGATTAGAAACTAGATTAATCAGTCATCAATTAAAATTTATTGGAAATCATCATTAATACAGCGAAACTGAAACTGAAACTCATAGATTGTAAATTCCCATATTCCCATGCGGGTACGACCCCCCATCTTCCTCGCGTAATAGTGTATTCAAGTCGTGTCTATAATCTATGCTGATCGGCTGTATTACAATTCTCTCGTTCCTATAAGCTACAATCTACAATCCCAAAAAAGAAAACACCAACAAATGAACTTTGCGCCTTGAGTGTATTTTAGTAATTTTAGTAGCTGGCAATGGCTATGGTATATCTCATAATAATAATAATACCTCCAAAAAAAGTACGAAAATAAATTTCCTAGTAATACATATTATTTCATTCCACAGTCCTTCTCCAGTCGATTGCATTCCGAGCTTGTGGATATCATTTGTCAAAACGTCTTTATTTTGACCTTTCAAAAACTTACAGTCGCCGGCAGACCGTTCATCACTTCTCATCTAAGAAAAATGATGCTCCATCTCACCAAGAGACTTAAATACGGTTGATCATCTCAAATTTCATTTAACATTAGGGGAAGTATGAAGTATTAGGAGAGTTCGGACATTCAATTTTCTCAAAGTCCCACAAGCCCATTGGCATTACTTTGAACATGGGCGGACAAGGCTTTCACACTATTGACAGCTCAGATTACCACAGACAGATTTTTCAACTTTATCTTCGTACGTCGCACACTTCCATAATACATAACATAACATAATACTGATGGAGATGCAATTTTCTACAAGTACAAAATTAGATTCGTAATCGCTGCTCAAAGACGTCGAATCCGAGAAACTACTGCCAATCAAGTACCTATTGTCTGGATACAAAGTCGAGATAGTGGGAAAGGTAGTCCTTACCAATGGTGGGCGGAGCCTACCAAGTGCAATTTGGATGCGATGGGTGGGAACTATTAATCGACGGGAAAACCTTTTCCACTATCTCGACTTTGTATCCCAACAATAGTTAATCTAATAGTCTAAACTATATCTACTTTTGCGGTAATATCTCTCCATATCATGTTTAGGTAGGTAGTTTGTTCAAACTAAAATTAATTAATTTTCTATAATATACTGACTGTAAAAGTAATTCTGGAAAGAAATAGAATAGAAATAATAATCTCTAAAGAAATCATTTAGGAAGTATATAATATAACAGATTCTTCATTAGCAATATCATATTATTAGAGGCTTAGATACATTGCTTTAGGAAAACATATTTACTGAAAATTCAATAATTGTTATGCGTGTAATCTCTGAAGAGCAGATACTGCAATAGTCCATCAGATTCTTTGATCCATTTAAGTACGTTGGAATTTATTTGGATTCGAGATTCCGGCAAATAAGCTGAATAATCCTTATGGCTTTTGGCACGAGGTTAGCATGGGAGAAGGCAGAGGCGTTTTCTAGTTCAAATTTCAAATGAAATAGAAATAATTTACTTGCAAAACGACCGCCATGCCCTAGATGGGTAAAAATCGACTTCTCTCTTTTATTAAATTTACAGATAAAATAAAATACTTGGTTATGTAGAGTCTCCCACTCAATTCTATACTTTACATTCTCGTTGAAGTCACAATAGCTTACAGTTGATCCTTCAAAAATCAATAGGGCTTTTATGCAATGTAAGTTTCTACTCGGCCATGTTAAAACTTTTGCCTGCTGTATAGAGAATACAACAACGTTTAATTAAATGCAATGATTTTGACTTTTTAATTTTTGCTTTTGAAACTACTTTAGTTAAATCATTAAATCCCCAAAACCTAATCGTAAGTCGGGACCTGCAAGCATATGACGTCTTCATAGCATGGTTATTCATATATGTAAAATCAAGAATCAAATAACCAAGTTTGAGTTAGAGTGAACTTTATTACAGTGTCAAATTAAATCAAAACAACTGTACAATAGGCACTGTAATGTATTATAATTCATTTTTCTTCATTTTAAAACCATTTTGTTGATTTCACAAACCTTATGCTCTTCAGTGGATCTGATTATAGAAACTACTACGGTATGAAAAAACGAGAGCTCGTGTTCGGATTTCTCGGAACCTCGACTTTGTGCAAATAATAAAGTTATATATATTTGACAAGCTTGCTTTTACGGGTACGGGCACGGGTATCCTAGCAATGCTACAAAAGGTGGAATATTTATGATGAAATTATTATGCATGGCAGGAATATTTGTATGAACATTGAAGTCCGCCGTCTACGTTTAAAAAAAATTGATCCCATCATTATTTTTGTAGGTCGCTATTCATTCTTTATTATGCAAAAAAATATCCTAAAATACTACAGTTACCTATCCATAATGCACGAACAAGGCAAATAAATTGAGAAAATCCAAGATCCATAGTTCCAACCCCGGCAATACCATTCCAATTATTTCAACTCCAGAACCAAATCCATACATCAAGCTGCGAATACATTTTTGCTTAGCACTTTCGTGCTAAGTCCTATATCTATAGTAGGTACCTATCTATTATAAAACTGGAATTTCATTTCTTCCTAATATTTGGCAATAACTTTCAGGTTTCACCCAAACTCAATGCAAACGATCAATTTAATTCCAACGCCCATAGTTAACAAATAATAATATTTTGAATCACCAAATGCAGAGTAATAGTGTTTAAATACTCACGTAATAAAACATTTACGCGTTAACAAGAAGGAAAATGAAGATCTGTATTTTTAATGAAGTTCTTTTTCTTAGAATTAATAATCATTATTTAAATTAAGGCAGATTTTCCTGCTCAACCATTATACTACATGTTCCATAATACTTCTACTATGCCTAGGGGTAATGAAGACCCTGCACTTATTCGGTCAAGTAAGGGTAATATTTTATTCTTGTGTAGGATCGTCGATACACGTTTATATTACCTAGGTAGGTAGGTACCTACATATCATTTACATTTAATGCTCTCACAGTGCCCACATACTGAATTCCATATCAAATTTCTATATGACTTGAATTGAATAGAACAGTTGGACAATGTAATGTGGGTAGAAAGCAAGGTGATGACAACAAACATGCTTTCATATCAAAAACTGTAGCGGCCAGCGGCCAGTTGAGATCAAATACAGAATACAAAATACTTTCTTGAAAGAAACTTACTGAAATTAAACCGACTAAATACATAAGTAAATTCCCTTGATAACAATGATATAAGTGCCGCGTCCGTTGTCTATCCCTTGAATTTTAAATTCAAGCTGTAAGTAAAACCACCCGCAACAGGTAGTATAAAACGATTCGACTGTGTCAATATTTGTGATCATTTCATAAACTTTGCCTCACCTCAGCCGTGAGTCCTGAACAAAATCCTGAGTTGAAGCCGGGAATAGATCCTGAAAGTTTGCCTTCATCAACAAACAAAAAATCTAAAGAAAAAAGTAAAAAGTTTGCCTACCAGCACCATTATTTACAAGAATTCCCCTTTGTAATAAAATTATTATCGTATACCCGTATATAGAACTTTATTTCATTTCTCATTTGATTTCAATCTGAATTGAGTTTTATTACTACTTTTCCTTTTTTACTTTTCTAAAGATTTATATTACTTTGTTTAGATTTATTTGGAAAACGAAAATAGAAATTGTTGGTAAGAAAACTGCATACCATAAATTTATCTTAAAATACGTATTTTTTTGTGTATATACATCTTTAATTTGACCTTAGAATTGAAGTAAATTACAACAAGATTCAGTGAATTATTGTTTGAGTGTTCTGACAATATCTATCTAAACATTTGCTGAACAGAAACTGTTGGAAAACTCAAGTTCAAGATGACTTCTTGTAAAATTTCTCCGACTGCCTTCATTGGTAAGGGATTTCGTACTATAGAAATAACTTTTTGAATGGAAATGATAAAAATCTCGAAAATTAAATACAGTGTATAGTTTACTAATCTTATACATACATACAGGCAGGTTATTTACCGTCTGTGAAGAATCAAAATTACACATATCCAATTTCAGCTAAAAATAAAATCCACTATCTACACAAATACTGAAATATCACGATCTTGAAAGCATTTAAATAAAACATTTTACACACCTTAAAAAAAAAGTTAAAAATGAAATTTTGAAATTTTCAAAAACATGTAAACAGAACATTTTGAACGTTTGAAAACAATTCAATAAAAAATATTGCTCTGTTTCAAGAACAAGTAAATAGAACATTTTGAACCTTTTAAACAACATTTCATTAATAGTTTACCCATTTTTCTCATTTGGTGTTTTTATGATATAACTCATTTTGATTCTAGCTTAAATTGGATTTGGGTCATTTTGCTTCTTCAATGACGATATACATACATTATGATTTCGTTATAACGTATCTCCATAGTGCGGTTTTCCCTCTATATACCGGCTATGAGAATCTCTCATAGGTTACCTAAACTTACATATTGCATTGACTACAATTTCGTCTCTTTAGTAAGGCTTTCAAACGTTGTATCGGTACCACGGGTTCCGTTTTATTAGTTACAAAACTGGATCAATTATTTTTCTTAACCTGTATATAAATCAAACTACTCATTTTCATACATATATATAGGTATACTTGCTGCCAGCATTCTTCTCTGTGGATTGTTGATGGAGGTGGAGGGAGAGGATATGAAAGATATGGAAGCGGGTGAACTGATGACGGGAGAAGGCTCTGTCTTTGGCTGTGACCGCTGTGGAAACCAGTGTAAATTAAAATGCGGGTTTGTTAAAATTAGTATTGAATTTTTAAAAATCTAATATTTTTTTTTAGGTATTATTATGGAGATGACAAAGTTTTAATAATGTTTTGAAAATCGGATAAAAATATTACAGGACTCGTCGCTTTCGTTCATGTTGCTTACATTTCCTTCGGAAGCGAAGCCCTAGCAGCAAAAAACTGTATCACGACGCCAGAATAAAACAAAATTTACAACAGCAGCAACAACTCCAGCTCCAGTCTCAGCTTCAACCACTTTCTTATAAAACTACTGGCTCTGTAGAAACTTCTTTCCAAGAACTATTAGCACATTTGATTTCTCTGAGTGAAAGCGGTAGCGGGAATCCACCTGGCTCTGCCGAGTCTGACTACGGACCGAATGACACATTTCCGTAATTACTATTGAGATCACGGTCTCGCTCTAGTAATACAGTAGAAACTTGTGTCAAATGAGAGTAACTTGACATTAATTAGTTGAATTAGTCAGTTATTTATACCGTAAATAATCGAATAAGCGTCAGGGCTCAAACTATCGCCGAGCTGTCACTTCAAAAAATTTAATACGCTCCCTGGCACTTCTTCTCTCATTTACGGAGCATAGTAATTATTTAATGCATAAAACTACGTAAATGAGTTCAAAAATGTAAACGTTCCTCTGTATGTGTGTGTGAATATTCTTACTTGCTACCGTATTTCTTTTAATACAACGACCCGCATTGTATTAAATTAAAACTCGAAGGCCTACCACCCGGTCAATATACCGGCGCCGCATTAGAGACATATATGTAATGTTAAAGCGCAGAAAACCCCCGCGTTCTAATAGAAACCTACTATGTAATTTGAGACCCGCGTAGTATTAAATGATATACGGTAGTCTTTTAGTTTCTCAAATTTCACATATTCATTACGCATAACAGAATGCTTAATCTATAAGCTTTTAGCGTTTCTTGTGTATTCTGTCTCTTAAGAGACTCTAACTGATTTAAGTTGTTGTTGTTATCAACAACTATACAAACTATGTGAACCTGGCTTTTAATTATTTATGTACAAACTTGTCATCGTCTTCAGTACTAAAACAGGACATCTTCTCTGTATAAAAATTTAAATCCTTGGAGCAGTGTTGTTCTAAGTGTTAATAAATTAATTCATTAATCGACCTTGGTGAAATTATTTAATGAATAAAAAATACAATAAAGCTAGTACACCCATAGTCTGAATACACGATTATGTAAATACATGCGTGATAGCTTTAGTATGTTATAATGTTTATAATGATAAAAAAAATTACCACAAACCACAGTTAGAACAGCTAGAGCGTTATGTTTCTGTGCAAGCTATTACTATTGATGTGTATATTTTGCTTTGATGTTTCATACAGGAATTTAATTAATGAGGAAAGTGCAGGAAGATTGTTTACATATATATGCCACATGATTTGAAAACTAGCCAAGTGGAAAACGAATAAATTACAAAGCACTCAAAGTAAAAGGTTCAAACCATTTCCTGTGGTTCCTTTGCAATTTACAGTATGCTATAAATGCTACTGTAAAACATACATGCAATTTCCGTTCTGCATATTATACTATGCATGTATACATCCTTAATTTGGCCAGTTATTCAATTTAATATAATTTGATAGGCTCATGTATAAAACAATTTTGAACTATATGAATCATTACCGTAGTTTCAGAGTGGGATGGTAAGCTTTTTTAATTCCATATTCCTAATCACTCAGAGAAAGAGATGCTCAATTTTTGACAGTAAAGTTTTCTTTGAGTAATGCAAAAAATAATCCTAGAAAGTGTGCCCTGGCTTAGTGGTAATAAAGTGGGTTCTGCAATCTGGTTGTTGGAGTTGGAGGACAAGTGCATATGGATATGTTTTTCCTATAAATAAATGATACCCGTCTCCGTCTCTTAGCAAGCAAGGTCTCAAGATATAGAACGACCACGCAAGACTGAAACCCAGTCAATTAAAAACAACTAATCTAAGCTGCACTTCATTACAGAGAAATGATATATCCTTACTTCTGGAGTCTGTCAAGGAATTAAGGAAACCGAAAACACAGTAAGGAAAAATAAAACACCGTATGCACGTACTACAAATCGCAGCACACTTCCAAACCTAAAAGGAAACTCCTATCTTTAGAGTACAAAAGGGATCGTCCACAACTGCCGTCTTCTGTGGGGTCAACGGGTCTACTGGTCTGCTGATGACGTCCCATTATGCTACAGATACGCAACGGTTAAGCTGATGGCAGTGGAGTAATAGGGTCCTAAAAATTGTCGTTTTTCAATGATGTGATTTATGGACGATCCCTAATTAGATCTGAAGAGTAAAAGAGGATACAATCGAAATATTGGAAGATGGATCACACACAGCAACTTTTTGGCAATTACAGGGTTGAGCATACAGGATATTTATCGCTGCTTATTATTGGTGAACAAATTGACGAGCTGATAGACGCTCTAAAAACATTTAGCATAATAAAGCCCGGTTCAAATTACTAAGGAATTTCTGATAGAACTACCTGATACAAAATACTCTTTAAAAATCTTAAAATGTTTAAAATCTTATAGTGGTGTAACGGGAAAGTTTCCAACTGAAAAAGACGTGAAAATTAATCTTTAATACTACCATTTTAAATCAAACTGTTATTTCTCACCCGTTCTCTTTTTAACAATTAATTAAAAGATGTCATACGTGCTTTCTATGAAATTGCCATGGTTATTTTGAATTGCTTAATAGCATATCCTATGAATTATGCTTCTACTTAATTCAATATTCAGCCGAACATACCCTGTGGAGCTGTTCGCAGCTTTAAGCTTTCCAAGGCCAGAAACGAAAAGCGAACAAAGAAAATGATTAAAATATATTATTTCAACTTCAAATTCATGACTCATAATGAATTACAAAAGAGAGACAAAACCAGAGAAAATTTGACGGAGTAATATACTAGAGGCTTTTAAGCTATGAGACTGAGCACACGCGTGGCTGTTTTTAAAGCCTGGCTGTGAAAGTAAAAGAAAGAGGAGAAACAGAAACCAACGACGCATATATTACTTGAGAGAGATGAGAGATTACTATTGTATATAATAATAACTATTGTAATGTACCACTTGCCTTTTGTACTTACCCGGAGACGGAGACCGGAGACATGCGAGAAGAAAATAAAGCTCTGGTTTCCAGCTCCATCCTTTCTTTCTTTGTAATCCATGTGTAAGACAGATCTTTTGTGAATGTTTGAATTGGGAAGATGGCTCTTCACAGGGCTTCCTTTTCTGTCCTTGTCAATATAAATAATGGTCGGAAATTTTATTTTGTTCATTCACATTTCTTTTCAAGCTTTGAAGCTAAATTCTTCCACCATCTGATTTCTCACTCTTTGTAAGAGTTTATTTACATAATTGCTTTGATTAATCATCTAAAAATTATACATACAAGTAAGCACATATTATGCATATTAAACCGAGTGGCAGCCCGTCGTTGATTTGAGGCCCGCTCTTAATTTGAGCCTGGAAATCAAATATGATGTGTCAAAATTAAATTACTATGTAGACGAAAAGATGCAGTACGAATCCGTAAGGCATGACGTAGAATCGGGCTATATACTCCTCTATTTTTATTGCAGATAATAATATATTCAATTATTTTTTATAGGACTCTTCCAGAAAATTTAATCCCGACTCATCATCAGTTCTTGGATCATCTTGGTACAACTCACTTACTGTTAATAGCAAATAGAAATAGCGCGAAAACCCATCTCATAAAAATGAATGCTCGTGTAGTTTGATTAGGAAGTTCCGAGTCAAAGCCAATATGCTTCTCAGTTATTGCTTTTCGTTTAAACTACCTAACTATATAGATTCCTCCAGTACAATAATCCATATTAACTCGAGACCAGTTGGTGTTTCGGCTTCTACATATTATATGGAAAAATAAGGACATCAATAATTCCAAACCCCTGTCCAAATGTTAATCAAAATTATTGCCCAAGTTAGTTTTTGGGGTTTGAAGTCTTTGAAAATAAAAATCGATTCTCAGGATGTTTTGCCAACATGACTGTGGAACTGGAACTTTCAAAACTAGTTCCTTAAATAGTTTCTAATATAGTAACTTAATGCCTGTAAGTATGGGCTTATATAGTTAGTAAAGTGTCTATGTGCCTTACTCACTATTGTGAATCCCCTTAAATAACATCATCCCTATCGAAAATTAAAGCATAGGTACAGGTTCGTACTCAAACACGTGAAGTAGCAGATTACAAGAAATTCTGGATATACTTTGCGAGATGGGATGAAACAAGTACACAAGAGGTCGTCCAAATTTGAGTGCGCCGGGTTGTAGTATGTAAGGGATGACATTTCAAAAAAAAATGAATTAGGTAAAAAGACTATCACGAAAAAATTCATCTTACTTGTATGTACGTCTAAACGTCTGTCATCAAATATATTGTGAATTTTATTGAAGAGTCCTATGTCAAAAACAAGCACTTTCATCTTTCCTCGTACACAAATATTCACTTTCATTTTTATCTTTTTGGTCTCTTTTGACAGGTAGTGGCTTTGTAGCTTGGAATGTGTAGGATGCAACAAACGATCTATGCTTCCTCAAGATCAAAGTCAATTGCTACACAAACCCGAAAAGGTTCCAAACAAATCACCAGATATACGTTTATATTGGCTGTCTGAACAAAGATCAAACTTAAATAAGGTAGACAAACTGTACAATCCAGAATGGGGAACCGGATATTTTCTACCCTGATAGCTACTACCCGGGCATTTTCCACACGGGCAGTCTGCAGGGTTTGCTACCCGCACAATTGCAACTCGGAAATTTTCCACCCCGACCGTAAAAAAATATTCCATCATTTGTATTACTGTGGCATGAGTTGAAAATGCCTTAGGTTTGGCAGTAATTAAAAAGTAACGGTCCGTATTGCAAATATCCTACTGACAATAATTGAACTGCCTTGTATTTAATGAAATTAGCGAATACTTGAGCTAAGATGGGACTTTCTCTCCTGACACGACGATTACCTTTTGATTTTAGTATTTAAGATTATTTTAGCTCTATCGTATATACATAGTATAGTGCATGTATATCAAGTTTGAATACAGAATCTAACTAGTAATAAAGTCTGCATGAAATAGATACAATCAACAGCGAACCTGTGAACCCCACAGTCCACACAGTACCTAAATATTTTTAGGCGCAGTACCAATCGGCAATAACAACTTCAAAACTACTTACGATTAGAGAGAGAGAGAGAGATGAGGGGAAAATTGATCTGACAAGTTTTGCCCCGACCAAATTAACATAGATACTTCTTTCTCCTTTTTACAAAACCTAAAAAAGAAGTTGAGCTCAAACTTCTAATTCAATATTTTCCTATGTAGCTTTAACAAATGTGGATTTCGAAATTTTATTGCTGTACACTAATCAAAAACTCAAAGATTTTGGAGAGTATACATATATAGAAATAAAGCTCACACTAGCGCAGCACCTCCTCTTTATTACTGAACCGTCCTCACAAAGATATAAGCTTTGCGGGGAAAGTGTGAGTTAAATTGATAAGTTATTTTTAAGTATTTAATAATGAAGTGAAAATCGAAGTGTTGACGTTGATTTATAGTAATAACCCGCCCATTCCAACATAAAGCTATGGAGAATGGCGGTCCCGGTCGAGACAATAGACCGTATAACCGCAAACTCTCAACATCGGCAGATGAACACAGCTTGATTCAAGAATGATTTATTTAAAGTTTGATGTCAGCAGCTTTTTCTCCCAAACTCCCATTTCTTGCCCAATTCAATAATTGCGTATGGAAAGGAATGTATATACTAGACTAGACACAAAGCCGATTTTAGCAGATAAAAAAGTCTCAGGATTCAACTTTAGCTTTTAGCGAGTTTATAAGCTTTAAGTACAGCTCAAATCATCTATGATAGAATCCCTATTAAATCCATGGCATGCTTAGGAAAGACACCATCAATATAAAATGATCTGAAGTGTACTTAAGTATTATAGTAAGTTTGACTTACTCTTAAGGTTATATAACTGTCACAGGTCACAGTGCACATATGTAATGTACAGACAGAATAGAAGGATCACCATATAGTATATAGTGACATATGGATACAATTAAGTGATGACCTTATAATCCATCGTATGTCTAACAATAAGAGCCACACTACGGAACGAAAATAAATGTAATTCAAAATTCAAATAAGGGGAATAAATTACTCTCATGTCATAGATAGGGCGCTTTGGTAGGTGACAATTAAATTAAGGAATTGAAAGCTAGGGAAACAGTGGAAACAGCAGTCTTAAAATTTTACACTATGTAAGGGACGATTTTGAATACAAATCTTGTGCATGTAAATACCTATGCCGTACACAGTAGTTAAAAAATTGTGTATTTATGCAAAATACAAAACTGAAAGCATATTATCTACATACTTATACGCTATAAACACAGGTAATTCGTAATTCGTAACTGACAGTAAAAGTGTAATGATATCTGTATACCGTAAATGATGAAATAAGCGCCGGGTTGTCAGTCCAAAACAGTTTACCGCAGGCGCAGGCGGCGGCTCAAATAAGCTTCGGGTCTCAATCTGAGACTTAAATTAGCGCCGGGCCCTGTCAGTCAGTCATTTACAGCTTTACGGTATCTCTCTATTTAAAATTCTAAACTTTTCTAAACGTATTTATTCCAGGCCCACGTAATTCTTTAATTCTTCAACTTCCAAATTTAAGCAGCGAGCTCCCCTGATGAATAATAATTCAGAACTTCCAATGTTGAATGTATAGTACACAGCAAAATATACTTGAGACGTATCCGTTCTCCGTTCTTTAGTTAGTAAAATGAGCAACATGCCCCAATCAAAGCACGTTTCGGAATTGAATATTACTTACTAGTTACTAGCCAATTAACAAGTTGATCTAGACTATATACTACTGATAGTACAGGCTATCGATACCAATCTTGTGCACATAATTCCACCCACATCATCCACGCTTAAAAAAATACTGCATATAGAAGCATTGCAACTATTTGAGTATCCATAGCCAGGCAGATCCCAATTCCCGATCGCAGCTAAAAATTAATTAGCACGTTTTAATCAGCTCCTGCATGGCCTAACCTGATATGCCCGTGTCCGTGACTCAATTTTGAAAGGAAACATAACAGTTTTTTGAAAGACAAGTCAGAAATGTTTTATTTGTTGCAAATAAAATATAAAAGCCATCGTATTTGTCAGAAGTGTTCATCAGTCAGCTTTCCAGCTTTGAGTCATTCTCACTTCTCTTTCGAAATCAGCCTTTTACATTAATAGGCGTCCTTCCCTTTTTCGCTTTTGACGGATTAAATTTCGATATTTTTTACTTTGAAAGTTTTTTCAGCAATATATATATATACTATAAAGCTGAGCATCAGTTGAGTTGAGACGTATCAATTCCGATTTTACACATTGTATTATTTAAACACCTTACTTTCAGTTTTCGTACAGAGCCGAGCCGGGAACATGGAGAAGACTTCCTCTAAAAGCTATTTCACTATCCAGCTTGTTTTGCTGATGGTTTGTATTGGTGAGTACTTTTATGTATATTATTTTTAATTGTAGTATAAAACTAGCTTCTGAAATTATTCGTAATTTTGTAAACCTTTTGTCGTTAACGATATCCAGTTTATTTTACTACAATGATATAACAATTTTATTAATGATATTTATTTTCTTTCTTCAGGTTTTCTGAGCTTACAGTCAGTGCCGGAGGTGTCAGGGGGAGAGACGGACTTTATTGCCGAGGGTGGAAGTTTACAGTGTCACATGTGTGGGAGCGAGTGCAAACCATTTTGTTCCACAAAACAATCCCGTTTATTTCGAAGTTGCTGTATGAATTTCATGAGAAAGCGCTCTGGGGCTGGGGACACGGAGTGTGCTCACACAAACTCCTACATGGATGATTAAAAAATAATTTATAAAAGTCAAAATTTTCAATTTTATTATTACTATAAATTAGATTGACATACATTATATTTATTGAAGACAAATTTACAAAGGAAAATTATCCTTAAAAATACTATTACTTGCACTATATACTAAATACGTATACTTTAAAATTTTTAATTTTATGCCGTATATTGCATTCTATTAATTAAAATTTGTGATTGTTTTAGCCTTTTACGTTGTAGTTAGTTAAATTCGATTATAATTATGTGATCAGTGATCATATATATCCTTGTTCTTGGAACGACGAAAGCCAAATGTATTAGATATATTAAAGCGTATCCAAAAATTAATTGCTGCAGTATTCTCATACTTATTGTTTAATCGTAGCAAAAACCATAATATAAACTGTATGCGTTGAATCGTTGAATTTAATTAAAGCTTTGTGATTCAGTAAATGAAGTTGCAGAACCTACGTCTGTATTAATTGACTCTGGTTTTCGTATTATGGATTTTAATTAAGTTCTGTATTCGATTTTTACAACATAAAAAGATTTCTTACAGACTTACAGATACCTTTACAGTGCAGCGCCCGGGCAACTTTCAATACTTACCATTAAATCAATTAGCAGTACTAATATTATTACATACTTACATTTAGCTTGAAATTTAAGAACGACATAATAATATATAGTTAGTAATATAGTTCTACAAATTGGATTTTCTTACTCAAATACATAGTAATAATGAAATTATTAACACACAAACTTGTTTGCTCCCAGTAAGTTAACACTTGTCTGACAAGGAAGGGTCAACACATGTGCGCCGATTTTCAACTTAAGATTGTATGCGTTAGATAGCCCAATGGTAGTTAGCAAGCGTACGACTAATCATTTTTTTCGCAGGCCACGTGTGTCGAGGTCATAGGTCATTTGCGAAAAAGCGACCAGAGGGTTCATTTTTTATTTGTATGTTAAATCCCATAAGAAAATTTCATTTTTTCATTTCGCGAAAAATTTTTAAATGATTAAATAACGCTTTAAAAAATTGAAAATGACTCCGTTGTGGCTCTTGTCAATACAACACTTATGGGTCGTCCATAAATGACGTCATCGAAATATTCTCATTTCTTGGTTCCTATGACGTCCCTGGTTGTTATTAGCTGAACCATTGCGTAATTGACTAAGTTCAACACGGGAAGTCCCAAATATCAAAGCAGACTAGCAGACCCCACGTATAAATACTATCAATTGTTTTCTGCACAAATAGTGTCCTTTTATTCAAAACATTCGTAGCGAGAATTGGATCTCTTTCCTGCACAAACTAATATGCAGTTCACATTGGGCACAAATAGTCTGCAGGATGAACACGGAGAGGTTGTGTCATCCAGAGGTTTAAGAGCCGAGGCCGAGGGTATCTTGTGATGGTCGCAGATTCGATTCCTACTCGGGGGTCTAGCGTGAGGTAGATTATTCTGAGACTCCTGCCTCTCCTCGTGTAGTGACTACTACTATTGAAGCTTACTTGGCTCTGTGTTAGCACGGGGTACGCGTACGCTCCCGGAAATCAGCGATTACGCTTAGGAGCTTGACAATAAAGCCATTACATTTACATTACACGTGGAGCGAATCAGCTGCTTTTCCTGCTCAATATATTTAATTTCTCAGAAGACATTTTTCACTTTTTACGCAGAAAAAGTAGTTGAATTCAACACTATTATCGCGATCTGCGGACTTAAACCTTAAGCGGACCTTTTGCTTGTTAAATACTGCCTTAGGCTCTACCCAACCTGTGCGTTATACACAATTGATGAATATTAGTTGTTAGTAATGCCAATTGGTAAATATAAAAATTACAATTGTAATTTTTGTGTAATTTTTATATTTACCAATTGGCATTTTCGTTATTCTTCAAATTATTTTAAAAGAACGCCTGAAGAAGGAATATCCGAAACGTTGCGTTGTTCAAAGAAAATAAAATTAAAAATTAAATTCTTAACTCAAGACATCTAGTCAAACTTAAATTGGTGTCTCTTTTCATACCTTACTCTCATTTATCGCTCCTCACCTTTACGCTAATACTTACTTACACCCTATTGAGCATATTGCGTTTGTTAAGGAAGTACAATCGCTTTTTCGAAGTGGTCGCTTTTTCGCAAATGACCTATGACCTCGACACACGTGGCATGCGAAAAAAATGATTAGTGGTACGTTTGCTAACTACCGTTGGGCTATCTAACGCATACAATCTTAAGTTGAAAATCGGCGCACATGTGTTGACCCTTCCTTGTGAGCTCTTAAAAAAGTTTTACTACGTATTTTTAAATGGAGGCACATGGTGATAGTGTATAGGGTTGTAGGCCTTTTCCTCCATACTCCAAACCATTACAAACCCCCACGGATTGTATCCTTCCAATTCCTACACCGCACCATAAAAACTTTCCTCCCAGTTCTCAGTAGTTCCCGGTATCAAAATCCAATCATTTACTGAAATGATAGAGTTATACAGTGATATTTTTTAGAAAAGTAATCTAGCGATATCCAATGATATCATTTTGCGTTTTTTATACAAATATTATAACCTGGACATTTTATATCTTTCGAAAGTTAACTTTTTCCCCTGCAAATGTCTATTATTATTTCTAAAGCGCTATTTGCATTGGCAACTTTAACAAGCCGAGACTCAACCTTCAACTTGTCACGAAAACGTGAGCTGCTATTTAGCTTCAGCTTCAGGTCAGGAAGACAGGACTACCGAATGAGGTGAGTACTGATAAGATAATATGCTTTAAAATTCCTTCCTTCTGAGTCTCTAAGATATAAGATATTATATGATAAATTAATGCAGACAAATGATTGCATAGGTATTACAGGAATGTGAAAGCATAAGAAGAATGTAAATGGAGACATTTTTGTTATAGAAATATGCGCCTAAATGTATACATAAACTTATAGCCAGTATTTCAGCTTTTGGATAATTAATTTTGCATATTTTTAGGAATGTCTATACGAAGACTTGTGTAAAAGCAGTTTTAATTTAAAAAAAATAAAACCGGACGGAGTCTCAGCAAGAATGCGCATTGGAACTTGCCTCCTATGTTAAGTAGTAATTATATTTTTTTCGTCAATGTTTTAAAGCATCTATAATATTATGTAGATCGACTGGTGGAATGGTGGAATAATCAAAACGAATTGCATGGGCATTTTACCGACCAATGTTATTAAGTATCAACTTTGAATGTTTCTAGTCCAAAAGTTCCCCAATTTAAACAGTCTTTTTGGACATATCCTCATCTACATAATATATATGAAAAGGAAACTATTACCGTATATCTTCAAACAGTAAGGAAACTATTCAATCTGAGACACCTTCCCCCCGCGTACTATCACAGACTCGTGTAGTATTACGCGAAATACGGTACTACATTCGTTATTAGCATCTCACAAATTACATTTTCGTGATTTATGAGTCTCGCAAAAACATGTTAGTTTTACAGTATGCCACAAACAAACAAGGGAAAAGTATGCGGCGTATGCGTGTCAATCAGTGTCACATGCCTTCCTTTAACTGACACAGAAGACACAGATGTATAGGTATGTATATTGGGTCTTGAAATGTACATAAAGATTTATTTTGATAGTATACTAACTATAGCTAGTATAAGGTTAATAAGGTAACTGCAAAAACTACGTACACTGCAGCTTCAATGGAGTATTGTGGACATTAACACGTAAGTGCATAGTTATTTATAACCAGCTTATAAGCTTAGCAATAGTCATTGCAGAAATTATGTAAGTAACCTATATAAGTAAAAGTGATAATTTTTGCCAACATTGTCTATTAATGGAAAACAAATTAGCTCTTTAATCCAACGAAAGGAAATTGAAGTCATAATCAGTTTTTTGAATCATTATGCATTGGATCAATTTTTAACCTAACTCACGCAGTTCCAACACAGCAGGTATTAAGTAAGGCATGAAAATCTAGATGAAAATATATGTAATAGAGAGTTTGAGTTTACTAAAGATGCTAACTAGCAAAGTTTGACAGCACAAAAAAACCTCAAGAATGAAAAAGTTTTAAAATGGAATACAACTTATATGCATTAAAAATAGCCAAAGGCAAGGTTTTATTTGCATACTACAACTGCAACTACTTACAGCTGATAGTTTTTTTAAACTAATAAAAACTCTGAAAGCTCACTTTTGTCAGTCAGCTTAAATGCATAAAAAAATGCTGTCTACTGAACTTACAAGAGCCCAATATAATAATAACACATTTTTTATCTTCTACTGTAGCAAGCCACTCGGAGCTCAGGTTTCTTTAACTTAAAATGAAGCTGATTTAAAAGTCAGAAGCAGCATCAGAATATTTCAGCAAAAAGATATTTCACTTTTATTTTGGCAATAGCTGACAGAAATCGAGAATTTAACAGGAAATCGGTAATTTTGGTCGTTGGGCGCACGTTGGGGAAGAGCGCATAGTTTATTGCAAATTACATACTAAAACCTCACTGCCCTGTGTAAGAAATCGTCCATAAATGATGTCACGGGCAGGGTCAATGAGCCTGCTGGGATACTCATAACACCTTATGTTAAACATAGCCATTTACGCAATGTTTAGATGATGATAGGGGTGTCATTGGGCCCTCGAAATGTAAACTTTTAGATGGCCTCCTTTACGGACGACCCCCCACACGAGTAAAGGGGCAATACGTTATTGTGTACTGAGAGTGTGTGAGGAAGGGGAATAATTAAAATAATCTGTTACTAACTAATAATAAACTAATAATTAAATAAGTAATTTAGCGCTACTGCCTAATTTTGCCATTACAAATGACGGAGGGGACTTCAAAATTGGGATCTATTTTGCAGGACGTTATTGTTGCATAACTCCAACTACGGTACAGTTAGAATCATCCATTCTCCCGTACATTGACATAGGATATGAGAATTTTTCAGATCAATGGCAGAACATGGCGCGAGAATTAAATTGTCCTAGTTGAACACATACGACGTAAGACGTAAATAAAAACCTATCTTATGTTTTGACGTTTAGTTTTTGGTAATAAAATTACAAAAGATTTACGAAAAACAAATTTTGTACAAATTATCAAGTGAAACGTAATTTTACATTATTTAGATACAGTCAAATAACGGACAAGGGGAATGTTCAGAGAATACCATGTAAATATAAATTATTCAATGAGGCTCTATGTATTTCTTGTGTTGTGACTTAAGAATTGAGTTGTGTAGTCAGTCAGTCAGTGTGTTTTGTGAGTCTGTGTGGTGGTGGTATGGTGTGGTCGTGGTCGTCGTCCTCCATCATAGTAGCCTCCATTTAATAAAATATTTCTGAACTATTAAAACTATAGAGTTTTTACGGTAGGGTCAGTTTTTTCGGATTTGACAGTCCCCCAGATCTGGAGAATGAAGCGAAGCATTAGGAATACTATCTCTGAGCCCCCTGATGAGGGAAATGAGGCTGAAATATCGGATCAACCCAAACCAAATAATTCTAAGGTGAGTCTTTCTTTTGGTCCAGATTTAAATATTAATTTTTCTCGGAATCAAAAATGGTGATCCATGTCACATGTGTATATACAAAAGGATAAGTATGTTCCTTTTTTGGTATTTAGAAGGTTGAATGTTGAATGTAGTACACTATCATTGAGACATAGGGTTTTTTGTTTGTTAAATCATAAATCTGAATGTACAAATATATGTGAATTCCCAGTTTTATGTTAAATTAAGACATTAGTTGATTTTTTTCGATTGACTCACTAATTATGAATTATAGCGTGCCAAAAAATTGGCAACTCCAACCCGGATTCAGCCTCCCCGTGGAGTGAAGTCAACTATTTCAGTTCCGTCTTCATCCCCTCTGAGCAATATCATTCCATATCAGATATCGCAGCCTGTTCCGTTCAAAAACCCTCTTTTGTACGATGTGGTAAGTCATACATAATATGTATAAAATAATAGTTTTTGAAGCAATTCTATCATTTAATCTCCGACCCAGCTCAGCGCTATATAATATCAATAATAGTTTCAATTTATTATCCTTATTTAAAAAAAATTGTTAATCACAAAAGTTTATTTTTATTTGTCTAAAATATAGGTAATTCGAGAAGTTTTCAAACATTTGGGCAAGCCCTGCCTCCTTCGATGCCGTAAAGTATGCCGAAAATGGAAAGTCCTTGCATCTGTGAAACTGGAGAAATTCAATAGAAAATTAGCACTTGATTTTGACAGGCCTGAGAAATTATCAGACTACGCACAAATGTTGGAACAGTGTAACATCTGTGATAGAAAATTATGGAGTGAGTCCACCTTTGAATTCACGCTGAGTCATCAAGTAAATTTCAAAAATTCATCACTGCGAAAAATATTCGGCTTGGTAGGTCACCACATTAAGGATTTGAAATTGACTATTGCAAAATCCACAAGATTTGGTATTCGTGATTTTCGAAATCTTCTGCTACACTATACGCCTAATTTGGAAATGATTTGGTTGAATTCCATTCCGCAGAATATTACCAACAGATCAAGTGAGTATTAGTATTAGTCTCTATGCATTTATCTAGTTTGACATTTTTGCAAAGAAAGTGTTGATACTTTTACGTACTTTTAAAAACTAAAGCCCTATGGACTATGGCCCGTTTATTTTCAATTATAAATTTCATATTATTAAAATATTAGTGTATAATGTACCGTATTTCCTGAAATAGTACACGGGTCTGAAATAGTACACGGGCCTGTATTACTACACGGGTCTGGAAGGACAGATTTTGAATAGTACACGGGTCTGTAATAGTACACGGGTCTGTAATTGTACACGGGTCTGTTATTGTATACAAACCTATGATTTTACACGGTACCAGGCTTATCCATGGATTAATTAGCTATTTATAAGGTTTTCCACTTGACAGGTTGTTCTCTACATTATAATATTTAATTAAGCCACAAGTAAAATATAATTCAGCCTAACCTTTACGCTTTTGTCATTTTACCTTTTAATTATTTTCACCGAGATGAACCGACGGCCTATTTAGTGACTTGACTTAAGTAATTTAGAAATTCCTATCGAGTTAGTTTTAATATTTCGCTTGAATTTTTATGAAGTTGATATTGGCTGTGGCCATTACACAGCCAAGGTTATTTGCATTTTCGTTTTTGATAACTGTGATTGTGTTAATTTTAATTAAATAAATACGTCCTAGGCAAAATATAAAGTTTAATTTTAAGTTTAGTGCAGATCAGTTTTAAATAGTACATAATTCTAATTCGATTCATTTTGCCAAGAACAGTTGATTTACTGTGTAACAATAAATTTTCATATCTGCTACATAATTTGTAGGTTTACATTTTTTTGCATATACACCATATTAATTTGATTCTTTAATAACGTACGGGCCTGTAATAGTACACGGGCCTGTTTTAGAACACGGGTCTGGGAGGTCGGAATTTGAATAGTACACCCCGTGTACTATTTCAGGAAATACGGTATTTGAATATTTGAATCAGGGAATCATAAAAACAAGGAATCCCGTTAGATGGGATTGGGTTATTGGGAGCAGAATTTGGGATAATCACGTCGTGTATTAATTTTTATAGGAAGTTTATTTCCTAGTCAAGTAACTGGTCTCCCACTCCTACCCAGACTTCGTGAAATTGAAATTTACTCGTACGAAGAAGGGAGACAAAAATACAATCAAAGATTTTTCACGGATCTCTTTAGTGAAACACCAAACTTATTTGCTTTAAAATATCGTCATTTGGAGGACGATGAGGAGGGAAGTGATGATACGCCAGATGCGGTCAAATCCGTTTTTTCTGGTTTAGAAGCTGCAAGTGGAGCAAGGCACTCTTTGCGGGACGTGGATCTGGATTGTCTTCGAAATAATCAATTTCAACAAATGATTGATTTGTACTCCCAAGGATTCCATCCCACTCATCTAAATCTTTGGCGTCTTCATTCAGCCACAAGTGGGAGCATGATAGAGAAGCTTATCCGAAGATTTCAGAGTACGCTCGAACAATTATTTTTGGGTGGTCAGCGAGTATGGGATGTGGACATTGAGGATCAAGATAATGATGATAATAATAACCATCCCTTTAATAATCGTGCAATTCATTTACTCAATTTGGGACCCCCATTCACAATGAAAAATTTGAAAGTTTTAGCTTTCCATCCCGACTCGACGTCCCCCCTATTTCGCCCCATATTCTGGCAAAGTATTCACTACCAAGCCCAATTCCCACAGCTGGAGGAGCTCTTCATTTATCTCAATAGGAATAATTGGTGGGAGTCGGGGGGACATTTATTTTTCCCGGCAGAGATCAACTGTGCTCACCCTTGCAATCAACTTAAGAGTTTAAGGCTCTACGGATCCATAACTCCACTCCCCATGGTCTCACTCCTCACCAAGATTTTCCCGTGCATCTCAAGTGTAAAAATTAGTATTGACTCAAGAGAATCTTTGATGTGCCTTTGGACGTGGACTCATATTGAGTACCTTACGATTATTATTGAGAAAAATATCAGTGATCTAGACTCTGCTTTCACAGGGATTCCAAACTCGGTTGCTCAAAGTATTGTAAAGAATCGGAGTTATCGGGAACTCAAGACAGTGCAAGAGGCTTCTACGACTTCCATGTCTATACGCAATCTTCAAAGTAAATCATATTTTTTTAAAAATGTTCTCCGTACTTTTCTGGCAAAATAGAAAAATTACCTCTTTGAAAAAACATTCACAGTAAAAATCAATAATTTAATTGGTTAATATTAATATACATCTTATCCTTTTTAGAGCTCCGGCATCTTGTCTTTAGAAACAAATCCTTCGACTTAAAAGATCATCAACATTTGTCAGATCTTACAGGCTACTGTGGATTGCTCCACCTGAACAACTTCAGAACTTTGATTGTCAACCAGTGCCGAGTGAGAAATTAACCAAGTTATTATTTATTTTGGCTCTTTGTGCTCATATCATTAATAAGACATTTTCCATGTAGGTATTTGAATGTATATATGCTATAGTCTGACATGATATTAATTTTTCCTTCAATCCCTTTTTTTGTATAGATAACGCCTGAGTGTTTTGAAGAAATGCGTTCCGCTAGGTCCTGTCGCATGCAGTTAGCTGTGGATCGCTGACTCCAAAATTTGTCAGATTTGAACGAATTTGAAGAGCAGAGCATAATATTCGTTTCCAAGGCCAAATTTTTTTTTATTATCATCGAAAATTATAATCGTTGAATACTACATGTTTTTCAATTGGAAGAAATTAGCTCTTGCTATATGTGCAAGAAGTAGTGGCTAATGGTTTTCAGATACATCTCGGAATATTGTGTGGGGGTTTGTATTTATTACATTTGATTTTTGAATGTGCATATTATATGTATCGATTTATGTACTATAATGGCTCTGTATATGTAATATGTAATACTACTTGTTAATGAATTAATAAAATGTGTATGCTCTAGATACCGATTTTGATGTCTTCTTTCAGTCATTTTATTACATACCCTTACACCAACACTGCTTTATTTTTAAAATAATGTTTAATCAGTTTTGAAGTACTGCTGAAGTCTTGATGTCAGTTATTAGTAGTAGCATATCGTCTTTGAAGAACCAAAATGACCCATACCCATTTGTAGCTAAAAACAGTATCAACTATCTACAAAAATATTGAAACATGCCTTGAAAGCATTTACATAGAATATTTTACATTTATTTTAAACATGTAAATAGAACATTTTACACTTTTCAAAAATATGTAAGTAGAACAATTTGCATTTTTCACAAACATGTAAATATAACATTTTACACTTTTCAAAAACATGTAAATAGAACAATTTGCACTTTTCAAAAACATGTAAATAGAATATTTTACAATTTTTGAAAACATGACAATAAAACATTTTACACTTTTCAAAAATTCTTAATTAATATTTTATGCATGTAAAATATTTGTATGACATAGCTCATTTTTATTGTAGTTTAAATTGGATATGGGTCATTTTGGTTCTTCAATTCTTCACAGACGATATTTAGCAAAGCTTTAAATCATTAATTTATTAATCATAAATCAATCATGTCACCAAAATTCAAAATTGGTTTTCTTACTTTCAGCTGTAAGAAAACCAAGTGGTAGTAACCATCGAGCAACTTTACTTTCAGCCGCCAAAGTTTGACTGCACAATTCTGCCATAAGTCCGTCTCATCATCAGTCACAAGTCACAACGAACCATAAGAACACTACAAGACGGGCAATGGTACTCATTAGTACTCAAGCATTTAAAAAGCATAAACTTATTATTTTAGACATCACAAAACGATAAAAGATACAAAACTTTTTGTAGGGTTAACTTAAATTGTTATTGCGTACTAATTAGTTGAGTCATAGTATCATAGTCATAAAGAATATTACTAAAATAGGGCCACATTTATATGTTGGTACTATACGAATTAAGTTGTAAGTAGATGCAAGATGCAATCCTCTCAGAATTGCTAATATTTACTAATAATAATGAAACTTAAGTAAGTATTAGGCCGAGCTGGCTCATCGACTCTTCGTTGTTGTCATTTTGCATAAAGTTTAGTTTCAAACAACTTAACAAATTGAAGATTCAGGCAGTAGGCAGTGACGTGTCTGTCTCGGTTTCAGTAGTCGGTTCAAGTCTCAAGTCTCAAGTACTAACCTACAACCTACCAACTAGTAAGTACAACACAATCGTAGCGTGTCGTCGTGTAGGGTTTATACTAGCAACTAGTGTCTAATCTCTACTAACTAGTCTCTCTAATCTGTCCGTGTAAATAAGAGAGAAATAACTTTATTAAGTCACTGCTGCACACATTATTTAATATGTACTGTACACCGTACGTACAGTTGACAGTGTGCTATTTAGTTGTTAATAATAATATTAAAGAAAGATAAGTTTTACAAAAATTAAAGTTGAATGTTGAAAGTAAGTGCTTCCAAATTTTTTGGTGTAGCTGTATGTAGTAACTGGATCGCAGCGTATTAAATACAAGTAGTGACTGATGGTGTTAATTTCTTCGATATTTGAGCTGTTTTAGATGATATATCAATAAACTCAATAATTATTAATACAGCTACTGATATACACGTATGCGGTACACACATAGTGTGTCGCGTATCCGATTCCTGAAAAATAAGTCATACACAAGTCACAAGTTGCATTGAAGTATTTACGTTTATGAATCTATGTGTGCATTGCATCATTGCATGTCGTATATAGTATTATCTAATCTCTACAACCAGCATCCAAGTACTTTATCATCTGTAATCAATTAACTATATGTACATTCAAAATTACAGTTGACAGTAAGGTTGAAGGCTTGAAGGTCACGGCGAGCCATAAGTCATAAGTCTTAATGTAGAATCGCTAAATGCGGGGTGAGTAATTGTTTGTAATAGACTCAGTTTTGTTCGTTAGTTGTTGTTTCATCCGCTGACGTCACACGTTCGTTTTTGTGTTATATTTACATTTGTGTGGCAATGCCGAGGAAAGGAAAGCAATGCTAACTGCAGAGATTCCATCTAGCAACATGTCAAGTTTAAAGAAGTCAGATGTCCGTGTGTTTAAAATAATTGTGATCGGAGACTCTGGGGTTGGGAAAACGTGTTTAACCTTTCGATTTTGTTGCGGCAAATTTCCTGGCAAAACGGAAGTTACGATTGGAGTTGATTTTCGTGAGAAGTGTATTAATATTGATGGAGAAATCATTAAGGTATTCATTGCTTTTTTAACAATATATAATACATAACAGAGAAGGTACGCCTGATGTATGAATGACTGTTGACTGTAGTATTTTATTTTATTTATTTGTTTGCAAATTTTAACTTCTTAGCTTCAATTGTGGGACACTGCTGGGCAAGAGAGGTTTCGAAAATCTATGATTCAGCATTACTACCGGAATGTGAATGCAGTGGTATTTGCATATGATGTAACAAATCTTTCCAGCTTTGACTCTCTTCCAGGCTGGATATCCGAGTGTGAAAAATATAATTTAACTCGAGCTGTTCCTCGACTTCTCATTGGGAATAAACTAGACTGTGGGGAACAGATTGTGCCTACAAATACAGCCCAAAAGTTTGCTGATATGCATAACATGCCGGTACGCGCGTTCTCCGAAAAATTTCGTAGTTCTGATAATAAAGCGGACCAACGTCGTCATTCGTTTGCTTATTTTTATAGCAAACCAGATTAGTATTTATTAATGTGCTTGTTCCTCGTTTCAGCTTTTCGAGACCTCTGCAAAAGATGACAGTCATGCGGATCATGTGGAATCTATATTTATGACTTTAGCTCATAAATTAAAAGCAAGTAAGCCCATGATGGGGCCTCCATCAACGTCCGAAACTCCCCCAGCTATTGTCCTTCATAGAGCGGATGTTAGTGGAGTGGAAACAGAAAGTTCTGATAATGATCCGTCATCGTCTTGCTACTGCTGACGCTCGCCTTTTCCTGTGATATCGATATCGTGGGAACGAAATTCAACGAAAAACTCCAGTAATTTAATCCATTCGTCTTCAGCTTCGGAAAATTGTGTAAAAAATGTAATATTATTATTATTATTAATTTGCATCAATTTAAACCATCATCGCAATTTATTACGAAAATATCGCAATTTAGTGCATAGGTTAAGAAAGCTATGACTAATTTTGTGGATTGAAATAGGAATAGACCACTTTAAGAGTCCAAATTGTTTTATACCAAAAATTCGAAGCAATTTTATGTGCATTTTACTTATATTTTGTAAATATTTTAACTACTACACCGTATTTTTGTCTTAAGCAATATTCAAGACATTTGGTTTTTATTTCACTAAAAATATATTTATGGGGGTAGGATTAGGATAGTTGTAATATTCTAACATGTTTAAAATGCGTAGGATTTAGTTAAGTATCAGCTCTAATAAAGAATCAGTTGTGAGTAAATACTTTATTTTAGACTACGGTTATTTGCTTAATTTTTAGTATAGATTTATCTAAACTTAAGCTTTGCAATTTGTTTCTGAAATTTTGTAACCCCGGGGTTATTTCTTACATTTTTTATAGCTGTAAAATTTTGGAAATACAAGGAAGATGGAGACATTACTTTACGCAGATTAATGCATACAAATTTCGCTGATCAAAATCAGTTACGGTACACGTGGGAATTTTATGCAAAGCAAAAAATAATGTATTAATATGTAATGTTTAATAAATTATTATGCTTTCTTTATTATAAAAACGTAATTCAGATTATTGATACTATGGCTATGGCTTGAGGTCATAAAATTGGCGATACAAGAAGAGAAAGATTTAATCTGGAACAGCTCCGAATTTGACACACAAAAACGAATTTGTTCACCCAGTTAGATTGTATTAAGGTGTTATTTAGGCTAATTTAAGTAGGGTAATAATTTAATAATAATTTATAACTTACATAAACTTGCATTTGTTTGCGAATATTGAATATCAATCCATGAAATTGAATTGCTAAGTCCATAATGTAAGTAATCCTGCAAACATCCCCACACCAATGCAATGCTGCCATTGTAATAGAAACTATATCTTATTTCAGCTTGACAGAACTTTAACTCCACGATTAATATAACTGATATGCTCCTATTAGCTATATACATATTTTAATGCCACTTATCCAGCTTAAGAACCACCCACATCTATTGTAATTAACGGTTTCAATAATTAAGGATCAGACCTTAGCAGACTTCAGTCTCCAGTGGTAGCCTAAACAACACAGTTCTGTTAAGGTGCGTATAATGTATTATAGTATTATGTAGTAATGAATTTTTTTTTAAATTGCTGGGCCGCAAATATTTTTTAATCAAAATTTTTCATTAGTTGTACCTACTTTTGATCTAACCATATATTTAAGGAGGTGTAATTTGCATACAAACTTCATGCAAACATACATTATGGTATTTTAGGCAATCAAAGACTTGATACAACGCCTATTTTTATTTTGGTATTCAAATTTTAGCTTAAAGCAAGTTTTATCACGCCGTAATAAAGATTTTTCCAGCAGTCGGGTTGTCTGAGTTTAACAATTATCGTCTCACAAAACGTCATTTTGCATCATTTTTAGCCCTGCCAGTTCTTTAATTTTTGTAAAGTCTGTTTCCAAGCAATAATTTATAAAAAGACGGAATTTTAACAGCGTCAAACTAATCTTAAGATTGAGTAACACCTAATTTCAACAAGTACATCAGGTCTAGTGATCAAAATGATCTGGTCTGGTCCGACATCACCAGATCTGACCATATAGTCTGGTCCTGCCGTCAGACCAAGCCCGACCAAACTAGACCACTTCAGACTAGAAAATTTCTAAAAAAGATTCAGAATTTTTGTTCTTGCCTGAAGTTTCCCCCCTGATTTCACGAAAAACTTTAAAAAAGATTTTTTTAATAAATAAATACAGACATATTTATGAGCAATTCAATAAAATAGAGTAGAAAAGCAAATTATCCCGCTGGATTTCCTTGAATATTTTGCATGTGGTCGGACTAGGAAAATATGATCTGGTCTGGTCTCATCTAAAAACAAATCTAGGCTGGTCCAAAACCATCGCGGACCAGACCAGACCAGACCAGATTTTCCTGGTCCTGACAAGACCATTTCGATTACTAATGAGATCCAACTTGATTATGAATTTCACTAAATAAGTCCTTAATGCAATATTATTTAGGAAAAATTACTGCTTGCAAATTTTCTTCGTCATGTTTTCATTGAAATCATGTTTTTTTCAATAGGAAGAAATGCTAGAAAATATATATTTGCAATACAATCTCAGAAAAATTTTACTTCTATAGGCCGGCAGTAAAGTTGCAATAACATCGTCACAAAGAATTAGTTTCTAATTTCACTTTAGCGCACGGTTTACCTGTAACGTTTTTGACATTCCAAGCCATAGCTTTATTTAGTTTGAGCTAAAATGATTATGAATTCGTGTTTTTTACCACAATACATAAATTAAACTGGCATCTTTGTAAATATAAAACTAATTGTCAAATGTTTTAATGCTATCATAGCGTAAACATTTATTTTATTTACCTATTCAATAAAATAATTTTACTTTCGTATTTTTTTTCTGGGCCGCACAAGAAGTCAACCTGGGCCGCATGCGGCCCGTGGGCCGCGTGTTTGACATGACTGTTAAGTAATGTATTGTGGGGATACAAATTAGTGATATTTGGGAAGGTAGTCCCATACATTTATTGTACCCGCCCATCCCTGCACCAATACACGAAGGGGATGGGCGGGTACAATAAATGTATGGGACCACCTTCCCAAATATCACTAATTTGTATCCAGACAATAGTTGGTCTTGGGACATGGAAAATGGAAATCCTACCGACATGTAACACCAATCAAAAACAAACAACAAGACGGCGATATGCATCCGTCAACCGTTTAACTGGTTTAACATTTCGCAAGCAGACCATTGAATAATGGCAATGGCTGGTTAAAGTTGTTTATTAAAGATAAACTAGCTATAGCTGGTTTTATTAATCAGCAGGTAGTCGCTCAAAGACTGATGTAATGATTCATGCTGCTTTTCATCCGTACCTACTATATATAATCCTGGAAGACATGACGTTTTTTTCGTTTTTGCTGAAAGGCCAAATATTAAGCAGGTATAGTATAAACTTATTTGGCATTAGTTTTTAGTACCGATTTTGTCAAAGTGGAATAAATAGGCAAAATTAAAGATAATTTTATTCAAAAGAACAAACTCAACACTGTCCTCCAATGAGGGTAGCCTGATAGACTCAGTATACGTTACAAAAATTTGTTATCCAAGAACAGATAGAAAATAGAGCAATGAATAAAATATATATTTAGTGTAGCCAATTATGCATTGGGAACTGTAGAAAATAAATGATGTTAGCAAATCTGTACTGATTTCTTCAGAACTGTCGTTACAATATCGTCAATTAGAAATGCCGACAATGCTTGGGATTTCATAAAATCCAGAAAAAATTTAGTAATTCCTCCTCGAGCTCCTACGCACAGTCCAATCACTTCAATCGCATCCAATCCAAGTTTCTGTTTAAAATAAGGAATGCAAGAATCATAAATTTTCTTTTTCTCCTTTTTTACTGCCTCAGCCTGTTCGGTATCATTTTGCTCCATTCTAACAGTTGGGTCAAGAAGTAAACCTTTTCGTGTTACTTGGTCATTATAAGCAATAATATCAACACGCCTTGAACTATCTCCAGTGCATTCTACCTCTTGCAGAACGCTCCGTCCGGATTTTTTCATAGCATCAGAAATCAAACGTCGTAATGCATGATGTCGGTTATTACGTATTAAATCCCCCGGGGACACTTTCCAAGGATATGGCCTAAAGTTTCTGTCTCGCTGCATCCATGCCTGCAGCGGAATGATCCTTGGTCGGGGCGCGGAATTGCATTAATAGGCATAATATTACAAAACTACCTTAAAATCTGATTACTGCCAGCAATATGTAATTACCATTTTTTATTTATCTATGAGGGTTATATACAATAAGAAATATCGTCTGTGAAGAACCAAAATGACCCATATCCAATTTATGCTACTGAATCAAATTGAGTTATGTCATAAAACCATAATGAGAAACACGCGTAAAATGTTAATTAGGAGTTTTTTAAAAAGGTAAAATGTTCTATTTTCATGTTTTTGAAAAGGTGCAAAATGTTTTAATTCCATGTGTTTGAAAAGTGCAAAATGTTCTATTTAAATGCTCTCAAGGCATATTTGAATATTTTTGTAGACAGTTGATATTGTTGCTAGCTAAAAATGGATATGGGTAATTTTGGTTCTTCATAGACGGCATATCCCTTATATAGTGCACAGTATGCATTAAAAATACACTTATTTCTATTTGACAGAATTTATCTAATGCTATGCAAACTAATGCTTCGAAACATTTGCATACTAGGTGTTTAGCTCCATAACGGATATAGTTGCGTGATCAATACCACTGATAATTTAGCAAGTGCGTACTTGCTAAAATATTTTCAGTAAAGAATATAATATTATGATTTTTGCTTTTGTATTCCGATAAAAGTTTGCGTCAGTTCCAATAATAAAATGTCATGTTCAGCACGAAAGCACCTGCACCTTTGTATGATAAATTAAAGGTTGACGTTTTCTCGACACTCATCTGCCGTGCTGTCGAAAAAAAATGAAAGGTCTTTCCAGTAAAAATTAGATGATTATGCGATTGAGCAATATGATAATATTATGTCGGAACAGGCTCATTATCATACACTTAATCAAGTTTGTGTGAAGTACATACACTTGAAATTAATAACTTATATAAAGAATCAATCATATTTTTAATTGAAGTTAGTCGTCAATTAATGATTTATTTCGTAAGCATAGATTACCTTGCTTACAAAATCCTGGAATTATTTTAATAAAGCAAAATTATTCAAAACTAGAAATCATTCCACATTTAAAAAGAAATACATAAAATGGCTTCATCTTCGTTTTGGTTCCTTCTGGGCATAGTCGCCACCGTCACATGCGCAGTTCAAATTTTTGACAATGAAATTGCTGATACACCAATTTCATGGAGAACGGATTGTGGTAAGTTTTTCTTTTGGATTGTGAATTGTGAACATGAAAAAAACATTATTTGATTTGAGCCCTTAGTATTTTATTTTTATTCCGTGGAAATAAAATTTATTATCCTATGTATCTGTATTTCCAGGTTCGACTGCTAATTTGGGCCGTTTGGAGATGTCCTCGTGTAACTCAATTAATGATTGCAATTTAGTTGTTGGCGAAAATGTCGCTATTGAACTTACATGGAGCCCAGGTAAATAAATTAGTGCTTGCATAACTCTAGGTAAAATACTCAATAAATCGCAGATTTAAAAGTTCAATAATAAAATATTATTTTTATCAAAACAGCAGAAGCATACAATAGATTGAGGTTCTATCTGGGAGTTTCCAAGATTTTTCCTCATGAGGAATTTTTACTGGATGAAGGATCCGATGGACCATTTAATACCTCTTCTACATATTTATTTTCTCACAAATTTCTCGTCAATGAGACATTTCAAGGAAGTGGGGTAATGCAGTTAAAATAAATATATTATATAAATCATTTTAATGAGCTTAACCAATATTATGTCTTATTGTTAAATATTTTTTGCCATTTTATTATACAGAGGGGGTGGGAATTATTCCTGGTCCAAGAGACTCTTCAGGGAAAAATTGAAGTCTGTGTATCCTTTCCAGTAAATGTCATCAACAATTTCAATTTTACTCAACCCCCTAACCCAACAACTGCCACCACGGAAGATCCAATTACTACTACTACTCTGAGTTCTAATACCACATCTGAGGCAAATACAACCACTACCTACAGTCCACCCAGCAATACTACCACAACCTGGAGTCCACCCAGCAACACAACCACAACCTGGAGTCCACCCAGCAACACAACCACAACCTGGAGTCCACCCAGCAATACAACTACAACCTGGAGCCCACCCGGCAATACAACCACAACCTGGAGCCCACCCAGCAACACAACCACAACCTGGAGACCACCCAGCAATACAACCACAACCTGGAGCCCACCCAGCAATACAACCACAACCTGGAGACCACCCAGCAATACAACCACAACCTGGAGACCACCCAGTAATGAGACTACTACAAGTGAAGCCCCAAGGAATTCTACTCGACCAGATCTACCCGGAACTACACCGTCCAACGGTGGTGGTGACTTTGAGTGTACAGCTGTAGGGGTTTTCCCGGATCCTAAGGATTGCACAGCATTCCACAATTGTCAATATGACGATATAAATGACACTTATTATGATCAAGTCCTTACATGCCCCCCACCCTTGGTGTACTGTGCTAGGATTGAGAATTGTGACTGGGAAGAAGATTGCCCCTGTGACTCATAGGCAGTCTAAATCAAAATAAAGCATTGATTCAAAAACTATACAATGTTAAAGTATAATGCTAAATTATTGGTTTTAATATTTAAATAAAATGTATATTATGCAACGACTCTCGTAGAACGAAATATTCGAGACATGGTAAACCACTACTTTTTACTTGGAAGTTAATTAAAGCCATCTGCAGTAGCAGTATCATCATTCTCAAATTCTCATTATCGCTAACGATAAACCTGCACTTTGCTCATTTTATATTCTGACTGGACGACTGGACTGCTACTTGCTATACCTCAAGTCAAATCATAAATACAGAACATGATAGGTTAGGATAATAAAAGATATGATAATTTATTATTTTACGAAAACTACGACAACAATAATAATTTACGCATATTAATAATTACGGGTATGGCTATACGGGAGACGGAAGCTCACATATCTAATCTAGTTAGCAGCTACATATTACCAATCGGCAATCAAAGATTGAATGGATGTTTTAGTGATACACAGCGTGAAAAATAGAACCTCCGATAAAACCGGTGGACTAATGTTATAAACGCGCATTACAAGCATGCAATCCTATATTGATATACCCACTGTAATTCTGTCTTTTAAAACTATTGATGGTTTAAAGTACTTATGGCAGTGCCTTTAAACATTATCTTACACCGTAATATAATTCGTAAAAAAAAGGATGAAATCGGCATCTTGGATTCAGTCTTGCATTCAAAATGAAATATGCACTGTCTAAAAAATTTGAAAGTGTTTACATTTTACATCATTATGATCAAACAATTAAAAAAATTTTAAATTTTATCCTCGGTCAAGGATCACATATCCGTTTACGTAGTTTTCCATTGCAGCCTTCGCTACAGAAGCAAATCCAAGAAATCATTTTGATTTTCCTTAAAAGCAATAACAGTAGGCTTCCATAATTATTGGACCTGTTGGAAGCAAGTGGATGCAGAGCAGGTACGGTTTTAGGGAAAACTTGAAGGATTCGGTTTTTGACCGATATATGGGTATGATACATTCGTCTGTGGAGAGTCAAAATGATGATCCATATCCATTTTTAACTAAATACATAGTGTTGTATCTACAAAAAAAATTGTAAGTAATGAATTTTGGATACTTTTTAAAACGTGTGAAAAAAATTTCAAACATTTCAAAATATGCAAATAAAACATTTTGCATTTCAAAAAGATTGTAAATAAAATATTTTGCACTTTCAAAAAACTTGTATAAATAAAATATTTTAAAGCGTTCTGCAAAAACTCATAAATAAAATTTTCCGCACCTGTCTCGTTGTGTGTTTTTTTGACATAGCTCATTTTAATTGCAGCTTAAGTTGGATATGGGTCATTTCATGACTGAGATTATCTTTTCTTTTCAGATTTCAGATCTTTAAAATATATTAACACTTTGAAAAATTATAATTACTGCTAAGGAAAAGTCATCGAGTTTAAAAAGGGAATTTACGTTGCTGGAGGAGTATGCGTATAGAATTTGAGAATATTAAACCCACGCAAGGGACTTTTCACAAACGACTTGAAGGGAGCACGGCGACTGAGGGTCCTTAAGTAAATTTTGATCTTCACTAGTGAAGACATGTATGGATGAGTTCTTGAGACAGCTGTGCTGTGCTGTTTGAGTGCTCAAGTAGCCGAATCGTGATGATCGTCTTTTTGTAACTTACTGCATACCCTACACTGATAATGCAATTTTCAGTGCTGTAAGAATCATTCGTAAATGACGTTGTCAAAACATCTACTATTTTAGGACTCCGTGACCCCCCTGTCATCAGCTTAACCATTGCGTAAATTTGCTATCTTTAACGTGAGATATCATCCGTGGGTCAAGTAGACCCATTGGCACTTTTAGTGACGTCATTTGTGGACGATTCCGTAGTAGTATTATCCCAAGTCTCTGTGTTGTTGGTGTTGAACACTTTTATTATCGATTTTTTTCCTTAATCTTCTCCAGTGAGATGCTAGTGAGTGCCAGTGCCAGTGCCAGTATATAATATGCTCTCTGTTTCTGTTATAAGTATGTGTCTGAACTAGTTTACCTACTTCCACTTTTTCTTGGAATCTTCGTCGTTCATAGTTCGTTGGGCTAACTAGCCAAAAACGAAAATCAGTGAGCAGTGTGAAGGAAGGATATTGCTGACTGACTGGCTGACTGGAAAAACTGGAATGGAATATAAAGATTTTTATATGGATCTACGAGGACTACGACTTGAATTTGTTGAACTGAATCGTTTTGAATTTCCATTCGATTCTGAAATTTTCCAAATCCAAAAATCCAGAAACAACAGCAGCAACAAAAACAAAAGTCAAGAAAGTCAGCTGGGGCAGTATTAAGATTTAGGTAGATGGTAGAAGTTCGTACAGCTATTGGTCTTTTGTCAGTCCTCACTTCATCGTCATTGTTTTTGTTTTTCAAAGAAATGTTTCTATTATTTTAAAAGTGGAGTTACTGTAAATGGTAAACATTCAAAGTTTGTACAGAACAAATTATCATTTCATATTAAAATTCAACAAAACTACCTGACATCGTCAATCAATAAATGTGTCTGCATGAAATGCTAGTTGCTAGTTTGTACGAATACGATTTTATGAAAAAGTGAATCCGAATGGCTTCATTTCGAGATTACGATTTTACCTAGTCGTCGATATTTTGTTATTACTTACTAGTTAGATTAATTAGTTCCTGTGTGTGTGTGTGTGGTGGGGAAGAGGGGATTGTGCAGAATGGGGAATTTCATAGGGCAAGTTTTTCACCCTATCACTATCACACTTCAGTCACATAATAAACCTGTGTCCGAACAAACCAAGAAACATGTTCGGGTAATTTTTGATGCGCTACGTGCTAACCCGCGAGTCACTGTCCAACGTCTGGATGGACTTCTAAGTCAAATACCGAAGGTGAGAAATTGAGGAGCACTGTCAACTGTTGTATTATTATTGCCAATTTTCACCTTTTGTTGGTTCTTGTTCAGTCTGTGGACATTCACCAATTTTAATTGCCCGGCAATTAGATTTAAATGCCCTAATTTATTATTTTAATTGCCAAGGAATTAGTTTTAAATCTCCGGCATTTACTTTTAAATGCTGTATCTTTCAAACCAGCGGGCCAATCAGAGAACTGATGGGTCAAGTTAACTTTTTATGAAAATCGAGTCATAAAGTGGTCATCGTTCTGATGTAGATGTAACTTTTAAATCGTAGTTGATATACCAAAGCATTTAAATCTAAATGTTGTCCACTGACTGTTGTTTGATAAAATACGATGCATCATTTCATTTTCGGTTTTCTCCTTTACTTGTACTTTTACTATTCAACTACTTACTACAAGTTGATACAAACGCTTTTCAACGGATCATTTTTACCCGTCACCCGTAAAATCGCTTACAAAAAATGAAATCATTAAATTCTGCGATATTTATGATATTTATTGCTATACTTTTTTGTTGTAACAGAATGAAAATATATTGTCAGTATTGGACTCCGAAGGCTATAACTTGCTGCAGAAGACGGTTGGAATTAACAATCTTGAAATGGTCAAATGGATCATTGGTCGATCTCCAGATTTAAATCGAGGTGCTTGTTCTCTACCCTTACATATTGCTTGTCTAAGAGGGTTTGAGGAGTTGGTGCAAATTCTCTTGTAAGTATTATAAAATAAATTAGGGACACTATCCACTGTTATCTGTTATAACTATTGTCACGAGTATATTCTTTTATGTATATAAAATTTGTAAAAAATTTGTAGAAAACATGGTGCAAGAACGGATGCTGAGGGACGAATGTGTTGGCCTGGTCATCATAATATAAACTGTGAAGAGAGGGGCAAACATTGTAAGTTCGTATCGAAGGACAATTTGTAGATTATTGTAATATACATAAGTAACAATCGAATAGTAGCTCATAGATTGTTTTTATGTAGTGTCATAATTTTAAATTTTAAAATATTAGTAATTTTTATACATTGTCTTGGGCTATCTAGGCAATCATGAGGATAACAATCCGGACCCACATTCATCCCATCATCATAGTCATAGTCATGCATGCCATACACATACCCACAATCATAGCCAATTTCGTTCCAGTGATAAATTACAAAATTCAATTTACTATGCCATTGATGGTGATCAACCCACAATCCTTGATATTTTAAGCCAAAGAGGGGAAGAAAAAGAAACTTGGCTTCCTTGGCATCAGAAAAGACCTTTACTTAATATAGCTTGTGAACGCGGAGCCTGGAATTGTGTTCAGTATCTGGTGAATGAACGGACTGATGAAATTAATCATTGTTTTGATGAGTATTTCCCAATTCATCACGTATGAAGTTTTATCTACCCTCTGCTACATATATATATTAATTATAGTTTTAAACAATAGTTTGTAGCACAGATAAATATAAAACTTCTCAAGTTATAAGAATGTTTATATTAACTGGCTGCCATGAATTCTGTAATAATATGTTGAATACATTTGTTGGTTGCACAGGCGGTACAACATGACGTTAAATTTGTCGAAAAATTATTATCTGCTGGGGCAAGTGCAACCGTGAGAACCGCCACTCAGCAATTAACCGTTCTCCACAAACTATTTCTTATGAGTAAAAAGTCTGCGGATGATGTTCTCGTCACGACCAAATTACTTCTTGATCATGGACTCAAAGAATTAATCAATGAGCCTGATAGTTTAGGCAATACACCTCTTCATGCACTCATTGTTAGGTTAGTATTTTATTTATTTGTAATTACCTATGCAATGATTAATCTGGAAACTTGTAATATATGAAATTCCATGATAATGTTAGTACGACTTATAGAATCATTTATTGTAATTGAATAATTGATCAAAAATATAATTTACTTCAACCGTTGTATTTTAATTCATAGGTATGCGATAGAAGAATCTAGGTTTGGAATTTATCAAGATTATATTCCTTGGTCAAAATGGGATATGTTACATTTAGTTCGTTATCTATTGCAACAAGGGGCGAGGCCATCAATAAATCAACCCGGAAATTCCGTTTTGGCATGTGTCCTAAGACATGTACGCCCTAAGCTTTTCATTCATTTATTTTAAATAGGGAATAATTATCATTTGCATCATTTAGTTTTAATATGTATGGTTTTTCAAATCATTGCAATTAAACCTTAAAGATTCAATTAATATACTCTACCACGAATCAGTAGGATATGGTCATTAAAATCAATGTAAAATAATTATTGTTGTGTTTATAGGTTCGTGACTGGGAATTTCGATACGAGTTGCTGTCAATGTTATTAGCTGAAGGAGGCAACCCTAATGTTGTTGGACGAGACGGCAGTGTCCCATTAATGGTCTGTCTAGTACCATTAATAAACAAGGATCTTTTACATAATTTTACTCATAATATGAAGGTACCTTAATTTAAAGAATTTAAAGCTCACTTCATAATCTTTTAAGTATCAATCGAATTACATGAAGTTTATCGTTAAGCTATCCGACTTTAGGCTTAGCATAAAAATTCACTATTCGTTTTTTAAACGATATAATATGACTTAATTTGGCACCAGAGAGTTGGCACTTTTAATTTAGTCAGCTTTGTTTCAATGTTTCGTCACGTGGTTACGAAGGAGTATATTGTATTTAATAATTTTATCTTCGTATAAACTATATAATTTTTTTCTTTTTATGCAAGTTTTAGTAAATTGTAATGTTTTCAACTATTTCAATGTATATATGCAGCCATTCTTAGAGTCCGGTAATGACGCATGAGTCAAGCGTATTCTTTGTTTATGTCATAGACAATATGATAAGGCTAATTGTTCTTGTCATTAGCTAGTTATTGTTCCAGCTAGAATCTCCTGTGTTAGGCTCATTGTTTACTGAAATGTATGCACTTGATTTACAAAATTTTCATTGACAGCGTATTTAACTTCCATGGGGGATTTCCTATTTGAGAATATATTTTATAACAAGTATCAGTTATCCATATTTTATCAAACTCCTTATCTTTATCATTTTTGTTTATGAATGCTGTGCACGTGATACATGTATTGATTGACGAAATATTTGCCAACTAGTATACTAGCAATTTCGGCTCTTTATAAGGAAACTTAATATAATTTTAATTATATTTTTATAATATTTTCCTTAATTTACATTTTGCGGTTAGCAGTAGAATAACTTATCGCTTTTGTTGAATTGAGTATAACATTAAGTTTTCAATTTAAGTTATGCAGAATGTGAATAAGTTTCGTTGTGTTCGCTAATGGAGTGGTGCTATAAAAATTAGGGTGAAATAACCCAGCCGCTAAAAGTTCTTAAGGACGTACTATTACGTTAATGCATATATTCTACTAGAAATGTAATAATAATACGTAAGAAAGTAGTAGGTATGGTACGTCGATGCTGCATTTGAGTCTGCAGCCCAGGAATCTGTAGTATGTCTTGATTATACATGTCACGTAGTAGTACATTACGATTTTGACACTGAAGGTGTTAAAATTATTATGATTAAAACACATGAATGGCGTTAAGTAGGCATCGATTAGTAAATTTGGCCAAAGTTTCTATATGACAGTAGCTGGAATTAATTGACCCAAAGATTCCGTATTTTACATATACAATTAATACGTAGTTGTGGAATTTTATTTGCAATTGCTATTTATTCTGTTCTAAGGTTTTTTATCTCAATTGTGTACGAACGCTATTGAAACATGGTGCGAACCCAAATTGTTCATCGCGGTCAAATTTAACCCCACTCCATGTGCTCATGTTTGCTGCTGGTGAGTACATGGGATTGACGCAGTCTGAAGAAAAGGATTCCAGTTTCGGTATGTTACTAGAGTGTAATTATATCAGCAAAATATAATATTTTTATTTGCATGGAATTTTTGTATTTATCTTGTTCTACCAATTTTCAAAGTATAACTGCGGCTCCAACATTATCATAGATCACAGATACACCTGGAATGTACATTTTTCCATACAACTTTGATTCCCTATCCACGCAGCGTAAACGGATGGGATTGCGAAATTTTAAAATATTGCAGTTTTAAGAAAATTTAATAAGCAATCCAGGAAAAATAAATTTAAAAATTGGTTAAAAGATTAAAACTTGATGAATGTAAAATTGAACCAAAGAGGGTTTTGCCATTTCAAAGTTAAATAACGTGGAAAATCACCTTTGGTATTTTTTAAAACAATTGTATTTCTCCTGGATTATTTTTCATCAAAATTCTTTTTTACAGCTGTTTTAAATTTTTGAAAAATATCCCCGAAATTGATTACTAAATAATTCTAGTAAAGAACACATTTTTCCAGAAAATACCGGCAGCGATTTTGTATATTATTAAAGTTTGAAATTGAAAAAAAAACGACTTTGGTCCACATTTTCCCTTTATCATATAAATTTTATTTGGTAGCCGATCTTTGAAACTATTCGTTAGCTTTGCAAATAAAATTCTCTTTAAAACAAGCTATTACTCATTAGTACTTGTCGGCTGGGGAGAGGGTGTGGTTTCAAGGTTGTTGCTGCTAGATTCTGGAAATATATACTTCAAGTCAATTGTTGTAAGGTTTTTATTAAATTCAGAATCAAAATTTTCTCACAGTAAGGAAAAAAACAACTAACTAAGACGGTTACCAGCGTCTTTATATTGAATTTTGGTAGTGACACGGAAACTTAGTTGGGGATACAAAGCATGGACATTTAAAAATATTCAAAGGACTAAAAAATGATATGTACTATGATGTAGTACCAGCATTGAAGTAGTAATGAACGCATGTCGAATATATTTATTTTGAGAATTTAATAATAGAAAGTAATTATTTTTGTTTGCAGCATTCATTCGTCAATTATTAATCGTTTTACTTCAATATGGACTTGACCCGAATGTAAAATTCAGTTCAAGAACGCAGCATATTTTACTCAGTTTACTTGAAATGGTTTTGAGCGCCAGAATCCCGCAAGATTTGGACTATGTGTATGACTTGACCCTAACCCTCATTCAATATGGTGCGGATCCAAATGTAAATATATGTATGACCGAACCCATGATTTGTCATAGTCAATCCAGTTTCTTCCTCAAAAAATCCAGTAATAAGGTAAACTAATTTTTAAGTTGAATTAACTTGACTAGTATTCTCTTTTAGTAGAACGCCTCATTGTAGAGGGATTCTATCCTACAATTGATTATGATCTTTGACGAGGTTTCATGTTCTAATTTTTAGGATATTTAATTATTACCTCAAGAGTATATTTATTTCTCACATTTATTTCGTGTTAATTTCCAGGTACTCTACTACTATATTCAATGGTTATGTCGAAAAGAGCATTTACTTTTGGATCCTCAACGTCGCTTCTCTCGTCTTATTCATTTGTATGCCATGTGTATGGATCATCGTGAGCTGTACAATTGTATCAAATTAGTCTACACGCAGTCTGCTATCGTTCCCGTTCGAACTTCACTTTGCACTACACTCAAGACTCTTCACTCAACTCCTCGGTCACTTCAGCAACAAGCACGAGTGGTCATTTATAAACGTCTGGGACGGAAACCTGGACTCGTTTGCTCTAAACTACCATTACCTGGTCCATTGATTAAATATCTTCTGAATTTTGAGTGAATAAGAAAAAAATATATTATATTCTATTCAAAAAATCATTAGATATTTAAGAAACAAAAAAGCTATATATTATACTATTAGTAAATAATGATATATAAGTACTTATTACTTGCTTTTACTACACTACATACCATCTGATTGATGTATGTATTAACGTTGACGTAAATCCATGTTGGTGTTATTATGCAATAATCATTGATTTAAAAAAAAAATATACTGAACTGCATAAAAACTCAAACAAAGGACATTGTTTCATTTTCTTATTGGCATTCTTGGATTCTGATTTTTCTAATCCTAGCTGAACTCATATATTAAGTTTTGCCACAACTTTTGACCGTAAGTACCTATGTATTTATTTTATTTCATTTAGTTTTATTCTTTACTTAAGTTATCTACACTGTAATTATAAGCAACAGTGATCACGCTTAACTTGTGTAGGGTAGTACAAGGCTCTACATGCTACATTTTTAGAGTAATGAAATGAAATCGTCTAATCTAGGAGACATCTGTAGACTTCGGATGAGGATTATCCTTTTTTTTAAATTCTTGCTTCTTACACATTTACCTGAACTATTTGCTTTATGTTGCGCTGCATTCCATTTCTGGTATTATTTGGACTTGTTGTTATTTTTATATACAATTTTCTTATGTATTTAAAAACTATCAGTGTATTATTGTTTATTTTATTTACTACCAAATTATTAAACCATTATTTTCGTGGCGTACCAACGTTATCAGTCTGAGTATTTCAGCAACCAGTGGATATGGAGTGACTCACAGAGTAAATACGTCCATGTTATGAATGTGTGAAGTAATAGATATAGAATGCGTGCACACCTACAGACACAGCTTCTTTCAACAAAGTCTGTCTAATGTATTTTGATTTGTCTTAAAAGAAAAAGGAACGATCGTCGGAATTATTATAATCACAAGCAAGTAATGGAAAAGATAAATAAGAGGAGTATGTGAACTATAAACAGGTGTAATCACCCTCGCACCCAACAACGTGTCATGCAATGTCAACGGCAACTAAGCTGTATGTCTTCAAAAAATATCTTTCATAAAGATAGCAGTAGTTGCATGACTGATTGAGAGGGCAAAGCACATTTCAAGAACGTAAATCTGTAAATCTGCCCAGATAAAGATTTCTTATTATTATTATTAAAAGTCAAAAGTCCGCTGTGATTTTGAGTTTATGGATTTTTCTTCGAAATGCCATAATTTCTTGACCACACACAAAATTGAAATCAAAATTACTTGTCATTATTTGGATTCCAGTTTTTTTTTACACTTAAGTCAAACATACTGTAGTGGTATTCAATAAATGTAAAACTATACATTTTGGATATTGGATAGCTGACATAAAATGTAAATTGTATTCTTTTCTTCCCTCTTTGAATTATTGGAGGCGGGGAAGCTGGTACCTATATAGTTTTAAAAGCCGAGACTTTACAGGCAGAACAAAGACAGAAGGGGTGCCCCCAGAATACATCAGGATGCAAGAGTAAACGATAAAAGGGGACCTCTAAACTATCTTCTACTATACAGCATTTCCATTCTTATGCTGGAGCGTACTTATATAATACGATATCAGTGACTTTGGTCAGCCTCATGTTAGTGTACAAGTCATTTATCTGCTAAGTACTGTGAGTAGGATAAATTGTGAGGGTAGACTCGGTAGACGAGGTCGGAATTTATCTTGAGTTTCCTTAAATTCTCAAATTCTCTAAGCTTCTCACACATATGTATGGTGAAAAAAATATCTAAAAATTACCTCCCTCATTAATCCTTACCCGCCTAACAAATATTTCAATTTCAAATTGAGAATTCACTTATTCATTGCAGCGTGTAAAAATAAAACTTTACCGTTTTTTAAAAGCATAATATACAGAGATGGATTATGGAATGTTGAAATAGGCTTCATTTCCAATTCTATGGATAGCATCCATTATACATTTTCTATTTGAATTTTCAGCAGCGCATTGTATTTTTCAGATACGTACCATTATACATATACCTTTCAGTTTCTCGGTGTAGAAGATGTAATACAAGCCGGGCTAAATCAAAACAAAAATACAAAACGTGTAATATTTATACGGCCCAAAATGAGGGTCTTCGTGCTGTACGTACCTACATGCATGTTTTCCAAGAAGCATCTAAGAGAATTTACAATTTTCAAAATACAACCCGTTTTAACTTTACATTTTTGAAAATTGACAAATGTTATTTTTATAAAAAGTGCAATTGTACGAGTTTTCATAATTTTGAAAACATACAAAATGCTATTATTTTTCTGTTCTAAAATAATTTTAACATTTTTGTGATTTTGAAAAGCAAAAAATTGTCTTATTTGATGTTTTCAAACGCTTCAAAATTGTTTTGAACGCTTTTGAGAAGTACACAAAATTAATTTCTCGTAATCCTTAGCCCTTTTAGGCATCTAAACGAAGGTTCTCATTGTGTCTTACTAAAAATTTCAAATAATTTTAATTAACTTGAATTTTAAAGAACTAGAACAAAAAGACGAGAGTAAAGTTTGCATTTACAACCTCCAAATTACTAATGGAAGTTGCTGCCCTTTGTTTTCGAATGTTTCCAAGCTTATGGTTGATATTGCATCTTCAGCGAATCTACAAAGCATGCATATACTTACGTTGAAAAGGATATTATTGTAATGGGAGTGAACTTCTGAAAAATGGAAGGTACTTCATTTAATTTTTCAATTTTCGAATTTCAGTGCAGTTATGCAATCGAATCCAACCGTCTCATTACTATGCACAAACATGCAAAAAAAAAAGAAACGGTGGAAATGTGTATTTCATCAATTCTCACGCTGCGGTCTATTTCTACTTTTTTCCAATCTTTTTCTTCTGGGTTTTGGTTTAGCATTGTTGGCGGTTGTCTTGTTTTTAAGTCTACATAACATTAAATTAAATGTGAATTGTATGAACTTTTGTAACTGAAGTTCGAGATTTCATTTTGCCACATATTCTCCCCACAGAGTATACGATTTGGTAAAGTGTATACGAACAAAACCCCTGATCAAAAGTCTACATTACCTTTAGCCTTTTATGTGTGATTATAATATTATTATGTAGTCTGGGTTTTTCTTAAGTTTTTATAGTAAGTTACACAGCAGAAGGTACATACAACCCAGAGCAGCTGTAGTTGTAGTTGTAGTTGCGTAGCATAGTATAATAACAATAATTATTACAGCAATAAAGTTGAAGCATAGTATAGAATAAGCAGACAAATGCGTGCAAGCCATGTGTGTGTAAATTTGTGTGTGTCCCTCAAAAGGTAACAATGCCAATGCCAATGCCATTACCATTTGCTTTTTGCATTATATTCTCACTGTCAATGCCGAGTACGGATTTCAATGCTAAATATCATCCAATGTCATTGTCATTGTCGACGAGGGGTGAGATTGAAGCCAAATCATAACGAAAATCACAACGAACCAAAACTAAGTGCACATTAAACACACATAATATCCGCACATTCACGCAGTTTTATTATTTATTGTATTCAAATTGGGTATAGAATTCCTCCATTGTGTGAAGGATCATTACCTGTAATTTACCTGTCTAGGACTAGTCAGTATATATAAGCGTCTATATCTTTATATTAATTATTGTGCGTACGTAATATTACTTACATACATGATATACGGGGATGTCAGTAGAACTCCTACGGCCACTCTGCCACTCATTCTGTCTGTATTTTTTCACTTTTTGACTCATGACTTATGAAAGCAGAAAAAAACGTACATAGTAATAAAGTAATAATGAAGTACCTTCATATAACATTGCATACTTGATTAATTATTAACTATGGATATTGGATCGAATGTTAATAATGTTAATTGCGATTCATGTGGATTGAATCATTCAATACGATAATCTTGATTAAAACCAAAAATTTGTTGTATTTTTTTTGTATTGAATTGGTACAGTATGTTAATTTTTTGTAGGATATAGTAGATTTATTTGTAAGGTAGGTATGTCCCATTTTACTTTACCTACCTATAGACAGGTACAGTTTGCAAAATAAATAGACGTTATAATAATATGTGCTTGTATAAAAGCATATTTATGTAGAAACATATATACATAATTAAACTACCAATTGGATTGGTGGAAGTCGACGTCAGAAAGCCTAACTAGTCGAACTCGTCTCAGTGTCAAGCTTGACGTCATTCATTCCAAGTTAATTCTAATTTTAATTTTTAACTATGGTCATTAGCGGTAGTAAGTGACTAAACAGTATTAAAATATATCAGGTATATAGGTAAATATCTAGAATTACAATACTTTATTCTGAATATATGTTAAATATTTACATATTCCGTTGATCATTATGTTATGTATGTATATGTAGGCAAGAGGCAAGTGGTTACCCACATTCATATATTAAAATGTTACTTAATTATTGGCCTTTTACACCTTCTAAAATCAAAAGAAAATCCTCATATATTTAAATTAGAAGTGAGCCGTCCATTATGCAAGGGCCTGTCTACATGTTTTCATCCAAGCTGTCGTACTTACCCCAAGTAGAGGTCATTTTTATACCAAGCAAAGCTTTTCCTATAGTCCATAGTTTTATGTGCAAAAAGGTGTCCTTATGTTCCTTATGTCCTAAGTAGTAGGCACCTACAAACAAAGGATCAATGAATATGTAATTTGCAATCATCTAAAAATACTGCTTACAGGGTTAGTTGTAAATTGTAAAGTTGATGACTTTTGGTGAGAGGCATGTTTCGTTTTCATATGCATATCATTTTTCCATTTTATATAAGTCAGATAATAAAATATTATTCTAAAAAAAGCACTAATCATAAGTAGTCAATTATACGGTGCAATATGTTAATGTAGTTATAGGTGGGTTGGTGTATAATATCAGTATAATTTGATTATAGTTGCACGTTAATGGTCACTGCAACTACAACTATGCCAGTGCAATATTCACTAGTCAATACATTTACATAGCACGAATAATAATAATAATAATAATAATAATAATAACAATAATGTGACTAGCTACAGCTACTCATTTATTATACATATTTATGTGATCTTTGCAGACCATCAGAGTCAAATGTGTATTCAGGGTTGAACCTTGGCTTAAAAGTACCGTGATACAGTAATTATTATATCTCTGTATGAGTACAGCTCTGGGTCTACATAACTTCCCTTATAATCTTTAGGACTAAATCCTAAGTATGTTTCTTGTTTGAGCCATACAAGAATTAAAAATAAACTTGCAATCAAGATTCAAGTCTATGCATGTTATTATTCTAGAGAGAAAACATCTGTTGAGATTGATACTAATTTTAATATTGAAATTTTAATTTCGGCTTCAAGAGCCGATGCGGTAAATGTTAGTATTATATTAAGCCGCTGTTACACATTTTTGAAACGATTTTTAAAGCAATCCCTCCATATACGGTACAGCAAATTTTATCAAGTTAAATAATATTATACTTCCCCATATCACTTCTTACAATTCATATTATACATTTAAAAATTAACTGCTGGGTGGTAATGCTAATTTATTATCAATTTAAAGAGACCCACGCGCATATATAGCTATAGCATGCACCAATGTATCGACAATATTGTTGCTTTCAATAATAACGACACAAGGAGGTACATGCCTAGGTACCTACCTACATAATATACTGCACTCTATAGCACAGGCTAGACTGGAATTTTTAACACGGATGCTCAAGCCAGAAAATAACATGCAATTATCTCTGTACCGCATCTTACCCACCACTGATCCTGAGCACATTTATTAGCATTTAGGACGAGAGGAAATTTTGCGACTCGCTTTAAAAATCGCGAATCTCCTCAACCTGACGAGTTAACAAGTTTGCTAAAAACTAAACGCTTGCGATTGCCAAGTATATTCAAGAGTCAAGACGCAGTAGAAAATGTGACTGTACTATATACCACTTTTTCCATGGAGCTATGGAGTATATAGAACTCTATATTATTCATACATTATTTTACATCCACACACATTTATTAAAGTTTTAACTACATAATATGTTGAAGCCTCTCTGTAACTTGTAGCTATATTAGGTACCTATCCACTAGTTAGGGGAATGGAAAATTACGGACCCTATGTGTGTGCAGAAATTCACGTAGATCAATAGGGGCTAAAATGATGTGTTTTGTTGGAGATTCCAGAATTCTGATACTTACAAAGATATACTATAGGTAAAAAAGGGATAGAAAAACAACTACGTACTCTACGACCTACCCAGTTTTTTGCACTGTCTATTTGGTTCATTCCAAGCTGATATTACTCTGTTGTTGCTATATGTCTATATACTCTGCCTATATCAGTTCAGTGCCGGTGCCGGTGCCGGTATGCATAATACTCCTACATACATACAGACAAATAAAACAAAAGAGGTTCATTTACGTAGTAGTAGTAAACGTACGTAGACCTGCGACTAGTACAACCTAGCCAGAGGAGCATTAAGAATGCCAAACCCCAACAGCTTCAGTAGTCCCACAGACCTACATAGAACGTGAGAATGAATTGACATATGAGGACGTCATCATAATATTTACATTATTAATATTTTACTGCGAAAATCAACTGTTCCAGTCGAGAGTCTAATGCACAAGGTATGCTGGTATAGTGGCTATACTCAAGAAATGTGGCATGCGGCTTGAATTGCAATTCATATTATATATGGAAGGAATGAATACCTTGCCCCAGGTGTGCTTCGCATAGTCTTAATGCTCGCGTCTATACCTTTTCCATCGTTGGCAAAATCGTTTGGCAGTCAACTCATAGCTACTTCTAAACCACCCTATATTATGCCATTCCATAACACCCATGCAAAATTTTACCTAACTAGTAAGTATGTCTGTGTGTATGTCTGTGGAAACTGTCATTATGATTAAGGTACGTCGTACTTTTATTGCGTGGGCTGGCTGGTTGTTCAATTGTTTGGCTTGGCCTTATGATGATGGTTGATGGTTCGCTTCGACTGCTGACATCTTATTGCATCTAGTATATAGGTTATATCAGTTATATTTATATAATTTGTATTTTGTATGTGCCAACCTTATGATTCGCTCCTTCAATTTAGACTTATCATCTTGCATATTCCTGGAGCCGACACTGCACTGTATAGACTGTTGATAGATATATTTAAAGGACAGTGCTTAATAATTCCAGTGGAAAATTTTCGCATATTGATTGCGCATGGAGGTATGATGTATGAGTTCCCAATAGTCTTGTTTAATTCAATTCAAATACGTCTCCTTTTTTTGCCATTTTTTTGCGAAGGATTTCTTCATGATATAGTAGAAAAGTTAGGCCTACCTACCTTGGATTTCCAGATTACATGTGCAGAGGGACAAGGAAGAAGTGATTAAATAATTGTGTTAAGTTTCCATAGTATAAGGAATATTACATTTACACTTATGTATTGCAAACCAATTAAAACCGATCTGCCTATACTTCTACTGTATGCTCCAGAAATCTGGAAAATGGAATCAAAACAATGCAATTCGTAATAATAATTAAGTGCTTTTAATTAAATGTTGTAGGTTCTCATCAGTTTAACTTCAAAAATCAGTCATTTAGTAGTTTTACAAATTAATTTGCATTTTAAAGCAATCACTGTATAGAGTATATATTACGAGTTATCGATTTTACCGCTACCGATTTCCTGTCCTTTTGGTTGACGAGACGACATAGCGTTTACTGATTAAAAGTCATTTTGCATTATGGAAACTTGTATATTTTATGTAATTCCATACATTTCATACGTGTAATGAGGAAAAATTGGGAAGAATAATCTGATGTTATAATATGTCGCCATGCATGCGATCGTGATGATTTAAGTTGATCTATAATACTGTGTACAAATTACAAGGAAAGCCTGCCTGCGGTTGGAGGGTTATATGGTTTTGTTTAAATACCACAAACAACCGCTCGTGATTTCAACAGAAAGCTTTGTCCAGTTCCTGTTCCAGTTATATAATATGTAGCGAGCACAAGCTGCAGTTTTGGGTTTGGTTCTTTTTGGGGATGATAGACCCCATATAACATACGTATATAAATTATCAATTTTTAATTAATTGGTCGTCAGCGTTGTTATAACTTATAAGTGTAGTAATTTGAGACTTACATTTAACATATAGCATAATGTTACATAGAATGGCATTAAGTGTGCCTATACTAATATATAGTCGATTTTAAAGTTAATGAGGAAAATAGGTAGGTAATGGTTTATGAATGGAGTACAATGAAATAACTAAGTGTGAATGGATTATTCTATTTTTGGAAATGCGGGAACTGACTAATTAATGAGGAAATTAAAGAAGAGAATAGTTCAGAAATTTAATTTTATATATTTTAATATTCGAGTGTTTTCTCAGAAACACATACAACTTTTTTCCAATTCGAAGTAATTAATAAAATTATCATCAATTTAAAAGTATTGACTTGGGTATGAATATGAAATGAATGTTAGAGTGTACTACAATGGAATACATGTTGTATTATTTGGACCCCAAAGTTTATTTTATGAAGCTCCTTTCTCCTACTATCCCAATAGTGAGGAAGGCAACGTTATTTAAAAAGTAAATTTGACGTTATGTACTAATCGTAAGAAAGCGATAAGCGATAGCCCAAAGCACAAGAGAGTACGGAGTACGGCGGATCTTTTGTTAAATTTGGTTTATAGATACTTTAAAATAATTCTATGGTGATCTAAATGTGTGGTTGGGATTGTAGAAAACAGAGATTTGCTCTGAATTTTCAAGTATCGATGAGACTACAGACGTCTTCGACTAAAGTAGATTCTAATCGTATTTCGGGAGAGAGGGGGAAGTATGAACATTTAAATATATAAATGTCATTTCTCTAACACTAATTTTTTCCTACTCTTAAAATATTTCCCCAAAATTTTGGTCAAAACTTCTTTTCAACAATTTAAGCATAATTCTTCTACTGCATTTTTCCCGTCACAAATGGAGCTCTAAAAACGGAAAAATTAAAACCAGACCAGGCAACTATACACTGATCAACAAAAAAGAGTCCACAGTAATACGCTCACTATTGCAGTAGGCACTATGCAATAGTGTACAACAGCACTACTACTGATGAATTTTCAAATAGCCGGTTCAGATTTCCAGTGGCTGCGAAAGATTAATTTTCCAGGGGGGGGGGACAAGCTTATGCTATTAAAATATGAATAAATTTATTCAAATTAAGAAGTGAAAATTCCAGGGCAGGGAGGGGGGGGGGAAGGTAATGGGACCCTGTCCGCGGCCCCTGCAGGTGTCTTACTTCTTACAGATGTCTTAATTTGACCAGTTGACTAATTTGCTGTGAAGAAATTGCCCTAATAATTGGAATGTTAAAATCTCAAAAATAAATGAACTTACATATATTATGTACTTCACGAATCTGACACCACCGAAAACCACACTAATTTTAACGGGAAAACTTATTTTAATGAACTGCAACTTACTCCACTCTATTTATAGGCAAATTTAGTATGAAGTGTTAATTAATTTTATTAGAATGAACTCTGATTTTACATATTTGATTGATCTGCACACAATATTAGAATTAGTAGTACATCTTAACTTACGGTACGTTTTAATTTCATTGCGCTTGTATTATACATGCCTATGAGGCTGAACTCCCCCTGTAAAAAGCTGTAATGACAAACGATAACATGTCCGAATGATAAAACCACCAGTCCCTTGGGGGTCAGCGACAGCCCAACTGAGACGGATTCTATATTAAAATTACATGTTTGTTGTTTTTGTCTTAATTTTTAAAAATAGGGAAAATAATTCATTACATATTATATATATGAATATAGAATATTTTTACGTTATGCTATAAAACAAATCACAAATCTACTGCTTATAATGCTATTAGAGAACATGAATAATTTAAAATGCTACTTCTCGATTCTATACACTACCAGGTTACAGATCCCGTGAATAATAAAATAATTTATCCAAGCATGCATAATAGAAAGATCAAGGCACTTAGCTGACTAGTAAGGGAGATTAGTAGTTTTTACTTAGAACTATACCCAGGTATTTTACTTATATTCATATATATATAGTTTTCTATATCAATTATTGGTCAGGCGTATGCCTTTATTTTCAATTTATTATATAATATCTAGCATATCAGCGACCTGATTAAAACAGTTATAAAACAATGTCCGGGCAAAATGCATATATAACTACGGGTGTATACTGAAAATTCAACTGGAACTTTAATAAGAATCCTAACATTACTTCGCACTACATTAAATGATACCATATTATCATTTATTGTTTTTTGCCATGACTTTGATTTATATTAAGACTTTTGTGTATTTAATTGTCAAATTAAACATCGAGCTACTTAAATCAATGAACTCTGTCAAGTTTCTCACAAGGAGTTCGTTCCTTCATACGTGCGTATCCCGGACCAGGATAGGTTGAGCACAAGACCAGTATCATTATTTCACAGATCAATCTAATCTTGAACCCTCTAGCTCTGTGACACCCACACTAATGGACGTATACCTAATGGAAGAATTAACTCTATTCTTCTAAGTATGCAAAGAATTCGTTTTCTACTCGCCCCGTCAGAATTACCCACCTCGACCCCATATGTGCTGTACTATTAATAATTACAATAATAAATGACAAATGAATGACAACGGAAACACAGTATCCAGTATCCAGAATCCAGAGTGCGAGAGTATTCAAAAAAGGCACTGTTAATTTTGAAATGGTCACTTATCACAACTTATCACTAGTATTCAGCCTTGCATAACGTAAAATATGAAATTTCGATGTGTGATAATAGCCCATACAATGAGATGATTAAATAGGTAGGTACTTACCTACATTATATTATGCCCTAGTGAAAATTATAGTAGGTAGTTGGGTTTTGGTGAGTCCGTCAGAGATGTTGCCTTGAGACTTGAGTTCGAAGTCGAAGTTTAGTTTTAGAAAGGATATGGAATATATGGAATTAGAAAATCTTTCAAGATTTTACACTGAGGAGATTGTGAGCTAGCGGCGGACAAGAGGAGCCAAAGAAAAAGGCAGATGAAAACGTTAAAGTAAAACGAAAACTAAATCTAACTAGTAAGAAGGAAGAAGGCTGGGAAGAGCGACGACAGCGAGCGAGCCCCACAGAGCCCAGCAGAGAGAACGAGAGACTTTTAGTAGAGCGACGCGACGTAGCGAAGAAGCCGTTTTCCTCTCGTCAGTCAGTTAGTAGTCAGCCAGACTGTTTTCTGTTTTCAGTGCTACGTCGCCTATTCAGTGTTCAGTTGTCGAGAAACCTTACGCGAGTGAGCAACTTGTTCCTTTCTCTCTCTCCATCTCTCACATCCACCACCGTCCGTCGGCTCAATTCACGTGGAGTCCCACGTGCTCAATACTTGTTAATAATATTATTATCATTATCTCATCTTCTCTCAAAAAATTCTTCATCTTCTACGTACTCCGTACTCTCTGTTTCTCCGAAATAAATGGTCAGCATTCTTTGAGTGAGTCCAGTGATAAGTCCAAGTCAGAAACCATTACTACGAACTTCAACTACAAAAAATTATCATAAGTAAGAAACTCTATTATATTATTTTCAAGCTTGAAGCTGTAGTTTTGGAGTGAACTTTACCATATTAGTTGTGTCAGGTGGGAACGTAGTACGTCCACTTTGGAGGTTTTGACATTATTATTAGTATCTGATGAGATACTGGAGCGCATCGTTGATCTTTGATGAAAGAAAGAGAAAGCGAAGGTGTTCAGACAGAGCTCAACAGTTCCAGCAGTGGTGTGTGTGTGCGGTTGGGTCTCACTTATAGCTCTAGTTACTGACTGACTGATACTCGGAACGCAACTGGGAACTGGTAATATTAATAATCATATTAATATAATAGATTGTCGTCACGGTGTAATGTGTGCATTGAAACTTTGAAATCAAAAGCTTCTATTTGTGTTCTAACTGCCGTCTGATTGTCAATTGTGAAGTAATTGAAGAAGATGTCGGTGCGTAGTAGTTACTGTAATAGTCAATAGTTGATTATCGTCGTCGTCGCGTAGGTTCTCATTCTCGTTCAGAACCTTCAAGTGTTTGCTGACAACTATAACTTACTTTGGCTTTGACTCTCGATCTCCACTAGGATCGACATCATTTTTGAATCTTACAATCAAACTATATAACATTACATGGTTTTCAATATTACAACTGACTGGGAACTGGAGAGACTGGTGACTGGAGCTATATAGTTTTTGTTGTTCTACCCTCTACTACAGATTCTTCTTCATTGTGATCGGTATAGTTAAAACTTGTTGGAACTGACTGAAATTGATCAAGTTTGAAGTTGTATTGTAAGTTTTAAGTGATCGAGTAAAAGAGAGACTCCCTCGCAGTCATAGTACTTGTCGTTGTCTTCGTCTTCTCGTCTCGTCCGCCTTGCATCGTCTTCTCGTCGTCTTCTTTAGTGTACTACAACTACTGTGTTCACTGTCGTCATACTGGTGATGATGATTGGTGATTCTTTTCCAAGTTAACTATATTTTACTGCGTAATTTCGATATCGGTATCATCAACCTACAACCTAAGACTTGAAATAGTAGTAATCTGGTCTCTAACATTTGTAACGATATGTATACTACGCTGTCTATTGGTCGCCTGTCTTGTAGCCAAAATGTACGTCTGCAAGGTGTGGCGGTGTGGCCCTGGTCCCTGCTGACTAATGCCCGTTGGTCTGAAGATGCAGATTAGCTACCGGCTAGATCTCCCGGAATGAAACTGAACGGATGCCTGACAGTGTTAAATGATTTGAACTACGACTCGGGTTATTGCTTTACTACACTGTAGTAATAATTACTATAATATTTATTTCAACAATAAGGAAATTTCTAAATTTAGTTTAGAAATTGGAAAATAGAAATTGAGATTTCAAATGAGAGCTGAATGTGTCTCGTCGGGCCTTTCCACACTAACTGACGAGTGGTCGTGGCAGTGGCTACGAAGTAAGGAAAGAAGGAGACTGCCAACGCTCCACTGTGAATCACGTGACTGTTCGGCGGTCCGTGCCGCAGCCTTTAGTGATCTTTGAATCACTACAACTCTCCACCCCTTGAAAAAGAACTTTTCTCACAAAAGTTACATAATAAATCCTTCTAATATAATATTATCAATGTTGAATACATACATCACTGTCCTACACGAATATCAGTCATAATATACATTCCAATTCATATTTGATGTATAAAGTGGATATTACATAATAATTTATACGAAATAATAATAATTTTAATGTTATTGCTGCTGCTCGTTCGGTCGAGCTCTTCGAGCGAGAATCTTGTTCCTCAAATTCCCTCCTCGTCGCTCCCTGTTGAATGCAGTTTTCTCTTCGGGGGTCATATTTGCTCGTAATTGTGCAAAGAATCCTAAAGCATTTCCTTCAGCAGAAACGGGGTCTTTTACAAGTTCGGCCGGAACTGGGTCGTCTTGAACCGGTACTAACGGGAATTCTTCATCTGGGTCTGGGTCCTGAGTCTCTCTTATACTCACGATTACGGGAATCATTTGAGCTACTCTTGTCTCGTCTTGTACATTTACTTGCACTTGAATGTCAGGTGGCTCTTGGTCAATTTGAACATAATCAAATGCATGACTGCCAGTAGCAGTCTCTATTGTCTCCGTTGCTACTGCTCCCTCCGTATTTCTGTGACTATTACTCAAGCACGGCTCCGAGTCGGATTCTTCAGTCACTACAGTTACAATTTGGCCAAGAGTACTAGCTGATGAAACCGAACGGGAGTCAAAATTATCTTCGGGCGCATGAATTAATAGAGTATCATCATCTTCCTCAGCTTCAACAGATACTACCTTGGAAATTTTTACTATTTCAGATTGTGGAAGATCTACTAAATCATGTTTCCGCTTTGTTGGCGTCAAACTAGTAGTACTAGTAACTGGCACTTCCTTTTCCAAATTTTCCAACATAAAATGAAGGCTAGACTTGTGGTCTCTAGTTAGGAATCTAGCTTTTTCATTCACAAATGCAGTAATTGACTTTGGCGAGATACCATTATAACGAAGCCAAGATTCCATTTTTTTAAGGTCACAGATTTTATCAATTTTGACATCAACTTCTCTAGCACGCTCTTCTAACCAGTCCAAGGTCTTAACCAGCTGAGTTCGGCAAACAACTGGGACGTCTCGAGGTAATGTTTTAATAATTGTATCGGCGTACATGACGGTATGGATTTTCTTAGGAATGTCTTTGTACTTGCGGAGCAAGAAACGTTCCTTAAAATCTCGGGATTGAAACATTAGTAGCAGACTTTTGACAGTGAAGAGGTTTTCATTTCTTGGGACGGCATTAATGTCTTTAAGTTCCTCGTTCAAAATTTCTTGTTTCATTATGATCCATGACAAAAGAGTGAGTTTGGAGTCGTTGATGGAGTAATTTTCTAGCTCTGAAGCTAATGGGCGAAAACGGAAATCGGCTTTACTTAAATATTTGTTCCTATTTGCATTTGTAGATGGTAACTTGAAATACGATGCGATTTCGTCTAGCCCTGGCAGATATTTTAGGTTTTTCCACTGACGAAATCCTCGGCTAAGATCTGCAACACCAATAGGAGCAATACCAAAATCTTCTCGTAGTCTTATGAGGTCGTTGGAGCAATCGCAGAATATTTTGAGAGTTTTTGGATCCTGGAAAAACTTGTTTAGAGTGGGTTTAATTAACTCCCATATCGGAAATACATCAACAAAGAAATCTTGTTTAGACGTGGAGATAGTCATGACACAAGTAAACGGTTTCTCAAAAACGAACATATCAGAAAATTCTAGGTCAATAGCAACTTCTAAATGGTGAGCAAGATGTTGAGCTAGAATTGTTAATCCATATTTACTGTCCACTTTGAGTGCTGGCTTAGATTTGTTTTTTGGAACAGGATGAGCACAATGCATAGCTTCTGAGAATTTCCAGTCTTTAATTTCTTGAACAAGTGGCGTTCCAAAATTTGGATTTGTTGAATTGATATTGCGTCGACTTTCTTGAAATCCTCTGTAAGTTGGATTTTCTTGAGGCCTAGGCCAAGCAATACCAAATTCCTTGTGAGCTTCATCGGTCAGTCTCCAGAATTCTTTCGAGTCAGTCTTTGCCTTATCTTCAGTCTTTTTAATGGAGCTTGATTTAGACGTCATTTTCTGGTCTCTGCAATATAAGTAGAGTTCGAAATTAAAATTTTTGGTGCTGATATGTTAGATTTCTATTTACGTCAACTTATTTCATCGTTTCACTTTAGCTCAAATGTTGTGTGTTCTTTATTATTGTACTCTTTAATAATCAGCATTAACTATAAAGTGGTCTTATTGTCTTTAATGAAGTAGTTAGAAAAATGTACATAAGTACATTACAGTTCTAACTTTATGAGTCTTTCTTATTATTTTATTGAGGCTTTAACGGCTTTAGTCCCGCCAGAACGCGATAGTCTACCTTCTTTCGTGGTCTGAGCTTTTTAGGTTCAGCTCTAGTTTGAATAGCACGATCAATTTTCAGCTGTTCATCTGCAGATCTCTTTCTTTCAAAGAATGGCTTCAGATCATTCACATGCCATTTTCCTTCATCTTTATTCTTTTCATTGACAAGTCTGTAAGTCACAGGAGTAACTTTTTCGGCAACAGTGAAAGGTCCAACAAATTTTAGAGCAAGCTTTCTGGTGATTCCATCATCAGCACTTGAAATTACATGATTTCGCCTTAGAACTTTTTGGCCTACCATATAAACAACATATCGATGGTGACGGTCATAAAAAGTTTTAGCTTTACGTTGTGCTTTAATTTGATTAGACTTTACTGTGTCAATAATGTCTTTGACGTTTGGAGGAATAAGTTGCTGCTCGTCGAGATACTCTGACGGAGTTTGAAGTGCTCTATCAAACGGCAATCTTATTTCTCTTCCAAACATTATAAATGCAGCTGAGAACCCTGTGGTAGCTTTGATGTTTGTTCGCATTGATAATGCTAGCTTTTGCAATCCTGTAGACCATAGAGAATGTTTTTCATGTGTCAGTTTTCTAAGTCCTGATTTTAAGTCTCGGTTTGCACGTTCTGCTTGGTTAGCTTGTGGTCTGTATAGGGATGTGTAGCAATGCTTGATCTTCCACACTGCTGTAAGTTTCTTCATTTTCTTGGAAATAAATTGATTTCCGTTGTCAGTAATGATAATTTTCGGAGAACCAAACCGACAAAATATTTCATCTTCTAGCTTTTCCATAATGATTGTTGCTTTGGAATTGCTTAATGGAAATAATTCAACCCATTTGGATAGTTGATCGATGACGACTAATATAAATCGGTATCTTCTCCCTCCACCACTTAATGGAAGTGGTCCTACTAAATCCACGTAGATGTTCTCAAATACGGAGTTGATGTAATTACATTCTTGTAGTAGACCGGCTGCTTTCTGATTATCATAATTTGCCTTTTGACAAATTTCACATGTTCGTACGTACTCTTTTATTTCTTTGTTCATGCCTTCCCAAAAGACACGACATTTTATTCTGTCCTGAGTTGCTTTTATACCCATGTGCCCAGCAGTATTTGAGTCATGAAAATACATAAGCATTCTATGTTTCAATGATTCTGGTAAAACTGGTACTTGAATATTTGAGTTCTTTTGATTTTCTTGGACAGTTGAACCTTGATCAGGGGTTCTTTTGGTTGATTCCTGGGAATCTTCCAATTTTGTTTCCGGATTCTGTAATGTTTTGGTTCTGACTTTGTCAAAACCTTTTTCAGTTCTATATAGAATTCCATCCTTCAAGAGATAGGCTTTGGCTTCTATATTTTCATTTGAATCAATACTTTCCTCAGTGTCATGGCGCCTTGCACAAAGTTCAATTATTCGATTCAATTTATTGCATTTTAATTGTTCGCCCTTAAGTTCCTCAAGAGTGAAAATTTCTTCCATGAATGCAATTGTCGGTAATTCTACCGTTCGGAATTCACAGTAATCTTCAGTTTCTTCATCAAGAGTAGAAGGATCTGGATTCCGACTTAGACTATCTGCAATTTGATTCTGCTTTCCAGGTATGTGTTCAATGGTGTACTCCCATTCCTGAAGGTCGCTGAACCAACGGCTTATTTTTCTAGATTTTGGTGCGTTGTTTTGCATGAAAGTTACTGCTCTGTTGTCTGTTTGAATAATGATTTTCTTATGGAGAAGTTCTCTGAATTTGTTCAGTCCCCATATAATTGCTAACGCCTCCTTTTCACTGATTTCCAGCTTCTGTTGGCTGTCATTTAACAACTTGCTTGCACAAGCTATTACTCTGTCCTTTCCGTTAACTTGTTGAATTAGACAAGCTCCAAGTCCAATAAAACTTGCATCAGTACGCAGAATTATTGGTGACTTGTAATCGATTCCGGTTAATAATATTTCTTCTATCATTGCCTTTTTAATATCATCAACAGCTGTTTGGTGATTTTGAGTCCAATGAAATTGAACATCTTTCTTCAGTAGCTTATACAATATGGCGCAACGTGTTGAAAAGTCTTGAACAAATGATGCGTACCATCCTGTTAATCCCAAGAAACTCCTTACTTGATCTTTATTAGTTGGAGTTGGGAAATTTTGAATAGCTTGCACTTTTGCAGGTGACTTTTTGAGTCCATCTTGAGTCACGACGTGGCCCAAAAATTCTAGCTCTTGTTTGAAGAATTCTGATTTCTCCATATTGATAGCTAAGTTCATTTCTTTGAGTCGCTGGAAGATGAGATTAAGATGCCTTTCATGGTCTTCTAATGTATCAGAAAATATTATGAAATCATCAAAATATATGAAACAGATTGAATATTGATAGTCTGCAAATCCTGTATTCATAGTCATTTGGAATGTTTGAGGAGCTGTACAAAGTCCAAAACACATAACGAGAAATTCGAAATGGCCATCTGGCGTTGAGAATGCTGTCATTGGAATACAACTTGGATGCATACGGATTTGATAGTATCCAGATCTCAAATCTAGCCTGGTGAACCACTTCTTTCTTGGAATCAGTCTTAACATTACCCAAATCTTTGGTAATGGCGCGGCGCACTTCTTGGTAATTTTATTAAGTTCTCGAAAATCAATACACATTCTTTCAGTTCCGTCTTTCTTGGGAACTAATAAAGCGCAAGAATTATAAGGTGATGTAGATCTTCTAATAATTCCCATTTGTAACAATTCATCTGTAGTTTTCTTCAAAATATTCCGTTTTTCTTCTGGGTAAAATCGTGGTTTAGCATTTGGAGTCTTATTTTCAATTAGTTCGATTTTGTGAACTGCCCAAGTTGTTTGATTAAAGGAATTATCTTTTCTTGCAACAGTTGGGAATTTTGAAAATAAGATGTGGAGCTTAGAGTTGATCTCCTCCAGTTGAGTCGTGAGAAGTTTTGGTATTGTCCAATTTAGATTAAGCTTTGACAATAATGGAAAAGTCTTGTTTGGTTCGTTGCTATATACGAACGTTTCTTCCTTCATATTCGGAATAATTCCATGACGTCTCATGGCTTCATTTCCTATAATGCAGGAGAAAGGCAATTTTTCCATGACTCCAAATTCTTGATCGATTTGGCGATTGCCAATTACGAGAGATAGATTTACTTTGCCAATAGGTTCAATGGTAGCAAAGTTTGCACACTTGAGAGGTATTCCTTTTTCAGGTTGATAAAAATTTCGAATTTTCAGAGCTAATGCTTTTGTGATTAAAGAACGATCAGATGCTGTATCTAAGACAGCGCTGTAAGACTTGTTGTTAGATATGAAACTAACAATTGGTGGACCAGATGGTTGTTGTGACAATATTGGGAGGAGATAGTTCGCGATTCCCATCTCCTCCTTTATTGGTTTAAAGACTGTTCATTATTATCCTCAGTAGACTGTGGGTGGAAACCCTCATTTTGAAAAGACGTGCAGAGGTGAGCATAGTGACCTTCTCCTTGACAAGTGTCACAGCTTACTTCCTCCTGACCCGCTTCAGTCATCATCATAACCACACCGTGATTATTAGGACATTTTGAAGCGATGTGGCCAACACCGCTACAAACATAACATTGACCTTGAAATCCCTTGTTTGTATGATTATGAGTTTGTCCTCTGTTTCCTCGGTTGTTTGGTCTACCTCGATTACTTCCTCTCCATGAACCTCTTTCAGCATCTGGTTTGACTTTTGATTCTGTGTTTGTCTGACCTCCTTTTTCATTGCTTGTTCCTTTATTGAAACTCGGGACATAATTCGGGTTGAAATGTTTACCTCTGTAATTTCCTTTTCCTTGGCGTCCGCCTCGGAAACTTCCTCTGAGTGCACCTTGACCACGCACTGCTTGAGTTGAATCGCTTGAATTAGAACTTTTAGATTTTCTTTGGTATTCTACAAGTTCTTTTTCAATGACTTCAACCGCTACGGCTTCTTCTATCAATTTCTCAGGAGTCCATGGGTTGAGTTGTCGAATCTGCTTCTTTATGTATGGCAACAGACCATTTAGTGCTCGTCTTGTCATTTCCTCCGTTGTCTCATTTGGATTGACTTGATGAGCTAGATCCATCATAAACCATACATAGCATTCTACTGATTCAGTTTCTTTCTGCTGTCGACTATGCAAAATCTTGACTCTTTTAGCCTTTTCTGCGTGAGTATCAAATTTAGAGTTGTAATCCGCTCTAAATTGTATCCAATTTGCCGGCTTAGTGAATGTAAACCATTTCTTTTTCTCATCCTTGAGCATAGCGCCTAATGATGGTAGCCAAAGATCTCTATCTAAAGATAAGGCTTGAAAGTAGGTCTCCATTTCATTTAAATAGTTGTCGGCTGTCTTGTTAGGACTGTGAGCTGGCACTGGAATTTTTGAGTTCAGTGGATTTACTGAGACGCGAAGGTTCTGGTGATTTCTAGAATTAGAATTTCTATTTCTGGCTTGAGCGTCAGTTGCTTCTGGGCCTGTATTATCATTATCACCAGTACGTTCTCTTGCGTTCTCTGCTCGTCCTTTTATAATTCCTTCTTCTTCCCCTTTCTCAAGTCCTTCAGCCTCACCTTCTAGGTAACCGGCATCATAATCTGCCTTGGACTGAGCCTCTGCATATGTTTGATAAGCTAATTTTTGCTGTGGGGTCAACGTATTCAGAAAAGTTTTCAAAAAATCTGGTTGGTCTCCCATGTCGATACTTGAATCAGTAATGTCGTTATCAGATTTCTTTCTTGGCTTTCCTTTGTCTTTCCTATACTTAGTTCGACTAACTAGTTCAGGATGCTCTCTAATTTCTTCTCTTCTCTTTGCTCTTGCTTCTCGAGTTTCACTCATAAATTTAAATTGCAGTTATCTATTTATTCTAAGTAAGATAAGAGTTACTTAGTACTTAAGTTATTCAGTTAACTTAAGATTTTTGTTTGAGTTAAGTGGAATTTCGTTGAACGGTTCGCCCTAATTTAATATTAATAGCACTGTATTTGCATTTAATTTATCATTCACAATTCAGTACTCAGCTATTATTCCGCAACGGTAGGACAATAATCGCTTTAAATCTTGTTAGCATGCATATATTCAAATACTTTAGTTCTGGGCAACCCAGTAACATTCAAGAAATATTTAAGACAAAAGGTTATTTGTGTGCATGGGTTTAATACCCTTGATTAAGTGCAGTAGAGTTGAGCATTTAGACTAATTTTATTTGAATAAATTAACATTAGTACTTTGAAACAGTAGAATCGCATCAGTTCCTTAGCAAACGCAGCAGGAACTTAGCATCCATCTGCATAAGTTAGTGAGTCATGCTAGTTCGATTAGCATCCGCATCAGCCTTCTAGCAACGCTTCAAAGGCTTAGCTACTAACCCCTCCACGCTGTCCCAATTTAGCAATCGCATCTATTGGTACAATGAAGTTACATAGAATGACTCACGATACTGTAATAACTGAGCTTGTACTATTAAACTCAAATAATTCTGGCTCAGCATCTACTTTTGTCAAAAATAGCTAATTCATAAAAATTTTGAAATAAAATACTTGAATTTGTTAGAAAAATATTGAAAATGCTATGCTTTTGTAACTTTTGTGTTCAATTTTCCTTGGAACACATTTTATCGTATAATATATGTGGCTAGCTTGTTAATTTAATACTTGTAGGGTCGATTTAGTTCTTTGCATACGCATCAGAAACTAAATTATACCTAACTACCAAAGCAACGCTTACGGATAGTTAAATATACTACTAACTATGACATGGTTTAACAGTATTTCAAAAACAATCACAATATAGATACCTAATTTGTTCCAAAACTCCGTATTCTCAATATATTATTTGCCATGTGTAACGATATGTATACTACGCTGTCTATTGGTCGCCTGTCTTGTAGCCAAAATGTACGTCTGCAAGGTGTGGCGGTGTGGCCCTGGTCCCTGCTGACTAATGCCCGTTGGTCTGAAGATGCAGATTAGCTACCGGCTAGATCTCCCGGAATGAAACTGAACGGATGCCTGACAGTGTTAAATGATTTGAACTACGACTCGGGTTATTGCTTTACTACACTGTAGTAATAATTACTATAATATTTATTTCAACAATAAGGAAATTTCTAAATTTAGTTTAGAAATTGGAAAATAGAAATTGAGATTTCAAATGAGAGCTGAATGTGTCTCGTCGGGCCTTTCCACACTAACTGACGAGTGGTCGTGGCAGTGGCTACGAAGTAAGGAAAGAAGGAGACTGCCAACGCTCCACTGTGAATCACGTGACTGTTCGGCGGTCCGTGCCGCAGCCTTTAGTGATCTTTGAATCACTACACATTTATCAAGTCACAAGTAGTAAATGAGTAAAAATATATAAGTCAGTCGTCGTACTTAGGTTGTGAGGCCAAGTCCAACTTGTAAAATAATCAAACCAGCAGCACTAAAAACGCAAACGTTAAACGTTCTCTTTATATGGTTTCACTTTTTTACTGTGTGTGTGTGACACATCAGCACTTTCAAAATTACCCTCAAATATTGTCAATATCCAATATATTCACTACCCGCCACCATCATACCGAACCATTAAGTAATAAGAAGCAAGTTTAATCCATAATATTATCAAGCAACAATACAAGACAATAAAATAAAATACCTGTTATTGACACTGGCAGCCTGCTATTGAATATCGGTTCCAGATACAAGTGCTACACTGCCCAAGCTAGCCAAGCTAAGGCAAAGGACCAGACTGACTACTCCAATCCTACATTTAAAATTTGATTTTAAAATTTCAATGTTCAATGCTGTATTTTTAAATTGATCATAATCTTGAGGATTAGTCGTCATTTCTCATTCGTCCATTGAGTCTACAAGAAAATCCTGTTCCCTTCAAGTAAGTTTGATGGTTAAATTGCATCACGCATCCATTATAACAATAAAAAAATCAACAAGTATAAAAACCCCCTATATATATACACTGGCTGGAGGCATAAAACGTAGAACATTTTTAGCATAATTATATGTACGTAGTAAAGGCGTGAATATATATTCAACATAATATCTTAAATCTATCTATGTAAATATATAGCAGATCAAGACCGATTAAAACTGACAACCTATATAAAACCTAATAACTAACTGAAAAGTCAACAGCATCAAATAAAAGCAAAAAAAAACAAGATCACATATATTACAGACTACCGTTTGAAAATTCAAACAACGTCCTCCTCCTTCAGTCAACAATATTGAATAGCAAATTTTCAATTTTGATCAAAGAAATAACAAGTCAAGATTTAAAAGGATTGATTAATGATTGATTGTATTGCATCCGATATTGGATTCAATTTCAATTGGATTGGATATCCATTTCAAGACAATTGTGAGTTTCCAAATACATTGAATATTTTTGATTTATTTATTTTTTGTTAAAAACAGAATGACCATTCTTTAAATCTTGGATATTGAATGTTTTTTTTAAATTTCAAATATTTTATTTTAACACATTCAAACTTTTTATTTTCCAATTACAATCTTAGTATTGTCAATCACACTGTATCATGTCTCTGTGCTGTATGTAAAAATAATATGAGATCACTTTATCCGAGAAATTGCACATTGTACTGCACTAGTAATTTTTAAATGCACCTCTAAACCGTATATATACCCATAATATCAAATTATAGTTTTTGTCTGTATACCCTTAGCTACAGTATAGTGTAGGTATGTGTATGTACTAATGGTGATAATCGGTGTCGGTTGTTGCTTCGGTGCTGGTTAACTGGGTACTAAGAACTAACTAGTAAGATTGGCAGACTTTTAAAAAGTAAAGTACCTGGTCTTTTCCATGAAAAGACTATAAATTAACTGTGAGGTGTTTCTGACCTTTCTGAGTCAAGTTAGTATTACACTCTTGTGACCTCTTCACACGTTTGACTTTGTATAATTTTTAAATTTCGAAATGAATTACGGAAGTTTACGTTCTATTATATTTTTTTTGGTCGGTAGTACAAGTGTGGAATCCGTTATGCTCACTGGATATTAATTGCCCACTATGCTCATTGTTACAAGAATAACATTACACCTGTCACCCTGTGTCCTGTGTTAGCCTTATAAAATATTTTGATTTCGACTGTTGACAAAAAAACCTACATTTATTAATTTTTCACACGGCTATGCTGTACTCACGGAATACTCAAATATAATTTCTTCCATTTGATTATCGCATTTATCGCCCCATTGTTTAGTGCTTGAAATTTTGTGTTTTATTTTCCCCCTGTATAATTGTGCCTGAAGAAGAGAGAAAACGAAAACTAGTAAAGGGTACAAGTCAGGTTTCCTTCTTTCAGCAAGAGAAGACAGTTTTTGGCAAGTTTTACATTATTTCGCAATGATATTTTTTTGATTTTGATTTTTTTAGCGTTTTATTTCTCTTGTTTAAACATTTTCTTTCATCATGATGATGGTAGTTTCGTAGGTTTTTAGATGTTTATTCTTTGTGTGCGTCGTTCATGTTATTCACTGTTTCTGTTTCTGCTTTTTAGTATTTATAGAATATGACTTTTCTTTGATTAATTTAGTGAAGGATTTCCGTTATTGATGATAGTTATTGACTGAATATACACTATACCTATATTTATGATGTATGCAGCCATTTAGTTAAGTGAAAACTGCAGTTCTGGTTTTCATTGACAAAAATTGACAAGCTCCGACGTCCTCCTTTCTCACTGATTTCAATCTTTATTGCATTGATCCTTTGTTTTTTAAGTACCTATTTGAATTTTTGATATTTAGAACTACCAACTACGTAACGAAACAAGTCAGGAGGTGAAACATTTTATAGCGGGGTGTTAAAGTTGAATGATACTTACCTGTACATGCATGTTCAAAAAGAGAAGTGAACCGATTACTATCTATACATAATGTAGAATAAAGCTTGTTGTACTTTAATTTCGGTATTTTGGTTGCAGCCTAGAATAATTGAGTATTTTTACTGAATGTATGTGCCCAAAGAGTATCATCTATATCAGTATTTTTATCTGCTGGAAGCAATTGCCCATGTTTAGTAGGAGTAGTTATTTTATATGTGTATCTGTTTACAAGGTAATCTTAGTTTTCGTAATTTATATATCATATATATATAGGTAGAATTATGTTCTATTAAGTGGTCACGTGCTTCCTTGTATTACTTTGCTTCTTGTTTTCGTCCAGTCTTGAATTGTGTAAAATCGGCTCTTTATTCTAATTACAGTGTGTAGTTAGGGTTGTGTAACATTTTCTAATTGTAGAAAATATCCTTTCGTAGGTACTACATATAGTTTGCATAGTTGCATGCATAGTTGATTTAACTATAATTTTTGTTCCATATAGTATAGCATATACATAAATTGAAATTGAAATTGTGTTGGCCTTATAATTATTGCACCTTATGATTTACAGTAATGGCCACAAGACCATTCCAAGCGGGTGTAGCGGCCGGTATTATAGGTTATGATCAAAATTTTGAGCCACATACACGTGCCCGGTCGAATACATGGCCATGTCCCAGACCGGAAATTATCAAGGAAGAAGTGGAAGAGGAATCCCCCGTTGATATTCTTCTCAATTCCAATAGTCAACAGCAGCACAATGCTCTACAGCTGAATCAACTCCAAGGTCCTGGACCCGGACCTGGTCCGGGTATACCAGGTCCAGGTCAGCAGCAACAACAACAACTGAATTCATCCTCTCTGGGTCAATCATCAATTCCCCCACCAATTCCAGAGTACTCTACCACCACTACCACGTCCAATACGTCAAGTCCTGGACAGGCTGGGGTGGGGGTGAAAAAGTCAACTAGTTCACGGAGAAATGCATGGGGTAATATGTCATACGCGGATTTGATAACTCAAGCCATCGGTTCCAGTCCAGAGAAGCGGTTGACGCTCAGTCAAATCTACGACTGGATGGTCGGCAATGTTCCTTACTTTAAAGATAAAGGAGACTCAAATTCTTCTGCCGGCTGGAAGGTAAGCAACAAAAATTCAATTGTATTATATAATAGCATTAGATTTTATTATATTGCAGTACTTTCTTGGAAGACATCATTTTCCTTTTATATCTACCTATTTCATTTTAAATCATCATCAACTGAAAAATTCAAAATGTGAAAAATACTTCACATAGGCATGCATACATTTGTACATTTATTAGGCAGTCAAATATTGTTGACCGTCTGCGTCTGGGCAGTCAACTTGGCTGTATCACCTGAATCAAGATTCTAATTTCTCTTATCACGCATCCTTATCGTAATTCATAATATAAAATTGACTTGAAACTTTGAATTTCTAACTCTAGTGTAACATTCATCCAAACCAAAGTTAAAACCAACTTTAATGCACACAGAACCTATACTGTTATACTGTGTCATATGTCTATATTTTATAATTTATTGAATCTATAACAATAGCTACATGTGCATCAAAACTTAAATTCAAAAGTTTAAGTCCCAATAGAATAGAATATTGCTCTCCTTTGACTTCCATATACAAAATAGTTTCAACGTTCTTTGACTTGGCTTGTATTTTGTTCTTGGTCGTCATGGTCTTATTTGAGCGGAGCCTTTTCTTTTAACCTTCTTGAGTCTCAGGTCTCACAGTGTCATACCATAAATCTATAGTTAACTATAGCTCTATAATATATTTCTCAAGTTTTAAATTCGTCCAGAGCAGAGTCGTCGAGAGTATTGTCGGTATCGCTCTTGTAAACGTTCCTCTAAATGTCACTAGTCAATTCAGCCTCTCAACAGTTCGACGTCACTGGACTGAGCCGATAGAACTGAGAGATACACGCATTATACACGCTTTAGATATTCCATCTTCCAGACTATTCCATATTCCATACTCAATACAATTGTATTTATTCACTGTTTCACTCAAACTTGAGCCTTACGTCAGAGGAGAGAATACTGATAATAAGAATACGACTCTGACAGAATATATATAATTGTACACAAGAAAAGAGAGCGGGTAGATTAGGATTACAAATACAAAATTACAGCACAGCACACACACACACATCACATCTCCATCCTCTCCATGACTTGAAATTCAAGTCTGGCTCAATCTGAAGTTGTAAAGTTTAAAGCACTCTGTGTGACCCTGTCCACTCTACCTCTGCCTGAGTAACTTACACGAATAATACTTTAAAATTAAATATGAGTTTGAATAATTATCATTACTATAAGAACAGAATCAATTTCTCGATTATTGTACTCTACACTGAACTTATCGACATCGTAATTTTGTCGTCGGCGTTGACATTTAGTGTCGGGTTTCAGTATCACTGTATTTCTCAGTATGTATTTGGATTTCAGTCTGTTATAGCCTACGTTTGAATTAGATTCAGATTTCCTGTGGGGTGCTCCGGAATACTGGTGTTACCTACCGTATTTTATTAATTTGCAATATTTGATTATATTATTAGTGATTTGTATTAGTAAGTGGTCGGACTTTATCTGCTGTTGTATTCACTTTCTACGTAAGTCCTATGCTACTGAAACCGCTAGTATTATTGAGTATTGAATATGCCGTATAACTTTAACAAGATGTGTGTTTTTGTTTTCTTGCCTTTTTGTGTCTATAGGTACCTACCTACCTAAGATTTGTGGGAGTACCATTATATTTTATATAATATTAACAGCTATCAGCAGGCACAAGTTAGCCATCAAAAGTGTTGAATTTCAATGCATACCATTTTAATTTGCTCCATTAAGTATTGTAGGTTAACGTTTAGTTTTACAATTTGACTTGCGATTAGCACAATTATAGCTATACATGTAAAGCATACTTGACAGCTTTATGAAATATTTAAAAAAGAAAGGATTTGTGTTCATATACTATGGAGTATATGCAATCATAAACGAGATACGACTCCTTATATTTCTAATGACGCAGCAAAAATCATCAAAGTTCATTAAGAGTCCTATTATATTATTTTTAAAATCCAACTTGCTGATTTATTTAATTTTATCTTCCAGCTCTCGTTCTTCATTGGTTAGGGATTTATTTATGAAATACAGGGTCGTCAAAAAAATGTTCATGTCATGTCATAAATTGTATAATATACGCGGCGTGTGGTGGTCTTTATAGTGGTGTCAGTCAAAGTCGGTTTGCTCATATTAAACTATTCAGATGGCCATAATAAGCAGTAAATATATATTACTTTCTTGACTCCAGTCTTTTGACTCTGTGTAGGCTGTTCTGCTCATAAATTTTTAAGGTGAGCTACATCAACGTAATTATATTCATAATCAAAATTCTTTAATGGATGCAGGTGTAAGGTATTCCTATTACAAATATTTTTACCCAGAATTTACGGATTCGGGTGTCTGAACCAAAATTCTTGTATTTGTGGAAAATGGAATGTAGGAGTAGGAATTATGTGTATTATTTTTACTTTATAATTTTATATTTAAGAAAAAGTATGAAAAAGAAAGGAAAACTACAAAAATGAAATGTGAAGTATTAGTGTATAAAAAATCCTCGAGACGCGACTTCATTGAAGTCATTTAAAAATTTATAATTGTCTTGTGTCTAGACACCAACAAGTGACGTCACTCCCGACCCGACACACACTTTACTGTATGGAACAGAACAGAGAGAGTATTAAAACTGTACTTCAGTTATATTCCTTCTTGACTATACGCTGTGTTTTCTGCGTCCGTACAAACGTAACAGGTCCTACCTATTCAATTTTGTTCAGCGAGCTTGTCTGAATCTGAATTTTTATTACTTGCTGTTAAATGTTAAATTGAAGTTAAGGGCCCTCATGTGTAGTAGATCTGTAGATGTCTATCTGACTGTAATTACGTGCCTCTACATATGGACACATCTTATATTTTTTTTTAAAGTTTAAGGTAGTGGTAGTAGTAGCATTTGTCAGGCCAGTTCTTGTGATCAATCTTATAGTTATGTATAGTTGATTCTGATATCTGAATTTTGTTCTACTAAAGGTACTTGAGTGCATAGTGCATGCATTTTACATGTCTACATGTGTAGGTTTAGGTGCCTATATACAGCTCGTACACGGCTTGTATTTCGTAATACCTATGAAGCTAACTAGTATTAAGCCTTCAACTTCAACGACTTCGGCTTTTTGCTCGTATTTTAAGGGTGTATAGTGTTATACTGTGTGTAGTAAAGGAGCAGCAACAGAAAAGAATAAATACACACACACACACACACACACACAAAAGAAGAACTGCAACAAGTGAATGGACTCGTAAATTTTTTTTCGACTTTTCCAGTTGAAGTTGTAAAAAGTTGAACCAGGCAGGCTTTGACTCTGGGTTTTTATGATTTCATTATGCTGTATGATATGTATAGGTCTTCATTGGTCTTCATGCACATCCCATATAAGCGGGTAGATAATAGCTTTTAACAATTTCATCAGTAGACTACCCGCCTATTTTATGGAAAGGTAACAGATTTTACACTTCGGCTTCGTTCTTTGCATTTGCGGTGGTATAGTTCCGTAGTTCCTGAAGATTTCTCTCGTGTGTGGGAGTTCTTTATGGTAAATATAACATGCATATAGATAGCTACATATAGAGAAATTATTGTAAGTACTGATCCGTTGCCAATACCAATACATATGTAAATACCAAGTGTAACCTGCCTACCCGTGTAGGTGGGTAGGTAGCTATAGATATGCCCGTCTCCTTTGCTTTGTAATGAAATCGTGAATGTGATACGCATGGCCGAGGGCATGTCACGGTCACGTCATTTTATATCAGGAGACATACGTAACAGTATGAAACAGGGAATCTCCAACTCCCCACCCTTACCCTCCCAGCCTTCCATGAATAAAACCTACCAACACATCTTTCTAAACACACTGCAGCAATAATTCGGACCACGGAGAACAGACGCTGCTGCTACGCATATACCACACCTGAGAAGGGTATGCTCAAATGAAGTGTCATAAAATTGTAATATTAGTTTGTACCTAATTTCTTATTCATTTCATTGACGGGCTGCAGACGAAAAAAAATTTACAACAAGCAAGCTCCAGAATATCAGACTAACTATATATTTTACAGAGCGTGTTCTTGTTCTCACTCTGCGAAGCCAGCCAGCCAGACATACATAGAATAGACAGACAGGCGCGTATGGAAGAGGAAGAACAGAATGCATTCATAAATATAATATTGCGAGTTGCAAAAAGGACTATTATCTTCCACTATAAGTACCTATACCTTTCGTCTTTGAATCTTCTTGATGAAATACATGCAATCGTTAATCGCTTCATTCCGAGTCGCATACCATAGCGTACGGTGTCTACCAGTACCAGTCACATTGTCATTGCCATTGCCATTCCATCCCGTTGCAATAAAATAAAATTTAAAACTTAAGTACTCCAAGACGTTTTTAATTTTTTTTTATGACAGAGTTTACAATCACAATTACAATTATTACTTTAAGTACCTATGTAGTACGTCTGCATCCATAGTAATAATTATATTAGGTTTCACGGTTTACAATTTGACGAAGTATATTATTCTATATATATATATATGAATTTATAATTACAACTTGCACTATGCCAACTCATCTTTAATCGTTACTCTCATTTAAAGCATTTTTTCCCCAAGAATTTTCTAATGGTTCAAAGTAGACTTACATATTACTATTAATTTTATGATTTGAGTGTGGTAACTATATGTATAAGTAGTTCGTACAGCCTGTCTGGGTCATGTTTATATATATGTCTGGCTCAGATTAGTACATATATAGATGCTCCTCACGCAGAAGCGTTATTGTAAAAGGTGTGCGAGCGTAAACTGTTAATATTAGCATTACATTGGTGGTTTGATTTTTGATAAAATAATATTTATATCATTGCATATAATATAGCTATACCTATGTAAACAATATTTATATTATACGCTCCTATTGTTTTTTCCGTTCCGTTCGTTGGATTACGGACGCACACACACACCGCGTAAGTAGTAAGTATGGACATGAAAAGTAAATAACACAGTCTCAATCTATACGTAAGCGATTTTATTGGAGCCTCTTTGCACAGATAATTGTCTGTTTTAAGACTGAATCTCTCTCTCTATATATATTGCAAAATATTATAAAAATGTAATTGTGTTGTTATTGTAAGGAGAGCAATTTAGTTTATAAGACTCCGGTAATGATAACAGGAAATATGTATGAAATACCAAAAAATTGTAATTTCCAAGTACTGACCATAGTTTGTAGTAGGTAGGTATAGGTTGTTAATTATTATGAATAGTTGTGATATTTAGGGATCAATGAATGACCGGACCGACAGCCAGGTCGCGGTCATTCTATAAATTCTGTAGTTCGTTCCCTCTTCATGATTTCCTATGTCTGGTTTTTTTTGTAAGGGATGTTAATGATGAGTTTGCACAGAGATAGTACATGTCATCATCATCTTGCAATTCTTATAAACTGCTCATAAAATCAGAGACAGACGAGAATTATTGACAGATCTAATGCCTGCTGTGTATCTACGCACTTTCATTTATTTTGTTGGTAACTTTTGAAGAATTAAAGAGGCTGCTGATCTGATATTTGATCTCTACACCAAGAGTCATTGCGAGTGGCAGGGCAGAGCTTAAATAAATTTGAATTTATAAAATAGTGTCTGGATTCTTGGTGTTCTCGGATTGTATTACTGTATCTATATTCCGGCTGAAAAAAAAGGAAATAGTTAAAGGAATCATATTATCTCCAAAAAATTTACATCTGCTTTTCTGTGCAGTACCAAACAATAGAAAATAAAGAGCTCTACTACTTTAGAGGAAGATATATCTAGGTAAATATCGTTACTGTAGATGCAAAGTGGCCGTTCTCCAAACGCAGGTAAAAGTAAAGTGGCCGTTCTCCATCCTTTACTAAACGCAAAGTGGCCGGTCTCCAATCTTGTTCAAACAGGATCAAATTGGAGACCGGCCACTTTGCGTTTAGTAAAGGATGGAGAACGGCCACTTTACTTTTACCTGCGTTTGGAGAACGGCCACTTTGCATCTACAGTAACGATATCTGTATACAAATTCATGATTTGCTTTCGTATTTCGTATCGGTCTTTGACTATTTGACTACTGTGCAGTCAGTAGTTAGTAGTTGGTTGTAGTTGTCGTACTTTCGTCTTTCTCTCGCAGTTGAGTTGGTAGTGGAGAGGAGTAGTAGGAAGGAAGGAAGGATCGGAATCACGTGTTCATGGAATGAGAACATTTAACTAGATAGAAGTAGTCTGTACAAGTTTAGTGTGGAGGGATGAGAGTTCTATGAAGACGCACGTTCTCATCTCACAATTCCTTCTGGTTTCAAGCTTCCATGCAGGTAGGTACCTTTCTACCTACCTACGTAGTATTTAATGTAGGTAGTAGCATATCGCCTCGGTACCGCTCTGGTGCTGGTTGGTCTTGGTGGGAGTAAAGTTTAATGCTTTACAATTGTGCGGGATTTTCTTTACATATATTGAAGCACGAACGAGTACCTACTTACCTACTCCTCCAGCATGAGGACCGACAGATCCACTATGAAACTGAAAAGAAACACACAGGAATGATGATCTACTACTATCACTATTATGCCAATGCCAGGGCAAAGAGCAAGCGACTCTGAAAATCTCGTACTATTCACATTCTCACTTTAGTCCAAGTCCACAATCGCTATTACACAGTGGCTTACTACGCACACATAAGATAACTCACAATTAACCTGGAATGGTAGTTTAAATGTACTTTTAAAAGCGCACATCCCTCCCAATATCAATCCTTTCTTGAGCACATTATTAAGTAGGGGTATTTGCATTATATTTTGTACGTAATCCATGAATCATTTTTTTAACATTATTATGTATTATTATACACCTACCTAAAACGCAACTTACCTATTCAAATGTATGTAATACATATTAAAAATTAAAAATAATAGCATTCTTGCTTTTGATTCGATACTTGTATAATTTAGCCTGCGTGTGTATATTTTTAAATATCCAGTAGTGTATGATTTTGATATAGGTGTCTGTGTGAAAATGTGAGCCATCTACTGAAAATGTACCTGTCTATAAAGTAGTTACATGTCTGCTTGAGTTTTTGCTTTATTGTTTATTACGCAGAAGAGAATTTCAACATTATATAGGAAGTTCATATTATATTCAAGGAAAGCTTATATAAGCATTGGTTTTTTGGTTGCTAGTTCGTAGTTTATATATTGTATATATACAGAAATGTTATTATTATTCCTGGACGATTTTTTGATGTATTTGGTACTATTTGGTGTCGTCGTAGTATTTTTTGTTGTTGTTTCTAGTGTCTTCTTGTATATTCTCCCTCAAGTACAAAGGATGAATGTTGGATTTGTACAAGTATCTTCTTATCTCATCCTTGTTATTGTCAATGCACCGCACCATCACCCTCCCTTCTTGTCTTTTTAGAATAACTGTGACGATGTGGATGAACACATTATGTATAGTTTACAGTTTATTTACTTCTCTGTGAATTCTATAGTGTTTGTAATTGGCTTCGTTTTGGTGCTTATATTTTAGGGTTTTTTTTGTCTAATATTAAAGGCTCTACATTTGCTTTTGATGTAGTGTGAAATGGGGAGTAAAATCATTAATACATAGTTTCTACTAAATGATGGGCTCTTGACTGACTCCTTAAAGAAATCCACGACAAAGGCTGATCTGATATGTCAGTATCATAAATTCATTTTATTTTACATTAAAGTTTATTCGTGGGTATGTACTTAGCTGTCGTATAGTATATAATATTTCTTTCCAACTTTACATATAGCTCCATTTATATTTTAGATTGAATATTTTTATTGTATCCTACTATATAATATAAGTTTATAAGTTATATATATAAGTTTCTACTCATAATATATACACTAGTAGAGGAAGTGGGTAGAGGTATGTAGCTACTTTTACTTATGAGGCCCAGGGTATCATCTTATTGTTAGTATACACCTATAGTGTAGAATGTGCTGAAAGTCCACAATAATTTTGAATATTTTATGGGCACTTTTCCTTTGATTTTGCATCAAGTTTTAGTTTTACTTTTGTTGATCGAGATGAAGCCTTGCATTTTAAATTTTAATGGTGGTGGTACGAAGGAATGGTATTGCTCCGAGGGAATTCAAATGATAATTCCATATAGTTAATTTACGATGCTCTATATCACATAGGTATACAGGTTCTTGCATTTCTTAGTATATGTGAAAGGTGCCTACTATATGCTTGAAGTCGAAGTTCACTATACAGTTTATACTGACAGACTGGACTGGACTTGTCTTTCACACAGGCACACATACTGTACATATACGGAGCATTATTATCATTAGGTAAGTAGGTAGTACAAGGAAGGTACCCCGTGCCCGACAGACAGTCAGTGCATTTTTGTGAGTTGCAAAGTAATAAATTGAATGCAATATGCAATATAGGAAGGCGCTAATATGCTAATACTAATCGTAACTTTTCTCCTCCTCACCTCAATCTTTCGCCTCTTTTTATTTCTTCCTTTTCTGCTGCCCAGTCCAATATAATGCAGGGCTCAACTTAACTTAATCTCGTCTCCTATATATGAATCCACACACATCATCGCATCCCATCGACTTCTTCTCCTACATCTGACTCAAGCTGATTGAGGGATATTATACAGACTATGGGCTCATTTTTTGTTTTTTGTTTTTTCGTGGATGTATCTTGACATAGGGAAATGTGTACTGTGACTCTGCGTTCCTTTGTGGGATTTAAGATTTTTAGCAGAGCAAAAGTATAACCAAAACCCAAATCAAAACCAACATCACCAAGCAACCAACCAGTCCCAATCTAAATAGTAACATCAATATCCTCACTTGCTGTTACATACGCATATCTTAGCTGGGAGAGAGATGGGATGACAGAGCATTGGATTTTCAATAAATTAAATAGGCTTTTTGAACCTTTTTTCCTCTTGGATAGGATAGCTTAAAGTTTAACATGAGGAAAACTATTTGAATTTGATGGTTACTTCCTAAGGGGTCACTCACAAAAGTTGTGGCATGGTTTATAGATTATTTGACTTGATAAATGATTCAGTATAGTATATATGCATTATTTTTAGTTTAAATTTTTTTTTTGAGTTCAAGGATTAATGGGATGGAAAGAGGGAGTATTTCAAACATTACATTACCATTAATGGCTTCTGTGTATAGGTTATTTTTATTGGATTGAGATCAAGGAAGCTAGAATTTTTTTTTTTCAATTAATTTATGAATTATCCCTGGTCGGGCTAGTAGCATAGTGCAGTAGTAATTCGTTCGCAGTTCTCTGCTAAGCTAAAAGCTATAGGAGTTTTAGGTTTATTAGTTGGTCTTGGTCTTTGGATATTTTGCACTGCTGTTGCTGCTGTTATTAGTGTAGGGATAGAAAGAATCTGCAAAGACCAATCTACCAGTGCATAGTGCAAATTTCATATTGCGGCTCACATACATACATATGTGTGTTAAGTAGTATAGTGCAATTTTATTTTGTATGTATATTTTATGTATAGCATCTTTGCGTAGTAGAGGTACTTTATGAAAATGAAGAATCTTAATGCTCAAAGTTGTGGATTTGGAATGGTTTATAGAATTTATTTTTTTTTGCACATCTTTAGACGATTTCATTCTGCAAACAATGGTGTGTTGAGTGTTCATGGCATCAGTATCGGTATCGGTATTGGTGCGGTGTCTGTAAGGTCATAATTGTGTGTGTTTGAAATATCGTGTAAGTAAATGCTTAAGCCACAAAACTAAAAGACTAAAATCACTCCACAATATTATATATCTCTCTCTACGTACTACTGCGCCAACATTTTTGCGAGTAGAACAAAGAGAGGGAGAGATAGAGAGAGAGAAGGCAGGAGCACATACACAGCGTAAGTTTCTAAGAAAGAAGTCAAGACAAGTCACCACATGATGTTTTAATGGGATTCTAGCACACGCTTCGGGACAGTATGTATCTATACAAATTGTATAAAGTACGAGAAAAAAAAGATGTTAGATTTTTCTTGCATGGTACGCTATAACGTAAAATGCCGATGCTTCTCCTCCTACTTTACGTATTAAGTGTTGATATGTGTAGAGTGCGGATACATTCAATATAATTATATACAGTCTTGTGGTTGTCGCAAATGAAAAGTAGATAATGAACATTTTTATTTATTTTAGTGAAAAAATTGTGGATTTTTTGAAAGAAAAAAAAAGACGGCGGAGTAAAAATACATACTATGTGAATAAGTAAAAAGACCTATTATGTGAGCTATGTAAGTTGAGCTAAGTTTAGGTTTTACTTCAAAAGTAAAAACGATTTCTGTACTCATCATGAATCCCTTGTTACTTTTTTTTTGATACAGCAAAGTTGGAAGCTGCTAAATGTTTAAAAATTATTTTATATACAGTGTGTTATATGAATTAATCTACAGCATTAGTATAATAATACTATTACTGCATATATATTACAATTAAATTCCTCAACCTCTCCCTCCCTCTATATTCTACCTACTGGGACTGACAATGAGATTGAAAATATTTTAAGAACTGACTGACTGTGGAGACTTTTCCTACATATTCATTATTAGTGGAGTCAGCCAGCGTCAGTTGACATGAGTCCTTTTGCCCTTCTTCTGTAATAATTGTAATAATTATTATTGTAATAATAATAAATGCTTAACAGAGATTTTTGATCCATTGCATTCCATTGCGCTCCATATATTTTGATTTGAATCTGAATCATCGACACATTAGATATTGGATTGGATTGCGTCGTAGCATTCTGCGGGTAGATTAGCAGCAGTATGCATGAGTGTACTAAAAAATGTGAGGAAGATAATATAATGTGTGCATATACTAAACCTATCCAACTCACTAGGCTTACATGTAATAATTGTAATAACAATAAAATTATAATTACACATATAATTATTATTATGTGTAGCTATATATTTTTTATACAGCATTATTAAATGGCTCTTCTAAGGATCATAATGATAATGTATTGGATATAACTCCTCTACTTACAATACTCAATTAATAGATATTTTAGATTCTACTATACAGTGTTATATGATACGTGTTCTATGTTGTTTAAGTGGTTTGTAGGCCGGCCGTCGTCGTCGTCCTCCTGCTAACTGAAGTGCTGATATTCGTAGTCATATTCGTATCATATTCCTGTAGGGATATTATGGGGAAGGTTAACCGCGTTAGTTAGATTGATGTATCGCAAGTGTATGAAGTATCTGAGTATCCCATCCCATCCCTTTTCTATACCATACCATACCAATACCATCATCAACTATCAACCAACATCATCATCGTCTTCTTCTGTATATTATCATGTATGTATGTACTGACTGGTCTTAGCCAGATATTTGACTTTGGCTTTGGTCTAGTCAACTACTAGGAGTTGAATTCCTACTTTGGTTCAGTAGGTACCCTTTAGTTTTACTGTACACTGCATAATATGTGTACAAGTGATATTGTAAGAAGTAAGGTAGGTAGGTAGGTATACGGTATATAATCTGTAGTATGTTTATATTTAGTAGTAGTAGTAGTAGTGGTAGTACCTGCCTTCGCTCGTTCTCATATCGTATCGTCCTCCTGATACTGATAGCTTACTTTGGATGGAGATAACAAGGAGTAAGTAGTCAGAGTAATGAGCGAGTGAGTGAGTGAGTGAGTGCAGCCATCATGATGATCATATTTGTAGGTATGCAAATACTATAATGCAATGATCTATACAGTACAGACATTCATAGTGTGAGTGCGAGTAGTATATGTAAGGAACCTTTTATATCTATATATTGGGTTTGTATTTTGTATCTACGATTTTTTGTATTTGTACTCATTCTGACGTGTGTGACCTCATTGAAGACCATCATTTTTCCTGATTCTGGTTCTGCTGATGCTGCCGTGCTATGATTCTAGTAAAGCTATGTGATGCGATGTGATGTGATCCCATCCAATGCAATGCAATAATGTGATCCTACACATATGCTAGATAATAATATTAGGTAGGTACCTATCTATACCTACAGACACTCTCAGCAGTCAGCAGTACATTTGCTATGCTAAGCTGATGCGAAGTCGAACGAACGAACGAGCGAGCGAAGAAGTGATGTCGATGTGAGGTGGTTTGGGTCTTTGGGTTCTCTATCTATATATATCTACTCTCTGTTTAGCATGTATTTTATAGATAGGTATATGTAGTAGGTAGTGATATTCTATGATTCCTTTCAGTCGTAGTTCGTACGTACGAATATCTTTCGTGTGCATAATATATTATATGTATGTACAGCAATCTCGTTGGTAGTGTTTCTGCGACTGTTAACACTGCAAGCAGGGAGTGCATACAGTGTATGTATACAGATTGAATGTCGTTGTCGACAGAGTCGAAGTTGACTTTAGCTTCAAGAATTGCTCTGTGCTCTTTGACGATCTTGACTTGGGCTTTGATCTATAGCTTAGTCTTTCTTGGCGTATTGCATGTTAATGTTGTGTGTCGCACAGCACGGTGCGATTACTATGGCTAGCTAATTCTAATGCACACTGCCTACTGATACTAGTCCCACACATGATATCAAGCGCCGGAAGAGCGGAGATGTGAGGCTACGTAATAATATATTTATAGGTGACTTAAAATTAAAGTAATAATGTATTAAATCAATTAAATGGTATTGTGGTAAATAGTTGTAGTGCTTCCTAAAATTTTTTAAATTATTAATGTTAATCCCTACGGCATGTTACATGCCGCAACTGAAGAAGAAAAATTGCCGATCTCCAATTTATACTAAATGCGAAATTATTGATCTCCATTTTTTGACTTAAATAGTGTATAATTTGGTTTTTGAACTCGATAAGAAGTAATAAAAGCCTACTTACTTATTTTTCGGAAGAATCTTCTAGAATTACATACATAAAAAAATAGAAATGGGCAATTTTGCTTTTAGTTTGAATTGAAGAACGGCAATTTTGCAATTTCGTGAGGATTGGAGATTGACAATTTTGCTTCTTCAGTAGCGTTACATTGTTGTTTTGTAAACAGTACATAGCTGTATGTGGTAACAATCTTCTTGATTTATTTATTATTTTGCTGGACAAAATTTAAATCACTAACAAAAACTGTGGATGGTGCCATGTGACGATGTGTGTAGCAATTATTCATGTTTTCTACGTACTCCCATGCTCATACAAAACGTATATAATATTCGAGAGTGTAAACGTTTATTATCATTTCTGATATTTGCACTGTTTCCATTGTCCAGCAGTAGCACTGCATTCACAAAGTTAGATTACAATAAAAATATACCTAAAATACTTTAACAGTGTATAGCTATTGTAGATTCCAATAATTTAAAGCGATATCGGTCTTTTGCACAATAATAATAATGTATGTATTTCTCAATGAAGAATTTTGCAATGTTTGTATTGCTAAAAAAAATTGCTTATTCTTTTTCTACAGACAGATCTCTATATACATAGTAACATAGTTTGAACATTGACCGGCGACCGGCATCGGATGATCATTTCTGTACAAATAGAACGACGCACATTACTACTACTACATGTGCAATTATAGATAGGCACAGAAAATATTATGTCCTCATAGATTATTATGTCTTTTAAGCGTCGTATATTTATAGATTCATAATATGATGTTTCTAGTTGCCTACATAGATAGTAATTCATAGTGGAAATTAGAATGTGCTAAAAAATTGTTTTTGAATGGTTATGGCACTACTCGTATGGAACCACATGATGTATCCATCCTAAATCACTTATCTTCTACACCGGTAGAGTATAAAATAGATACAGACCTCTTTGTCTTTCTCTCTTGGTTTTTGAATTTCGAAAAAAAAAATTATATATCAAATTGGTCTTGCATAAAAAATGCATGTAGGATTGAAGAATATACGTATTCCAATCTCACTCAGTGGTTTTTTATCCGACTCTCTCAGTGAGTTAGAAGGAGTAGCCATAGTCGTAGGTAGTGGCACTATACTCATAGATGTAGCAATTTAGTTTGACTTTAATGGCTTGAGAGTTAAATAAAAAAATGCAAGGTTTTATTTTTCGCACATGACAAAGGAATGGGTTCAAATTCAAATATCACTACTTGTTATATATGCATAAAATATAAGGATAGGTAACTCTGTTAAATACAGAAGATGATGGCACAAGATTATATTATGTATGTGTAAAAAAATATCCTTACACATATTATCAGTAATTTCTTCGTTCCGTCTGATAACATTAAAAATGCAATCACCGTACTAGTTTTTATGAAAATCATTTTTATTTTATACATTTTTTATGTGTACTGGTTGGTTATGTGGAGCTTCATTCTATAAGATTTGAGCAGGGAAGAAAATCAAATCGAAGGATAGGAAGATGAGGGTATGTTTAGTATGTAGACTGAAGACCGCACATAGTTAACCGTAGAATCCACTCGTATCAGTATTCCCGTACGACGTAAGTACATGTGCATTCGATCATGTGGAGAGTCGAGTCGAGAGTGGATGTCAAGATTCTGGATCTGAATAATTATAAAGTCAGCCAGGTAGTAGGTAGGCATATTCAAGAATACAAGTCATGATATTATCTGATTCCAAGAAAATGATGCGGAGAAATTTTTATAAATTTTTAAATTATGTTCGCCATTCATTCGTATGGAAATACGGATACGATGAGCTGTAGAGATAGACATTGTGTGCGTATAAATTGAATTAGTTTGTACTATGTAAGGATTGTTGCTCTATTGCATTGTACACTTAAGTGAGCATGGATAATTTTTATAATAATGTGTTAAATGTCAAGTGTAAAAACTTGAACTGCAATGTTTTTTAATCGCTGCCTAAATAATGTGTATGACTCTCACAGTTACTTACTCACATCATAATCATGTTTTTAACCGAACTAATAATGCAATGGTTACAAAAATCATGGAACTATTATTTTACTTTACCTCTCTGAATTTACTATCATTTCTCGGATTTGCGAGTACAAGCAAATTTTGGAGGCTCTGTAAATCTATTAAATGCTATTGAAAATAAAATTTGGATAGGAAATAAGGAGCAAAAGGAACTGCAGTCATATCCATAATATTTTCTTGGACTAAAAGGCATACAACTATATACAATAGGTTTATACACTTATTTTAATTTTTTTTTACATAGGATTAGGCATCGAACCTATACTATGTATTTACCTGGGTAGGTAAAATAAATTATACGTTAATATGAGTGCAGGTTTCTGGTCGTATTAAGTTGTATGTAGTTCGTAAAGCATGTTCCTTACTATACCTTATACTTTTCTTGTTTTGCTATATGCATGCATTGACGACTATGGCCCATGGTTTCACATCATTACCATTGAGGTTCAGAACCACCCTCCCTGGAATATAAGTATGAGTATAATCACTTCAGTAGCTATAATATGCTCAGCGTATATCATTGCACATATAAAGTTAAACTTACATGTATAATAATACGTATTTTCAGTAGTAGGTATAGGTAGAAAAAGGCGTACGTGGGGATTTGTGTTTACAGTCATATAGTGCCACACTGCAGTTGGAGTTGAATGTAGAGTGTGAGGAATTGCAACTTATTTCAATGGCACTTGCTTCACACGTCTTCTTCTATCCGTATCTGCGGTAAATGTCCTGGTCTTGGCATGACATGTAGTAAGTATGTAGCTGTTACCTTGATCTTTTTTTAATCACGCTATATAATACTACATTCGAATGCCAATGCCAATCCTATATCATAGTCTAGTAAATCTGGGAAAAATACAAAATATAATCTATAGACAAATGTACAGATATCTAGTTTCTAGATCTTCAGACAGTGAGACAGTCTTTTACCTGAATCTCTCAGACCTCAGACAGAATCATTCCACGAATCAGAATCAGACAGAGTCAAACAAAATATATATAAGACATATTTGATTTTTGAGTTTGATTTTGTTCTGTACACTATTATCATTTTCGCTATAGTATGAATGGTCTGATATAAATATGACAAGGCTTGAAATTCATCTTCTGATTCGTGCTAGTATAGTACAATAGTACCTGCTGTACTATACTGGGATGAACTCTCAGAGGTCGAAGAGTACAGTACAGTACTAGTTATAGTAACTAACTGATATCAGTACCATATTAAAATTATCTGTTGTTCATCCTTGGGATTACAATAGCACAGCGTATGAGTATAAATATATGAATATGAGTCTTAGAGAAATGTACATTTAAGAATACATTCTAAAACAGACTAGAAATGTATGGTGGAAATTTTGCGGTCATTCCACCATTTCCTTATCGTGCTAGAATTCTTCTGTACGATATTATGAGCGGGCAGAATTAATGAAATCAATATACTCGAGTATTTACATGAGAATAAGACAAGTCTAACTCAAAAGTTGGGGAATAAACTCTAAAAGAACTTTCTTATTGCTAAATGAATGATTGACTGACTACTGTGCTCGGTTTTTACCATACCCCAGCTGATGTTGCAATGTGTCGGCCATTATTATCATTGTACTATGTATTATAAATTGCGTAATTTTTATCGGAACGAGAAATTCATTTTATACCTTACCTAGTAAGTATACGTCTGCACAGATATTTATAAAGTGCGTTACTAATCTATGCTAAGCACCTATGTGGAGTAGTGCAGCAGTGGCAGAGGGTAATGGTAATCTGGTTTGGCTAGAAAAGATTTTTATTTAGCTCTGTAGATATTGTTATAGGTAAGCAATTTATAGATGCTATCTTATCTTATGGTGTGGTGATATGGTGTGGTTGTATAATATACTTTATGACTAAAACGCACATTATTAGTATACACAGATAAACTGTACTGGTAGTAGTACTCACTACTTATGCCTAGGTAGGTAGGTAATAACGTAGGTTTTAAGAACAACGGAGCTATGTGTACTGGAGGGCTGTTTGCAGGTAGCAGTACTACTACTAGCCTATTAACCGGCCCTTTTAGAATCTTACTTTTGCCTTTTTGATATAACTTATGCATTATATTATGTTGAATGCCTTCAGCCCTCTCAGCGTTAGTTTAATAGAGGTATATTCTATAAGTACCGGCCTGTGTTCGTATAGGTCTTACTTACTAGTTAGTGGGTGCATAATAAGATTATTATATTTTACGGCGCAGTTAAGTTTTTACCTATCTCTCTCCGCTTACACACTAGCACACGGAAACGGGAATGTGCGTGCCGTTTTTGAGTTTGAATGAGGGATTACTACTACAACATACTTACCTACATATTGTATAGTAATAATTATTCCGTTTTCTATTGTATATTGCTATAGCAGACTATACAGTACATGCACACCTCCGTATGAATCGACATTAACTCCAGTCCAGTGTGTTGCAATAATTGTAGTTTAAAATGAAAACGAAATCCCAGGGCATTTTATTCACCGTATCTGTATGTTTGTACTGTTTGCAAAGTGAAAATTCATCTGAAAAATGCATAGGCAAATATTTACGCATAGTACAGTTCAGACGTACTACCTACATCTGTAAATACAGTGGAGTAGTTTCAGTATAAACTTGGTGAATTAAATTTATAACAGAACAAATTGATGTGTACATGTTATTACGCAGAGTAGAAATTCACTTTTCAAGTATTTGATCTTATATAGATTGACACTTGAATGTAAAATTATGAAGAGCATAATATTATTAAGTTTTTTTTCTGTTAAAAATAAATAAATATAACTATGCTTAGTAAAAATAAGTTACAATTTGCACATAAATTTATTATAATGAAGGCAGGTGCCTATAAACAATATGAGTCCAGATTAGCATCAAAAATATTATACTGATATAGGTAATGTGAGCTCACTACAGTCAGTCACACACACGCATTTTTTTGGCAGTCAAAGTCTTATAGCATGTAGTAGAAGAAAGAAGGAGTCACATTCGTACTTGAAGTCGAACTCTCCTCGTTGCATGTACATACACATGTGCTCTATGATATGTGTCGGGGAAGCGGAAACTTAAACTCATGCTGGCACACATTTTATGACTACTAACTTTTTTTTTGGCTTTGACTGACTTGATAGAATGAGCAGTGGTAGTAGTAGTAGTAGGAGCTGTGCTGTTTTGCTAATAGTAGACAGCGTGTGTGTAGTGTGTGTTTGTGTAACGTAACGACGACTAAATAATGAGCCCTTGAAAATTCATACGTTCAATCGGCTCTGTGACCTTAGCATTAAATTTCGTGTGTAGAATAAGTAGTTGACCTTTACTTATACCTACATATAGACAGTGTATAAAATGCGTCCAAGTACTAGTACTGCACGAATCATTCATGCCCACGAATCTGGGTATTCATATATAAAATGTAGCCATCCTTCCATTTATCCATATGGTGTTTAAATTGATGCCAAAAAAATGCTAATAAGCGTCCCACACCTTAAAAAAAATTTAAATCCAAAATTGCAAATGTTTCCTTCACAAAGTCGTTTTAACATTTAACATCAGCCATTTTGATTTTACGCATGAAATCCAGACTGGAAAAATAATCTAATCGTAGCGCAGGGCATAATTTATTACTTAACTTGATTGATTTTCGAAGATTACTTATATATATTTTGAATATATTCACCATATTAAACTCAAAACGAAAGGAAGTCGTGGACTCTCGGCTCGTCTGTCCGTATTAAAATCTCAAAATTGTAACTCCTTCTAATTGTACATTTTAGAGCCTATACAATCAGTACAGATAGAATCCACATTGAACCCACAAATGTATAATTATATTTTTATTATTATTATTATTATTGTTGTGTGGCACATGGTAATAATGGTGGAGACTGTGACGTCAAAAAAAAGGATAACAATTTGAAAGGAACGCCTCATGCAATTCGACTATTTCGCTTGCTAATGTATTTGATGAGACAACAGTTTTTACTTTTGGGGATATTTTTCAGCACATCTGTCTCGTGTGATAATAAAATTTAATGACTAATATAAAACTATAAATACCTCCAGAGAGAGAGAGAGAGTTTCTTCCATTGCACTGTAATGTGTCTGTCTGTATGTCTGCAGTCATTTTTTTATAATTTCAATTTGAAAGTTTGAAGTGTTAAGTATGCAGGAAACTATGCAGCTTATCGTTAATAGCTTGTGCTAGTAATAATGTTGGTAATGATTACTACCTATGACGGTACGGTTGTACCCATCTATGTTTGTACTCTACGCACAGGCAGTATCTTACATACATAGAGCGACGTGATGTTGTGGTATGGTTTGATATTCTTGTTCGGATATATATTACTACTTGGTGCATAAAATTTAGGATGATAATGTTAACGTATAGAACCTAAATAAATTGCCATATTTTCATATTTTATTGTTCGGGTATTTTATTCTTGTTAAAAAATTCTTACGTACGAGTTTGTCGTGGAGTATCCCCTTTATTATTTTGATGACGGGAATATGGGCAACAGTGCAACAGTGTTTAAAAGCCTAGCAAACTCTATATTGTAAATAATGGGCGAATAAATGCACGCTTGATGCTCTTGTTCTCATGCATAGGTACTTTGTTGCAAAACTGCTACTGCTAGCCTAGCGTTATCGCTATTACTGTCGTAAATAATTGTAATCATTGTGCTGAGGCAGAAAGCAGACGGTGGCATTATTTTTTCAGTAAGGAATTTTGCATATTAAATTAAACTAATATAAGCGGAATGAAGATATATGTCTCAAGACTATTGTTTACTAGCGTTGCTTTAGATTTGTACTTGATTAGATAGTTATCAGTATCAGTGCAGTTGTCGACGGCGAAAAGTAGACGTTGTTGTTGACATCGTCTACAACATGACCACCACCCCCACCACCACCACTTGTCTTACCTACTTTGTTTGTGGTGAATGATGAAAGATATGATAATTCTATGGACACATTTAGATTTACATTTATAATTTTTTGCGTAGTTGTTGTGGTTGTATAAATAACACTCTTCTATAAGGTGAAGATTGTATTATTTTATTTTTGTGATTTTGATGGGCTCTGATTTTTTTGATTTGGGCTAAAATAATCTCACATTTTTATGTTGGTTAGCTGATAACAATAATAAAGGTTTCCTAAAAAGGGGAGGGGGCTAAAAATTAAATTTTGTGGAATGGTAGACAAGTGTTGAATCTAACACATATAGAGAGAGAGACACACACACAATGTCACGGTAACATTATTTTTGTGAAGAAATTTTCAATTTCAAGAGTCCAAGTCAAAAGTGCGTTAAAAGTTTGTGTTTGATTTGTAGTTGAAGAAGAAGAAGAACAATCACAGACAAGAAGCTCATAGTACCTACCTAATTATTTTTCAGAACGTGCACACCTACATACTTAATGCAGGGTTTTCATTTTGCGTTTGTATTTTTATTTCTATTTACTTCCTTGGTGTGGTAAATTATAATATAGCGTGTTAAATTTCCAGGGACTTTGGCCCGTCCATTTAAACACCTACCTAGCTATTGTCGGGATACAAAGTCGAGATACCTGGGCAAGGTGTCCAAACCCTGCCGCTTCCATTTGATTGCATGGATATGAAACTATTTGGACACCTTGCCCAGGTATCTCGACTTTGTATCCAGACAATAGGTATTCCCAATTTGTAGCAATACTCATGATATCTCGATGAGAAGCCTCATTGCACAAAAATACATTTTATAAAATGTGAGTTAGTTTTGTGGATGCAGACTGGATCCTGTGACGTTTCGTCGCTCTGTCTCGTCTGGACTACCACTATCTTAATCATAATCATGAAAGCAGTATTAATAATTCAGTACTAATTTTTAATATTTAAAATAGGGGTACGGATTATTAAAGTGCCTATATAGTTTGCTGCTATGATGGTTTTGAAGTCGACGTTGAAAACAAAATTAAATTCATGAGTAGTAGACGATCATGATAAATTTATAAATAAAAAATCGGAGTTGAGTACACTGCATATTATTATGATAAAGCACAAAGTTGAGCGTCTAGGACCAAACAAGGGCTGGTTGATGGTGGTGGATGGGCTGAGAGTATGGTGTGCAAAAATTAAACAAAAGCTACTACATAGTGAATGTGCCTACTTAAAAACTCACTGGTCATACATTAATTGGTGATGATAATGATTACTTGGAGAGTTTTAGGTTAATCTCAACGCCCATAATACGGCTTTGACTTATTTGCTTGGAGACTAGCTAGGAGCTTCGCTATACATAGAAGCTGGACTAATTCTCATTTCCCCACTCATCCTCACACATACAGATTGAACTCGCCAAAAGGAACAGAGTCAAAGATGAACTACTCTCAGCTGTGAATTAGCATTGTGAATCAAATACCCTGTAAAATTTTTTTAAATATATAATATTATATATAAAAATAAACCTTGTTGCAAAACGTAGAATTTATCTATTAACTAAATTTCTAAGGTTATATATCTAAGTTTGAGTATCAGAGTCAGAGCCGGAGCTACCAGCAAGCCACAGAGTATAACGTCAAAGAGTGTCTACTGATCGCGTAAAAATATATCTCTATCTCTATCTCTCTCTCCTCTGTTATCATGAAGTCATTGGAAGATTTTTAACCTCTTTAAAATTCCTCTTCTGGTTTGGACTATGTAATTCACAGGATGGTGATTACTACTACTGCTATGCACCTCTACCTATAGCCATCTACATATTCATGTACCTATATCTGTATCATACATACCCAATCCAATCCAATCCAACAGTTCTGAAGGAAGATAAGTATGGAGAATGGAGAGCATATGTCTCAATTTTTTTCTATTTACTTGCCAAGTACCTATAAAGTAGAGTAATAGGGGTAGGTAGGTAGGTACGCATGTATGCATAGCTTGAGTGTATTACGTATATAATTGTATATGTATTTAAAATATAAATAGGTTTACATGGATTATGGATTGTACTGTGATTCTGAGTTGATGTGTGAGTTAAATGATGAGCGCCAAAGCCAAAGTAATGGAATGACGAAGGACTTTCCAAGTTGTGAAAAAGACCTTGGCTCACTCGCTCGCTCGCTCGCTCGTCTCATCGCATGGGATCGCAATGTACGGTAGTATACTGCCTCGCATATCTGAAGCAGAGTATCCCAGCAGCATCATCATCATCATCGTTGTTCATCCTTTTCGTTGTGTCGTCGTCGTCGTCGACAACTTCCATTTTCCATTCCATATCCTTATCAAATTTTACTCAATATGAGTAGGTACTTACATATTTTTCTACATAGGCTTCACAACGAATAACCAGAGAATATTCAGGGTTCTCTCTTGTACGTCGTTGTACGTAGTTTCAGTTTTGAGAACAAGTTAATCTTTGAAGTTTTAAAAGTTGTGTGCGTAAATATAAATTTAACTTGCGTTCAAATTCTGGTAAATGATTCTCAATGCTAATGTTGCTGGGATGATGGTAATGTTAGTGGTATGTAGGGTAAATACTAGATACACATACAGATGATGAGTATGTAAGTTCATTATTATTACTATTATTATAGGCTTCAAGTTAAATTACAAATTAAATACAAAGGTTGGGCTGGTTCTGATTCTTGTATGGATGTATATAACCTATGTAAATGGTGTGGCACTTGTGTGTGGGGATTCTGATTGCGTGGAGTGCATGGACGCGGAGAGCATAATGTGTAAAATCTAAAATTTATTTTGTGGGCCGATGATTTGGTATAGTGTTAGTCTGATGTGATTTTTGGTAGGTCATCATGATGGGTAGCATCAGTATTAATTGTGTAAATATCTGCACAAATACCTATACGTGTTTTATTAGTTTTATCTTTCTACAACATCAAAAATATTATTTGCATGATATGATATTGATATAGCATGGCCTTCCTTCCTCCATCTATCTATCTCTATAATGTCATGCTCAGAAGGATCTGTACTGTAGAAGCAGAATTTATTAAATTTTTATTTTCATTCTTCGAACATATTATAGGTAAATTATTAATTCTAATTGTATCTCAGTATTTTTGTCACACGCACTCAGTATTCATACCCTAATAATGCTTGATTGAAAATGGCAAATGATTCTTTACACCCCATCCAGTCGTAATATAATATCCCCTTGGTTCATGAATTTAGAATTGTATCATATCTGATCGTGTATTTAAATGTGGGAAATTTTTAAAACTTGGTTACAGGGACAGAGGTATTATAGGAAACAATTATTTTATTTTGTATGAGGTAATATTATATTCCATTCCAGATTTATGAAAGATTTCTATCGATATCTTAAGAAAATAAATGTGTGTTAGTTTGTACTAGGCTCTTGGTACTAAATACAAATACATATTGAGAAAAATTATAATCTTTACTATGTACAGTAATAAAGTAGAATACAGATATTAGTATTAGGCAAGAAGTTAGATATGAACATTTATTAAGCTTTGGTGGTGGGCTCTCTTCTTGCAATATTTAAGGAGAAAGCCCTTTACATATATATGTACCTACACGTTTTTGTTAGATTGCTGCTCGGGCTTGGATTATGAATTTTACCATATTTTCTATATATATATATATTCTATAAGCACCATCTATACCAGACCATCATTTCATTATGAGTTCTATATTTATTTGCAAGGACGTTTGAAGTTTCCACTTGCTTGCTAGCTCGTCTGGTGCTGGTTCTGGTTGCGTTGAGCTTCCTCCTGTATTCTCCTCTATAGGCCGCGTCAGAGTCTACATTGTGAAGAGTGAATGTGAATAGTATTAGTTTTGGAGGAGGAACAGTTTTGTCAATGTTAACTAGCTTCCACTCCACTGCTGTGCTGGATGGATATAGGGATAGATGATGATGCTGTAAATACTATCACTATATAGGTATTGGAGCTTAAATTTTCATTTTCCAATGGATATTGCATGGCTATATGGCTATGGTTATGGTTGGAAGTTTGGAAGTTAGAATACACTGATATGATGATATACGGACTGGCGACCGGCCGGAGAGAAAATGGTTGGAATTGGTTATTATGGGGCACACATATTTTAGTGTTGTTATAGGGTTGTAAAGGCAGTCCTTGTTTTCTTATATGATTCTGTCACAAGGATTTAAGTGTATAGGATGCTTGGCGTTGTTAAGTATTAAGTAGCTGTGGTCCATTTGTATATTAGTAGGCAAAACTATCATTTATGTACTTATTGGCCGTCGCTCTAACTAACCTATAGCAAACCTTAAGCCAAAAACTCAAAAGTAAAGTTAACATGTTTTAGCTTTAGATTGTAAGTTTTGAGAGGATTGAGGTACTGACTGGGAGGCCGGAGAAGGGAAAACTACACCTATACAAATTTTTACTGTCTGTAATCGGACTCATAATCAGTGAATTTTAAATATTTTATTTTAAATATAAAAATCCTACCCAATCCTACTCAAAATGGATTACATTTTTTTGTGCTGTTATAATTTTTGCTGCAAAAATATATGCATGTGGTTACATATTAAGAGTGTTATTGTTATACATTTATGCATTACGTAGTTCTTTTAGTACGTTCATCTTTCGTTCTCTATTTTGTTAAAGTGAAAATTTTAATACATTTAATTTAACTTTAATGTTAATTTCTTGATTTATTGTCTTTCATTTTACTCCACCGCATACAAAATTTCAAGAAGGCCATTGAACAAGTCCTCTTGACTAGGCAGATCGTTGTAGTCTTTCGTACTTGGTTGTATGTAATTACCTATCAATTTAATGTATTTAGCAGTGGACGCAGATTTAGTATTAGTCGTATGGTGTTACTCCAGTAACAATGATAATGGTGTAGGTGTCTAGTAGTATCTACTGTCTGTCTTTATGTAGAGGCACGGAAGTTTGTCCGTTGGTTGGTTTAATGGCTACTACATATTGCATTATTGCATCGCATCGCATTGCTGGATATGGATTCTGGATAGAGCTTGAAAGTTTGAGCTAAACTTTTTCCGAGTCATTTACACTGAACACTGACAATGAGTAACGGTCCTGAATTAAAACTACTAAATGCAAAGTAATCTGTCTGGTAGAGTCTAATTGTGAGCATTCTCACTTTCCCATAGATATATCTGTATAAGGCACAATGCTATAGCTATTAAATTTATAACTCACCGAGACAGACAATAATTATGATGATTGTTTTAGCTTCAACTTCTATTTTAAGTAAGTATAAGTAAGTTTCAGAGCGTTGTTGAAAGGAATACGACTATTTATGTTGGTAAGGAGCATGTACTTAAATGTGCAGATAGTTGACAGAAACTGGAAGTTACGAACCAGGGAAACAAAAATGAAAAAAGAAGGTGACAAAGTTTTGGAGATATTTCGTATTCCAGTAGTTCCAGTGGATTTTAATTCAGAAGATCTGGAAAAAGCAGCTCCAACAAAAATAGTTTCAATAAGTTTTGAGTGTAGTTTTGTGCTTATGTATATTTAAACTTGAAAATAAATATAATTATGACATAGCATAATGTCAAAATTAAATTTTGATAATATATCTTATCCCTGTACCTTCCTCAAGGACTAAAAAAAATTTTTGTCTCTATAATTATTTCCGCTACTTTAAAAATACATATATGAGATATGGGTATAGGCACCGGTTCTTATGTTAGCATGGTATCTTATTATCATTGCGTAGGTAGGTAATAAAGAGTATACATAGTAGTTATTTTATGCTATTGGGGTAGCTCATGGTTCAGCGTCGATTTTTGTTTAATTACTACTTTCATTTTGGTTTTACTTATGATATTTGTCTAAATTTTGAATTTCGGACAACCCTGTCCATATATGCATACCAATGGGCTGGTTATTACCCAGTGGACTGACTGGCAATAACTCCTGAGTTTAGGTTCTATGGCTCTACAGTTAATAGTGCTCGTCTAATAGTCGTCTAATGGCCATATATGTAATTTTAAATTAAGCGCATTGCAACTTAAGAAAACTGGAATATTGTATACTACCTAATACCTACCCATTGCTTAAAGCCATGTGGGGTGATAGGAGGAAGTCATTTTGTTGTAAGTAATTTCTCAAGTGATTTTGTAGGCTAATCGGTCTAGGTTTAGTTTTAGTTGGCCTGAAACTACTTTTAAAAAAATGAAAATTACTTCAAGATTCTAATCTAATATTTCATAGGCGGGGATTGTTCATAGTTTTAGATATGCGTTTTTAATGTATTGCTAATTATATTAATATTTACTGCTTACTATAACGGTAAGTATATGGATAGTTTAGTAGCAGTGCTTATAACTTCTAACTTTTTCCTCTTACTGTTTCACACTACGTATAAAATTGGACTTAATTTGATGCATTTTGAAATTATAAAAAAAGTTCTGTCGTCTAATAACGCTCAAAAGCGGAATGCTCAAAAGGGAAGTAAGATATCTAGATTCTAAAATAATTACCTATGTACGACGACGTACACATTGAATTGTAGTAATTACTTGATTCAGAATCCTGTACGAGCTGGATCCTGAATCCCGAGGTGTAGTAATCTATGAGTGTAAGTACTACCCGGGAAGCAGACTGTTGTGTACGTAGTAGGTAGAGGTGTGAGTTGGTTGTAGTACTCACTGCTACATATACATGCCTAGATCCAAGTAGTTCGTTATTGTTAAGGAGTTTGATAGTTGACTATTAGTTTAGTTAGCGAGCTCACTCACACACACTCAACTAACTAGCCTGGGATGTATACTGTGTGGAGTGGGATCTCTTGATCTGATCCTTGATTTGGACGATGCGACGCGATGCTATGTATGTTGTTGGATGGGAATCGGGAATGTGTAGAATGTGTGTGTGTCCATGTAGTATAATACTTGACTATTTCCTTCAAAGTTTATGCTCTCTATTCATCCATATACAAGGCCCACTTACAGCGGGGGTGAAAAATTTAGGTGGCTCTTTTTGCAGAGATGGGAAACTCAATTAGAGTTTCCTTGGCAAGTTGAAATTTATCGAAACATTTATTCGATTTCCCGATTGACAAATAGGCGAGGGGGACAATGGGGTGTATGTAGGTACATTAGGGGATATGATTATAATGAAGGAATGGTGAAGATATGTAATTATATAACACACACTACATTATGTGCTGTCCGTATATATGTAGTTTCATTTTGGATGGAAAGCTAAAAAGAGGAAGTATGTATACCTATATCTAGGAGAGGGAAAATCATGCCATGAGAAAGGCCATGACCATGCTTTAAAAGTGGAAGAATGGGATATATACTTCTAGAAGTAGAAGTGAGTGAGAGAGTGAGTGAACGACCAACTCGTTTCAGACTACCGACACCGACGACCAACCCGGGCCTCGTGTGTTCAGACGAGAAAACGGGGTAAAAGCCTGGAACTCTCCATTTAAAGTTTATTGAAAATTAATTGCATGCTGAAACTCAAACGGAGACTTAAACTGTGAGACGATTACGATTACGATTACTTGATACTTTAGTTAATTTAATACTTATTACTAATTACAGAGTAGCCGTACATAATGGCACTTAGGCAGGTATAGCTATAGACCATGACTTAGACGTCAGCATTAGGTTTCTTGTGGAGATTGACCTTTTTATATTCTTGTCTTTTTCTTACCATGGAAATAATAGGAATTTCGAGGTTTTTTCCACCGTGGCTCTAAACGATGTTGTCGATGATTATAGCGTGGCAAGTAATGTCATGACATGACACGACATTACGTTCCGTTACACACACACCGGATTTTGTTTTTACATTTGACGGGATGCCTTACACTGAAGGATAATACATATATATGTAGTCCTCGTTCTTTGTTATGTATGCCTACAGAGGTATTGTTCTTATTTCAATTGAAAATGAACTCTGACTTGAGATAGCATTGGATTAGATCCCTTGTCACCTTTGTCAGGGAAATCAATCCATCCACTTAGCCATCTCCTGTCTCTCTCCCATGACGTGAGTATGTAGCTGCTGGATGGTGGATGGTGAACGCTCGAGTAGTTGCTCCTCAATGTGAAGTGGAAAACGTGAAAACAACTGTAGTATTAAATTATTAAATAACTATTGAGACACATTGGCTCGTCTTTAAATTTCAATTTCTATTCCGCCAATTCAATCATGTACGACATTTAACTTGTCATTTGTCATGCTCAATTTCAATTTTCAATGAAGTTTCCATGGGTGTCTGTCTCCCTCATAGTTTTTTATTATTAGTTCTTGGTAGGATTAGTGATGGGATGGGATGTGATGTGATGTGATACTCACCTTTGGATTGGGAGGTTATGGGCATAAGAGCTAAAGTACTAAAGTATTTTTCTCGTGGCTAAAAGATAAAACAATTTGTGCCACACTCTATTATCCCGTAGCCATTCTGATTCCCACATAAACCTAAAACTCAAATGTCTCTCTCAATAGGTACAGTACCCAGGTATCAAATAGGGAGAGAGACAGATTATGCTTATGTCTATATACTTCTTAATCGTTCCTTGCACTACACACACACACACACACACACACACACACACACAGTACTTTGACAATTTATATTTGATGAGCTAATCAGCCCATCCGTCTCCTTTACTACAACTATACTCTAAAGTCAACTTATGTAGAAACTTTTTATTTTTACTGTTGTATTCACAACCGCTAAAGTACATCATTATATATGTAGCGCAGCAGCCCGCATACCGTTTTTCCTACAGATAAATAATTACCTATATATCTGTCTGTCTGATAATTCTTGTTCTGATCGGTTTGGGTGATCCTATTTAAAGTTGTTAGAGTGCTCCTACTGTCTCCTTCGTTTTTTTTATTGCGCAATCCCGTATTAGGACGTTACCATTTCCCATGTATAGTTTATACAAGATACTATAAGCCAGCATACCAAACTATTTCATGTATGATATTTTGGGTATGAAACCATCATCCGCAATTCGCTTCATTTCCACTAAAACACAAGACTTTGTTTTGTATGTGTCTATAAAGGCGGGGGTGAATATTTGAAAAGTTGAAAACAAAATCCTCCATCGTGTGGGTATTCTATTTGAAGAAATCTAATAATCATAATTATGTTAGCATAAAAAATGAAATTGAAATCAATTTATCCGTTTTTACCGGGTATTACCCATAACATATTGGTGATAAGCATTTTTACTTGCTAATAGCATTTTTATACAGTAATATTATAATTATAATCTGCAATTTTTTAAAGTAAAATCTACTACTGGCCAGCTGATCTTGGTATATACTTGAGTAATAGTATTAATTAGAATTTAAAAAATTGTTATTTTTGTGATAGTACTATGGTAAAAATCAATAATGGAAATATACTTAAAATAAGAAAGTTTGTTTTATTAGGTGCATAAAGTACAATACAGTGTGAGTCAGTCCGTGTGTGTGACTTACTGATTGCAAGTGTGATTAGGATTAGATAAATGGTTGTATAAATCTTGTGTGTAAAATTTCTACATAATAATTATCAGTGATGATGATAGGGATTTGGGATTTGGAAATGAATAAGAATAATAAGTCATATATGCAGTGTGATGGTTTCTTCTTTTGGCTTTGGATTTTGATTGTGTGACTAAAGAGAATATGTAGATTTATCTATAGATTTTCTATTTTATTTATCCTTGAGTTTTGTGGACCCTTTTCTTTTCAAGTATAACTTTTATTTAAATAAGTAAAAGTACCCATCTAATGGTTGTCGTCTTCGTTGTCTGGTCTGTCTTGTCCTTTTTGCCCAAAATGTATTTGAATATTACAATTGCATCTGATGTAGCCGAGAAGATTATACTCTCGGACTGTGAAGATTGATCGGAGGAATAGCTGGATAGAATGGTTCAGGCGGAGTAGTATCCTTGAAAATCTCTTGAATATTTTTATTTTTAGAATCTCTGTATTTCCATTAAAAGGGTTTATGATTGAAGGTCATTTGACATGCTGGAGGAACTCTCCTTCATGTACCTTCTCATTTAACCATGAACCATTAGTATCTTCAGATAAATCTTGAGTAATCATATAATATATATAAATCTTTCAAGTCCTGAGACTTGACTATTGAATATTTTCACATATTTAACTTGGGCTCAACTTTCAAGATTCAACATGTCAAATTTAAAATCGACTATATAAAGGACCACGGATGAACTGTATGGCCGTAGCATACCGTAAGTGTACTCTAGGTGGCTTCTTCACTTTCATTTAACCATAGAACACTGTCAGTGGGAAGACGGCGGTTCGCGGCACAGGGAATTATTTTGTGCTGGAGTTGGAATTGGAAATTTGGGAATGACCACCACTATTGACTATAACTATTCCAAAGGAAATCCTAAATGGGCTATGCTAGGAAACGAACCAAGTTAATGTTAATAATGATTTACTTTTACATTTTACTCCTTAGGAACTATAAAATATAATTCAAGTAACTTTACTATAGGTCATAGGTTGGTTATAACGCTTGAAATCCCCTTTCCCTTTCCTGTATGTAGTATAGTTCTGTGGCTGCCCACTGTCTAGTATTTGCACTCGGCGTCGGCTTTGGCTTCTGATTTAATATCCATGAATGTTTCTACCTGGAAGACATGAGGGTGGTATGTTAAATGTAGACGGCGGGATACGATCCTGAAAAACGGCTTAGGCATAATATTGTACATGCCTAAGTATACCCACATATATGTACCTACCCATGTACGTATTTTCAAAGAGCGGGAAGTGGGAAGGTTTTGGCATTGAAGCGTTTAGATAGATGTATGACGACCAGTTATGAGATTTGGTTCATCTATATGTAGGATTTAATAGTTTGGTCATCCCGATGGATGGTGATGGTTTTGGTGTGAAAGGGTACAATGGGCAGGCATTATGAGGTCTCTCTGCCTAGTACTTTTTGCTACGAAAAGAGAAATTACCCACACATATATACCAAATTGTATGATATGTTAGAGCATTGGAAGGTAGTATACAAATTGGTTGGCAATTGCATGAATGCTCTCCCTATATAATCTATATCCAGTCAAATCCATATTCATGTAAATCCAAAGTTTGTTAAAGTAAAGCAAAGTGAAGTACCCAAAGGATCAACTTTCCTTAGTAGTCTCACTACTAGTCAGTCAGTCAGACTCTCTATGAATTGAGAAAATGTACCTCACCAAAATCCAATGCCATACTCTCATCATCCTCATCCGCCACATGACATGAGCACATGACATGATTATGTATTTCAGTATATATGATATTTGCATATGTGTACATCCATATAGTAGTATGATGAGTTATGATGGAAAGAAGATTTTGGGTAAAATTGTAATATTCCTGCCTAGTCATCATTACTTTGAAGTTGTACAGTCTACATATATATATTGGTTTTGGTGTGACCTTTTGAAGTTCCCACCTGGGTGACAGAACTTATACTCTTGCTCTCAGGATTTCAAAATTTTTCGACTATTTGGTCCTAGTCCAGACTAGTCCTCACAAAGGGTTTTCCTATATGTCTGCTCTGTATATGGATATGGTCAACTTATGTATGCATTTCAGTGCGTAGATTTCATTTTCATATACCTTCTAGCCTACCTACACACATACACGAAGGAAAGATACGTCGGCAGAGTTGTAACCGGACATTCACTCCCGGGGATTTTTCAAGGCCTAAAGATAAGTACCCTTACGCCTAAAATCGTGGATACCATTTAACTATACTCGTGTCGTCGTGCGTGGTGATAATCATAATCACGCAACCAGGGCTTTTGAAAACTTTAATTTGAATTCAAATTACGTATTGATTTGGTAATAGGAGTTTAATATGGAAATGAACCCGTGATCTAGATCCGTGGTTTTAATATATATTATAATACGTAGAAATGAATACTTCCTTAAAAACTGTTGTTTTTTTGTGTATGTTTTCGATTCAGCTAAAAATGTGAAAGGTATGCGGGTGGATAGAGAGGCCAAGGCTGCCATTATTAACCAGATGATCCAATTCCGAGAATTCCTACGGAAATAAATTTTTGTATTTACGAATCATTTGTACACACGTGGAGAATGATTTCAACTTCAGTGATTGTCAATATCGATATCGATTTGAATCGAAACTTCTCCAGGCTGTTTTGGTAGAAAATAGGGGAAAAAATTAGGTTGGTACTTAGGTAGTTACTCTTATGCTATGGATTATGGATAATGGCAGCGACAACTGACACGATGAGGCTCTTCATTTCCATACTGATTGAGGTTGGGATGACGACATATTATTATGTATAATATCTGCCGCTGTAACTGTACATAATAATTGCCTGGGCTATATTCATTTTTGATAAAAGAAGTGTTCTAAATTCTAAATGTTCCTCGTTGTATTGGAACGAGCCTATACTTCAGTGTTCGTAGATATCATTCGATTTTCATCTGCAGTTTGGGGGAAAAAAGGGGCAACTGATGAAAACGTTTACACATGTCTGTTGCAATCTGGAACTGAACTCCTTTGTTTGAGATCCTGAGTGTGTTCCGGTGTGCTGCTGTGTAAGTGGGATCTCATATCCCCTTTAATATAACACAAAGCTTCAGTAGGTGGTAGAAACGGTGGTTTACTGCCCAAATAGCTAAGTAATATTAGCATAATGCATACCTACATAAATGATGACGCAAAATTGTGTGTTGTTTGGTTTCCGTAGGATTTCAAAAACCTCAAGTTTCAGACTTTTATTTTACATACATGGAAAAATAATAATTGTGTGAGGAAACTGAAAGTAGTCAGATGTTATTAGTGTCATAGTATCCTCTATTCTCTGCATGTGTGCGTTGTACATAATATTTTTAGATGAAAGATATAGTGTATGCTTTAGTATAACTATATAATAAGGCCGGTGACCGAGATTGGTAGGTTAGACATGAAATGAGGTACAAACAAATGTGTTAAAACATTGAAGAGAGATTGCTCGTCGACCATTACATAATTTTCGCGGGGTTTCTGGTTTGACTGTATAAAAGTAATCCTCTGTAGTTATATTTTATTTCAAGTGTTCCGAGTTAAGATAAGTAGAGTATTACCAATTGTCATTACCTCACTCGGACTCTGGTCTGGGAGTTCAACTTGCAAGCGAATTGAATTCGATTCTAAAAAAAGATTAGTAGTAATAAATGTATATCGTCGATTCTTATAATGTCACTCGAGAATTGGGGTTTTGATTGAAATGAATTGAATGGCTTTTGACAGTCATAAGTACGATTTGATGTAGGTAGCGGTAACTAGGTAGTTGAGCCGACATTTATGCATTTTTGCTGTCAGTATCAACTATATTGTTTTTAAAACTTTTATTCCGCATGCGTGTTTTCACGTATGTGTTCATCCTTATTCTCTGTTAAATATTAACCTAGCTACAGCTACTACCATACCTTGTTCATGCCCAATTAAGACAACTGATGTACTGTAGGGACAACCGAGAGTGAGGTCTAGCAAGGATAAAGCTGTCGTTCATTTGCATGCAAAATTTATCCTTGCCAGACCTCACTCTCGGTTGCCCCTACAGTAATGTGATGGGCGCTGGTCAACTCAAACTGCGTATTAGTAATTAGTCTATAAAGCAGTGAAATAACTATGTAGATCTGCAAAATACGTAGGGACTGAATTACCTGCATGTATGAACTTGTGATTTGTGATGATGACAACTAAAGCCTATGTTAAAATTCATTGAAATATCCAGTTGTAATCCGTGAATGTCCGAGTACAATAAATACTGAGTATTCGTATCATTAGTATCTTTGGGGGTAGTTGTAATAATAATTTATTGTAATTGACCAACACTGGCTCTATAAAATGTTTCCTCACCTTTACGCTAGTTATGATATTGATAATACGAGTTCAAGTATAGCTACGTTTTAGTTCTACTACTTACGATTAGCTTTGAATCCAGCCTGTAAAACTATAAATATGCTTTGATTTTATTATTGTATATTTTATATCATACTCTCAAGCTTTTCTATGGATATATGGATTGGATTCTGTCGTCGGTTTGAACTTATCTCACTTTTTGGTTGAGGTGGGGAAATGTTAAATATACAACGATTTATAATATTTGTACCTGGTGAAGGAGAATCCTTTAATTTTATTTAAAGAGGGTTTGGCTCAATATTGTATTTAGTATTTTATTCGCAAGTATCAATCCACCGATATTGTATGGATGATAAACAGATGAGCGACATATTGGAGTATGAATACAGCGGCCGGTCGCGGTCCGGCTGATACAGGAGTGTATCATAGGTACTGTACTTTAGAATGCCTATAATTCTCTACATAATAATAATGTATAATGTAAGTTACGCAACTTGCATTTTTTTCCAAAGGGTCATTGGGTCATCCACTTTTTTTCTCTTTGATAACAGCTAATCTCAGGGGTTTCAATTCAAATGAATACGAATCTGAATACCTATAATTATCATTTTATATATCATATCTCATAAAATATATATTGTATGACTATTATTTTTGATTGTACTATGCGCAGTAATATAATTGCAAATGGGGATGAAAATGGTATAATTTCAATTTTAAGTGCCATTTGTTTTTTAAATCCAACTTTTTTCTCTGACAAGGTGTTCAAAAGTTGAAATTTCTCCACTTCAATTTGATCAGGGTTTCACACGATGAGATGGGATAAAGGTAATGGATAACCTGCAGTTTATTTTACGTTTGATTATGCACTAAAGTAGGGAGCTAATAAAATTAAATTAATATTAAAAATGCCCGAGAGAGTTACTCCCTTCCTGCATTGCATTGCACTTTTGCATCGGTTTCTGTAGCTGGTGCCTTGAATAAGCCTGTACCACTATACTACCACCACCGCGGTAGTGGCACTGCATCACGGCACAGAAGAATGTCTGTGTCTGTAATCTGTGCACAACTTGTTGATCCTGTATGAAATAGTGCTCTAACATAAAAATCGAAAAATATACTTGAAGTCTATGCCATGTAGGCACAATCCGCTTTATTGTGTCGAAAACGAAGTACTGTAGTTCACAGTACTGGAATGAGTGTTTAAATGTATCAAAATCAAGGAAATATTACTACGAAAATTGATATTATGATTTATTTATATCATTGCTTAAGCATTCGTAATGTCATCTTATATATCATGAAAGGGTAGTCATGTAAAGGACTTATACTAGCTCTCCAGCACTAATCAAAATCTACGCTGTGTAAAGTTTCAATTTGTGAAATTTGACAATTTCCAATTTATCTTTTTCCAAAAATGTGTATACTACATACATACAACTTTCCTTTGAAAAACTAATGCAGTGTTTGGAAAATAATATAGGGACACCTTTCTATGAGGTACAAGTGTACAAGTACAATCATATGCTTTACACCTATTAATTTAATTTTGTAAGCATAGAATATAGTATAGATTGGTTTCCATATTACAACATTAACAACAGAATTCCCTGTATTAAATACATCGGGACATAATATTATACACATGTATAACAACGGCTGTGAATTTCAATTTAAAATCAATTAGGTCCAAGTATGTCGTTATTAAAACTCTCTCAGCTCCTACACACCACGCACACGTCGAGTCTCATGAACAAGATTGGAATTTTGAAATCCTTTGAGTTTAAAACATTTAGAACATCATAAATGAAATCTAATTACAATTATATTGCTCGGATGCCGGATGACGGATGAAATTGAAAATTCAACACTAAAGTAGATCTGTATATGCCTACCTCAACGTCCCTTTGTGGTTTGTTGTACAATATATAGTATGTAGCCTATCTGTAAGTATAAGTACTTACCGTATATCCTATAATAATGCGCGGGTCTGTAATACTACGCGGGTCTGGGAGGTCTCTGTTTGAATAGTACGCGGGTCAATTTAACACGCTATTAAACAGCAGTACGCGGGCCTGTAATACTACGCGGGTCGATAATAGTACGCGGGTCTGAGAGGTCCAAATTTGGATAGTACGCGGGGCGTACTATTATAGGATATACGGTACACTGCATTCAACTGCTCCATTCCATGTCCGTGACCATGCTTTGATGCGGTTTGGAGTAATAAAGCTTTAAAAACTTCCATTTCCATCTAGGTAGGTAGGTAGGTACCTTGAAAATAATTCAAAAAACTATAAAAAAAGAACAACTTTTTTATCTTTTTTTTTCTTCTTCTTCTTCTTCTGTACAGGTGTGCACTTTACATTTATTGTTAGAGATTTCCATCATTATATATTGCGTTATTACGTGTGTATAAAGCAATATATGTAATGTAAGAGTAATGTACAATAAATGTAAGTACTCATACTGTCGCTCGTGGGATGCATTTGAGCAAGACCGGGAGGAAAAAATGTGGAGAACAAGAAGACAGAGAAGAAGAATATATGTTTCGCGCAGAGTGACAGCACATTCTTTGCAAGCCATAGGACCCGGAGGGAGAAAGAATAGTGGTAATTCTTATGATAGGTTAGGGATGTATAGTAGTAATGGAAAATGGTGTAATAACATCATGAAATCGCCATGATATATTGTAGAGCAAAACCACAGTGTACTAGGGCCTATGTTAGGCACTTACGTGGATCGTATATTGTATGTGTATTCCTCATATCCAGTCGGCCTGGCTCTAGCTCTGACTTTTTATTTGCAACTATTTTGCTTTTGGTATAGCTATAATAGCTTTACTATTGGGCATTTAGTCTATTCGATGGTACATGGTGATAGTTGATGCCGTTGTTGATTGCGATGCATGGCAGTAGTCATGGAATAGGATGTTGAACTTGGCATATACTTACATATGAGTAAATTGGCATTGGACTAGTAATAATGGTATATTGTATATAGGGGCAATGCAATGGTGACTATATTAGTATACAAAGTATAGTGGTCGGCGCTGGTTGGTAGTAGGAAGGAAGGTAAAATGTATTTAAGTAGCTCTATACTCGCAGTCAGTCTTCTTCTGAAAGGTACCTAACCACCTTCGTGTTGTCCCAGGTTATGAGCAAAATCCAAATCCAGTGAACGAGACGAACCAGTGAACAAACGAATGACTTTTTGTTCGCAACACCGCACAAAGGAATTTCAGACTGCTTTATATATATATGACTATGCTTGTTTGACTGGTTGGTAGTTGGTAGTATTGCATACATAAGATGAAATGTGGTACTAACCTAACCTACGTTCCTGAACTACGTGTTCCTCTAATTCTATATAGGTACCTACCCACTTCTATTATTTCTGATCTTGACATTTGAATTTGGATTTGAAAGAAGGAAAGAATAGCTATTATAATTATTATCTATACCAGTACCATTAGCATAGACTATGCAATTCTAATATTGCTATATTACTGTTAGACTATGTATAGAGGATAGTATAAAAAGTTTAGATATATAGAGAATAGTGCATAATATAGTTACCTAATTATTTTTGTAGTGCCAGGCCATAGATAGAGTTATAGAGGAGTGAGTGACAATGACATTTCATGAGGATAGGATGACGATGATGACGGAAAGTTTGGTATCTCACTAGTCAGTATAAAATAATATAATGGCACTTTAGTGTATGGTGTGCTATTTTATTGCAAGGCATTTGGATGGCATGCCAGGCCATGGACAATAAGTAAGTGGGAATGTGTAGACGTGCTGTGCAAAAAATAAAAAAGATTCCATGACTTGAGATGAGATACTTGAAAGAATAAATGTAATAATATGGAATATCCGCGACCGACCAAGAAATGGAATATTATCCACTCCTTACTACGACGACGACTACGACTGCAACTATACCGACCCAAGATATCCACATCCACGCATCGTTAAAATACTAATGTGGTTCTGCATCTGTAATTTTTAGGTTTTAGAGAGAGAGAGAGAGAGAGAGAGAGAGAGAGAGAGAGAGAGAGAGAGAGAAGAGTTCTATTAGTTTTCTGACGAGTCAGTCTCTGGGATATTATGTCTATGTTTCATAGAATAATAGTTAATGTAAAGCTCATTGAGTCCCTTACTGCACTTACTACATACGTTTCTGTTTCTGGTTTTTCTAATCTTCTACTGTAGTATAGTATTATTTTATATAGTAGTGGTGCAGTGATAGTCAAGTGTCTTTGTAGAGTCTAAACTTGAACGGATTCAGAAATGTATATATTCTGTACATGTTTTTTATTTATATTTAATTTTGAGCATCAACCTGTGTTTCTCATCTTGATCATGATCTTCTTTGTGGAGACAGATGAAGGAAGGCATAATATACGGGTTGTTTTGTGGAGGGGGTAAGACTCTGTTCTGTTCTGACTTTGGCTGACTATTTAAATGTAGTAGAAGTGGAGAATAATGTGTAAATGTGACTTCTGCAATTTCTGTACGTTCAATAATACACTTCAATGCAATGTACTTGCCAATAGGTAGATGTCTATATGTTAGGTATAAGTTTCTACGTATATGTGTAGATAATTATCTGCAAATATCAATGGTGAGTGAATATACATTTTATGGCGTAATCATCCCCTCTGACTGACTGCCACTCCGAGCATTATTAGCATTCACAAAAGTGTCACATTGAAATTGTTTGAATTGCTTCAATAATTCCAAGATTTTCCAGTATAAAACGGGCTCAGAAGAGTCAGTGAGTTGGGAGGCTGATCGAGGCTCACAAAAGTATGAAGGACTGTACCTACGTAGGTAGGTACCTTCTATAATATTAAACTACCGGATGAGCGGTGGAGAAAATGTTCAAGTTGGAGTTGAAGTTTATATACATAGTGATTGTGATTGCTGGTTATAAAATGATGACATGGTACTCGCTTCTAATTCTGAATAACTACCTACGTTATAAACATTAAGTATGCATATATAGCTATGTGTTTGAGGAGAAATAAATAATATAGAATTGAGATGATTAAACATAATTGGTTTTCTTGAGTAGCCTTCAAATTCTATATCTGTACTGTAGCTATGTTATGTCCACATGGATTTCCATGACATGACATTATATTGTATGGTATTGGATGTTGCGACATGTGACATAGTACAGTAGCTTCGGGTCTGTCTCCTACTTTCATAATGATTCTACAGCTCCTGCAAACTGTCATTATCTATAGTGGGCTTGATTAAAGATTTCAGTTTGTGAATTGCAAATTTTAACCGATATAATTAGTTGTTACTTTACTGTAAATGTGGACCATAGTAGGTATGAGGGAGGGGATGGGGGATATACTTTTATGTTGTTATAGTTATTGTGCGGTGTTATGCAATGAAAACGCTATAATACATAAAATGGTTCACTGGGAATGGAGTAACTCTTATAACTCTAGTTAGTAGTTAGCATTAGTTACTTTTTAGATTTATACACACACATATACCTACCTAGTACTTATATTTAGTTAGACTCGTCTCTAGAAACCTCTGGAACTAACCTAACGTGCACACTATGTATTTTGGTATTGTGTAAACTCCTATAGTTTCTCCTGACTTTTTTTCACATTTCTATGAAGATAAATTAAGACGGGAAGAGTATGTTAAAATGTGGATATAATTACGTATAAAATAAATGAGACGTATTGCGTAGTAGTAGTTTCGTACTGATACTGATAGTAGTTGGTTTAGTTTGTATTTCTATGTGTTCTATGTGTAGATATTTCTTTGAAATGTTTTCTGTAAATATTTCTAGTTTTCTACGGATCTATGGTCTTGAATGGTTTTAGTTTTGTCATTGTCATAATAGTATGAATATAGTGTATAGAATTGGAATAATTGAAATTAGGACGGGAATCAGTCCATTCCTCCAGATATTATTAGTAGTTGGTATGAAAAGAGCTCAATAGAACTGACAAAGACGAGGGAACGAGGACTAAAACTACATACTATAATGTATACATCGGTTATACTATGGAGTTGGAAGAGAATTTAGGTAGACTGTTTTATTTTATTTGTAGTTAAGTAGTGCTCCTAACTCCGTCGTACTTGATTTCCCTATAATAATAAGTTTGCACAACGTTCATTAGCTATTGTCCTCCCCATTGTTTTATTTTATACGTACTACGCTACAAGCTTGTAAACTCTCCATATCATCAGTTTGCAATTTCATTCCAGTCACTACATATAGTGGAGTACAAATGGAAAATCACGGATTTAGAACTAGAAACAGGAGAAGATCATTTACAGTCTAGAGACATTTCTATTATTCTTTTCTCTATAGGTAGTTTGTAACTTATTCCAAGATACTTTTGTCTATTGATCATGTGTGTGTGTGCTTTACTTTACTTTTGTTTCAAGTTTTCAAGGCTCAACTCGAACTCGTCTCGCACACAATCGTCTAGAATGATACAATGGAAATAGCGTATAAAAAAATGTGTAAAATATATATTATAGTATATAGTATATAGTATATATGGACATGGACGATGGGTAAATGTGTATGGTGGCACTATATAGTAACAAAGTAAAGGTTGGGGTAGGTCGAGTTGATGATTATTATTTTTTGAGTCCAATTTACTGGATTTTACTTTCATGCTATTTTTTGTATATACCTCTACGTTTTTACAGGGTTAAAAGCGTATAATATTTTTTGAGAATTATAAAGCGTGTATTTAATTGGGAAATCCAGGTAGTTTATAATTATGACTACATTTACCTGTAGTTATTATTCTGTACTTAAAAGTACAATTGTAGCGCCAGTTGTAAATAAATATTTACTTTCTCTTTTTGGTACTTATATTAAATGGGTATAGTTGTGTAGTTGCACATAATTAATGGTAGCATACTATAGGTTATACAGTGGATGATATACGGCACACGAACGAACGATATTGAGGTAGGTAGTAACTCCCTGCCTTCCTACTGTTTTCGGTTTCGCCTCGTCACATTCGTTGCATTTAAATTTGAGAGGAAGGAAAGTTGAAATTAAAAATTAATTTAAAAGTTTAGTTCGCCTGTCATGCTCTTCATATTACTTCACTAATCGTACTTATGAATCGTTAGTTTTTTTTTTATCAGTTTTAATGGGCTGCTATAAATTTCTACCTTGTGTATATAATTAGGTACATCATTAATTGTATATACAGTCTATACATTTCATTAGTTTAAACGCATTGCAAAGGATTTTAGTAAGTCTGGTTGCATCTCCTTATAGTATTATTTTTAGTGTGAAATTAAGTGCGTGTATTCGGAATTTTTCGATTGGGTAATGAATGAGAATTTGAGTAGATTTGAAAAAATTTAAATTTTATGTGAATAAAGGAACTTTTTTCTTTATTTGATCGTTGAATGACTTACGTGTCCCTATGGTTTGTGGATTGCAAGAGGTCTGACCAGAATCATAAATTATGATCAATTTCAATTTGGAGTTTTGGAGTATATGAGGAAAGTTATATGGTGTATTCACGTATTTATGCAAATAATAATAGTTAATGAAATATTCCTAATTCCTGGGATTGACTGTGTATTGAGATGCTATGAGAAATAAGTGAGTGGGAAGTTTGTAAACTCCGTCAAATTTCATTCCAGTTTTTTCCTCCTAAAGTTTATAGTAAATAGACGGAGTGGCCTTCAGCTCACAGTTGACAATGTACTCATGCGGGTATGTAATATGCTTTAATGGACGTACATAGTAGTACCGAGTGTAGATTGTATAAGGTAGGTCCGTATTTTCTGTAGATAGTTGATTATGTCGAATTCCAAAATTCCAATACTACGTAGAGCAATATAAGGTACGCAACTACAAGAGTCATGTAAAAGACGGTGACGACAACGAAAGGCGACGGTTCCGTTCAAGGTTTTCATTCCTTTTCTCTGCTCCTATTCCTTAAATTGTAGTATACCTATATTACTATTCCTAGATTGATTTTGTGATTGCTTGTAGGTGTGTATATAGTTAAATAGTTTCTATTGTAAGTAGTGTCATATTATATGAAGTAAACCCTCTCTCGTTCACGTAGCGTGTCATGGCAATAAAGGTAATCAATAAAATATTGGCCTGGTCGTGGTGATGTTTGAATTCTCGTATATTTTCTGCCAGTACCAGTAGTAGCATAGCAAGTAGCCTCCGTCTTTCTCTCTCTGGACTGGATGTCGACGTGGTTCACGTTCTGAGCTGTCGCTCTCATTCATATTCCGTGAAATCCTGTATATATGTGTGTGTGCTCTGGTTGATGATATTTGGATGGGATATTTAGATACGCCAGGACATATTTTTATAGCCGTACATAAGTACTCACTATATGTAGGCTTGTTGGGGATGGGTTCTTTCTCTCCTGTTTGTACTCTGTGTGTCGGAATTGGAATTTAGCACATGTACTCATAATAGAATATATCTATGAAATGACGATGATGATGATGATGACGAAGACAAGGCAAATCAATACTTATTAATAATAGGGCATATACGGAATCTTCTTGGGGTAGATACGTCGTTAAAATGGAAACTCAAGGTGAGGTGTATTTATTGAGTTTTCTTTGTCGTATGGTAATGTTCAAGATACCTACGCACGTATAGGTAAGTATCTGCCTGACTGACTTCATGGTATACATAAGCACTATCGGAAATCGGAAGTACATGAGCATCACATTCACACTGTAAAATTCAGTGGAAATAGAGAGATAATTTTGCAGAGTCAGTAAGTCGATTCAAATTTAAAATAATGATGGAATGAAATTATTATTGTGAAAGAAAGAATTTTTTTTGTACTGTATTTTCAAGGTTATTCAGTCAGATGGGTTGATGGGTACGAGCATCGACTTACCATTATCATTACAAAACTGGCATGTACGAAGGCTTTATTTATTGTCCAGGTCGGTTATTTTCTTGAATAGTAGAGAATGGAGAGAGATTGCATTTAAACATGTGAGCATACTTAGGTATTATATAGGCTAAAGTTGGAGTAGCTATAGGGAAGTCACATGAATAATTTATTATTAAAGTGGCTTTCCTTGTCTGATGGGAGTTGGGTCTGTTGCTGTGATGTTTCAGATAAACTAATAAATTTGCGTTTTGAATTGGATTATGAAATCATGGATGGAATCGGCAGCTAATAGCTTTAGCAACTTTGTAACTATATGATATATTATTGATTGTTGTGGGAGCTTATACTTTTTGTTGAATGTTCCATCACCATACTCTGAACACTACAAGCATTAAGAGAGGGAGAAGCCGACCTTCCTCAAATTCACATAGTACTATTCTACTATATATTATTCTATAGATTTAAGAAGAAACAATAGTAGAGACTGACACCTCTCTATTGTCTGTGTAGACCGCAATTCCCCCCCCCCCCCATATTTGCGGTATTTTTACAACCTGTGATGTCCTGAGCTAGGCATACTGATATACAGGTGTTAGTATTGGCTTGGAAGTATCTGTGTTGGGAGTTGGCATTTTTCATTCTTTGGAATTATACTCTTACAATAATTACTTAGAGGCAGCGTTAGAATTCACTCGGGATTATTATTTAATGTAATGAAAATAGTCATAATATATTATTAACATTACAAAAGAGACCTTTTTGTTTAGAATAATGTATATTTGCAATACTTATTTTTTGCCTGCAATTCGCTACTCAGTTCATCAATTCATCATCTCATTATACTTTATTATGTGGGTTATGAGGCGAGACTAAACTAACATAGGTAGGTAAGTACCTACCTGGGTCTGGAGTGCATAATTATTATATGTGTAGATTTTATGTAGATCCATGTAAAATTTAATATTACATAATAATTATATAACGATATGTATATACACGGGTGGTGGATACTGTCTCTTTTTTTACCATTCGATTTATACTGTTTATATGTATGTTCAATTAATAATTGGACAGACAGGCAGATACTTGGTTGTGTGGAAGCTTCGGATTTATGTAAGATCGGAGTTTTGATGAATTATAGATCTATTCAAATGTATCATGTAGCTAAACGACCAATCATCATCGATATTCATGTAAATGTCAATGTTGGGTGGACGTATATATAGAGTGATTGTGTCATGACGACTCTCAACTATGAAAATGAAATAAATGGTGGCAACCTGGGAATTGCTGAATATTTAAAGGTGGGTTGGTAGTCGGTAGGTGGGTACGATCGGTTACTACAGTTACTTCAGTCACATATTGCACAGCCATCATCTGTACCTACAGAGGAAAATATCACGTGAATCTATCGTGACAGTATTTCATACAGTTTGCAAAAATTGGAATGGAGAAGATATTTTAAATACTGATTATGAGGTTCATATATATAGTTACAATTAGATCTATACACATGCATTTATAATGAGTACCCTTTGCCCTCTGAAAGTATGTATGTAGACGGGCTGAGCTGCTACCCGAAATGAGGCAGGTCGTTGCTGTGTTGCTTTAAGAAAACCAAGACCGGTACCGGTACCGGTGCCGGTACATGTTTAAGCAGAAGGTAGCTAGGTGCTAGTTGAAAGAAAATGAAGTGTATGAAGGCCTTGAGATGAGGGACAACGAATAGAAAATTGAGCGTTTCATTCGGGTAATGTCGGTGGCAAATTAGAGGTAGAACGGATATATTCGGGTAATTCGAGGAATTATTCAGGGGTAAGTTTGTATAGGTATGTAACTACACTGTGAATATAGGTATGTACTCATATGTGAGTAAAGGCGACCGTCGGTTTCCTTTTGACTCGAGACATTCCCCATTAAATATCTCCCTATGATGTCCTGGCTGAATTGCAAAATTGCGAAATTATTTACAACAATCTTTTCCGTTGAGGTAGGCATAAAGGTAAGTATAGGCTGTGTGGAATGAATGTAGGTAGGTACCTAGGTAGGTAGGTATAGTCATGAGGCAGGGCATGCTTATGGCCTTCGCCTTCCGTAATAACCAACTTTTCCATGGAAATCGACGAATGCGACGACCGACGTAAGTTACCTACCTAACTTTCTCTCACTTGTGTAAGTACCTCACTCTCCATGAAACTATAGCCTACCTTGTGCTTAGAGTTTTCCTTCCCGTGTCCATAATAGCGCACACACGTACTTACTCAATTCCATTCGGGAACCGTAGGTTAGGGTTACTTTTGATGACGTTTTCAGAAAGTTCCGTACAACTCAGTTTGATAATCAAAGCTCAAGGTTGTACAACTCTCTGATGTTTGCATACTCTGTATCGAAGAATCTATGGACTCCTGGACATATATATATATACTTGTGCACTACATATTCTGCTCTCATGGGTTCAAGTATAATTATATAAATTACGCTTTGACTCTCTTTCTCTCCCTCTCTCTCTCCCTCCGCCTGTGTTAATTTGCTATATCAGAATAGAGTATTGAATTTACCGGTTCCCTAACCTGTGCTTTGCATTCAATTTAAACGAGTGTCGAATATAATTCCGGGAACAATTTGTGTTTATAGGTATGTCATATTATTCTGAGAGTCAGTAATCCTCATTATATTATGTGCTATCAGGATGTAGGTAGGTACCTACTATACGTGGGTTGCTCCCTGTTTTTTTTATGCTCAACTTCCCAATTCCATTTCTAAACTATATGTCTTCATTTATCCTTTATCACTAATTCCAAGCTATTGAGATGGAGGGTAAAATACAGTGTGTTAGGGGAGGACATGAAAGACAATTTAAGGTAGAGAGGTAGGTTACGTATCTGAGCTTATTTTTACTGGACTTTCTACGACGCAGCAGTATGTGCGCTCATTTTCATAATATAAAAATATAAAAATCTCGTGCCATACGAGTGTCATCAGGAGCAGTGCAGTAATGGCCGTAAAGATCAAGAGATCGAATCTATGAAGAGCGACATTGGAGAGCGACATTGAGCCCACTTGTTAGGTACTTAAGCATTATTATTTGTAAATAGTGGAGATATCTTCAAATTATATATAAAGAGTTTGATGCTGTGCTCCTTCTCCTCCTACTGCTACTCCTGGTGGTGATGATGATGATGATGATGTTGATGGTTATGTGAGTGTGATGTGAATGTGCTTTATAAGATGACGAGAAGGATGTGATGATGCGCAAAAGGCTCCAGTCAGTCACTTCAAGGTAAAAGTTGAGCGCTCCTTCTCCTTCCTTCCTTCCTTCACATAAGTTTCCATTCCACTCTACTATATACTACTTCTCCGATTCTCCAGCCTGCTGTTGCTCGTGTACGTGCTGTTGCTTGTCACTTGTCGTTGCCCTGCTCATATGCTTTTTGAGAAAAAGATTCAGATTCTGACTTTCTTATTTCTTATGACTATAACATTAGGAGAGAAGTAGTGCAATACTACCTATATTATACATATAGGTATTATCAGTTATTTGTGATCATCAAAATATACCATAATTAAATTAATGTGTAAAATTTCATATTATATCAATGGAAAATGTATAATTTGTAATTTTTCATACAAATTAACCTATATGGATGACGTATTAAATAATTGCCAAATACAAATAATTCTCGTCATCCATCATACAGTCAACATTACATTCTGTACAGAAGGCAGACGGAGAGATGCTGGCTGCGACTGTGTTATACCTACGAGTGGAAATGAGAATAGAAGCTGGGATAAATATTTACTTATGTACCTACCTACCTACCTAGGTACTTTGCTATTTACTCCGTACTCTATATCTTACGACGATATAACGAATGTTTAGTTAACTGTTCCTTTGACTCATGTAGCTCCTCCTACTCCGATTGCCTTGTCTGAGATATTCATACAACGATACAACAATAGTGCCGGTGTTGTGCTCTATGATTTGATTTCCAATTTCTGGAGAGATCTGAAGGAAATTTCATGATGCATAGAATGTTGGTTGATAGGTAGGTATAATATCAGTAGATGCAGAATTTGAATTGGAATCATTTGTAGATAGGGACGGTGTAATCTTGTCCTTATGTACTTCGAGGTGCTCATCATGCATCTCATTATGATTATGATTACAACAATTATTGATATATAATGTACAGGGGAACCAGCGGAGGATATATAGTGTATTCATTTACATTGAAGCCATATAATTATTCATGTATTACATCATTATATATATTGAGTATTGAGTATCCTATGGGTCCCGGATAAAAGCAAATTCTCCGATTCAAAATTTAAATCAACATGGAAGTTCTTCTCGAGTCTATGATAATAATAATAATTATTGTATTTTCAGATTTTCCTTTTTCGCTCCCCTGCCCTGGTGTCCTGTAGGTTATTTAGCTTGACTATGGCCTTTTTAACTTTCTTTATTCGGCGGCGGTACATGGGCACTATAGGTTCATGAATAAATTTGGTTGGTTGGTAGGTGGGTTGGTACCTATTTACCAAGTACCTACCCATTAAGGTTGACTTTATTGTGAAGGCCCTTTTGATACACTATGACTTTATTACTCGTTACCTACCTTTTGTGTCTTCGCGAGGAGTGTGTTATACTGTGTTAGTACTCGTAGTTGGAAATTTCATGAGAAGGTTCATTATATTTATTTTGTCGTGCTTATGTTAATATGTAGTTGTGTAAGACGAAGATAATTAATCTGGAGAAGATTATTTCTATTTCAATATTTACATTTAATAATAATGTTATAGCGTTCCCTTTTCCCATGCAGTGTACAACTATCTCGATAATTCCAAATAGTGCTTGATTAGAGTGGAGTCGTAATAGGTAAATCGTGCTTGAATCGACGGTTTCATAACGTTTTGTATTTGTGTGTTTGAAAGTTTTTAATTTCAAATGTTTGAACTAAATATAAAATAATTATTACTCGAAATGTGTATTTAAAATGCCTTCATGAAAGTAATGTCTTTCTTAACTTTCCCAAGGACAAAAAAGCCGTTTTATAATCCATAATGTAGTATGTGGGTTAAGCATTCATCTCGAATACTAAACTTTGTTAAGGATGTTAATTGAAGCTTCGAAATGAATTGGGGCAAAGTTGGACTTGCAATTATTATGTATGTCTATAATATAGGGGAAGGAGGATAATATAGGATCAGGAACCCGGATTTATAGCTAACGTGAGACATAGAAGATATGTACGAATAGAGTATTTTCACCATGGGATAAGACAGGCTTATAATAGCATAAGTTGTGACCATGCGATTACATGCGTTGCCGGTGCCGGTGCCGGTGCCGGTACCGGTACGGCGTGTGTCCGTCTGCTTCCAGCCTCAAAGACAAACCTGAAGCCTTTAAACGAAAAACTGTAGGTAAGAATGTGAGAACCAAAACCAAAAAACCATAGGGAAAGTTGGGGTTATGATTATGATGCTAAGGCTGCTATTACAGTTAAGATGAGAATAGTATGCACTACTACTACTATTACTAGCACGTAAACACTATCCTCCAAACCTTCTATGCCTTCTTCTTGGTTACGGGTACGGGTTGGGATTGAAGTGGTAATAGTGAATATGGTTATGTGATGCATATATTACTATTCAAGAGGATGTTATGCTGCTGGAGCTAGAACGACTCAAATCACAAAACTCCTGGAATAGAATGAGAAGAAGAGTAACTTGCTAGTAGGTGCATATTATTTTCTCCATCTTTCATACTCATATGGTAGCTGTACCGCTTCGATATGTATCTACCAGCTAAGTATATAGTTGCTAACCTAACCCAGTCTTTAACCCAGTATAACTTGAAGCTTCTTGAGCTGAGGTTGGCCGTTGTGTGGGGCTTGGGCTTGACTTGGCGAAGATACATATGTGAAGAGAAGTGATTGAGGGAAAAGAGAAAAAGTATTTTCTCTCTCTCTCTCTCTTTGTGAGATTCGTGGAAAAGGAGGCGAAAAAGCTAAAGAAGGAAGAACTGGAGGAAAACATGAGAGCAATCAATCATCCACAATGTACAATTGTATGAGAATTTTTTGCACATTAAATTCATTTGTCATGAATGATATGTTTTCATAGTTTGTCCATTTCGTTCTTCAACATTCGTCGTTGTAGTCTCCTCCGTCTCTCTCTCTCTCTCTCTCTCTCTCTCTCGAAGCAAGATACCCCACACCAAACTTAAACCTTAACTAGACCATAGGAACCAACCAGGACCAGGACCAGAGAAACAACTAGTACTAAGAGACACCAGACAGACGAGAGCCGAACATTACATAGCAAAAATATAATGCTAAAGCTAAGGCCAACTGTCAGTAGACAGAGAGCTTTACTATTATTTTCCATGAGTACAGGAGATATACAGATATTTTCTTGTATTATTATATGGGGGAGCTTCTTGAAAGATTTCAGATTTTCTTAAAGACTACTACGCTATATGCTGGTACTTCAGTTGTCTGTCCGTCTGTCTGTCTAGCTCTGACTCATCTGGCCTCGCATATTGGCACGGGCACGGGTCTGACTCTGATTTTGATTCTGAGGCCACCACCATGCATGCGGTATGATATGGCCATGGCTGATGTGTGATTAGATGACATGTTTACATCTTCCATGGAATGGGGGGAAATATATATAGTAATGGCAAAAATCTGAGAGAGATTGAGCTCGAGGTCCCAATAGAATTCCAAAATAAAAAAAAAGTAGCCGGTGATTTTTAAACTCTTTTTTTTTCATTTCTATTTTTCTTCCTCATCATTTTTTTTCTCAAAAAGGGGATGAATTCCATGTACGGAGGAGATAGGTAGGCAGACCCTTTTTCTATTCTTCTCCTTCTTATTATTATTATTATTGTGAATTGAATATGACTACACTGTAGTGTATACAGATGTGCTCAAAATTTTCACTTCCTCCAGGATTCAATTTATCTTGTTTTCATTTTTGTGTTTCTTTTTCATTCCTCTCTATATATGCGGTATTTTGGAAATTATACATCAGGTGTACATGTGGTTATATGTGAGGAGGTACCGTGGAATGGCACGTTGGCACGTGGAATTTGAACTATACTGTTGTAGTTGTAATGTTTGAGGTCTACAGGAGAAAGGGGTATATAGATGTAGATGTGGAATTAAACGTTTGTATTTAATCTCTCTCTATCTCTATTATGGCTTCGGGGATTTTCGGATGAGCTACTACGCTATAGCTATACTTACACAGTGTTAAAAATGGTGTGGCTTTTGGACTGTTGGATTTTTATTCTTGAGCTTTTTTATAGTGACATGTCAACTGTCAGCCTCAAAAGTGTGACATCCAGGGAACGGATGAAAACCGAAACCGACTATATAACCTGGGGTTGCTGCTAACAATTAATAGTGGTGGTGGGGATAGTTGGTTTCTGCTATATGATCTTTTGATAGATGTCTGTAGAATTTGAGCGGATCTGCCGACAGGGATATAGTTTTTGATCTATGTCTACTGCCTATATGTCAGTCATCTACAGATATATTCTACGAATTTTCATAAAGTGTTCTTTTCTAAGCGAGTTGGAAAATTTTTTCGCCCAGAAATAATGAATATGTATATAGGTTCTGATTATGATATGATTATGGCCATTCTGAGTATGAAATATGACTGGTGAATTTAAGACGTAGACATTTTAAAATTATAATTTATGGTTACATTATATTATTATGAGGGAATGTCAAACGTAGGTAGGTAGGTAGGTGTTTTTTTTAAAGAGGCATATTGAGAAGAAAAAAGAGGCGCGTTGAGCTGGAGATTTTTTGTCTTATATCTTGATCTTGATTTTGATTTAATCATATTTTATAATCACACTTTTAAGAGAATCAAGATTAAAATGACTAGTGCAATAGTTTGTGCTCGCGCGAAGCAGAAATAGTACCTATATACGTACATACATACCTACGTACCCACCAACTCTCAGACAGTGTTTTCGTCGTGGTGGAGTTACTCTTGTTTCCAGTCAAATGCCGCCAGTTTAAAAAGCTGTGATGGAAACATTTACGTATACATTATACATGTTATGCACCCACCTAGCTAGGTATTTACTATACTCCAAAGAAGCCTGCCTTTACATTTTACCGATTTTGCGGCGGTATTAAAGGCAGCGGAGAGGCGGCAGACGAAACCTTGTGCTTATTGTGGTTGATGGTTTGTCTGAGTAGTGAGCCTGGCTGGCTGGCGTGGCTGGCTGGATACTGCCTGGTTCTGGTTCTGGGGAGGCTATACCCTCTCACTACATAATAATAAAGAGAGAAGATGAGCGAGTCTGTGGAACTACTCTTAACTGGAAGACTCAAGTCTGAACTGAACTGAAGTTCTTCTTTCTTTCTTGGGGTTGAGTGACTAAAGATTTTGACAATGAATCTCAATTAGAAGGCGATTAAAAGCGCAAAGATTAATCATGACACGGCTTTATCTACTTTATCTATTGATTATCTCATTAGGCGGCTCAATTCATTACCAAAGAGCAGGGCCAGGCTATATGCCAATCCCATGTCATGCTACAGATACTCTATATATCTACTAGAAAAGCATATCTATAAGTACTTGGTGGTCGTACGTACATTTATAGGCAAGAAGATGGGGATGGAGGATGATCATCATGGTAGTATGTATCTATATATTATCAAAGTCAAGCAGGGAAAGGAAAGCATTTGGCATATAGGACACACACGCAAAGACGCAAACATCCACAGAGAGAAAGAATGGAGTAAGGACTTGAATGAATAGAATCTCGCGTATACGTAGTAGATACGTGTTGAGAGTTCAATTTAGGAATTGAAGATACGATTCTAAATACGATGGGATCGGGTCGGATCTGATAATCTGATCTGATCTGATCTGGTCTCCGATCTACTTCCCTTCCCCGCTTCAGTTTTCATGTGAGACTGCAGACTGCATATTATTGCTTCATATTGGAATATTGAACGTGGTTCCTCTGGTCCCTTTATGTCTTGCAGTTTTCGTAGTATTTTGACTCCAGGAACTCTTGTAATTAATATACGTTTACACCCTTCCACAATTTGCATAGCATTTTCCACGCTATCACTCTGTATCCCACCTACATAATGTGTGTAGTATACTTATGTATTTACACGAAGACGAACGAGTGGATGACATGCAAAATATTTACAACGCTCCACTATCTGTCTCCTAATCGTTTGGTTGTATAGTGTGTTGCTTGAAACCGCAATGCTGAATGATGAGGTTGTAGCTGTGTACGAGGAATGTAAACTATTTTTTTTTGGTCTCTGTGTATTTCGTTGTTAACTTTGTCTCGGTGACACAGTTAAGAGTCATGAGGGAGAGAGGAGTTCGGAGAACAATACACGTGGTTGCTTTCCATATTTTCCACTTGGAGTCGGGTTGGGTTTGGGTTTTGGTTTTGGTTCTGGCATTTTTTAAGATTGGAGTTAGTTTGCATATGAACGTGGGCGAGTTTGTGCCTTCTACCCTATTCCCTTTTTCCAGTAAGTAATTCAGTGTTCGAAACGCGGCTATACTGTAGAATATAAACTAGTATAACAGGGAGGAACATGCACATAACTTTCCAGTTAAATGATCATTTTGAATTTGATGGGATTTTGATGTGGGTAAAGATGAAAGGATGAAAATGTCATTGTCGTCTTGACTGCTCAGAATCTACAGTGTTCAGACTATGAATAAAATTATAATTAATTATCTTGTTGGTGGTCTGGTCTGGTCTGGGTGATGGTGCTGGTGATTTGGTTGGAGTGGTAATGAGTTGAAACAAAGTTACGTACGTACATACATGAGTAGGTGTGTAGACTCTAGGCTCCTGTCATCATAATCTTTCATAATTCGTAATGCAACACTAATACAAACACCCTGATAAATCTATGAGGTATGGACGAAACTGAAACAGAGTGCGATAGTATAGGTAGCATAAATACGGCGCATATAAATACATATTTGAATATGCTATTTACTAAAGGTGCAAAATATTTTGTGCGCTTATCTTGGTGGAGTTTTCTCCACCGTTTACTTGCATATCGTTATGTAACATTTAAATCTTTAAACTAAAGTCAAACGTCAACTGCAATATTATGAATTACTATTAGAGAGAGAATAATAATTTAAGAATAAAAATGATAGTTCAATGGGATTTATTTTTTATTAATCATGATATTTTATTTTTTTTATTTTCGTAGAATTCAATCCGTCACAATCTGTCGTTGCACAATCGGTTCATGAGGGTTCAGAATGAAGGGACGGGGAAGTCATCATGGTGGATGTTGAATCCAGATGCCAAACCAGGGAAAGCCGCCCGACGACGGGCCACCTCTATGGAAACGAGTAAATTTGAGAAGAAGCGTGGGAGGATTCGTAAGAAACTAGAGAATCTAAGGAATGGGGTTGTGGATAGTCCTGGCTCTAGCTTGAGTGAAGGTCTTGATATCTTCCCCGGTCCGGGCACCGTCGATGATGTGAGTGGAGATAGAGAGAGATTTAAATCTAATATTTTTACTATTACGTTATTTCATAGATTAAATTACATATTTTGTTTAAATTACCTGCCTGCTATATATGGAAACCTAGGGCACTAGGAGATCATGGAGTTCAGCCTTTCCAATACAAAATAAACAACAAAAAATCTAATAAAGCATGTGTGTATAGTTACAATCTTGTAAGGACTGATTGACAGGCATGCTCGTCATATTGGGTGTCTGTCATTGTAAAGAATGAAAGAAATCAGTCTATGACTGCTCTGGTGAGAGGAAAATTACCAGTTTTGACGGGGTTTTGTGTGGTAGAACGAATACGTAGAGGTATCTTTCTTTTGAGAACGATAGGAGATTGGGAAAAGGGAAAACTCTCACATCTTTTGCATTCCCTTCCGTTTTCTCTCCTTGTACATCTTCCATTCGTCAAGCAATAACTTAACAGCAAAGAGGCACACGACATGTAGATGCCGTATTTGTTCGAGTAAGTGTGGAGGCTCGAATAAGCTCCGGGTTAAGAGATATTTTTGTGATAAATCCCTTCGGATTTTGTTAACCCGTAGGCACTGACGTATTATAGAAGGTATTTAAAAAGGCTGAATCCTCCTGAAAGGATGAGGAGGTAGGAACAGCAGTTTTGTGTCGAAAGCAGTCTCTAATATGCGTCAATGTTTGTCAAATTTAATAAAAAACAAAACAGTGATTTTAGGCATAATTTTGTATAAATTAGTTTCATTGTTGAAGCGTATAACTTTTTAAAAAAAAATAAGTAGCTGCAGGGCTATTGGTCAAAAAAATTGAAAAAGCGCCTCGACGTTTATTTGAGCAAATTCGGTATGTACAGGTAAATTTTTGTTTTTTGCTTTTGCTAGTTGTAACGGGTAGGCTGTGTAGCTGTATCGTATTAGTGTGAAGTGGTACTGTCAGCATGATTGTAGTGCATCCTTGTCTCCATTTCACTACTGCATGAAAAGCTATTTATTAAGTGTAGGGTTCACGTGTCGGCAAATGACTATATGTCGGGGATGTTGTGAAATTTGATAGTAGAAAATTTTCGTGACACGTTAAAGGTGAGTTGAGGAGTTTTCCTGTAGAAATGAAAATATCTAAAAGTATTGCTACATCCGCAACCTACTATAGTGTCGTATGTTGCTGTCGAAGATGTAATACCACCAATTTAATTAATAATCCAAGTTAATTTTCAAAATTTTTTAGAAAGTTATATTTAGTAAAAAAAAAGCAAGCTTATTTTTGCAAATTTACGAATTAATCTAATTAAAAGACATAAATAAAGAGAAATAAATTTTAAGCACACCTAGCCCTACTACATAATATGTAATATCCCTTTAAATTTTTATACTTTTCAATTTTTATAACTTTTTACAAAACCTTTTCAAGTTGTGAGTCTGATTTTGCATCTTCCACGACGATCCACCTTAAGTTTTCTTTGTCTCTGTCAAGGCTGGTTGAAATAAGGTAGAATACGATTATTAGGCTTAGAAATTCTAGTAGTACGAATCCTAGTATCCTACTATTATCGGTACTTGATGAATGTGAACAAGGATAGAGGTATAGAGTCAAAAGTGTCTAACTATAAGTGAGTAAATTGCAGCAACTATAATAATGCAGATAGCAATTCTATAGTGTTAATAGTAGTAGATTTGAATTTGGATTTGGAAATACCTACATAATAATTACAACTGAAGTAAGAGGTATATAGCTATTAAAATGTAATTGTTCCTTTTGGATGTCATAAGAAAGTTTTGCGTACGTGGGAAGTCGGAGCAGAGCCATGATGTGATGGGGATGGAGATGACAGTTTCAGTCGGCACTGGCAGTGACATTGTACGACGAGTAGTTAGTATGAACAGTGAAGAGTGAAGAAATAGCATTCGCATTGACATTCGGCATCCACATCATATCCTTATTCGTACTATTATAGTATACCAGTATATTATGTAGTTGGTAGTGTAGTAGGTGTAGGTATCACAATTGGATCCCAATCACAAATTGTAGTTAGTACAGAGTAGTTAGTTGTAATAATGCCTTCTTGTGTCTCTCTAGTTTCTTTCTCCGTTTCTGCTATTCTTATTTATCTTTCTTCTTTTTCTTGCTCGCTTCTCCCTTCTGCTGCGCGTTCCAGTGTAGTAGGTATATGTAATAAATAAAAATGTATCCTGTGTTCTTGACTGTTGAATGTTGAGATTATATTGAATGGGAAGTCGGCGTCGGGACTGGGATGAGCTTGCGTATACATAGCACTCACCATTATCACAAATTAGCTCTGTCTTCTTCTGGAATTTTTAGCTTTGTTTCAATCTCTATATTTTCTTATAGGATTATTATTGAAGAGTAGGAAAACGTATGAGCTATGCACATCCTATTGTTTAGTTTTAGCTTTAATACTAATAGTAAATATTGGTAGTGTTTTTAGGTTTCTATTATTATTGTCACTGCTGTTCTGGTTCCCGTATACTGGAGCCGGAAGGGAAATAAACAAAGAATTCAATGCATGTCATAAAAAAACATAATAAGTGCGTTTCCCTTTTTTTTACCTGCACATTTTTTTATTTTGCCTTCTTATTTATAGGATACAATGTTGTACACATCCATTTTTGCATACTACTTACCTGTAGAGAAAAGGATATTATTATTAAGAATTCATGAGAATTCCAAGTTTTTTGTTATTAGAACAGAATTGTATGTATAATATTTTGTTCACAACGTTAAATAATTATTATCACTCTCTTCCGCATTTTTAAAGTACCTCAGAAATTTCCGTTCTGTCGCCGTTTTGTAGTATGTAAATAATAATTATATGACTGCTAAAACTGTAGGAAATAATGTAAAAGTATTTAAGATACGCTTCGCTGGTTTTTACTATGTATGCGTAAGTAATTAGTTTGAGCATATGATTTGGCTGCTCTCTGGGATCTGGGACTCTTTGGAATGGTACTGTCATTAAGGATTACGGGTACAAGTTACTGTGCTTGTGATGAAGTAAAGTAATTCGTGGACGCCATGTTGGATGATACAATATTAAGTGTATTGAGTATTGATTATAATGTCATGATTTTGGTAGCGTATATCCTGTAATAGTAATATGAAACCCGTCGTACTATTCAAACTGGCATTTAATAGTATGTTAAGTAGACCCGCGCGTACTATTATTATACGATATACAGTAATTTCCAAAGTTGTCTATTTTGTTTTGTTTTTTAGTTTTATGTATGGTTTATACCAATTCTTATTTTTATTTATTTATACTTTATACTTTTATACTTTGAAATATTTTTGGCAGGGATTAGTGTTTTGATTTTCGTTTTGACTTGACGAGAGTTTGATAATTACTGGCGATACAGATATATAATGTTTAGTGGAGGGTACTCGGATGTACTGATGGATACTTGGTTGAAGTGGTTTTTGGTAGTGATGCTGCTATTATTGACTGGAAAGTCAAGTTTGTTGACGTCGAACGCTGTTAAAAGTATAATATAGTATAAGACGGAGTAGTGGATCTCTAGTCCAGGGTAGAGAATAGAGTAGTGTGTCATTGTCGGATGAAATATAATGGTGGGAGAGAGGGGAGAGATTGACATGTTTTGATACAAAACTTGGTTTCTATTATTATATTTGACTCTAGATGTAGGGTAGCTCCTCTGAACCTGAACATAGTGCTGCTCGGGTTACCGTTACCGACCGGGTATTTACTTGCCTCTTGGAACTTGAGGAATGAGTCTCTCTTGTGTGGGCTCTGTCGGCAAAATGATATGTGTAGATACAATAGCTACATACGGAGGTAGCCGATCTGAACGGCCCGGGGTAAAGTAAAGCAAAACAAGAGAAAACATAGTTTACAAAATACCTTACATAAGTAGGTAGGTGGTTCAATCTGGTGCTTACTATGGATTGGCTTGTAGCGTGATGTAACTGGTTTCCATTGTTAATATATTCTACACATATTTTGTGTTGTTGTGGTACAGATTAAGTTTTTGGGGGATAAGAAGGAAAGGGAAGGAATTAGTTAATAATAGAGTATGATAATACAGTAATGATATAATAATCACATAGAATTATAGACTATCTCAGGTTTGGTTAATTTTATTATAACATGTGACTGTGTGTGTTCCTGGTAATTACTAATTATTGGTATTTTTGTTCTGATAATCTCTAGTTGGTGGTGGCTGGTGGAAATTATATTGGATCATCGGCTAACTTATCTCCTGATTTCCGTCCACGTGCCAGCTCAAATGCTAGTTCTTGTGGACGTCTTAGTCCTATTATTAGAGAAAATGTTGATCTCCATGACAATCAAGTACCTCCTATGAGTCCTTGGGGTGGTGACTACTACACCCCATCGTCCAGTCATTATGAAAGGTACGTAATTACTATATTTTAACTCTTTTTAGCGTATTTTATTATTTTTAATTGTCTATTGAATTACTGATATAGAAGGCATATGCCTATTCATCATTTCGCCACATTAATGAACATTTTGTGGACGTTTTAATAATTCTGAAGCTTATTTTTGTAACGTGTTGTTTTTAATGGAATGTTCAGGTACTTAGCTGAAGAAGCTTTGGCTGGTAATCTTGCAAACAATATGAAACTGGGTGGTGAGCCATTAAACAGCCCAGATTTTAGTTTTCATCATAGTCCAGGTGGAAATAGTGAGCAGGTATGCACTACGTACAAATATATTTATTTGTTTTTAATGTCTGCCTTACTTAACTGCGCCGTATAATTATTGCCAACACTAACCATTTGACTTTGACTGAGTGAGTATGTAGAGTTGTAAAAGTTATTCATGTGAACTAAATTATTTTTTGTTGCTAAACTTATTGTAGAACTACGCGACAACGCCTCAGCAGCAATTCCGAAGGGGCACATTGGGGGTGAGTGTAACATGTGTGGATTTTGTTAACTAATGTGTATACTGTATAACCTCCTTCATTGTTATATGTGAACATATTTTTTTTGATTTGAAGCTGACTTTAAATTACTTGTTTCCCTGATAATGTAATACTTTTTATTATAATTTTATGATATTCAATTTTATATGAATTATAATGTTATTTTTATAATTTTTTGTAATTATAGGAGAATGACTATTCAGCGTATACAGCATACACCTCACAAGCACAGAACGGCGGGACGAATGTGGTCGGTGTGAATGGCGTTGGTGGGAATGGGGGAGCTAATCATGTTGTAGTGGAGCCAAAAGCGGATCTGGATTTTATTGAACAATTAGATACGTCGTTCGACTGTAATGTGGAAGAAGTTCTTCAGAATGAACTCAGTTTAGGAAGTGACATTGATTTCAATTTTGGTACTGTTGGTGCTCATCATGTTCTCGCTCACGCACATCTGCAACAACAACATCAAGGTGAGTCTCACTATTAAGCAGTAGATAGCATAGTATATAGCGCGCCTATGACGGCTACGTCTCTCAAATATCTTTTAAATCGCATAATTATTGCAATACATTGTAATCGTGGTCCTCATCATAAAGATTTTGGAGCATAAATATAGAAATGTGTACTAGAGTTTCATGCGTAGACCCTCATTTTCATTTTTCCTGTAGCTCTGTTTTTCCTCTTATTATTTTGTTAAATAGATCTTGTGAGCTGATCCAGATTGTTTAGATTTGTTGTTTTGTTTATTGTTTTTCATATCAAAATCATGATTGTTGATCCTTATTCGTCTACGCAAGCAAATAATATATACTCGTAGTAGTGTGTCTCATCCGTGTCAAAAGCATAAATGATTTATGAAAGCTGAAAGATGTTTTACCATTGCAAAATAGGGTAGGGTAAAATTGTACTTTGTACTTTCTGCGTGTCCGTGTGAGGATGAGGACCTTTGATTCTTCCTCCTGATTTTGATTCCATGAATCAACAGTTTGAAAATTAAATATAAATTAGAAAAATAAAAAAACTCTTGTTTGCGTATACCATGCAGTGCGTGCACTAAATACCTGTGTACTTAGGCAGTTAGACAGGTTACCTCACACTACCTGAACTGTTTGCTACTACTACTACTACTACTACTATACACTACGACTACGACTTATTATTATTGTAGTTTGTGTGGGTAATCTTGAAAACAAAATTTTGGTTGATAAATATTATAATGAAGAGAGATGAAGATAGTAAAATTCCTACGTGGGGGTTCAGTTCATGGAAGCATTGAATTATTAGCTTTTTTTCATTTGACGTTTTACTACTCCGTTTGTATACTACACAGTTGCTATAGTTCATGTTCAGATTTAAAATGTGACCTTTGAACTGTGCTGATTCAGAATCAGAATTACTGATATTTCTTTAGCTTTTACTATATACAGTGCATTGTACAGAGTATAGGACTGCATTGTAATGGAAAACAAAACGAATGCATGTGTCTGAAAATTAATTTCCATGTCATGTCTCAAGAATTTTATCTTTATCTCACTTTTCCGTCTTTTTCTTCTTATTCTTCACTTTCAGTTCTTGTTCTTGTGTATATAGCTGGCTTGGTAGGTAGGTGAGGTAGTTATGTTTAATGTGCATCAATTCTTTTTTCCCTACGTATATCAAATTGTTATGTTAAGAAGTGCAATCTTTGGAGTGTTTAAGTAGTTTTTGATGATTTGAGAACTTGAGAATTATATCAGAATCGGAACTCCGCTTTATAAAAATGAACATGGTCCCCAGCCCTATATAGTGTACGGGATTTTGTATAACTTTGATTTTTGTATAGTGCGTAAATCACGTAGCACCCCATCACGGAGTATCACACACATTTTAAAATACAAAATTTACGCATTTGTGTGTCTGGTAAAAAAAGAGGAGGTATACATACATACAGCCAGAAAAGTAAACGGAACGGAGCTACTTTGTTTATCAGGGTGTCTAATCTGTAATCGGTACATTAGATTTCAAATACCATCAAACCGTACGCAGAGTTACACATACAGGAGTGAAGTTGAACATAAAAAAAGTTTATGATGTCTTTAAAAAATTTTAAGGGAGTCTTTCTTGAAGGGAGAGATGATTTGAATTTGAAAGGATAATGGGATACATAGTAAATATCTTATTAAATAAAACTGTAGCAATTTATTTATGTATAATAATATTATTTCCAGTTGAGTGTGAGTCGGAGTAAAGTAGGTAAATGTGTAAAGTGTGTGTGAGAGAGTGGAAAGGCGGAAATTTTTAAAATTTATTACCTGAGGAGATGAGAGTAAGTGAGTTGTTTCAGTTGTTTGTTATTATTTTTTCCCGTCAGTCTTTTGCGTAGGTGTCAAAGTACGATAAAGATAAACAATAAAGAAGAAGAAGAAGAGTGTGAGTGGAGATAGGAACTTTACTGTGTAGTTTTGTACTTTAACTGTAGATAGGAGATTGTAGATTGTATACTCATAATAATATGATTTCTATCACATAGAATTAATTAAACATATGAGCGTGCTAGGCCATATCTATATGTGTATCTGTAGGTTTTGTTGTTATAATTATAATTGAAATTTATACAGAGCGAGCGTAGTATGTGGTGAAATAGCAATAAAATGTAGTATTAATTTAATGTAATAATAATTTACAGTTTACTCTTTTAAATTAATGAAATTACATGGATTAATTGTTTTCTTTTTTTCTTTCTCTTATTATTTTGACTCAAAATCAGCTCAACAAACGATGATGTTCAACCCTAGTAACTCTGCACTTCATCATCATTTAATGAACAGTCCATTGATGGGTTCAAATGGGTCATCACTATTGACGGCTGGCGGTGGAGGGAACAATCCTGATGTGACCGTAGTTACGACGTCCAGTCCTTCGGGTAGACCATGGGTCCATTAAAAGAAACCTAAATATATTATATATATATAACTATATATTACTAAATATAAATATAATGTAAGTATAAATATAAATACTATTATAACTATATATAATTATTATAATATATATATATAATTAATACCTAATGAATTACTTATAGAACAGGAACGGATGTGTAAATACCTATAATTAATTATAAAAATGGAAAATATTATATGATTTTAAATTTAGATTTTATTTGACTCTGCATATATTATACACAACTGATATAATTACAGAAACAGATACAATATGTTTCATTCGTCGTAAGTAATCTTATAGAGAAATCGTAATATTGTAGACAATGTACTTGTGTGAATGTGTGAGAGCGCTAAAATAGTAGGTAGACAGTATAGATACTATTAAATAGTATAGGTTGACTAATTGATTATATATATAATGATGATATGATACGCATGTGTGCTTAATAAGAGATATTGAAAATATGATTATAGATATACCTACACCTATTAAATGTATGCACACAAAAGAAATTTAAGGGAATTGAAAATCTATAAGGTAATTATTACGATTACTATCTGATTACCAAAAGCCATGCATAAACTGCTAAATACATAATATGGCTATTAGATGGCTATAGCTATTTACAATATAATAATATGCAAATGAAGAGTTTTAGCTAATTTACCATCAATCGTGAAAATTTTAAATCATTCGAAATTTTAATTCTTGTAAAAAAATATGGGAGACAAAAAACTTCCAACCACTGTTATACTTATCGTTTATAGACGGAACGGAAATATTACGTTGTATGGTAGATGACGTATTATCTCCTCTGTTATTTACTGTGTAAAAATGTGAAAACAATGAGCCCTTCTTTATTTTATGATGAGGTTTTTAACTGAGAAAATCTTTGATTTTTTTTAAATATTAGTTCTTACAATTGGTATCTCACAGTGTTAATAATCAGTTTGTGTATGCCTAGTACATTATTTCTCCATTATTATTCCTATATGTAAATTAACAGCACCCTGTCCCAATTCAATTTACAATGAGCGACCCTTGGCCCGATACAGCGTAGTTTAATGATATTAACTATATACTACCTACAACATTAATGAGTTCAGAGATGAGCATAAGTAAAACCATTATTATATATTATGTAATTATATTATTGTTCAAAAATATGTTATATGGCATATAGTTATAATATGAGTTAGTAATAGTAATGTAATAATTATTAGTCACCAGATTCAATTTGAATGAGAAAAAAAACGCATGCAACAAGGTAAAGAATGTACAATTTACAAAAGAGTAATAATTACTGCATTACATTTACACTAAAAAACACTACATTTTAATTAACGTACAGGTAATTATATATATTTATATATGTCATGTTCACGTCTCTTGATATGAATAATATGAAATGTCATATTCATAGTATTCAAACCTATACAGCACTTGATTGTTCATTACATTATTATTAGGAAGAATACGAAGAAAAAATGAGGGAGACAACAAAAAATTAAAAAAGAAAATAAAAACAGATTTCGTCGATTTTCAATGAGAAACAATTTATATAAAAATAAAAATACTACAAATATAATGTTATTAAGTAATTTAGAGATAATAAGAAGTAATCTACATAATTATGTAAAATAATGATACTACTTGCGTAAAATAATATAATATTAATTAATAATAATTATATAATAATATTTAAGAAATTTTATTTTCCAGTGTGTGTTCGTCATTGTTCCATTATAAAAATTCATTTTGTAAATAATCGAATAAAAACTGCAAACTTGTGCGTTAACCCATGCATGTACATATATATTAGAGCGGCGATGTTTTATGTGTCAGTCAAATGGCATGTTCTTTTAATTTATTGGCTGCAGTTATACAGTCATAGTACATAATGTAAATACACTATTACAAAAATGGTGACGTTTGACGTTTAAACATTTTATCAGTTTTTGAATGCCCGTAGATGACCATAATATGTGTCAGTAGACAAAACATAAAGGGAGGATGATAGGATTTGGATTGGGACTTGGACTTTTAGACTATACTATACATACTGATGACTGATTGTGCTTAATGCGTAATTTCTTGCAATTTTGTAAGCATTGTAAACATTCAATAAATTATTATGACTGATTCAGGCTCGCGTCTATTCAAATATACCCCTCAACGTTGTACATAATAGTAAAGACGGACGACTAACTACTACAGATAAAAGTTGGTGAGCTATAAAACGGGTGGATATTATGAAGAATTATAAAAGGATACAAAAAATATTTTGTTGAGACGAGGGCTGCGGGACTGGTCCTTGATCAGAATCAGAACTCAGTATAGTCAGATAACATAACATAGGAGCACAAAGTGTTTTCTTCAAGAAAAACTAGAAGTTTTCCTTGTGTAATTTATCGCTACAACTTTTTCTTATGCTCAGTCTTATAATATAGTGACATACATAAGTAATAATACCTATAATCTTTACTCTTCTTACCCTTATTACCATCACACCAACAACACTCAAAAAATTCAAATTATCCGATTTCCACGACGACGCACATAGACATATAGACAGAGCAGACATTCCAATTATTACAACTCTATCCAGACCAGACAGCCCAGGCCCAGACCGGACCTCCTTTACCGGTATTTAAGGTAAGTAGCTAATTTTTTGTATATTAATTTTGTTTTTTGCTTTAACATGTTTCTTTAAGTTACCTCAATTTTCCATTCACTTTTCCACTAATTTTTTTAGCCTGGCCATCCTAATATATGTTGGCAACGATGACATTGCAGTAGGGATGGCAATGGTAATTTTTTGGTGGGATGAGTGGTTTTGGTATTTGGCTTAGGTTATTTAGCAACACAGTTTATTTTACACTGCACTGGGCACTGACTCCTAGTATGATACTTCAGACTTGGACTTTGTGGTTAAAACCATTGTTGCGGCTTAATTTCTTGTATTCCATTAAGTAAATTGTTGCTTGCATCTCCTTACATTCAAAGTGGCAGTATATCTATTGCTAAATCATCTATTCCAAAAGTTCTATCTACGTTTTCAAATTTTTCAGAACATATAATATGGCATAACAAGAAATTAATTTTTTCAAAACGAAACATTTCTGCATTTGCTCCCCCGACTTTCAGGGATCCACAATCCACAATAATTTTATCTCCAGAACTCCATAGAGATTTTAAATAAGAAAAATACATGTAAGTAGTCAGTCAGTGAAGAAGCAAATACGTATCTTTCCAAAAATTTCTAAAAGCAAAACCGCATCTATCCTTATAGAAATTTCAGTGGAACGAGGAGGCGACGGATTTGTTTCGACATCGAAGATACTATTTTATTTATTTTGAATTTGAAAAAAAAATCCATGGATAAAAAAATTTAATTTGAACCTTGAAAGTTGAAAGATGACGAAGATCGAAGAGGGGGAAAACAAAGTAGAGGAATCATAAAAGTGATTTGCTTGGATTTGGATTGTGTACCTTCTTTTTTATATCACATCCATCTCTCTGTAGTAGTAATAATAATAATACAAGTGTGAGTGAATTAAGATTCTAGTGGTGTGCACACACATTTTTTTCTTGTAAGGAACTGTATATAAAGTAGTATATAGTGGTATAAACTGGAATTCTGAGGTAGCGAGTAAGAATTATTATGAATACGAAATATCTATACGACTGCGAATAAGTCTATAAGAATGCAATAATATAATATTCCTAATAATAATTATGTACGCAAAGTCAAATCTGCATCTTCAGGTATAAAGAATTGGGAATGGTATGGGGCATAATAGATACCTACGTTCCTACCTACCTGACTTCTTCTCGGGCTTCCTATAAAACTCACATCGAATCTCACTATATACATAATTTTATTATTATGAACAGAACGCAGAAGTCAAGAAGTGAAGAGAGATTGGGAATAAGGCTTAGAAAATTTTTGTTTTATTTTTTTAAATATTTTTTACAGATTTTATTGATACTAGTAAGTAAGCATATACCCGTCCATTAGAGACAGTATAGTGTTTTCCGTGTCATTCAAGTACGGCACTTACACTTATAATATCACTTACATCTATCTACGTACTAGTACTACGTAGTCAGTGTCAGTTATTAGTGCGAGAGCAAGAGGAAGAACGAGTGCATAAATATATGAAGATAGTAGAATTCTATAATTTAAGATTGTAGATTGTACGAGAGCTCCATTATATAGGAAATTATAGAGGGAACTTCACATCTACATCTACAGCTTCAACTACAACTACACAGACATACTCATGCATGGTAGTAGGAGGTTGTAGTCAACTAATACTGTCTGAAGTAAGGTCAGGAACGGGAATAGGAATCCACCAAAACCAAAAAGCTATCTATATACTAATGATATATATCACTATATACCCGTATAATTATTTGACTATTTTTGTTATTTCCACTAGTGGGTAGGTACATATTACGATACAGAGGATCGCTTCCATCTTCCATCCTTCTACATTCTATAGCGCGTTGCCAGACCCCTATTCCCTATATCCTTTAAAGAAAATATAAGCGTTTGTTGAAGCGAAACCAATATAAATGATGCAAGAAAAGAAGGCAGATCAAAAAATATCAAATCAAGTTTTCTCCTTGTATCATTGTATCTCTACTTCTGTATGTATGGAGTATGTACTTCTGTAAGCCGTAATATACGTAATTATATTAGATGGATAATATGAAGCTATTTTATGGTCTTGGTCCATGGGATTAGCTAGGTGTTGGAGACTTGGAGAGGTAGATACAAATTACAGGAAAAAATTTGTGAAAGAAAGAAAAAAAAATATCAAAATTGTGCAAGTCTTTCGGAGTAGTAGTTCCGATCCGTTCCGTTCTGTAGATCGTAGTTTGACTTTGAGGGGGAAATGAAACGTACTTAAGTACCTAACCTACCTATGGACATGCATAGGTCTATTCAGTCATATATACAGAATTCAAACCAGGCAGGGATTTTAGTATATGGCTATATTATAGATATGGAAAAATACCCACAAGGCCAAAACCAAAAAATCTCATTTTAACAACTACTACTCCTGACAACTGACTTTCCATTTAGCTTTGAACTTGAAGCATTTACCTATACCGCTATAATGTGTGTAGTTAAAGTCAGGTTTTTTATATATATAATAAATGCTATACCTATATATATATATATGTATAGTATTACCAACACATGGCTTTTTAGCTCGAGCTCTTTCTGTAATTCTGCACAAAAAGACAAAAAAAAGCATCCTGGAGTAAATTGTAATAAAGTATATATATCTCCATGTTCAATCTATAGAATCTACATAACTTCTCTTATTCTCTTTTCTCAGCTACTGGTTTTTGCTCGATTAAAGTCGATTAAAAAAAAATTATAGAGAAGCTTCAATTGAGATGGCGATCAAAAATCCAGTAGTAATGGTAAATGGTACCGAGTCTACATTTTTACATATTGTGTGTGTTCACGCGCTCACTCACGGCATCACTCCAATCCTAATCCTATGCTTTACTGACTTTTACACTTTTGAATTTTGAGTGGGAGGGAAATAATACTACGCCGTGCCGTGCCGGACGTATTTATGTATACAAAACTTTGTTAACAATTCAGTAAAAGAAAGAATCAGTAGGTATAGGTACTTGTACGTGTCTACAAGTTGCACCAATATTTAATTTAATTACTTTGTCTGGCCTTTGACTATATAAACGGATTTGCGTAAAGTGTAGAAATTTTGCTTTGTTTTTTTCCCCTTCTTTTCCTGTCAGGAACACTTGTACCACTTACAAATGTGTAATATTTCATACTATGCCTGTATTTGCAAATTCAGTTTAGAATTTTCATCAGGTATTCATGCCAGCTACTTTTACACGCAACAAATGCATGCCTCATTTATTCCCTTTCGCCAAAGTCAACCTACCTATGTAGGTACATACCTAGGTTAACATGTGTTTTATTTTTCTTGTATTTTTTGTTCTTTTGATGAGAATGGGCAGTAAATCATCATGAGTCAGAATTGCTGTATATTTTTCCAGCCACTTTTCACTTAGTGCTTACAGATTAAGTTTTAAATTTTATATTGGGACTTTTTGAGATTTGGAAATTTCAATTCTATTGAGAGCTGTTGGGCTAGATATTTTATATAGCATTTTAAAGCTTACATTTTTAGGAATACTTTGCAATTATATAGGTAGGTTTCTATATTAATTGAGCCAACCGACAATAATTGGTACGCGGGCAATTAGGTAGGAATCATGTGGTATTTTATAATGGAATTCGCTATGCTGCAACATCCTTTTCCTTAGTACTTGTGCCCGTCCAATCTTGAGTACATTATGTATGGGAGCCATGAATCCTAGGCACTAGGATTAAATCAATTAGTAATTGTTTCAGTTATCTGTACTGTAACACTTTGTAATTGTTACACGTTCATGCTCCATTGTCTCATTTCTTGCGAATATAATATTGTTGTCTGCCTGCCACCATTAATATTGCTATATACCATTTGCTATTAATTGTTAATGCTGGAAGGGTTTTTAGTAACTAATAAAATACTATTTGTTATATTACGTTCTACTCTATTCAAACTGACTAACGTCAGCATAGATGTTCTCCACAACACAAAATAGTATAACTACCTACACATGCAATTATAGAGGAATTTAATTATTCTTCGTATAGACAATAGACAGGGGCTGCTACTGCTATAGTTCGGTAGACAGTAGACAGTAGACACGGTAATTCTAGGAGATGTAATTTATTGCAAGTTTAATCTTGTAATTTGGTAGTGATGAACTACGCGGCTACTAAATGTAAGGTGTAAAAAGTTTATAAGGAAACTATATAGAATACGTTACAGAGAGCAGAGATCATTTTGTCTGATCTTAATTTTGATCTGCAGCCTCAAGTGAAGTGAAGTCCATGTACAGAAGAGTATAAAATTTCTTGTCCAATGTCCTTACATGTAAAAAAGAAAAAAAAGTACATATTAGTGGTATTTATGTCTATTTTTGATGACTTTATTCCCTGTCTGGGCCCATGCCCCTGTTCACTGTTCTATATAGAAAATTCTATAAGAAAAAATATGCGATGCGAATTTGGTAAATCTGTTTCATGCAGCTACTGATACCGATACCGATACCGATGCCGCTACCGATACGATGACTGCGGCTGATAATAATATGAATTTAACTTCGCACTAAAAAAATACCGACTTTATACATAACTTCAATCTCCAATGACCGGCTTCGCGGCTTGAATGGAAAATGGGAATAATATACAATGCAATGGATGCTTCGCAATACAATCAAAACAAAATTCAAATATACTTGAAAATCAAAAACAACATATTTAGAGAATAGAAAAAGATTTTAGGAGTGTTCCAAAGAAGTAAAGTAGACTTGTTATTGTTTTGCAAATTGCGAGTAGTAGAGTTGCTCTATAGTTATAGCACGTCGTGTCGTCGTGGTATAGTATAGTAGTATAGGGCAGGCTATAGCCAGTCCTTGTTTACGTGTGATATTACGTAGAGTAAAAAGCCCCAAGGGGGTTGTTTTATTAAATTTGTACGCATTTTTCTCATTTAGCATTACTGACATTTAATATAATTCTGAATATTATTTTACCACAATTTGACTGGCAATTAAAATTTAGATTGGTTTAGTCGTGTGCTTATTAAGAAAAACCTTCGTATTTTAAACAGCAAAAGTTATGAATTTAAATGTTTTAATATTAATTCAAGAAATTACTTAACTTGTTTTTAGAGATTTTTTTATTTATGTGGCCTGAATTTTAACTGTAACTGTTAACTGTTGAATTTTGAACCTGATTTTGATTCGCTATTTTTACCATTATTTTGATCTGCGCAGTATGTAAAGCTGACAGGCGATGGTGGTGGATTTTAGTGATATACTTAATAATTAAATCATTATTATTAATATTGCCAATATTTAGTGTTATCTATTCTATATTCTATGATAAAGATAATACGAGCGATAGATATTTTGTGTTCATCAGCTTAAATTTCTAGCATATAGTCAAGGTCGATTTTATTATGTGTACATACATAGCACTGGTTGATGTATAGTTTAGTAGTTTCCATCATGATGTTATTAAGTAGGCACATAATTAAATAGGAAGGAAAATGGAGTCTCTCCTTCATACGTTGATATATACTTTGATACTTAAACTTGGCATGACAATGGTATTACAGCTGGTCTGTGTAGGATGGGACGAGCTTTTTGATATGTAATATCCTTGACATGGTTCAAAGTTCACTTTCATATATTATATATCTATAACTGAATATGTACTGCCGACCGGACTAATAAATGGGGCTCCTTCCTAATATGCGAGAGAGTGCATTCGTTCAGTATTAATGAATAGTGAAGGGGGATGTGCATCTCAAACATGAAATGAAGTTGTACTATAGGTATATAGTGTTAATGGTTGATTCTGTATGTATGTAAAATTATGTATCACATTATCCCGGCTTTTAACTTTCAAGTTTATTAGTATTGACTATAAAGGCTATTTAGGCATAGGCATGTGTCTGCCTTTTTGCCTTCTGCCTGCTCTCTATTAGACCTATATAGCAGTATATAGCAATAATTCTACTATTATAAAGTTTTTACATTGAAGAGACTCTCGGGAAAAACTGGTTTTCGATTTGGGTTTGAATTTCCTTGCACTTGAAGATGACTATGTACTTAAGTACTTAGGTACTCGTCATACTAACTAATCGTAAGTTGGTGCTTAAATTTTAAATGCAATGCTTATTCCAAATGCAGTACACAGATATTATAGTATGAACTTCCTATATAGGCTAAATGTAAATATATGATGACGTATGACGTATCTAGTAGTTAGTATAGAGAAGTCGTACGGGACTGGAATCTAGAATATATATTTTTAGCTCATATGGCATTGACAATTATTCCTGTATTTAACAGTCACATTTAATTTCTTGCATACATTTAGTGACGTACTCTCGTCAGTCAGTCAAATTAATCATTTATATGGATAATACTTTTATTTTATGCTTTTTTCCCCCTTCACAACTAAATGATATTATGTATGTCCATTATTTTAATTTTATTTTGCTATGTATTTATATTCTAATCATATACGGATTACATTGTATATAGTAGGAATCATGAAAATTATAAAAGATAAATATTTGATTGAAGTTTTTGAATTTTGAATATTCAAATCTAAATTTGTTTTTTTATTTTTCGTGATCAGCACAATAAATAAAGGGAGCACATGAATGACGAGTAAAACTCATCGTTGACTTGTAAAAATACATAATTGTGAAGGAAAGTAGTGCATTGGTTTTACGTGGTTTAAGAAAATTATTCCGTTTTTAATAATTGGTTCTAACATTTTTTTTAAATGCAAATTCAGGTGAGCGATTGAAATCAAAAGATCAGCAAGTATTTTACAAAATTACTAATACACGTTTAATTTTGTTCTTCTTCAAACTTCAAATCTCTTCATATAATATGGCTCCAAAAAGGATTGATTTCAATTTCATAACTCATTATTACCAAGACCCAGATCACATGGCCATAATTACTTACAAAGGGCAATCATAAATTACAATTATTAATTCCTCAATAGTTAGATTTCAATTACTTCTCTATCTTGTCATCAAGACTGACAAGGTAGAAGGGGTCTAGTAGTTTGTCCAGTTTCTCCAGTTTAGTTGCCAGTAGTTGGTATATCTGTAAAAACTCAGAGAGAGTCTCCATCTCAACCATTTTATTCCAGCTATCAGTTTACCTAGTTAAGTTCCAAGCACCATCTTCCAGAGTTGGAAAGATCTCCCAAAGAAATTCTCTGTACACCTGATTCATCGTAAATCAAAGTAAATAGAAGGAGAACTAGAAAATATTAGAAACCGTGCACATATTACTTTGATGTATTTTATAGAGGAGGGACCTTATACTCAATTCATTTTGTGTGTACTAATTTGTTATTTTGTATAGACATAATGTATGCATGGCTTCCACAAGATAGGGACTGGCTGTACTACATTTAAGTACACTGCATAGAATGATATACACACGTTTCTACGTCGTTCTCAATCTAAAATCCTACAAACGACTAGGAATTGTCCATAAATGATGTTATTGGTTAAACATAGCTGTTTACGTAATGTTAAAGGTATGACATGGGGGTGGGGTAGTCCAAAAAGAATGATTATTTGAGCGACAGATTTTATTGAGCATTTCCTACTGCTAGATTGCTAGCTCCGGCTCTCTACTCTACTATATGAACCCTTTGACTACTACTGTCACTGTTCTGTTCGACGATGTTGTTTGAAGTTGAAGGAATGCAGGAGTGCATTAAAAGGCATTAAAAATTGAATCAATATTTTCTGGATAAAACCTGGAACGTTCCCTTTTCCTTCCTTGGGTTTTCTTCTTCGCTCTGGGTCGGCTGCCGGAGTTTCCTGGTTAAGAAATACAAGTCAGGATTTGCTACTGGAAAAGCTGGTGAGCTCTACACTTGACAACTATCACTCTAGTTGAGTTTATAGAGCATATACCGAAGAACCGAATCTGGAAATTATACTATAGTAGTTTTCATTGGTGTGGCTTTAGGAAGGTAGACATGTATAAATCATCATAATAAAGTAAATACGTTCCGTGTGTGTATACTGACTGAATGCGGGCAAGAGGGAAGAGGGGCAAAAGGATGTAAAGCGGGTATTAGGAGAAACTACTTGACTTGTAGCTGTGGTGCTGTATGGATATGGATGCAACGAAATGATTGTAGTCCCATGGAGAAGGAAGTGTGGCATGTCATTGTAGTTTTCGCTCTCCTTTTTCATGTATATGTAAACTATTACACATAATAGGATTTGATATATATAAATTTTTTTTAAAGTGCCAGCTCCCGTTCTAGTTTCGAGTCTGTCAGTCAGTAGTGCCAGTTCTCTCTTTTGATATAGGTATTCTGTATTTGAAGGTAATAATACAAAAAAAACAATACGATTAATGCTGGAGTCCTGGAGTTAAAAAGCTATCATATATTCAGTATTCACATTCAACATTGGTTTCATGTATTGGTTTTGTTTTGGTTACATTCTTGAAGTAGGAGTTTGTGGAGTTTCGCAGTCAGTATATAGTTCCATATAACATTTCTGAGAGCAGAACGATTGTTCCGGTGTACTTGTGGTTCAAATATCCAGAACGAGATCTAGAGGACTAGAGGGTACGGGTAGTAGACGGTTTGGTTGACGGTACATTCCATTCCACATCCGTAGCTGATAGTGCAGTGCATGAAAGTTTTCAATTCCAGGAGTTTCGGAGTGTTGGGTATTATACATAGGTACATAACGTAGCGTAGCAGAGGAATACAGACAGTGTGTGTGAGTAGTATGTGTGTATAAAATAAATATAGTTTGAAGAGTACTCACTAGTCAGTAGTTGCCCGTCTTATTCGGTTGTCGGTTCTGTGAGAGAACTTCTCTCTATTCGGTGGCATTATTGTGTTATATCGTTGGTTGAAGTGAGTATTAACGTACGGAATTTTTTTTCCCTTTCAGTTTTCTTTCCTCTGTGCTTCGTCTACGTCTACATTTGTGGCTCTGACTCTCGGCTTTGGGCATTGGCTTTAGCTCTTGGTCGTTGGTTCGTGTTGTTGGTAGTCAAGTCAGCAGTGGAAGATTCGTTGAATTTCGGATTTTAGGCTTTTCGGATACTCTTCGGGAGTCTGCATTTAGGAGTCTCGTTCACTACCACACAGCTAAGCAGAGCACATACTACAAAAACTACCACTACCCGAATCGGATCGATAGGGAGGATCCCATACAAAGAGCATACACGACACCACGACACGACTAAATAACAAGTGTGTGCAGTTCATCTCTCTCTCTTTCTCTCTTTCTCCTATATTCCTCTATATTTCAATTCACAATTCAATTCATTCAACATTGTCAATATTTGATTGTACAGACCAGAAGACCAGTCCATTTGGATCCAATCCGTTTCCAGTCCATAAGTCAAGTCCACACTTTTAGGATTACTTTTAGTATATAAAAGTTTACAAAGTTTTTGTCTCCAGTCTTTCTCCTCTTACTTTCCTGTCAAGTCACTTTTTTTGTAAGACTTGGGATTAGAAAAAGAAGAAGGGAAATACATAAGAAAATACAGGGAAAAGGGAAATAAAATCACAACAATGTTGTCAGGGTTTACTTCTCAGCTAGGATCTTTGGGGTCGATGATAAGCAAGAAGGCCACGACAGCCGCGACGACGGGTGAGAGTGCACCAAGTGATCAGCAACCTTTGCAGGAAGCAGTGGAAACACCCCCTGCAACAACTAATGTCGATTTGTCGAAAGATCTGGCTCAGGAACAATCAGTAGCTGGACCTGAAGGGTATAAAAACATTCCTACTTTATTTCACCCATTTTGAATTTATTCGAATTATGATTATAGCATCGTGTTAATTTATTATAGTTAGTACAGTGGGCCCTATTATTAATTTCACATTTCTCGGTTCGGTCATTTTGAATTTGATTATGAGATACATTAAAAGTATTTCCCAGGAACAGATTCAGGTCTCGATATTGATGAATTGCCTTTAGGCATTGCAGAGTCGAGAAGATATAATCTATAATGCGAATTGTTACATTATTTAGCAAAGGGGCATAATTTTAAGTTACTAAAAGTTCAACGTATTGTAATGGAACAATAAATAGTACCATGTTTTTTATATTTTTAGGTCTACTACGTACTCTGCAAATATTTTAAATTCAGTACGGAATCATGTTCCAACACTTCCTTCTTGGTTGGGCGGTGGAGCTAAGAAAGTTGATGATGAAGCTAATGCAACTGGGAGTGGATCAGGTTCACCTACTGCCGTAGCCACTCCCGCCAAGGAGAAGGTCAAAGAAGATGAAGGGTTTACTGCGATGGGTGTTGCTGAGTCAGATCAAGTAATTTAATTTTAAATCCTGATTTCATTTCCTGTCTTTTAACCCCCTATTGACGTTTACGTGCATGTGTTGTATCATCATCGAACGATACTCTCATGATTCATTCATATGTAGAAGTTTTTTGTCTACTAATTTTGTACACACCTGCATTTATTGTATTTATAAGTCTTCGACTTTTGTATTTTGATCTTTATAAAACCGAGAAATCAAAATCGACAAGGAAGTTTTCTTTAACTTTATATATTTGATTCACAGCCATTGAGTGAGGAGGAGATGGCTGCCGCAGGTGCTGCTGGTACATCAGGAGTAGATAAGGTTAAGAACCTTGGCAATTACTTGTTCTCATCCATAAAAGGAGCTGGGCAGAAAATTAGAGAAACTGTAAGTATTTTAATAATATTGTACTGCTAAATTAACGAATCAAATTACTCGATAGTAATTATGAACCGTTAGACTCCATCGTTGTATTTCTTTACTTTTTAAGCAGAGTATTTTAGGAGAATTCCAACGTGAGCATGATTCATTCCTCAAATCAAAATCAGGGAAAGGTGATGGGGCTCTTGCTCCATGGGTTGGTCATGTAAAAGAAGATGCACTGAAGGAGGAAATCTTGTCATTATCTAATGTATGTCTATATTTTTGTTTTGGTTAAATAAGCAGTTTTTGACATTTCAATTTGACAATAATATTATTCTAGATTGTAGAAATTAATCATTGTGAATCAATATATTACTAGGATTGCGTATCTCTATTACAAAGTAGGCATGTTATTTGTGACTGAACAATATATTTGTAGGATCGTCGTAATTTCGTTCGCTCTCCACCTCAAGGAGTTAATTTTGACTGGGATTGGAATGACTATGCTCCCATAGCCAAAGCGATTCTTAAAGATGATCCAAATTTGGAAAATATGAGATACACTTTAGTCCCTAAAGTGATTACGGAAGAAAATTTCTGGAGAAATTATTTCTACCGAGTCCAACTTCTTAAGGAGTCAATGGGTAAGTCTATAAGTGTGTGTTATCAGCATATCCTCATCATGTTTCTCCTGCAGATAGTGCGCTGGTACTCATTTGTAGGATGAGCTCTATGGGTTGGTTTGGTTTGGTTCAGCTCATTTCGGTTGTCTTGGTCTGTCTGTCTCTTTTATTTTTTTCTATGTAACATTTTGTTTGCATCCTTGTCCTAGTCACACCGTATGACACGGGATCATAATTTCGTCTCGTCATATTAGAGTCACAGTTGTAAGGGACTGTCTTAATAGGTTCCCTCATTTTTCCTTCTTTTTTTTCTTTTTTTACTTCAACTTCATCTTTTATTCATTTTCAGCAGTTTGTAGTTTTCAGGAAGAGGATAAAACGATGCAACATAAAATTCCAAACTCCCTTTCCTAAATAATTCATCAATTTTTTTCCCCTATTCCCTAACACCGTATCATCCATACCATAACCTTCCTCTCTGCCTCTCTTCTTCTTGTGTTGTAAATGGTGTATGTTTACCTATCCAGTTGGCAGTTGGAATTGGAATCTTTGATCTCAATGCAGTCTATCTTTAGCCTACATAAAAACATTTTATGCATGAGAAAAAATGGAACAGGACTAACAGGGCTCATACATTTTAATATAATTTCCACACATTTTCTCTGCTACATTAATTCCCTCCCATTTGTCCAATAATTATAGGTAGTTTGCAATCTGATAAAGAATCATATCTGACTCTGTAAGAACTTATAGACTTTAATTATGGAGCAAAGACAAGAAATATGTAAACTTAGTTTGTCTCTCCAGATTTTGAATTCTATTCATTATTAATTATCACTATTTAGACACGATGACAATTAGAATCAACTAACTCAGGGTTAGTGTTAATTTTGTTCCTTATTTATAGCCCCTTAAGTAATTTTAATTAGTAACTCCATTCGATTATTTTCATTAGTGTTTATAGAAATTAGAATAATAAGAAATTAGTTTGTAGCTGTAGTAGAATATAGGTCTTCATTACGGTATTATTACTCTTTTCGTACATACTTAAGTAGAGGGCAATTTACATGATTATAATTACACAGCCAATGCCATGAGATGCAGTGTATTTATTGCTTTATAATCTACGACATCATTTTGTATATATTGAATTAGTTGAACTACAACTACATTTATCTTTTATGTTTACGTTTCAAACATAATATTATATAACAATTGAGAGAGGCATAATATAAAGAACCCATCAGGAACTCGTAATTTGCATATAGGGCACAAAGTTGAGTGCCTACATATATAGGGGTTGCGTGACTTAAAGGATGCACGTGCTTCCTGTCTCCATTGTAATTGTAAATTACATGTTTAATCAGATCGTATGACACATTAGTCATTAGTAAATTACTAATATTTTCTGTCGTAGGAAAACAAATACAGTGACAAATACAAATTGTGTATATTTGAGTGTAAAATGCCAATGTAAACTCGGTCGTTAGTGTGGTTGTCGTTGCCGGTTCCATTTTCCATTATTTAGTGTTAGGCCTATTGGATAATATTATTATGTGCAAAAGCAAGTTACGGTACCTACCTAATGTGTCTCCGTCGTTCCACATTGGGTTTGTTTCAGTTTTCTTTTTTGTACTTTGCTTTAATTACATAATGACTCTTGTGTATGAGAGACACTCATAATATGTGCATTTGTTTTATTTGCGTTGATCTTGATTATATGCTATGAGACTAAGAGAGAGAGTAGAGTTTCCCTTTTGCGCCTGTCAGCCAAATGTCCATGGCCATGCATGGCTCTATTCTTCGTGGCCATTATGTAACGTGTATGTGAGTCGTGTATGACAACAAAGCAATTGGAATTTTCGGTTCATGACTCCTCCACAGGCGAAGAAAAAAAACGTCAGAGCGAGTCAAGTAGTACTGGAGAAAGAGAGAGAGGCAGACCAAAACTAAAACCAAGGCCCAAGAGTGTCTTTCTCCGTGTTGTGCGTTAGTTTGTTAGTTTTGTAAATGTTATTCCAACTGGAACTGGGACTACACAGATATGAAACGGGAATGACTTGAAGTAGGTGGGTAGTAGATGTAGATAGAGCAGAGAGTTTGAATTCTTATTCTTGAGATGAAGTTTTTTCTCCTTATATATACGTGTACAATTTTCAAAGTTTAAGCACGATGCTTATAGTACTTAAGTGGTTTGTAATTTGCCAATGCCACTACCAACTAAAAACAAGAAAGTTGAATTCCCATCGTGTATAGCTATATTATTATTTCTAGTAGTGAGGTCCATATATGAAGTACATACATGGATGGATGTATATTACATTTCTATTTGTGTGGTTTCGGATTTAGATTCGGTTTCGGAACTCAAGTGAAATTCACGGACATTCTATGTATGTATAGGTAGGTACTTACAGATACATACATAATATATATGCTGACTGTGTGAAGCAGCAGGGATATAGTGTAGCGTAGCGCTAGCTTAATACTAGTAAAATAGTGTACATATTTTACTATGGTTATGGTCCATTCCATGGTTGTGTATGTGGCATGTGGTATAAAAGAAATGACGTCAGAATTCGGAAACAATTTATTATTCTAATATCTTAGGTCTGGGTCTTGGGTCTTTTGTGTTCGATTTGGGTGTAATTTTATGCATGAACTGAGTGAGTAAAGGTGCACCAAGTACCAAGTATATATTATAGAGTTTGAGTGTGTGTATAGAGTGAGTAGTTTAACGGTAATGGTTGGAGTCAATTATTCACCGACTGTGACCGTACACTGTTACTGTATTATTATATTTTGTTTTTTGAATTCTATATTGTGTGTTTATATGTAGTTAGCTAGGTAAAAAAAGTAAATGGAAAACAAAAAATGCCACCCCACACACACACACACACACACTTCATAATAATATAATAGGCAATACCGTATTAGACAGGTTGGTCCATCAGGGAATTTAAATCGAAAAATGTAAGTATATTATACCCTTTCCATCTTTGCGTTGGCGTTCCGCTGTGCTAAAGTTCAGTTCCATTGGTCATTACATATTGTAGACATTATTGACGTGACTGAAACATTTAAAATGAAAGCTTGTGAATAAAAAGAAGTAGAATATAGGACCTCCACACTTGTGTGTGGGTTGTGTCGTTGTTTCTGGAGTAATAGAATTATATGGGATAAGGAAATAGGGAAATATCTGGTGAGCCTTGAGAGAGAAATAAGGATTTGAACTAAATTTAGATTTAGACATTAGTCATATTATTTTTTCATGGAGTTGAGTGTAGTTAGGTGAGTGGAATTTGATAACATCTTTTTTTATCTAAACATCTCTCGTGTTCCCCGTTTTCATTCTTCAAACAAATTCAGACAAGCCATAGGCATAGCACACAGAGCCTAAAACCCCCCCAAAAAAACGAATATATGCTAATTCTGCTATCAATTTTCTTTTTCATATTTTATTATTGATAAGTTTGAGCAAGCGTTTGTGATCGGATTTAGATATGGAATACAGGGAGTGCCTCAGTATTATTATAATTTCATGATTTTGAGGATTATGAATGAGTATGAATTTTTGAATTTTGATGCTATAGAATATGAGTAGAATATTGAGATTACATATTTTAATTTAATTTAATTTTTTGGTAGACGATACAAAGCCGAAAAAAAGACGAGGAAGTTCTAGTGAAGAGGATGGTGATGGGGAGGATGCAGATTTGGAGAAAGAATTGAATGAAGAATTGAAATCCTTTGAAGTTGTTGGTGGAGGGTCGAAACATGATGAGAAGGAAATTGACTCACTCCTTGATTTGAAATGAAATTAAAAAAAAACATACATTTTACTCTCATTTATTTTTTATGGTATAAACTTTAATCTAAAATCTATTACTATATTATTTTTATTAAAAAATATCATTTCACATATTTCAGACAATGTAATTTAGAGAGAGAGACATCAGAATATTTCAAGAATTTCAAAATATTATAATAATGTTTATTATAATAATTATGAATAATCTACAATATTATTATATGAGAGACAGAATATCTACAGATATAAAATTACTGATAGATAGATAGAAAGTGGCAGTCTTCAGATTCGGAATATATAAATATTATATAATTATATCGATAAATAATTATAATGAAGGATTGGGTAATGGATATATAGATGTTTACATTCAAGTAAGTGTAGAACAGAAAATTCTACCAAAACAATTCCATATATTAGGTATTAGGTATCGATACTTACTAAAAACTACCAATGCGAAATAGTCAAATAGTCATTGTAGGTAGAGACATGATCGATCATCCACACAGTACAGTAAAACAGTAGTAGTATTAAATATTTAAACATAATATAAAACATTTAAGAGAAAAAGAAAAAATAGATATACTCGAAATAATACAAAGAAAACATGATTACACATAATTATAATTAAGTAAATGTACATATATATATTATGATAATTGCGAATATGCTAATGTAAGATGATGGTATTTAATGGTGATGTTGTTGGTATTGGTATAATTATAATTGTTGTAAACTAAATTATAATTAAATGCTAAATATATTATTGGAAAAATGAAATGTTTCTATTGGATTGTAAAATTGAGCCCCATCATTACGTGGAACAAAGCCGAAGCAGCCGATCAAAAACAAATAAGTAAAATATATACTAAATATATACTATATATGAAATACTAAAAAACTGAAAATGTTCTAAAACGAAAACTAATAAAAAAAGTAATAACAACAACATTAGGAGCACGTAAAAGTTGAAGTTACAATGCAATACACAACTATATACAGCAGGTACAACTAAATTGAGCTAAAAAAATGATATTGTTACAATTAAATGATGCTATAGTGTAATATTAATTTATAAAATTGTTACTTAATTTCCAATTCAGTCAAATATTCCTTAAAACAAAATATATACATTCATAATATGGATGACGGAGTGAGGATTCCGGTATTCATCCCAATAAGTACATAATTTGTAACTACCTTTAAAGGAATGGAAACTGATTCTTATTATATAATTATCGATCGTATTACCTTACAAAGAACTTTTAAAAAAACTGTGTTGACATTCAGAAGATATGTGGCATTGAAATTACTATGTAATAATTGTACGTTGTTCCTGTTCCCTGTTCATAGTCTGTTATTTGAGATAGAAATGATACGAGTCATTGTCATATTAGGCACTCTCTCTCTGTACTGTAGCAAGATAAAAGGTATACCTATGTATTACTCGTGGAAATATTGTCTATTGTATTAAGTAAGATATCAATGAAACTAAAACTATAACTACTACCATGTTCACCAACGTTAAGTCGTATTACTAAAACTATAACGTGCTACATATGTGCATATATAATATAATATACAAACGAGAAGAAGAGAAATATCTCACGAAAATCAAAAGGTTACATATGAATTTTGTGAAAATGTTTCAGAAACTTCGGTTGTAAAATCAAAATTAACGATCGTTCATTACTATTATTTTAAGCAAAAATCAGCAAGACCTACAACTATAATTATATAATATTTTACAAGAACCTATTATAACTATCTAAAATCCCAACTACCTAACCTACCTACCTACATGTAACATTTAAAACAATCTTGAATACTTCGTGCGTTATAAACACAATAGTATGAAAATGAAAAAACTGAAAAGATTATTACATATTATTACGTTATATAACTATTAGAGAAAGAAAAAGTCAAAGTATTAATCAATATATTAAAATTATATATAAATTATACAAAAATAAAATCTAATGCAAGTCAAAATATACCTAATACCTACCTACATATATTATTATATTATTGTTACCAAATTAAAATGATATATATATACAATATTTATTGTAGCCGTATATTAGTAAATACATAGCTGAAAGTTTTGAGTGATTATTGTTAACTGTTACTGGTCAGATGTGTATATCTATGAAATATGTTCAAGTGTAATGGTTAAACTACATACCAAAAAAAACTGAATCTAAAACTATCGTTATTGATAATATTATTACTAAATATATATAAATATATAATATATTGTCATTGTTCGTCAACGAGTGAGTCAAATTAGTTTATGTTAGTCAGTCAAAAAGGAAAAGAAATAGGAAAAAATCAGAACAAATTATAAACTGTTACTCTCGCGAAAAAAAAATCATTAAATTATATAATCGAAATTAAAAATCTGTCAAGATATAAATAGTTTCACAGACAAACACATATACACGCATCTCAGTAAAGTCAAGTTGAAATCAAAATCAAGTTAAAATATTGCAAATCGTATAGTGTATAGTAGTAATGACTTATTCCTGTGGTCACTACATTACAGTTTATAGTCCAGTTTAACTTACTGTGTAATGATAATTAAACACGTAGAAAATTGTAGAATTTAAAAATCCAACAAAAACAATTCTCTTACCTTTAATCTCTGTGAATCTAAAATCTAATCATCATCTATAAAAATAATCTCTACCTCTACAATACACTAATAATATACACAATATTAAATATCTTCCTGTCTTGTAAAAATGCTTGTAAATTCTAAAATCTCTATCCTTGTACTTATAGTCCACGTCCTTCTGCTTCAAACATCAGTGATTCTTCATAGGCTATAAAACTTCACAAAAAAAAACTACAACTTTTTTTTAGTATAGTGTATTCTGTTGTGAGGCAACTTCTTGTTCATCTTCTTAGTTATCGAAATGATTAAAATTATTCAGTAGTTAATTCTCATTATTCCTGCCTATCTACATAATTTTTGTTTTATATTTTGCCTTATGCAACATTACATACTAAATATGGTACTTCATCGAAATTAAAAAAAAAATGAATAATTAACCCATAGTAGTAATTTGTCTAATTTTTTTATAATTAATTAATTAACTAGTTTACATCTTACACAAAATTTGACCTGTCCACTAAAAAGAAAAATACAACACAGAGTTAAGTCTTTAAAAAACTTTTAAATTAGTACCTAGGTATTGTAATATTATAATTATGTATTATGTCTACTAATTAATTAATTTTATAATAATTTTATAATGTACTTAAACATACTATAATATGTGAAAGTGTTAAAAAAAACTGATACAATTATTACTAAAATACTACTACTACTACTGGTAATGGTATAACAACATTTAAAACAAGTATGTAATGTCTCCGTAGTGTGTAGTTATAATATAATATAGAGAGATTTGATGACAGACTCACACACTCATAATAATGTAAAATTATACTTACGTAATACATATACATAAACTGATTATATAAAAATTGTACATGTAGTGACACGTAGACTCGAAATGTATGTAGTACGGAAAAAAAAGAGGAAGTCTATAAGGAAGCAATCAAATTACATTATATTATACTGTTATTAATATTTAAACAAAAAAAACTAAATTGGTAAAAAATTATGATTATTATTATGATAATTACAGATGAGAAATGATAATACTTTAAATCAAAAATGCTCTGCTGAGGCTGATATATGATGAGTGCTCCTCCTCTGCACCATCACACCAGCAAAGGCAACAAAAAATAAATCAGCAAAAATTTACCAATATTATATAGTATGTATATGCAGGGAAAGTGAAAAAAAACATGGCTTACTAAATAACTATATATATACTATATAATAATATATATTATATATATATTAAATATATGTACTTAATTACATATATAGATAGTAACCAAATATGTTTATGTAGTAATTCTGTGATTACAATAATGATATATATGATATATTAATTATTATTATAAACTTTTAAGAAGAAGAGCAGGTATATAGGTGGCAGGATTGTCAAAATGGCTATACATAATACAGAATAATCTATAATTACCTTTGAAAAGAAGAAAAAAAATACAATTATAATGTAATACAAGAAACACACTGAAAACCACTACTGACAGAAAAAGATGTTAGTTCCGTTTCCGGGCAGGTAAAAAAAAATCAATTAAAAAACAAGACATTATAATAATATTATTATTATTGATATTGCGGACAAAAGTGATTATAGTTAAAAAATTAACCTTTGACACTTGAACTTTTTTTGTTATTAATTACAGAGAGTATGATATGATTTTTGTAATTTATCCTTTAAAATAATTATTTTCCAAGAATACAGATTTCGATAATTTCGATTTCTGTAAAAATTACCTATACGTGTAGGTGTACAGGTACTCTCGTTGCTGGTTCTGATTAAACAATATTCTTCGTTTTTTCGAATTTGTTTTGTAAAAATTTCAAACGCTACTGAACGCATAGTGTATGTAGAGATAATAATTGATACAACTAAACTACTTACAGGTATGATAGTAAATTAGAGTCTGTATAAAATTATGTATTAAAAAAATATAAATTACACATATACATACATAATACAATACTATAAGTAGTATCATTGTAGTGTTTATAGAGTAGTGAAGAAAAAAAAACAAAGTAGTACAATAATTAATTGAGCAGTGTAAAAAAAAGGAAGAAAGTATAAAATTACGTATATAGTAAATTAACTACTGTACTGTAATAAGACAGAGGAAATCTATAGCAGTGTTCCATTTCCATTTTTTTTCGACATGATTTTGTTTTTTTTTTTACTTTTAAAGTTTTTAATTTTAATTTTGTGATAATTCCATATTATATAGTTTGTAATAATTTTTTGATTTATCTTTTTTGAGTGATATATGTATTCACTTGCGTGTCTGATTGATTCTAAAAGGACTTACCTATATAATACATTTATATTTATGATTGTGATATCCGTATATTCCATTTTTTATTTTGTAAACTTGATTTATTTATAGTATAGTTTACAGAGGCAGGTATTATATAATAATGTGTTGAATTTATTATTCTAATATTGTTGTGAATGTTAAGAAAAAATTATTATTGTTATTATTATTGTAGACCTATAGGTCAATGACAAAGACAAAAGTGGAACTCAGTTTAGATCGATGGCTCTCGTAATTTCGATTCGTGTTCTTTGTCTGTGTAAGTAAAATCACAGTGTAGAATTATAACTGATGAACAAAATTGAATGAGGAAAAGTCGTGTCTACTTTGAGGTTCTACAATATATAGGAGTTTGTTATATGTGTTGGCTTCATTATTATGGCTTTTGCTGGGTATATCAGTAATAATAATAATATGGAAAACTATATTGGATTTTGGGATTATTATGATGTTAAATCTATAATATAATATGTACAGAAATAATAATATGAATATTAAAATATACATACTACATACAGATATAAATGAATAATGAATATTATGAAGATAAAAATAAAAAAAAGATGTAAAGATAAATAAATTGAAGAGAAAAAAAAACATTACGGAAACCATATACCTAAAAAAAACCATATATAATTATATTACAGACAAGAACAAGAACATAATTAACATACAGATATATAGATACAACAAGAACAAGAATAATAACAACAACAAAATAAAAAAGCAAAGCAAACACTAGAAGACAATTTAATTAACTTACGCTGAAAATAATGGCAAATGAATAATGGGAAATAAGATAATAAAAGAATTTCATCATATGCTCATTATATCGCAATTTGTCTGCGGGACCGGTTCATCTTATTCTTAATACGGTTGTAGGATTAGGCTGTGTCTCATAGTTTTTTGGCAGGCATTATTAATTTAGTCATTGCTTAAAATCAAAACCAGATACTTACATTGATACACAGGTAATTAGAGGCGTTGGGGGAAAACCGTAATATCTGCAAAGTAGAATACTATGGAGAATCTTTCATGTACGACTATAAATAATTCATGTAATTAGTTGAGCCATTTTGCATTTTAAAAGAAACATTGGTAGTATTAGGCCTAGGCTCCACATAAGAGTTTATATTACCAACGGTTGGTTTAAGTTTTCAGCTTACTGGAGCAGACAGTTTATTAAACCGTTGGTTAATTTAACCTGCAGCTACACTCACTTTTAATCTCCGGTTAATATTTGCGGTAACTTTCAAATTTTCTTCTTTGAAAGAATCAGATTTTAGTTTTCTAAATTCAAAATAGTTTGAAAATGGAAAACTGTTGTACACTATTTAAATTGCTGACATTTAATTGTGGAAACATTTTTTGATTTTATTATTTAATTATATAGTTCAGTGCAAAGTTCTACAAGCAAATAACATACAAATTATTATTATTCATCACATTACATAAATCGCATATTAGAATTTAAATTGATGCCCCACAATATAATTTTTGGCTGGACATTTAATTAATTATCTTTGTAATTTTGTATTGCATCAGTTCTATGTAAACTGGTCCAATCAAAATTAATAACGATTAGTGCATATTTGTTACACTGAAAAGAGTTGTTAACGCTTACAACTAAAATAGTAAACAATCACAAATTGCTCTCCTATGCTAAATCCCAAATAGAAAAAGACCAAAAGTGTTGAACCACAGTAGCTGGAACCAAATATTAAGAATCACTTCGATCTTTTTTTCTGAAAAATTAGGATTAATTGGGTGTTCCGGGTGGGCTTTGATGTTTATTTATTTTTTATTTTATTAGTACTGTTGACCTTTAATTGCGTTGCCCCTAAAATTTTTAAAAAGCGCCTAAAGTTTCATACCTTGGACGATATTTATCACATACTAGTATACACCCGACCCCTAAACTAGTAAACTTTTACTAGTTTAATTTACTCGCCTTTTACTCGCCCTGAAGGTAACTGCGCAGGCTGGTTTACGCGCTGAGTGTAGCTGGTCCCAATGGTTTGGGACGCTTCACTAGTTTTTAGATGCTGAGCGTAAGCATCTATTGTAATGGTCATGTCCGTCCGTCCGTCCGTCCGTCCGTCCGTTGGCCGTACACTACAGGTCACAGGTTAGAACCGATTTTCTTTAAAAAAATTTTATATGACCAGAAATGCGACTGGGCAGGTCTGTATTGTTTTTTAGTTGTAATAAGGCTAACCAGTTATCTACAATAAATTGATTACTGGACCTATGTCAGAAATTTTTAAAGTGAAGAGTTCAAAAACGGGTGAACCAAATAGCTGAGGCAACCGAAACAGAAGGCTGGCAAAGATAAAGCTGTCATTGTTTGCATGCTAGATTTATCCTTGCCAGCCTTCTCTTTCGGTTGTCGCTACTACAAATACCTGCCACCGAAGAGAGGGCGGCAAACGTACCTATTAGTATGTACGTTTGCCGTACGCTTCTAACTCTTAGCATTCCCTTCCTTGTGTATAAACACCATACGAAATTGAATGTTAAGGAGCGTTCACAAATGATGCTATCTCAATTTTCTGACCCTCCCACTCATTTCCACTGATGTTAAACATAATGCAATCGGGGAATTTTCATATGCACGCACCCATTTAAATGATATTATCAGTTGTAGAAATGAGTTGTAGATGTTGACGGATCGTCCATAAACGACGTCCTTCAAATATTATAGTTTTAAGTACCCCCATTTCCAACTTTGCCTGTTTGAACTACATGTATTGGACTTACATACCTATATTAGATATGGATATTGAGGGATCGTCCATAATGAAGTCCTTCAAATATCATAGTGTTAGGTACTCACATTCCCACCATTAAAATTTTTTCCAGCCCATTTTAACATACATGTATTGAACTTACCTATATATTAGTTATAGATATTTTTTAATTGAGATCACACTAATCGTTTTTTCACAATGGTTGAATGGAGCGACTCCGAAATTTTTCCTTATACATTGTGAGGGATAGTCTGTTAATGACGTCTTTCACAAATGCCATAATTTTAGTTACCCCCCCCCCCCCTTCCTTTTAATTATTTAACCATGTTTAGATGCTAAGCACTGATAACGTCCTTCAGTGTTATAGATATTCAGGGATCGTCCGTAATTACGTCCTTTCAATGTAATAGTTTTTAGAACCCCCAGTCCCAATTTTAAATGTTTTTTCATCCTATTTTGACTACATGTTACGGACTTATCTATATGTGTTATAGATATTCAGGGATGGTCCATAATGACGTCTTTCAAATACAATAGTTTCTAGTATCCCTAGTCCCAACTTTAAACTTGTTCCTACCTATCTACATAATTTAGCAACCTTTGGCAATTCTCAACTGAATTAGACATGCGATATGTCATTTTAAAGCTCTTTTTAAATAAAAAATATGAAATTCTTTGAAAATCGAAAATAATTTAATATACTATTTCTTTTAATCATAATTAACTTTAAATGTCCAATTTTAAATTAAAGCTTTCATAATTCGCGCACCAATCGCAATACATATTGTTCTTCTCCTTATTTTCGTCATTTTGATATATCACTTCTTCATATTTGAAGAGAGTTACCGGTCGAAATTTGACATTTTAGGTTTGGCGGGAAATTCAAATTTTCAATATATTCCTATTTCTACATGTCTACATAATTTATCTCTTTTTTGCATTTCTTAATGACATTTGACATGCAATATACGATTTTGAAGCTCTTAAAAACAAAATATTCATTTAGAATTGCAATTTATTACATTCAATTTCTTTAAATATAATTAACTTTCCAATAGCAATTTGGTAATACAGATTTCAAAGCAGGCGTGCTTGGGTGAGCGGTTAGGACTGCAGACTGTAACGAAATTTACAGTCTCAGACCCGGCTTCAATCCTCGGCCACTGCTAATCGTTTACGGCTCGGTGTTGTACGGTAAACGTCACTGGATGGTTGATTGAAACCCAATCTCCTTCGGTGCTCCTTAGTGACCACTACATACTGTAGGGGCCTAGGGAATGAGACTCCTTTACTGTGGAGGAGGGGACGGGGATAGGTGAAAGGGTACAAAGACCGAGACGATCTAACGCGGTAGCCTCCTATTTCCTCACCCACAGTGACTGGTTGAGTCTGGTTGTATGAACTTCGGTTAAATCGACCCAATGAATAAATTATTATTATTATTAATACATACAGATTTCAGCATTTAAGAGTACTACCCCATTTTACTGTTACTAAAAAACAAGGGCTTTAGCCCTTGTTTTTTTCATCCTATTTTAACTACATGTCACGGACTTAACTATATGTGTTATAGATATTCAGGGATTGTCCATAATGACTTCATTCAAATATCATAGTTTTTAAGACCCCCATTTCTAACTTCAAAATATTTTCCAACTTTTTTTTAACTGCTTGCCACGTACATTTGTATATACCTTATTGATTGTAGGGGAGCCTCTATAAATGATGTCATTTGTAAATCATGCAATTCTCAAAAATATTCTAGCGTTTTTTAACTACATGCCACGTACTACTATATGGCTTATTGATGGTAAGGAAGCCTTCATAAATGACGTCATTTGTTAATGGTGCAATTCATAAATAATTTTCAGCTATGTTTAACTACATGCTACGCACATTGGTATATGTCTTATTGATTGTAGGGGAGCTTTCATAAATCTTATATCATCTTCAAGCGTAACATAAATTTTCTTGCGCCTTTATTGAAGCTCAGCATCTACTTCGGGCCCGCCCACGGTCGACAAATCCGGCGCGAAGCGCCGGATTTTTTGATTTTACTGCAGTAAATTTTACTCGAATAAACTGCTATGTGGAGCCTAGGCCTTACAAATTACAATATCATATGTAGCACTTATCGGATTCTCCAGGGATATACCTATAACCCATTGTACAAATTACAATAAATAGAATAGAAGTAATAAAAGAAGAGCGTTCATGTTTCGCATGTCATTGTAAGCACAATACGTTAGAATAATATAATTTCCAAAACGATGAAATTAGACTGTTCAAAAACACTTTTTGACAGTTTATTTCAATTATCAGAAGCATAAAAAAAGATTTTTCATGAAAAACCCGAAATTCCTAAATTGTGCACTTTTCAAAAATATGAAATTATTCAGCTTGTTTTACACTTTTCAAAATCAAATACCATTAAAAAATGTTTTTTTTTAAACATGTAAATGACAAAATATATGCAATATACGTAGGTACGTGTCTAATTAACGAAAATATATTCTATTTTGTAATTTACGAAGGGAGCATTGCAAGGGATTAGAATAACTTGCATCATTCAAAAAAAACTTCTGAACAAGGAAATCCTGTGACAGGATTCCTGTCGATTACAATGCTGCATCTAAAAGCTAGGATTTCTGTGAGAGTCTAAAATGTATTTATTTTGTTATAAATTCAACAATTTTCTTCACAGAGTGTAACTACCTAGGTAGGTAGGTAAGTACTTTGCGATAATGTTTTTACGATAACGATAACATTTGCACATGGTATGGTTTTAATGGCATTGCATGATCATGAATTGCTTCTTCACAAATGGTTGTTTGTCCATTCCGCGAAGCTAAATAGAAATAGTATTATCAGTCAGTGCCCACTGCACTGCACTGTACTTAGATTTTAATTCGTAATATTTAGATTTTACCTCTGACTGTTATTATTGTTTTCTTCAAGTTGAACCTTGACCTTGAGGTTGGCCTTGACGTTGACGCTGGGACTGAAGTTGACACGCTAGCGTTGACAGCATGAGTGACCCTATAGATAGAAGGATCTAAATCTGAACCCGGAATAAGATGTTAAGCAAAAACTATAATATACAGACAGGATCTATGATCTATTGAGTAATAAATATTGAGGATTTATATTCTGATACTAGATCATCACAGATTCACAAGATTTTAACAGATGGCTTATTATAGACAACTTTTCCTTTAAATTTTATACAAGCATTCTTAAGGTCATCCTTTGTCTTTATCTTTCCTTCTCTTGTTTTGTAGTATTTCTTGCCTTTGTGGTCCTTTAACACTTTTAGTATGTTTATGACGTACTTTTATTATTTCAGAATCACAAATCACAATCATCATTCAAGATTAAAAACTATAAAAAAAATATTACAGAATACGTATCGTAATCGAAATCCAAATACAACTGCTCGCTTTTCTCTATACTTCTATCATCACATAATCAATAATCACAGTACTTCTTATTTTGCATCTTGTTTTAAATTGCTAAATTACTATAGTGTTTTCTTCCTTTTATTTCTGTATGTGAAGCACATTCAATAATAAGATGAGATCGAGTCGAGTGGCTCAGCTCTCTGGATTCTGGCTGGATCTCATATGACCATGACTATGAAGTATGAATGGCTATAGAAGTATGTATGACAAGTTCTACGTTTTTATTTTTATGACGCCATACATATATTTATTATGATATCATCTTTATTTTTCCTCTTCCACAGACGGTCATACCATGCCCATTGATGCTTTCAATCTTTTCTTTTGTTACTGCCATTTTTTTTTATTTTCCCGCACAGACAACAGATGAAACATGCACGGTGGAGTGGTATTGTAATAAATTGTATGGACCATAATAATATACGCGTATCCTCATAGTTGATAATGTAATAATTTCTTTTAGCATATCCTATATAGTATATAGCAGTATAAGTTCACCATCGAATTCGAATCCAATCAAATATGACCATGTAAATAATTACAAACTGCAAGTAAGGAACATAATATATTCTGAGTGAAGTTGAAGAATCAAAATGGCACTTATGTCAAATTTAAGCCGAGAATTAAAATGAGCTATATGCTAGTAAAAAAACACTAAATCAGATAGGTGCGTAAAATGTCAATTAGGGTCTATTGGAAAGTGTAAAATGATTTTTATTTCCATGTTTTTGAAACGTGCAAAATTTTCTATTTACATGTTTTTGAAATGTGCAAAATTTTCTATTTACATGTTTTTGAAATGTGAAAAATGCTCTATTTACGTTTTTAAAAAGCGTAAAATATACTGTTTACGAGTTTTTTGAAAGGTGCAAAATGTTTTATTTACACGATTTTAGGTTCATATTATGCTATTTGATTATTTTTTTGTAAGTTGATATTGCGTTTTGTTTTTAGATAAAAGTGGATATGCTATATGTGTCACTTTGAGACTTCAGTGTCAGACATCATCAGCTTGAAAACATAATATTGGCGATGGCGGCTTCCTTGGTCGTCTGCTAATCGGCTCTGGTGTGGCTTTATTACAATAATAATTAAATTAACAAAAGTTTTTGAAAGTTTCAGCGTGTGGCTGGTAGGTTGGTGTCTGAAAACTTGAAATTGAAATTGAATTTCTCAGTCTGACTCTGAACTCATCACCATAAATAATTAGTTTGTAAGTTCATAAAGTATACGTTGTAAAATCGTATCGTAATTCATAGATCATGGCCATATTAAATTGCTTACACTTTTTACACTTTACAGCCTTTATCAAAGAGCATACAAGTAAAGTGTGTAATATTTTTAATCTACTAGCGACGGACTGCGACTGTATAGCAATAAGCCAGACGGAGAACCGGCCTTTATAGACAGTATTTTCTTCCTAGTGTCTCACAGAAAATCAGAAAAAAAGTAAATAAAAAAGCGTATATAGAAGTTAGAAGTAAACTTTTAATTTATACAAGTAATATAAGATAATTTGCCTAGCGAGTAACTACCCTCACACGTAGATTAACAACATCTTCCACGCCATCACATCCTAATCGCAGAGATTATCCGTGTGTTGGTGTGGGTAATGATTTTTAGTTGGGATTTTGCTAAATTCTCCATGTACTTCCGTATTGTACTACACAAACACAAGGAGAATGTATGAATGATAAGGATAAATTTCCCATTAAATCAGACGATAAAAATAAATAATGGCATGAACTTACAAAAAGTTGTTCACGTTATTGTAAAGGTCGGCGTCGGAGTCGGAGTGATGGTGATGTTATAATGATAACATAAAAGGTAACATACATGAAATGAAATAATAATAATAAAGTAGTGAAAAATATTGCAAGCTATTCTGCTGTGTTCAGCAGACTACCTAGCTACCTGTCCAGAGCAACCACACAGATACTTTTTCAATTAAGAAAGGTGAGTTGGCCGCGCATGCGCCCCGTCCACCTTATACCAGTATACAAAACAAACCATTGCAGCATCCTAATATTTCGCTATCTCCTTGTTACAACAGCCGAATTTAAATCTTCGTTTGCGGGAAATTATTTAAGATAGGATTTTTATATAATATAGAAAATGGTTTTATGAGTTGCGGGTTTTAACCAAGGAGATAGCGAAATAATAGAAATGCTGCAATGGTTTGTTTTGTATACTGGTATAAGGTGGACGGGGCGCATGCGCGGCCAACTCACCTGTCTTAATTGAAAAAGTATCTGTGTGGTTGCTCTGCACAGACCGAACCCCTGTCATTTAATAATAATAATAATAATACCTACATATTTTTGTTTTTGTAGAAATGTAATAAAGCATTAAATTCGCAGACAGACAGCATCAACTTTTGCATCATCAATCTGCATTGAAGAGTTCTTTGGCAAAATGGGATATGTCCATGAAAGCAAATTTTTATGGAAACAAAATAAATAATGAATCAAGGGTGGCAGGATCATTTTTTTGAACTCATGTTTTGTCTACAGGTACTGTAACTGGCGAAGCGTTATCACTGAAGCAGTTCAGAAATGCATATTTTAGGGTGACTTATCCCATTTTGCCAAAAATCATTAATGACCGTATCCCGCTTTTCCAAGAAGTAATAGTTTTGCTATTTTAAAAAATTGTTTTGGTTGAACTTTGCCCTTTACTGTTCAACACAGTGACGTATCTAGTTGAACAATACAACTAACGCAAATAATTTCATTTTTGAAAAACAAATGGACTTATCCCGTTTTGTCAAAATATTATTCATATATTTTGCACACAATAGTACGTTAATCACTGCGAAACTGAAATATTACATGAAAAATTTTGTCATTCATAATTTTACAATTTACAACGAAGTAAAAATATAGTTATATTAGTCTACTACTATTACTGCTAACTGCCCAGTCGGGACCAGGATCAGGAAATAATGAGTAATATTTAGTATTTGCACTGTGTAACACAAGAGATGACTCATTAAATTTAAATGCTTATTCATCCTTATCTTATTTTTATCCTTCACATGCTCTTGGGTGACTTGAGTGATGTGTTTGGGACACGGGAATATATGTAGGCCATGTAGGCACCTATCTATTCTGTATTTTAGTAAACACTAACTGAGCAGCATGCTTGATCTATATTTAACAGTGAATAATGCGAATAATTTTCTCCAAAGTTTTTTTTTCACAGAATATTTATTCAAAATTCAAATCATGGATTTATGGGAATATTAAATTTAATTTAATTTCTCATATGTAATCTTCCCATGTAGTGTAGTGGTAGTGATGAGTATACGTATTCCAACTTAAAAAGAACTTGCAAAATGGAAATTAGAATAAAAGCATTATATGGCAGTAGACAATTCTGTCATGGCTCTTTTATAGTTTATTTGTAAATACTGTAAGAGAGAGACACTGACATAAGTAAAAGGTAGAAAATAGATGATGACTGTATATTATTTAAATTCCATTTTCTAGCTGGCTGATACTAGTTTTCCCATTTATGCTGACTAAGCAAAAATTTTCAATTGACTAATAATATTGGACTAATGGCCAAGTGTGGAGAAAAGGCTGGAATATTAGACTCAGAATTAAATTAAGTAAGTTTTAAACGTGTGAATGACATTCCATTTTCATACTCGTATAAATTATTTCATGCTCAATTTTAATTTCAGTCTCACGTGAAAAAAACGGAGTATATTTACAACTGAAGAAATCACAAAATGGAAATGCAATGAAATTGCTGCTGAGGCTATGAAAATAAGGGTTGAATTCGACGGAGTAATTAAGCATTGTTGGTTGGAGTTGGAGTCTGGGCATTTTAAATTAAAAATGTGCATAATTATAGAGCAGTCAGTCAACATGAATACTACAAGGCACGAGAATATATTGTCAATCGTGTTATTGTAATAATTATTGCTAAGCTTTCAATATTAGAAATGGAATAATAATTAATTAATTCTAATTACATTTTTTTTTCATTTTTTATGAAGGTGCTATATTGATTTGATATTCTTGAAAATTTTGACCGGGGTTGATGTGAGTCGGTCTCGATTCTCGATCTCGATATAGGCCAAGTGCCAACCAAGTTATAATTATTGTGATAATAATAAATTATAATAATGTTCATGTTCATTGTTACACGACTGCTCTTAGAATATAAAATTTGTAATTTACATACATATAGTATAATATTTATGAACGTGAACGTGGTCAACTAGTTCACCTTAAACATTATAATTACTTTACAATTGCTATGGCTATTAATCTGGTTCTGTGGTCCTGGCCTGGCTTACTAGTTAGCATCTTATGTTGTTAGCCAACACCAACAAACAGTCAGTGTTGCCAGCAGTTAAGTTGTTGTGCTTAAATTTTTCTTGTTTTTGTTGGCAGGCTATATTATAGGCTATGTACTCGACAACGTAATAATAATTATTGACATTGACAATATTTTTTGTTTCGTTTTACAAATTACTTTTAATTTGGCCTGTGTTTTTGGCTTTGGATGCTAGTAACGTGCAGACGTAGTATTTGAATTTGAATGTATTCTTTGTGTGTACCCATGTAGGTATGTATTTAAAGCCTCATACTAATTTGACAAGGCCCTGGCACTATATGCTTGATAGTAACTGTGGGGCATGAATGACTTGGTTAATTGTATATTTAAAACAAATTAAATTATGTAAATTATGAAAAGTGCTTGTTTAAATTATGAATAAATTACAAAAAAAGTATAACTCTATTTACAATTTAAAGTTCACCAAACTATTCACGTAAATATTTATTTGCTGCTTTTGCTTTTATAGAAAATTCTTTACTATTTATTAGGTGGCTGTAGACATTCTTTTGATCTTTCCCTTTTAAGTAGGTACATACAGTATACCTTTGAAACTTTGAATAAAACTCTACATATTATGTGAAGTAAGTATAGTTTCATTTTGCACAGCATTAACAGAAATACATAGAAGAGTCAGTAAAAAAAGGAAGACAATTAAGCTTAGGCACGGAGCAAAGGTCGGACTTTTGAAGGCTTGCCTACAAAATTCCTACTTCCTACTTGGGATTTATGACTCACCCTACTTTTTACCCTACCCTTATTTCGATTCTCAGCTCACCCTACATTTTACCCTACCCTACTTTGAATTCTTAGTTTACCCTACCCTATTTTTGCAGCATTACCCTACATTTTGATTTTCACCCTACTTTTAACATAATTTACCTACAAGAAAAATATTTTTCTAAACCTGCCTTTACGTTTAATACTACTTTCATTTTAATTTCTATTACATTTAACTCACGTTTTCAATTTATTTGTTACCACTTTTTAAAGCACAACTACATTAAACCAACACTAAAGAAATTAAAGAGGAGTGGAGTGAGTAGTAAGTTGACTAATCGCTATTTATTTTAGAAGTAAATGCGGACAGACACTTCAAATGCAACGTATTTTTCGGTTACCCGCTCGTTTTCTAGTTGCTCTATGAGCATCAGGGCATGAACTTTTATGATCGAGATGACATTTTACTAGAACTTTACACTTCTGCTTGTTTCGTGCAAAACCATACCTTACAAGTTGTGCTCCCTACTTTTACCTACCCTACTTTTAAAAATCAAATCGTACCCCTACCCTACCCTACCCTACTTTTAAAATTTTAAGACTGCCCTACCTACACCCTACCCTACTTTTTCAAAATTCAATCAAAAATCCTACTTTTCACCCTATTTGTAGGGCCTACTTGTAGGTAGGGTCCGACCTTTGTCACGGAGGTACTTAACTCGTTTTCATCTAGAGCATGGACTTATTATAGTATATGGCGTAAGTATAGCAATTAATATCATATCGTCTGTGAAGAACCAAAATTACCCATATCCATTTGTAGCTAAAAGCAGTATCCACTATCTACAAAAATATTGAAAAATGTCTTGAAAACATTTTAATAGAATATTTTGTACTTTGAAAAAACATGTAAGTAGAATATTTTACACTTTGAAAAAACATGTAAGTAGAACATTTTACACTTTGAAAAAACATGGAAATAGAACATTTTTCAATTTAATGAAACATGTAAATATAACATTTTACACTTTTCAAAAATATGTAAATAAACCATTTTACACTTTTCAAAAACTCCTAATTAACATTTTATGCATGTTTCTCATTTTGTTTTTATGACATATCTCATTTTTATTCTAGCTTAAATTGGATATGGGTAATTTTGGTTCTTCACAGACGATATAGTTTATACTGCATTGATGGCATATTTTACATTTTTCACCTCTGCCTCTACAGACTGCTACACATTTAGTAGAGGGTGAATGATTTCCTTCGTCTTCTTCATCTTTACATAATGTAAGTAGCTGAGAACTAGAAGCTGACCAATAGTTATATTTACATGCATAGTTACGTAACGCAACTTCCCCGCTGTCCGGATGTAAAACATAATAAATCCTATTTATTCACTGGTACTCGTGACGTTGTAATTCGTAAAAAGGAAGACGAACAAAACCGTCATTAAATACCTGTAGTAGGTGCCTATATACCTATACATATGGAAATGTACTCATTATTGGCTAAAGGAATATAAGCCTGGGGCGGATGGCAATAATCCACAAGGTTATATCTCAGTATATATTTGCTATTCAATTATTTGAATTTTCTATAATATTACATATAGATACAGTAAACGTGGGTAAGTACATAGCCTTTGTACTTATGTTCGTTTCCTCTCTCACGAAAACGAAAATAACGAAATAAAGAAAAGTACATATCCATGATGATGAACACAAAATAAATACTATGAAATCGAAATGCTCCCAAACTATTAACTCAAACTACATACATAAGATACCTATTTACATTTAAGTACTTTTTGCTTGTGCTAAAACTTACGTTGTTTCGAAGTCGACTTTGGCTCAATGATCTTCATGATCGATGTAATTACCAGTACTGCATATAGTGGCTTGCAATGTGCATACTTACAAAGACTTTCATGCCTTTAAGAAGGCTATTAAAATGTATAACTAACTACCTATGCCTATACCTATGTACGACCTGACTGACTGAACCTGAAATGCCATATGTTTTTCCTGAAAGAAGGCATAAGACTCAAAACAGAGCGGCTATAGGTACTCTTTCTTGCCAATCTTTGCACTCATTATTTGCATATGTGTGCCTAAATCTCTATAATGGGAATCACTCACACATTATTATATGCATAACTGCGTGGAAATATTCACATAATATTCAAATTTACAGTAGATTACTAGTATATATACAGTGTATGCGAAGGTTCATTTTAATTCTTGTAAAATAACTTGGACTTCGACATCGACATCGTATAATCATCATCTTCGTATTTCGCATTTTCCTTCACTTGTACACACATAAGTACACACTAAACACCCCATAAATTTTTGCCAGTTCATATAACTTGATTGTGGATTGGAGAATTATTTCAAAAGATGCAGTAATAAGAGACTTTCTGCGAGTCTGTCATTAGTATTATGTACCTATGTAGGTATGCACGCAACTCTGGAACTCAGTCAGCGATGATGATGATGATGATGAGGTGATGTGATGAGATACAATCCTGTATTATAGCTCAGTCGTACCATAGCGTAGCATACCTACTAATGAAAACCTGCTGATACAACAACAATAAACTATTGTACCTACTACTTATTACACATTCTGTGGACTGTGAAAACTGTCGATCTCGATTCTCGACGTCGGTTTACCAGTACCAGAGGACGAGACTCCACTCACTAGTCAGTACAAAAGCCCAACTGCAAGCAACTCTTATTATCAAATTATCACTAGTCAGCTAGTCAGAGCCTAATCATCTCATCCCAAATCCCAAGTCTCGAATTAAATTCGAAAGGAAAGGGAAAAGAAGATATCAAAAGATCGAGATGAAAAAGAGGGCCAAGTTGTCGAATTCTTTCTCTGGTTCTGGTACTGAATCAGATTCTTCTGATGATTGGGCAAATGCCAATATAAGCTTTTAAACACTACTACAACTACAGATAAACACCAAATACCAACAACTATCATGATAAAGATGCGAACAACTGAGTCCTCCACACACTTGTAAAATCCTGAGTGAATCCGGACCCAGACCCAAAAGAAGGGGTCGTCAGCCGATGACGGATTTCTACTATTAAAGGTTCAACATGTCGTGACCCAGCCTGAACCCTTTGAGCCCTTCGGCCTTCCTTCTAAACATTATTACTGTACTTTCCAGGATCTAATTATAAACTTTTTAACCTCATTCTCCATATTCACCCTTCTAATCCTAGAAATCTAAATTCTAACAAAAGCCCAATTTTGAACGGATTTATGGATGGCCCCTGGCAAATTGACAATCGTATATCGTACGTAGGTACTTACGTTTTTTTAACATTTGCCGTACATTCTTCGTTGGAATGGAATAAATTGCCATTCCATCCATTGCCAAGCAATAATATAGCATTGCACTGACTAGTGAGTTGCACTACATTAACTGCATTACCATACCATTTGAGATACATGTACTGACAACAAGATATAAGTGAGATAAATATTGTGAAAAAAGAAATAGTATGTATATGGCATGGCGTTTAAAGCCATAAAGCAAGATCAGTAGTTGTGGCAGTGGCCAGTTCTTCGTAAGTCAACCCTAAAAAGTGATCCCTAAATGACGTCGTGAAAATATTAGTCAATTTTATATTCACCCCCCTCCTTTTGTTTTTCCATTTTGACATGGCGTAGTTACATTAATAATTATATTAACAAAAAATATGGTTAAAATACGTAAGAAAAACTCACTGACTCATCCACCACCACCCCTGACTTTAGTGACGTCATTAGTAGATAATGTTTAGGATGGGAGAAGCCACCAGCCCGTCTCGACTCGACCAAAAAGTGCGAGCATTTATTATAGCAGCACTAACCAAGAGCCAAGGCGTCTCTTTAGCTTTATAGCTTCTTCCCTTTCAAGTCCATCCAACCCAAACCCAAACCTCCATCAAATGAGGCACGGAGTAAAAGTACACACACACCACGTCCAATTCTCAAGAAGAGCATTTCAGTCCACGTCCAATTCTCAAGAAGAGCATTTCAATCTATAGTGTCGTCATTTCAGCATCAGCATTAATCAGCAAGGGTTGTTGTAGTCAGTGAGTGAGTTCCAGGGAAACATTACTGTTCATTAAAAAATTAAATCATCATCTCTGTCCTTTAATACTCTTTAACTTGAGTTAAACTCAACTATTGGTTATTGTCAGTGACATTCGGATTCGGACGGACCCTTCTTGTGTGTTTTTATATCTGTGGATTTAGATTTGGATTCAAGTACAGGATTTATTGTGCTTGTGCTTACATTACAAGGTAAGCTATTTAATTTTGTAATTTTGACTCACTTTAATAATGTTTATTGTTATTTGCGACTTTGGCTTGAGAACTTTAATTTACATGTCAAACATATTTGATACTTGTGTTGATTGCCAATATTCAATGTTGGTTGACACGCATGTGGGACCCACACTGTTGACTGTTGACTATGCGGGTAGCCTGTCTGTGCATGGTTAGTCATCAATCAAATGGTAATGGTTGATCCGGTAGATGGTTGTTTTTGTGCTTTTAGTCATTGGTGTTGGTTGTTGGTGGTCACAGGTCACTGGTTTTGGTGTTAGTTTTAGACTGGAAAATAGACATAATTATTACATTTGACGTTGGAGAGCGGTATATCTTGGAAGTCAGTGTATATTCAATATTCGCTAAATGATTTATATTTGATTAATATGATATTGTGTATACTGTTAGATGTCTAGAGCCTAGAGCGATGTCATACTTAAGTACCTAGTTAAATTCCAACTGTAGGATGTTTTTTTACGTCGTTCCTTTTCGCTTGTGTTTTGGTAAGTATTAGTTTTCATTTGCCATTGATGACAGTCACAGTCTGACAGGGGATTTTCAATTTTCGGTATATGTCATAATTATGTCCATGTATTAGTCAGTCAATAGTTGATAGTAATGTATATAATTTTTTTATTTTTTTATTCCTAAAGTCGAAGTTGAAAAATAGGCACTTAATAATATGTGTTTTGAATAATGTGAAATGTTGACATCAATTTGTCGGTTTTGGGTGGTTGATGGATTGAATGCTTATAATAAAGTCAAAAAGGCCTATCGAGTTTAAGTAAGTCATAAGTAGTTGATGTTGATGGATTATTGATCAAGTTAGTTTGTGTATACCTAATACCGATACAGTCTCTAATCTATTTATCATTCATGCGTCAAGGCAAGCCGAATTGACTCGACATTATAAGTCAAAGTTGAGAGCCTACGTTTGGATTCAGTTAGTTCAATATTACATTAGCCTGTATATTTTGTATAATCGATTATTTTTAAATTAGGTATGTAAGTAGGTACTGTCAGGGTCCAATAGGTAGGTACCTACATTATTACATTACTTGGTATTGCATTATCGGTATCATTCTGGCAATATCTATAGGCAGGTAGCCTATACAATTTTAAATGTGGATCAATCAATACTAATTATATTACAGATAGTGGAAGCGGAGGACACGGCAGAGCTGTATAGATGATAGAGACATAGCTGATCAATAGCTTGTAGATCCGTGAATCCGTGTCCTATTTCATATTTTAGATGTCCACGGACCACGGCACGGGTACACTGAAACGAATTACACATAAGTAGTAGCCTTCCATTTCTTCTTCCGTTGTTCCTCGTTTCGTGAGAGTATTCATCAATTTTAAATACATTGTCAGTTAAGTAGGAGATGAAACTGGAATTTTGTGGGTAGTAAGAAGGGCATCCTGTGAAAATATGTAAGTAGGTAGCGGTTAGTAAGTATAATATAATAGTAGTTAGTTACCGATATAGTTAGCGTGCATAATGTGTCAGAGGCCTATAGATGGGCCGTGAAGCTCAAAGAGGTGATTTTGACTGTGACTGTAATTTAATAGTGTATAGACATGTGTAGTTGGTAGTTAACAATGCTGAAATGAAAACGAGTAAATGGCCTTGGTCCTAAGTTATAAGTAAATGTATATAAATGGTAACTGCCTCTTAATGTTACGATAACCTATAAAAATATTTTGGGGGAACGCTCTTTTTTTACTAGCTTATAGTTCATGGTTTTTGGAGTCAGACATCACTCAGGCAATTCAGAGATACGGATTACTACACATATACAGTGGGTAATAGTAAACGCAGTAGTAATATCTCTGTCGTTCTCTTGGTTGGATTAGAAGTGGAAGTAGGTTTCCGATTCGGTACTTATATCCGTAATTTCGGTTTGGATTGCGTTCAGCGTTATTTAGCCAGCAGATAAACTAAATTACCTTTTACCGAGGCAACCGGGACCGGGAGGAACATGGGAACTCGTGCGTTTTTAGACTATGTACGTACAGCATATACATAGTTTGAATTCTGAATGTTTCCATTACATGTTATAATATAGTTATAATGTCGGGAGGGAATAGTTGAGTCGTCATAAACATTGAACACACGTATAGTGAGTATTTATAGGTAAAAAGCGTGGAAACGATCACATCCACTTATAGATGCATAACTTACATGGTATGTTTTCGGGAGCATTAGGAGGAAGTGGGAGGGAACGGATATAAAATCCCGAGCCGAGGGCCTAGTAATAAACCCAAACAAAGGAGACTCAAAAGGTAGTACACGACGGTATTAAATGCGTTGTACATAAGTACAACCTACCTTATAGGTAAAGTTGGTTTTGGTTCATGCTTCTTTTCGTTGTTGGTGGTTTTGATGATTACTATAACATGTAATTAGTAATATAGAAAATAGGAATTACCTTTGCATTACATACACATTTATTATGCACTTTAATAATTGTTGGTAGCTGAGTCAAGCTTTGTATTTAGGTCCTGATCTGCTTGGGTAGTTTTGGGTCTTTAGGTTTGGTTCCCACTACTGGAATTATTGATTGTATGAAAAGCTAAAAAAAATGAAACGGAAGCAAGCGACGGTGAAAGCGAACGTACTCAACTCACTTGTACTATACTACAGATACTGATATAGCGCATACTGATATAAATATAGAAATAGAACTCCTTCTTAGCTTTTGACAACCGACGACATCGACGTCGTTTTATTAAAAGCTTAATGAAATGATTCCTTCCTAGAAGAATCGTAGAACAAAACGGATTACGTTTTATCCTCTCGTACTTAAAAATGTTAGATACAAAATTAGGGATTTTTCAATGATTTGATTTTTTGTGTGCATTATTGTATAGATACTTGAAGACAACCCCTCGTCGGCGTATAATCCAGTTACCACATCTAAAGTAGTGTCGGAGGGACTCTGGAAATTTCAAAAATAGATATTGCAAATATTTCTTCATTTAAGTAACAAGAAACGTTCGACAATATTTAATTGACTCTTGAGTGAAAATGGTGAATCCTTGCTGCTGTTGTAGTGTTGCGGCGGGTGCGAGAATCCTTGCCGTCGTGTCTTTAGTAAGTGAATTATGGAATAAGGAACAAGAACAACTCATTTAAATTCATAATGAATGCTTTTAGCTAAAGAGTGACTACACTTTATTCACGTGTGATTGATCGCAAAGTTTGAGTTCGATTTGAAAAATTTTAATTATGTGATCAACAGATAATTGCTGTCATTCTTGTGGGAACGTCATCCTGGATCCTTAAGGAAACTTATGAGGAACGTGAAAGTGACGCTTTCAAAGCTGCAAAAACTGCAGCTAATGCAGCTAATACCATAGGTGGCTGGTTAGGAGTCGAGGGTAAAGTTAATGTGGAGAAAAGGAATAATATTTTACTTGCTTGTTCTGCTGTGGGTGTGGCTGTCGGCGGATTGCAACTGTTGACAAGCTTTTTCCTCCTCATTGGAGCTGCTGGCAAAGTAAGCTATTTAAATTGAAATGCAGTGAATAATTTTTAGTTAAATATTAGTTTCTGGTTTAGAGTTTTAGGGGAAATAATTTTGTAGGTTAAGAATTTTTATAAATATTTATACTTTTTGCATTTTACTCCTAATCATTCATTAAACCATAAAATCTTTTTGCCGGTTTTAGAGCCGCTCACCCAGTGGAGTCTTCAGCTTTGTCAATTCAGTGGGTTTCTTTGCAATTATCGGTTCCATTGGCTGTCTTTTTTATAACGAAATCTTCGACATTGAGAAAATTGACAAACTGCCGGAGAATCAACAGTACTGGTTTGGAGCTATGATTGCAGATGCTGTGTTTCTTCTGTATGCAAATTGTGCTGCATGCTGCTTTGTCCGGAATTAAGAAATCTCTTGATCACCATAAACTCAGACACTCAATAAAAATGACGACACAAAACAAAACAATACTGTACAGTTTATATAGGTATACAAAATAATTTATATAAATAGAATTTATGTAGCCGTATCTTTACATTTAAGACAAAGTTAAGTATGGCGAGGTCGTAATAATTAGCTGACATGATTTGTACGACGCTTAAGACAAGAAATAGTTGGAGCTGTAGACATTTTTTCATTAGAAGGTAATATTATTCTAAATGTAATGTTATCGAAGAATGGTTTGACTGCCTAACATGTTACATTTATTGCGAGACACAATCTCTTCACAACGTTGATTCCCTCAGACTTGCCAACTACGAAAACAAATTACATCATTCTTTTGCCTGCTTCACCTTTAATCAGTCACTTCTTCCCTAAATCTCCTTCTCTGTCTGAGCAGCCAAACGTTATCTTAAGCCAAAATATTATGCAGCTGTACAATAATTATTGCAACAACTTTTAGAAACTTAACTTTGCCATTGCATTGTGACTGCCTTTACTACTGCTACTACTGTCGATTTCGATTTAATTCAATGGTGAAGTTTCCGCCATCAAAAACTCAATTCTTAATACATTACATATATTTACAATTTACAAACTGTCCAGTCTTACAATAATATTTAATACGAGTTCGAGGCTAGTTGCTTAGTGCTTGACTTGAAAAAGCAGTGCCTAGATTTAGTTTTGAAACACGAACAAAAAAGTGGGTCACAATCATAAACCTATTTAACACGCCAAATGTATCTTAAACCCCTTTCCTTAAAATACTTCTACATATTGCATGTCGCATGTGTAAGGATATGCAGTATGTAGAGCTGTTACAGAACGATCTAATCTCATCGGTTAGATAATTTTCTGTAATTCTATTGGACTGAAACAAATCTTTTTGTCACTAAAATTAAATCGCATCAATATTACATTTGGGTAGTTATTGACGCAGAAGCGCACGGAGATCGATGGGATTGGTACTTGGATTTGTATTACTACTATCTATAGATAGTAGTAATTTTTTAGTAGTAGTTTTGGGTTGGCTCCGTATACTTTTGTGTTGAGCGTTTTTTCGAAATATAGTAGCTCTAAAACGTTCACTTGTCATAGCTTATTTTTATGATAAAGTGGTTCTATATTATATCGACAGAGATAAAAGATAAAATACTTGCGGAGCTGTGTGTTTTACTTGTATATTTATTATTTATGTTACATTGATTGACTAACTGGCTAATTATTTATTTTTTGGTAGACAGGATGTAAAAATGTGTAGTAGCAGGTAAATAGTATACTTGCTGCGTGCATACTATGACGCCCTAAATTATTTAATATAATCTATTAAAAAAAATCCCCTGAATTTTTTTAAACATGACTGTTTCCATTTTTGTAACATTTGTTTCGCAAACGGAAATTATCAGTGAGTAATTATGTGCACCATTGGTATATGTGAAACGTTTGTGGCAACGCAAATGGGGGTTTGGTTTGATTCTTAAGTAAGTAATTCTGACACTATATTATTCTATACTATATTCATAGTTTTGTATCTTCTTGTGGACGGACAGACAGCTCTATTTCTGCTTACAATTTTACTGTGGGAATAGTAATAAAATACATAGTTAATAATGTTATATTATGGATAAAGTAGTCAATTTATGAACTGTTGTGAATCATAATTTGTGACTAAATAATTATTTGTATTTGTAGTTATGCAGTGTGCAGCTGTGGTGAAGAGTGGATGATAAGTCGCGGAAGTTTGCCATTTTTTTTGACTTTGTATACACTTGCTTGGTCCTTGTGTTGTGTTTTTTGGTTGTGAATGAACTACGTGACCGATAAGATACTTTAAAAAGCATTTATTTACTAAATAGATTTAGTTACTTTAATAATATGTATGTGTTCAATTTTGTTTTTGTTGCAAGCATTTTTGTTGGTACGTACTTATTTGTTGTAATTTAAGTACTGATGATCTTGTCTTGTAAACGAATATATCAAATATTTTTGTGTCCATATTGTCTATTTATGAATACGTAAAAATAATGCATAGTGTAAAAGAAATTATTTTAATAATACTTTCACTATTGTAATAAATAAATTAAAACAAAGGAAATATTTGTGCAGCTTTTAATGAAATCAATAAAAATTTATGAATGTATTGTATTATTAGTATATATATTGTGGTACTATTTTTTGCACAGGCTTTGTAAGCAAAAATTGAACTGGACTATAAAAATAATTATGAAGGAAAAGAAAGCATTTTCAACAAACTTGTAACCTGGCCAAATGTGATGCAATGTTCAAATATTTGAGGCAACTTTCTCCGTTCCAACAAAAATAAAATTAATCATGCTGTATTAATAAATCTAACTGATTATGTATTTATACAAGATTATTGTATTAGTGTCTTTTTTAATTAATGCTATGTGGCTACGCTACTCTCGGAATGATGCTACTTACTTGTAGTTAATTGTTGAATAAAAACATTTATAAAACAACTTACGAAGATAAAGTAGCCTAAAATTTAATTGGTATAACTTAGTATATAACGAAGTAACCTTTATTACAGAGTGGCCTATACGTAGTTTTACTGTTGTAAATGTGGAGTTGCTCCAGTGTGTACATTTAAATAGTGAATGCTAACCTTTGAGCTTTAGGGGATGTATGTAGGTACTTAGTATTTTAAACAAATTTAAGAAATTCTAGCCCTCCGTTATTGACTTAAACACAGTCATTTAAGATTTGAATGAATTTGTGAATAATAAAGTACGCTATAATATGATGATAATGCTTCAATATTAATTGTGTGTTAAAAGTATCTACTGAGACAGTATTTATCATAAGCGCATAGAAAATACGAACATTTATTAAAAAAATAATCTTTACATTTTTTAGTATTGTAAGTAACATTTTCCATACAAAATTTCAATGGACGAGTGTAATAGCATACAAGAGTACCAATAACAGTTTCTGCTAATACTAGTATCAGTATCATGCATATATGTAATTTTTATTTCATTTGTCTTTATTCTTGCTTCAAGGCAAATTCAAAAAATCTTTTTTATATATCAAAGGCGATAAAAAATCTATATAATAATATTATAATGTGCACAGTATAAATCATTTAGCTTTACAAAATCATTTATAAATTTCGAGAATATGTCTACAGATAACTTGTGGATCGGTTTCGTGTGGATATAAATTCATAACATGCCGTACACGATCTTCAGGGAAAATTGCAGCCAAATTGTAAAATATTTGATGTGTAGACTCTTTAGGTAATTGCAGTAAATGATTGTGGGACTTATGTTGTGGATTACTTTGCATATTTTGAAAACCAGCTCCTGTTCCCATAAATGCGGATGGATTCACGCTTAGTTGTCTTTGAAGTTTCCGATGACCATTTACCATTGGAGGATTATGACTATTATTCGAACTACTACTGCTGCTTCCACTGCAGGAGCTGATATTATTACTACTAACATGATTATTACTGGGATTATTATTACTACCGAGAAATTGACTACTATGACTTCGAGAACTACTACTAGGACTACTACTATTTCCTCCTGGACAACTGTAACTACTGGCTAAAAAGGATTTGCTATGAGGGCTGGATGATGAAATATTTAAACTCTCCAGGTTCTGTAGGTGGTGTTGCTGCTGCTGTAATGATAGTTGTAGATGGAGGGATGATGATGGATTAATCACAGCGGATTTAGTTCGAGAACATGCCAACTTGACAATATTATTATCTTGACGTAATATTGGAAGTGACGTTGTTTTCATAGCTGCTTGTTTCCGAAGGGCTTCAGAGACGGAAACCTTTTGGGTTGTATGATAATATTTGCATTTCGTTCCAAATGTACACTTTCGACCGTAGGGACAAGGAATTTGCTTTACAGTTCTTGGTGTGGTATTTGACATTAATATTTGATCTAAAGTTGGGCCATTACGCCCTAAGGGATCTTCGGGTGGCATAAATCTATTTAATTTAAGAAACCAAAAATTAGTTATCGCCAATGTATATCTATACATCAATGCACATCTTAAATGTTTTTTAATACTGACTACATAACTCTTTATAAAATAAGCTTACCTATCATTAACAAATGAATACATTAAAGTACGTTCTTCTACAACACGTTTAAAATCCGGAGACTCTAATGTTAGGTCACGATAATTATCATTTGAGACTACAATTCCGTCCGTTTCTGACGCTAATTTTAAAATGTAACGGTCATCGTAACAAACCATGCGTCGATTATTTATTTTTTTACTTGGGGTCCATACAAGAATTCCATCAATTTCCAAGTCCGTTAGAATTTTGGGATCTAAATTAAAAAAATAATTCTCAGTTAAAAGAATACACACTAAAAAATTAATTTTTAGAGCAAGGTAATTGATATTACAAAAAATTGGATTTTAGAATGTACACAAAATTGTTTCGGAATTTACCTGAAACGGGGTCGTCTGGACATGTTTCTTTGCGGTACATGGGGACAAAAACGGTTATTTCTTTATGGCCTCGAGAACGGAAATAATCGACGGCAATTTTAATTCCATGCGAGGAGAATACTTTATTTGATCCATGACTGTATAAAATAATCAAAGTTAAATATTAGCCTGTGTTTTACTACATGAAAACAATAATATCTGGTTTACATATTCAAATCAATTTTTAGTACATTTTTGCCAAATAAAATTCATACACATACCTCATGGCAACATTACTTCCATCGATAACAATGTGTCGTAATTTTGAGGGTTCGGCGGGTTGGAGTTGAATTGTAGGTGGAGATATACCACAACCACCTCTTACACTAGTTTCTCTGACATCTAATTGTATTAATTCCGCTAATAATTCATTCTGTGTTGCAGCTTTTCCTAATTTACCCAAGGCAATCTAAAACGGTTCAAAATAAATTCAGTATATTAAAAAATTAATCTCGAAGCCAAAATGAAAAAAATATGAGGCCAAGAACGACGAAAATGAAGAAACACGAACAATAAAAAATATTAGCAAAAAATTACCTTTACTTGATCCTCACTGTATCCAAGTTTTCTCGCAAAGTCAACTTTTGCGACGTAATTATAATCTATATGTCCAGTTTGTGTGTCCTCCTGTTAATAAACAAGTTCAAAATAAAAATATAATTACTAAAACACATGACTAGGTAAATTCTTACCACCTGATAAGTTTTAAAGTAGAAGTTTAAAAAATATAATATGTTGAGATTTTTAAACATATTTAAAATGGTCCATAAATAGTTTTATTATAAAAATATCAGTCAAAAATTCAGTCATGAAAAACTCACCTTAACATTAACATATTCACTAAATTCTTGAGCCAAAGTATCACTAACAGTCCGACTAACATCACAGTGAACAGATGAGTCTTCCGATGCTTCACAGCAATAGTCTGAGTCATACGATGAATCTTCAGAACAACTAGAATCGTGGCCCCCTACACTCTGCATCCGGGTCATCACCGATTTGTCCTCCATTTTCCCTTTCTTAATAATTCTCCAGTATTATAACTTGTTAGGGAATTAAATCAAAACGGTCGATGATTCACGAAACAATATTCAGTTTTAGTATCTTCCGATGCGATCGGAATGAGAGCTTTCGTCCAATTAAAATTAAATAACGGAATCGAATTCGGAATCTGTATCAATTAGTATTGATTAATCCTTATCAGTGCTCTTCACAACTGGATAATGAGTATCCGTGTTTCGAGTCAGAGTCCACTAAATTTTGGCAAAGGAGTCAGACAATAACATCCGGGTCATCAATTGGTCCTGCTGCTACTAACAATCTAAAATAAAATTAAAAACAAACCCAAATTAATACAAGTACTTACTGCATATCGCTGGTGAAGAGGCAACTTGGCCGAAGTCCAGTCCAGCCTTAAAAGTAACATGGCTCAAGTCCATACTTTTCTTAAAAACAACCTGGCACAAGTCCATGTCAGTTTTGTAAAAGCATGCAAATGAATAGCGTTAGCGCAATTAGGGGTCGTCCATCAATGAAGTTTAGAAAAATAGTAAATTTTCTAACACCTCCCTCCCAGAGTTAAGCACATCCACAATATAGCGTCACACTAAGTTTACATATTACATTTCCCCCCTTTTTCCCCTGAATATACGCGTCATTGATGGACACCCCCTATTGTATCCCATACATTTAAAACGTTCGACGGGCAAAAAGCATAAGGTGGGCTTTGCGACCACCGCACCGTCATGCATTGTGAAAGGCCAGCGGTAAAAGGCTATGACAGGTTTGAACAGGAACGTATCCCAACCTATTTAATGCAATAACTGCCCCGTCCTATTCATTTGAATGCTTTTACAAAACTGACATGGACTTGTGCCAGGTTGTTTTTAAGAAACGTATGGACTTGAGCCATGTTACTTTTAAGGCTGGACTGGACTTCAGCCAAGTTGCCTCTTCACCAGCGATATACTATGTGTGTAATTATTTGTACTACTGAATCTAATAGATACAGAACCTTAAACTTAAGTCCATTACACTACTTTTTTCCAGTCCCAGCTTATCAGTGTCTACTCAATCTAAATATGTATGTACGTACTACTAATTTTACTTGTTCATGATCAATAAATACATCAATTAATATCATAATTAAATAGCACAACATTAGTTAAACCTCAAGTAGATGGTGTGGTCTCTATATATTTCTATCTAGCATATCACATCCGTGATTAATCAGTAGTTCAAAGTCAAGTTAATTTATTTTTAATTCTTTCACAATTATTTTTTCGTCATTACAAATTATTATCACAAAAATGGGGCAGCTCTGCAACCCATATGAATTTTAGTAGCACGATATCCTTCCAGGCTCATAGCCCTATCTCACTCATTCAAATATAAAAAGTTAAAAATTAAATCAACATAATCTGTAAATACATCTATTCATCAACACACCCTCCAGCTCCAGCTCTTACCCTCCAGTAATTGTATATAGTTTTTCATTTTAGCAGAACAAACTATTTTACACAACCAAGAGCCCAAACCAAATGAAGCGTATACCTCAGCAGGTAAGTTAGTACCTCTATAATGTTGTAATATAATTATTATGTATCTCAAATTTACAACAGTATCCCCATAAACCCAAGAAATCTTAACGACAACGTTCACGTAGGTATGTACCTATGTGTCTGTAGAATTGTTGACTTTTAGGCTGCCTGTATCTGTGAAATAGACACTTGCAGACATGCCACAGAAAAAGAGAGACTATAATATAATATACACACAGAATGATTCTATAATAGAAATCCATTAACCTTGGAATTGACTCTGCTCATTAATTCTCCCATTTTATTCCGTACATACCTTACATATCCCAAACTATTATACATATATTAACATTTTACATCCAAACCAAGAGAAAAGGATTCAACTTTTATCTTTTATTAGATGCCACAACCCTACTTCATTATATTTCTCGCCTCGTAAGAGAAATTCGTATAATATTATTGAAAACTAATTATCGAATATTAAAACTACAAACTACACATCGCATCAGATTGATAATTACCATTCCAATAACCTACAAAAGACAAAATGTAAATTATAATTTACATATTAAAATTATTGCACAATATTATAAAAATCTGAAATTATCCAGCATTTAACGAAACGCCGAGCCGATGCGAAACCATTCATTAAGATATAACCATAAAAAAGGGCTATCCATTAAATAACAAACGAGAACTAAAGCCAACGCCAACAATAAATGCTCAAGTCTAACTGTCTACCTAACCCCTCGACGAGTAAATAACAATCAACAATAAGCTTCAAGAGAGTGCTATGGATATAGGTAATTATGTGACTACTAAATCTAAATAGAAACATAAAAAAACACCTTGCCTTCACTATGAATGACTATATATATGTAGGTAGGTAAATAGGTGCATGCTCAAATTCGTAAAATGATATTATAGTTTATTATGCATTATCCATGGAAGCTATATACTCACAGGAGTTAAGCCAAACTCTATAATGTAAAAGACTGACCCGGATGTGAGCATATAATTATGTATACACACTACTATTCGCGTATACCTACATTCGCATCCCATCCATATCCATCGTTCGCATCCCTCTCTCAAGAAGAAAAACATTAGCTGATTGTGATTCTTCTGTGACCGCCAGCTGTATATTCCTATTATGTTTCTCTAACTTCATTCAAGAACCAAAACCAAACCAAACCATTACACAAACCATTCTCAATTCAAATTCGAATTCTTAATGTGCAGCATTTTTTTTTATACAAATGTACAAAAAAAATCTCTCTACAACTATAATAATAATACTAATAACTATATATGTATGTATATTGCAAGGTTATTTATTTATAAAAACCATAAGGATTACGGATACGAGATAAAAAAACGTTCAAGTCACGAAGAAGGAGACGAAAGGAAGAACAAGAATTGCATACAAATGAAAAACTGAACACTATAAGCTTGTGACTTCAGTAAAAATACAATAGGGGTACATATTATAAAAAAGGTAGAATATTACTAAAATAATAATAATAATGCTTTATATATCCATATATCCTAACCAACCATTCATAACCAAATCTAAACAGCGGACATTGAAGTCTGATCAGTCGGACACCTGATTGTCTGACACCACACACACACACACAAAACAAAAACAAACTACTAGAAAAGTTCTAATTTGAAATTTTAATTCCTAAACTACAGTCAGCAGCCGTAGAGGTTAGCTTACTTATGATGTACAACAATTTGCAGTATTACATCCTGTCCCCTGTCATCACTGTATGTATAAGTTCTAGTTGATAGTAAGTACAGATAGTTCGAGTTTCTAGTAAAAGAAAATTCGAAAGTTTTACATCGTCTTCGTCAGTAGTCAGTTTGTCAGTAGTTACTGAACTGAATATGAATACGAAATTATGCTGTCGTATTTGGACTTTATATTTTGTACATAATAATTAAATAAATACATAAAATACATATATCCATATCCATCATCTTCAAAAACTAGGTACAACATACTTTCTGTCGAAATTTCGAATTGGCTGTAAAACTTGACCATGAACGTACAACTGCAGCATTAATTAGGCATTTCATATAAGTAGCAGTCAATATTCGAAAGCCGAAAGACCAAAATAATTTGGAATGAAACCATAATGTCATTCGGCTACAGACAATAACACGAAGAACCATAATAATTGCCGACTGAGCCCATTCTAAATTTAAATCAATGAATCCGATTATGGTTTCAGATACAAGGGCAGTTGGTGATGAGCTTGACAGCAGCGCGGAACATAGTTTATCAATTCAACGTTTTTGACGATACATTTCAACGAAAGACGAAAATTGACAAAAACAATAACCAGTGGCCTCAACTTCGTAAAAATTTCTATTCATGCGTTAACAATTTCATGTAAAAACTCACCAACAATTATCAATCAGAACTTTCAGAATTAAATCAAAATACTTAGTAATCTCACATTTCAAACAACAATACAATATTTAACACAACTCTTCAGTCTACAGATCCGACTTAAAATATGTCAAACATCGAGACGCCGAACTCCGAAACCACGAATCTCGAGGCCGAATCCTCTCCTTAAACCGTGTTATAACTGGTATTTACGTTCTTCGATAGGCTATCCTATAATTAATCTTTGCAATGTCTGAATAACAATAAACAACCAATCTATCCCAAGTCATCATATTTTTAATAAAACAAAATTAAAGAGTACCATTAGATTCAACTGACTTTGTCAACGCAATAATAATTATTGGACTAATTTCAAACGAATCGTATGGTATAGTTATCCCGCGTATGATTCCTTCCATTCTGTGGAAAAAGAAGAAGGCTCGATTATTTGATTGAGGTTATAGAGATCCTCCTTTAACTACCTTATATACGTCAGGAGTTAGGATTTTCGATTAGAATTAGAAAATTTTGAATCGATTGCAATTTTCAATAGAAAACTGACTACAAAATCTGACAACCACTATCTAAGTACAGACAAATAACAGATGATCATTTATATGTAGGTTAGGTACATTATTTATTTACCCAGTGAATAATCGAAACACTAACACACACACACATAAAGCCAACTAAATGACAGCTAGTAACTAGTAAAAGTATCATGTGCGTCATCGAATCGATTCACTAAAACCCAATATTAATTCAGTCAACTTTTTCTTTGATCATTGATAAAGACCACATTTCTTTTTATTTAATATAACACGAAAACAATCTAACAATCAATGATCAAATGAATCACTAAAGTTAAAATTAGAACTACTAATCTACCATAAACTATCATGTGTATATATATACCACTAACTCGAAAAAATGTAATATACAAATACAATGAAATTACAAATTTACCTTTTATAAAAAATTGGAAAGTGCATCGACTGTTTAAGGTTTCCTAGTTCAGTCAGTTGACATCAAAATCCAATATATCCAATTATTCCAAAATTCCAATATCTGCCGTGGGTTCACTTTTTTTAAACTTTATTATATATTTTTGCAATAATAATTTATTAATTATTACAAATTCAAATCCCAATGAACAGGAAACGAAATCCAAACTGAAACAAAACCACACTGACTCCTCGCTCACTAGAAGTCGGCAGGAACACTTAAAAATGAACTAAAGTTCATAGAGTTGCTTCCACATTTATAAAAATTAAACTAAACACTTTAAAATATAAGTTGTCAGTAGCAGTTTGGATGATAAATGATAACGATAAATGAAAACGACAACAGTTGGCAGTACGAAGAATCCCCAACGAACAACGACTGACGATGACGAATTCACTAATGACACGGAGATCGTAGTAGTTCCGAGAGTAGTATAATAATGTTACGTCCGTCCGTACTTACAACTTACTAAACTATGAATGACTGACTGATGAACTCTCAATGTTACTAAACTAATATCAAAATCGACTAGTGGAAGAGCTATAATAATAACAAACAATAATAATAATGTTTAAACTATAACTTTTTGATTAAGTGCAACAAGACGGAGGGCCGAGGGAAAAGGAAGTCAGTCACACAAGTCAAACCAAAACCATATGACATGAGGTTTATATATTCTTCTAACAAGAGTCAAACAAGAGTTTTCTTTGTGGAAGTGGACGACGACGAGAAGAGGGTCAGGTTTGACATTGGAAATTGGAATGGGAAAATGGAAATGGATTTCTCTAAAACTAAAACTCTGTCTGTGCTCTTCTCACACTGACTCTTGATACTGTGTTGTGGCAATCTCCTCTCTTTGAAGTGTGCAGTCACAATTCTCATCTCACTTTACTTTAGGCCGTCAGAAGAACTCACAGGATCAAAAGCAGCACCAGCACGAGCAGTCAGTGAAGAGATCCACAAAAAGCTAAAGCAGTATCCTCTTCGTTCAAAACAACTCTCTCTCTAAATACAGAATGTACTATCTCATCTATCTCCTTCCACGAGAAGGCCAGCCCAAAATTACAACTAAATGAAACAAGTACCTATACCTACCTCATAATATACAAATATTTATGTACAGTAGATTTACTATTTAGACAAATGCAGATACTACTTTTCAGCACACAGTTTGTGGATCATGATCATGATCATGCAGACCTTCTTTGGGACTCGCAGAGTCGTATCCGTAATCCGCAAAGAAGTGCAGTATTCAGAATATATCCACACACACTATATAATCTCACATCACATCCTCCGCTCAGCATCCTTTTTGCATATTAGATTTATTTTTCTTTATGTTTTTTGGAGGGAGGGGGGGGGGGGATTTAGTATAGTGCCTAATATATTAAATTAACAATATGCACAACCGTTTACAGAGCGTCACATAAAGCTTTAGAAGATCTTTAAAAGCATGGCATCAATAGCATGGCGATGGTGATGCGATGATGGCGATGCGATGCGATGCAATGGCCCAGAGTTGTAGAGCAACTTTATCAAAATCCAAATCCAAAAACCAAAGCCAACATCAGCATCATCCATCCAGTACAGATTAATAGGATAGTTGGCAATAGCAAGGATCTCATATAATTCGTACGTACACACCAGATCACCACAACTATGCTATATCGTCATCCCCATCCCCATTCACCAACCATCACTATCTATCTTACTTTACGTTAGTAAAGTAGTATCAACTTTTACTATTATTATATAAAAATATATATATTATATATTGTCTATGTTTCTGTTATAATAAACCTATATGGGTTCCTTCTATATACTGTGTGTTATGATGTGAGTTGGAGTGAAACACACGACGCCAACCTATTTGTGTGGGAATATATAGTTGAATGTTGAAGGAACAGTATACAGCATTATTCTCACTAGTCAGTCAGTTAATTCAGTATTCAGAATTCCAATTCGAATTCACATCCTTTTCGTGGAGCTATATAACTATAGCTATGGATATACATATATTAAAAGTATATAGCTGGCTATAAGTTTATTAGGTTCTTTCTGTTCTCTTCGTTGATGCTTGATCTCTTCTGTTTCTGTTATTATTGTGACTATATGCTGGTGGCTGGTAGTTATATACCTATATAGTGGAGGATATAGGGGAGCCGCCATCCCGGATCTTACAATTTAACCATTTATTCATTTACTAATGTAGTAAAGTAAAATATTGTAGGAGAGGAGAGACTTCACAGAACACAACACAACACACAGCCAAAGAACCAACAACAACTTCATTCATAATGAGCTCTCTCTGTACTCACAGTACAGTGCTTACACCTCAGTCAGTCAGTTAAAGTTAACATTAAATACTTATTACTTACATTTACATACTTTTTTTCTCTCACTCAAGTACCTACCTATATACTTTTACGCCTTTATAATGTTATAGTCATATCAGTGGTGTTACTTAGACGCGGTCTTTCCTACCTCTATACCTTTAACTTGGCTTTTGCTATTTTCCTATACGTTTAAACGTACTGTGACTGTGAGACGTACTTTAGTATTATATTGAGTCTTCTTGAGATGTTCTTGAAAGAGTACTCCAAACTCCAAGCAGACAAACTATTAAATACACTACGCGTTCTTTCTATTTACATAAAAATACAAAAGTAGCTATACCTTAAATACACCTACCGACGTAGGTACTTCATACGTATATTATCTATTTGATATTTTTATTATGAGGAGACACAAAAAGAAAGAGAGGTGTGTGCAATGCAAAATGCAATAATAAGTAATTATATCTGCCAACAGGGCCGGAGAATGCTGCCAGCGCAGGCAGTCCCCGCTGCTTGAATTTTCAAAACACGTGTAAATGGAACATTTTTTGCAGTTTTCAAAAATATGTAAAAAGAATATTTTGACTTTTCAAAAACATGCAAATAAGTGTTTTTGTACATTTCAAAAACATGCAAATACAACATTTTCCACTTTTCTCAAAACATGTAAGTAGAACATTTTGCACTTTTCTGATTCCAGAAAAAGAACATTTTGCACTTTTCTAAAACATATAAATACAAAATTTTGCTTTAGCAAAGAAAATCATCAATAAAATCAAAATGGTAGTTTTTATATGGAAACAAATTGCTGCCTAAAAGCAACTCCTTCGTCCGGCCCTGTCTGCCAAAGCCAAAACCGAAAGATGATAGGAAAATCCAAGCAACAGGTAGGCACTGAAATGTATACGCAGTACGCAGCAGTTTTAATAGGAGTTTAGGCGAAGGAAAAGTGTGGTAGGTAGTAGGTAGGTGTTGGTACCTGTTGTTGGACCAGGACCTGACGATATGTCTCCTGATATTTTCATACCATTTGCCTATATTCCATAAGGCATAATATGGCTTTAGAGGATGTGTATACCTACTTACTTACTACTTAACAGAAACAGAATATATTACGAATGCTATATCTTTCAGAGACGCGATGCTTGGATCATCGCTTTTACTTAAGTGCAGGGTTAACGGTAAGGGAATTTCCTGAATCCTGGTTCCATTCTCATTAAATCTATCTTATTCTGTATACCGACGCAACGACGTATCAATAATGTTTTCTCTATAGCCAGAGCTAGATGAGTATATCCACATCACACTGACTGAACTCAATGCATTCACAAGTAAAATAAAATAAAATTGTGCAGAGTAATGCCTACACAGTAAAGTAAATGACAAATGGTACTACCACTACGACTACTTACTTACGATATATAATTACGTATGTATGTAGTGTAAGCTCGATGCAGCAGTAAGAATGACATGACGGAGAAGGAAACAAAGACGAGACGGAGGTCCCTCTTTATACAATTGACAACACAGAAGACTCAAGATACCTGATGACTGACACTGCCTATATGACATATTATAACGACAAGAAGGAGTGCGCTCAAAAACTGAATACAGATAATGTACAGTAATCCTATGTTTATTGTTTGTTGACGGACGACGGACTGAAAAGTCAAAAGTAAATCCGCATCCCAATCTCACAGTCAATCTTGATCCCCCAATTTCGATCCAAGTGCGATGATTCCTATATTACAAATCCCATCCCATCCCAACGCATAATATCACATTAATATCCCAATCTAAAAATCTAAGTAAATTGAAGGGCAAGACTGGGAATTATGCCGGAGATGAAAACGGACTTGCGGACAAGGCGGATGGAAACATTTGATGAGGATAAAGACTAGGCCATAGGCCAGGAGTCCATTAGTACTAGCCCATAAATACATTTCTTGAGTCAGTCTACAGATGAAGAAGACCGGTACCGGTATCGGTACCGACCGAGACAATCAGAAAGAGCCACACTTAAACCAAGTCATTGTACAGATATAACATTGTACAGGCATATGTGCTACGTATGTAAAGGTAATAGGTACAAACTTGATGATGACGAGAAGAAAAAGATAATAGAGCAGAAATAATGTAGAGAACAGAGCACATCCTCATTGGGACTGTGACTGTCTGCTGATCATTTAAGTGGGATCCTTATCCCAAATCTAAATACCAACACGTGTATCTCTAATCCTGTAATTATAAGTGGAAATACATATCTATACTTACTACTTAGTTAGTTGACTTACGATTAGCGCTCGGACGATAAGTACATAGTCGCTGATATCCTTTGTAGAAAATAGAACAGCATGGGAAATAAGCACAGAAATTGAATTTAAGACCAGGAGGTGTAATTATAGAAGGAGTAGACAGAGTATATAATATAATGTACAGAAGAGATAATCATAATTAGTGGTGAGAACGCGAGAAGTGCCTTCTCCTTACCTACCTACAAATTTTAAATCTGTTTTTCAGTTCTAATTACACACGGATATAGCGCTATGCTGAAGAAGCAAAATTGCCCAACTCCATTTCTTACTACATAATAGCAAAATTGTTGGGACTACAAGACACACTAACAAAGAAGGGTCACCAACTGGACGCTGACTTTTGCCAAAAAAGAAATTATTCCCAATTGCCTATATACATTCAAAAATTGAGATGGGCAATTTTGCTCTTTTAGTGAGAATTGAAGATGTCCAATTTTGCTTCTTCTATTCTGCAGCGATATGTATCTCTTTCTATCTCGCTCCACGTAAGTCTCGACGTAAGTACGGGGGTACGTACTTACGGCGGCGTGGCCCGCCTGAAGCATGATTATTTCCTTAGCACATTTGCAAATAACACACGACACAGATGTTGCGATGATTACTCTGTCCCATCCTGGTCCTGACCAGAAACTGAAACAGAATTTTTCTTGCACTATATGCACTATACTGACAATGACAGCTATATGACTTATGGCGGATGAGTATACGAAATTACTGACAGATAGTTCGTTGGTACTTATGCTGCTGACTGCTGACATTTAAGGTTCTCCTTTCCTTCTTCTTCTAAAAATAAATTATTAATATCTATATAACATTAAAATGTCATTACACACACATTCAAGCCTTTCAATATTTGAAAAAGACTTAGTGCTATATACATACAGTCATATATGAGTCTTGTAGGTATAATTAACTATTTGTAATGTATATACCAAGTAGTAGAATAGTAATAATTACAATTAGGCGCACGGGCTTGTGGACATCCTGGTTGGACTCATCACACATTCCCTCATTCACTCATTCATAATTCATCCCATTCCCAAAGCATCGGAGCCAGAGGAAAGGCATTAAAGGTATAGTAAACCAGTGCAATATTTGACTACATATTATGAAGAATCTTCTATAGATTGTAAATAATAAATTGTATTATATTTTTTATCTAATTATTTATGTAGACACGTACTCAATTTTTTAATCTAATTATTTCACACATTTTAATAATTACCATGTTTGCCGATGCCGGAATTATCTGAATCAACATCGCATTATCAATCAGATAGGCTAATTTGTCTTTTCATGTTTTATCCTATATATGTATTTTTTTTCATTATGATGATGGTGGAACTTATGAATTTCCCATTCACACGAAATTGTATTATTGAAATTCGTAGAATTCCAAATAAATTTTAATTAGATACATAACGAAAAATTGCCAATGTGTTGTTGAGTATGCGAAACGTGTATTTTTTCGTATTCAATCAAAATATTATGCTTTACACTCCAAAAAAATAGGAAGAAACCAGGTATTAATTATAATATGAAGGTAGTAATTAGCATCATTATAATTTAATTTAAAATAATAAAGCACAAACGCATTTTTTTGGACCACCCTGCTAATATTTGAAGATGTAATTTACCACCCTATATACTTAATTATACCATACCTAAGTATGTATGTACATCCATGTCTGGTGTAGTGTGGCAATCAAGTGCAGCAGTACTAAGAGACAGATTAACTTATGCTGTGAAAATAATAAAGTGGCAAGCTGTAGGATAGGACGTATGTAGGAGGAAAACGTCAAGTCTAAAAAATGTATGAATACTTAATACCGTGCATAACTAGATTAAATAGGTATATTATATATTGTAATATGGTTCTACATATCGCATTTAAAAAAATGTTTGAAGGAAAGTATAGAGTGCAGTATAGTACCAGTACTGCGTAGCTGGGGCTGGGACTGAATCCCGATCGCTCAACGAGAGCTTGTGTAAATAATAAACTTGAGATAATTTATTTTCTTATCTCCGAGTAATCCTAATATGTGACCATACATATATATGCTGCATAGCCACACTACATCAACGAGCAAATACAACTTTAACTTCTGATAGAATTATTTGCAGTACAATACGGTAGCTACTTAACATGAAAGACATCCGTGTCCGTATCCCTATACTCTATACCTTATTTATGTACTTGTACCTACACAGCTGACAGTAATTGTATTAGTATTAATCCGATTACTATAATATTTCCATCTAAATTCTAAATAAATCCTTTACAGTATTATTTTGTTTAGTTAATTTCTTATTACGTAATTTGTTGCACGTTTCCATTATTTCCAACTTTTGACTTTTGGCAAGCATCCTCATTACAACACAACCAATCCCATATGTAGAAACCTTTAGCTCAAAATTCTAAATGTATTGAAGACAAAAATTCACACTAGAGCTGCTGATAATTGTTTAACGTCACAAATTGAAACTTTAATTCACACAGTTATAAAATTTAAAACACACCATAAGCACACGATATATCACATCACACTTCACGAGTAATATTATGATTTTTTGGCAGGGGTTGCTTTCTGCATTCATAATATACAGATACTGAAAGTATTATAAATTGCGTCTTAAACTGTAATATTATGTGAGCAGTGGATTGTGAATTTGAATGGCTTGAATTTATAAAAATGGGATGCGCTAAAATGCGGCACTGCACTGGAATAAAAGTAAAAGCTTTTACATAAATAAAGAATAAAGGTTATTGCTGCCTACGTAATATGGTTTCTGGTTCTGTTTTAGGATCTGACTGAATCTGACTGTACCATACAAATTCAGTGAACAATAAGCGCTGACTGACGCTGAGTAAATAAATACCTGTGCAATCTACAATTTACAATGGTGATAATTAACAATTAGGATTACATTGCCCGACATGAACTCATGCGACTTACTCGACAACAGCAGCACATTTACATTTTTAAATGTTAATATTTTTATGATGCTATTTTTCATCGTCATTCTACTCTGTTCATAATATTATTATTTCCACTTAAATCTACAATACAGGAGAGACACAGGTCGATGTCGATGGGTGCTATTTGCTATAGGCAGGGTCTGGGTCTGGACCTATGAGTCTGCGGGTACGTGAGTTTACGTGTGCTTTATTGTTCTGCGTCAATCACACCTCAATAAATTTAAATTTATTCTTTGCTCAAGAGAAGGTAAAGCTCAATAACGACGGTGAATATGAGTGGTACCTTACAAATAAAATTACTTTATTAAATACCTGATATCAGCCTCAACTAAAACCTAAATCGAAGGCTAAAAATGGCCCATATCTATTTTTAGGTAAAAATAAAATTCACTATCTAGGAGAATTTAAAGCACCTACCAATGATTCTAAAAGTTGTTGGTAGAATATTTTGCACTTTTCAAAAACTCATAAATAGAATATTTTACACTTTTCAAAAACTCATAAATAGAATATTTTGCACTTTTCAAAAACTCATAAATAGAATATTTTGCACTTTTCAAAAACTCATAAATAGAATATTTTGCACTTTTCAAAAACTCATAAATAGAATATTTTGCACTTTTCAAAAACTCATAAATAGAATATTTTGCACTTTTCAAAAACTCATAAATAGAATATTTTGCACTTTTCAAAAACTCATAAATAGAATATTTTGCACTTTTCAAAAACTTGTAAATAGAATATTTTGCACTTTTCATAAACTCGTAAATAGAGCGTTATGCAATTTTTAAAGACTCGTAAATAGAATATTTTACACTTTTTAAAAACTCGTAATTAACATTTTACGTATCTACCTTAGATAGTGTTTTTTGTTTTGACATTGTTGATTCTAATTCTAGCTTAAATTTCACATAGGCTGTTTTGATTCTTCACAAATGATTCTTGAGTACCTAAGTAGCTATATCTATGTATTATTCGTATTTCACCCTCTATTGTAGCTTCATTTTTATTGAAGGTCCAAAGATCAAAATATGTACGTGAATCAATGTTTGTACTCCGTACCCAACAAATAATATTTTCCTTCTTTTGTTTTTTTCGCCATAATTTTGTAAAAATGTGGATACCTATTAAGATGAAGTTTTGTACAACATTATTTCTTGGAAATACAGGTGTGTACAAGCTATGTAGTACAGGGCTAGATATAATGACACGCAATACTAATATGTACTTATTTGAAAAAAAAATAGACAGAATATTAATTTATATTGTTACTTTAATAAATAAATGGAAAGGGATATACGATTACAAGATTATCACAACTACGGTTATGACTGGTGTCAGTATTGATATTACAATTATTACGTAACTATTGCGCATTGTTTAAACATTGCTAAAAAATGTCATTGAATTATTTAGAATGATTCAGAGCATCAGGATTTAGATCCTTTCCAGGACTCATACTTCCAGCCAACTGTCAGCTTCTATGCAGTTTGAAGCTACATAATCAGCATATGAAAATCGTGGAGAGGTACATCGTATGGTGGTAATGCTACTGTTAATCTAAATAATTATTTTAGGTATACCTAAGTACCAATGTATAATCTCTATGTGCTCTCCTAATCATGGAGGCCGGAGATTGATATGGGAAGAGTCATCGAGAGAGAGATAAAAATACAAATATATTGTGTCATTGGAATTCTGTCGTATATCGTATAAGGATATAACGGATGTTGTATGTACCCAACAAAAGTCAAAGCCCAGAAGTTACTTGACTTAAAGCCACGTCACAGAGCATAATATACATACTAATATCAAAATCAAAGTCAAGCTAAAAGCCACGAACAAGAGAGACTCCCATATTCAATAAGATAAAAGGACAAGTCTCAGCACTTAAGATTAGAGCGCTTTAACGTAACTGATGTGTATGATCTGATTTATCATTGAAAAGCATGATATATCCTGATTAATTATCTGCACTCGCAGTGCCCACTTGTTTCATGCTTTAAACTTGAAAAGAGCGATGCTTATATGTACTAATGATACATTATTGTCTGCGAAGAATCAAAATGATCCATCTCCAATTTAAGCTGGAGTTACAATGAGCCAAGTCCATGAAACAGTAAATGAGATAAATACGTAAGATTTTAAATACGAGTTTTTGAAAAGTCAAAATTTGCTATTTCCATGTTTTTGAAATGTGCAAAATGTTCTGTATACGAGTTTTGTGAAAATTGTAAAACATTCCATTTACATACATTGTTTTTGAATAGTCAAAAATTTGTTATATTTACATACTTTTAAAAAATGCAAAATGTTCTATTTACATTTTTTTGAAAAGTGCAAAATGTTCTATTTACATGTTTTTTAAAAAGTGCAAAATGTTCTATTTACATGTTTTTTAAAAAGTGCAAAATGTTCTATTTACATGTTTTTTAAAAAGTGCAAAATGTTCTATATACATGTTTTTTTAAAAGTGCAAAATGTTCTATTTACATTTTTTTGAAAAGTGCAAAATGTTCTATTATTTACATGTTTTTTAAAAAGTGCAAAATGTTCTATATATATGTTTTTTTGAAAAAAGTAAAATTTTCAAAGTGCGAGTTTTTTGAAAAGTGCAAAATGTTCTATTCACGAGTTTTTTTTAAAGTGTAAAATGTTATGTTTACATGCTTTTAAAAAGGAAAAAATGTTCTTAAATCTTTTCCAAAATTGTAAATGTTCTATTTACATAATATGCTTTCATGATCTCAATATTTTAGTTTGATTCTTGTAGAGTGCAATTTGTGTGCAATTTATATTATATTTTGTACTGCAATTTGTTTTTAGCTAAAAATGGAAATGACCTATTTTGATTCTTCAAGGACTATAAACGATGACGGACGCCGATGAGGACTGACGCTATACGTGTGTGTGACTTGACTAATAGGTAAACATCCGGATTCATTTTTTTCCCCTGCCTTGGCACAGATTACAAAGACAGGAAAATTCATGTAATTGACTCAATCGTAAATTTTAAACGGATTAAAAATTATAATTACTATTGAAATATCAATTCGCCAATCACGGCAGCAACCTTTCATCAAAATGTTTTGAGATAGAATATTAACAATAACATATTTGACCGACTACTTTTGCACCTTTGTTTTTGTACACATATGGGAAATGGACAGACATTTAGTAATACGTATAAGTAGTCACGTATATTTCTGTTCTCGTTGTTGTAATTTGTGTAATCCCAATAATAATAATAAATTATTGAATCATAGACACGAAATCCGTTTTTTCTTCATGTCACCACGTCCTTCCTAATTATAGCCTTCTTGATTCTTGATGTCGATGTTGATGTTATGTTGATGGCTGAAGCTGATCGTTTGATTATTATGATTGTGTTATTATTACCAAAGATTATAAGCTTAATGTAACAACGCCTTAAAGAGTTCAACTTCAAACTTCAACACATGACGTTGGCTGTCTTTTATTGCTTTAGTACACATGAAAACTGGTGTCGATTGCCACTGCAAGTACAGAGAGAGCTATTAAGTTTTTGTTTAGATTTCCAAGGATAAGGACGTACCATATAATATGTTAAATCCAATATTATCACAAGTCACAAATACCAAGCACCTAAAGATTAGTAGTTACGTTTAGTTATGTGTATAATTTGTTAGCAACCTTCGAAATCTAACAGCAATTTCAGTAAACAGTATAATACATGTACCTACCTAATTAATACCTACTAATATATCGTAGTCGAATAAAAATAAAATATAGCTAGCATATTAAAGATACATTTTTTAATATTCGCATAATTTCATAAAATTTTGGGTAGCACGCAAGACATTATCTGCGTATGCAGATGCTTTTGTATGTAGATGCCCCATCCATCCATATCCATTCGTCTAATATTTCCCATAATTCGTGAGACTCTTATTGCCTTTCTTTTACAGGATGACATACAAGGATCTAATAAAATAAAAGGCGGCTATATAAGAGAGTGAGCGAGCGATCGAGTGATGAATCCGGTTTACAAAACAAAAACCCAAATCTAATTCTAATTCTAGGATCAGACCAGCAGCACCATAGCACAAGACATTCACACACACACAGTCCCAGCATATAAATTCAATTTCCAACAACCCTTCACTAAATTAAGTAGGTACGTGTCCTCTCTCGTCTATAAGAAAGTATGTAAATCCGTATAGGTAGTAGTATTGGTCTGGTGACGTCTATAGCAACAAACGGAGTTTTATATCGCAGAATAAAACAGACAATATTATTATAGTAAATTAATACAGAAGACAAGATATAGATATATCCGTATGTAACTATATACGGTATTACGATATAGTTTTTGTGTAGCATGTGTCGTGCTTTTGTGAGCTTCGTTCGTGTAAATGTACTACAAAATTGCAATTTGTAGGATAGAGGATCCTATTAGGATTTATGTAGTTCCTTTACATTATGTCTTTTATTACTATGTTGTTGTAGTTGTGCTAAACGAAACGAAAACGGCCGAGCCAACATAACGAGAACGAGCCACATCCATCCACTATACCATTCGTCATTCTAAATCCTTCTTTTTTAGTATTCAAAATTCTAGTACGGGCAGATGCACATATAAAACAGACAATTTTACCAAGGAACTATACCTATACAATACTTAATACACATGTAAGTAAATCCAGCCAGCCACGCTGCACTGATCTGATATGTCAACAATCCACAATTTTTGCATACATTCTATCTCCTATATACTGTATTACTATGAGTAAAATTTAAAATTTAACAGTCACAAAATAGAACTAGAAACGGACACAGAACAGACCCCCTAAGACTTTCGTGTTGCCAGTACAAATATATTTACCAAAAGTCTCTATATAGTCGACTAGGATATATAGAAGTATAGGATGCAGGATATAATATCAAGTATCAATATGTAATACTGCGTATGGTAATAGTAATAGTAATGTTAATGGTGGAAGACGCCGTCCCGTTTTTACAATATCCTGTTCTAGTAAATCTTGTTCGTAGGATTTTGTAACAACAATGAAAAGCTACGATGTACATACTTAAAAGTACTACTCAAGCCGTTGCCGTTAAGAAAAGTACAATAAGGCGCAAGAAACTATACACACACACAAACATTCAAAAATTTAAATTCAAGCAAAAAGAAACCCACATGGAGTGCGAAGGAACGCCAACTTTAATATATTAAATGCAGACAAACTATACACAAAGTAATTGTGTTGACTCTAACTAGAATATGTGGTGTGGTGCTCTCGTCTCGAGAAACAAATAATGTGTGATCTGCATTTGCATCTGTATAAAGCTGCTGAACGGATCTACCTGCCTGCTCACTGCTCCTGCAGCATTATAACACCAGTACCAGTGACCAGTGCCACTACCGCAGCATCATATGACCATATATCAGCACTAGGACACTATAGGATTGAATAGGTAAGATGTCAGTGCAGCGTGGCAAAAGTGGCAACGGCATAATAAAGACAGATTCATCTGCAACGACAACTACAACAACGTCTTGCATGCATGCTGCAACAAAAGTACCACTGATATATGAGGTATACCCCTACCACTACTACTACTACTACGACCAATGCTTCTTTTCTTAATTGCTTGATATCGCTCAGCAGATGGAAAAACAAAATCAAGACGCAAGAGCAAGAAGCGAGACAAGTCCTACATACTTACCTACATATATTATACTACTGCAATACACCACTGACACTTTAAGAAGGCGAACACGACGTTACCGCATCCTCTCCATTTTTCCTCGACATAATTAATGATGCAACTTGGCTATGGATCCAATCCATAGAATATGTAACAGACACTTTTTACACCAGTACCAGTAATCAAATTGAAATTATTGAATGCTCAGCCAGCTGAGCTACTATCACAATTTTCGAGTTAATCTTATTTACTACACACACTGCTATTTAGTAATGAACTTCCCTTCACAACACAACTCACTATACTCAACCCATCGATTTCAATATTCAATATCAACATCAAAATCAACTATGACTATAGCTATAGGCTACACTCACGGATAGAGTACGCGTAGTAATTATGTGTCCATACGGTCCTACATGCTTTACGACTTTACGCAATGAGATCAAGTTGACTAGAGGGGTCGAGTCCGAGTGCAGTGTATAAATTATTAGATTGTGCAAAATCAAACGTCATAAATAAATAACAAATTTCACAAATTTCTAGAAAAAAAGTACAACTAAAACTGTACTATGAACACTGCCTACTGCACCTATGTGATCTGAACTGTTTGGATTTTTATTTGGGGACTTTTGTTAAAACTATGCATTGATTTAAGGGCACATTTTAAAAATAATTTTCTGTGTAGATTTATTAGTACATTAGCAAGGCATTTATTAGCAAATTGGAAGAATATTTTTATTATAATAGAACTAAATAAGGAGACATTGTAAATTGTCCATTTTCTATGAAGAGGTAGAAAGGGTGAGCCAAGACGGCAGATAGTGGTAATACTATAATGGTGGTATGGGGGGGATTGTGATTTGATCCAATGTTGACATGTTGTGACAGGACGTGGACGACGTGGACGTGCTCTAGTAAAAAACTGTAACAACAACAAAACAACTTTGTAGACTATGGCTATAGGTCAATGACCAAGAACGAAGAACTAATAGAGACTATGACGGATGATCACGATTACGATCACGATCACACTCAGACTCATCCTCAGCCTCAGTTTTGAGCATCTGTAGTATCAGTATTGAGTTTTGAGGATGTACGAAAAAATATTATTATGTACTACTAAACTACATAACTATACACCGACACCGAGATAGCGACAAGAATATAATTATAAGAGATTTTGCAAAAGGAATACACACACACTCATCTACTGGTATATAATATGAAATGGTGACATGCAATTTACAAATTTACATGTCAGAATATTGTAGAACGAATAAGGGACGAGTCCCAAGACCAAGATAATAAAGACCAAGTAATTGCACTCGTTACTGCATTTTCATTTTTTTCATCTTTTGTATATACTGTCTTCTTGTGTGGAGTGGAGTTTACATTGCATTGGATTAGATTGCATTCCCAGTCCCAGTCAAACTCCTCTTTATATTCTTTACTTTACAGAGAATCATATTATAGACAAATCCGGCTACACTACAGTACAGAGACAGACAGAACGGTTCTACCTACATTTAACTTATCCGATCTAACTTATCACATTTAACCTGGCAGATATAACTTATGGTTCATTCAACCTATCCCGATATAACCTATCCCGATTTAACCTATGGCTGATTTAACTTGTGGCAGATATGACTTATTCCGATTTAACCTATTCAGATTTAACTTATGGCAGATATAACTTGTGCTTTATTTAACTTTTGTATTACATGGTACAGCAAAATAATGTTAGCGTTTGACTGCGGTGGAACATTCAAGCATATACCTTGTTTTAAAGCATACAATCGACTATAAAATTACAATACAAAGTCTACAAGAACTACGTCGACAACGAAGGCGGTTTTCTTCAATTCATCAAAAAGCTTGAACGAGGTTTCCTGAGAGTTGTTCTTTCTGGAAACCATCATCACTTCAATCAACTCAATGATTGATTCCTCGTTATTGCTTTACTCATAAGGCAATTTTCTTTTCTACTAATTTTACCCTTGGCTTACTCATTATCATTATTCTCAACTGGTATTTTGCTATGTATCAATGTGGTTATAACCCTCTTTAAAACTCAAACTAATAATATTCAATATTACTTTTATCTGTCAACTTAATCTGAGCAATCTGAAGTCTCGATCTGAACAATGGGAGGAACAAATTCTGGGCGAGATGGTTGCTTCACTATCTAAATTAATATCCGAATTCCGAAATGGTCAAGTCAAATCATCAACCAAGTAACCAAGCTCATTTAAGAAGGAAAATTTCTAGCAACCAAAATTACTCAATTAGCTACTCGTGAACTCAAATCCTCTCAAGTCACTTTGAAGTGTTATGTGTGTCTTCAACCAACTGTTTCAATTCATCTACGTTAAATTAGTAAAGTGTTAAACAGTGTTTAGTTAAGTATTGGTTAAGCAAAAGTTTCTGTCTTCATGTTATTTTTTTTTCTGTTACTGGTTATCAGTTTCAGTTTTTTTTTTACACTAACTATATTCACTACCGATTGCTGAAATTATTTAATCTAATCTATTCGGTTCCTATATCATATATGTAATATTATTGTATCTCTTGGGAGTGTACACTCTCTTTCCGACCCTGTTTAGCTAACATATTTAAGTTTACCTATTTGTCCCACTACTTGTCTGCTATCTTTGAAACTTATTACTGTTTACGTTAAACCTTGTTTTGTTGTAAAATCTGGTGTTTGTTTCACGTATGCTTTCCTGACAATAAATCATTATTATCATTATTATCATTATTGTCTGTAGAACAAAGCTTCAACCTTGAACTGCGGTGCATTCTGATATGCAATACAAAGTACACAAAAAATTTAAATATCAGATTACACACTATGGTGTATATCAAATCACAAAATTAGTAAAAGTACTTATTTGCATACTATTTATATTTATACTGCCTTATTTCATTTCCCTTGTTTCGGTACGCTCAAAAATTGTAAAATGGTAATCAAGTTAAAAATAAAAAAGGTTGATAGTCGCAAGCTTCCATTCTGACTGTGAAGGTAAAATAAAAGCTTCAAGTTCAAGATTTGGACAAATCAAAATAAGTCATTCCTATTTTCAGTGAATTTAGTTATTTCCTTTGGAATTATTAATTTAGTGACTAGTAGAGGCTTAATTACAATAGTGAGTAACGTATATTTTATTATTCTGCTATTTTAAATACGCAAGTGGGGATTGAAACAGTAGAGATCGTGATTGATTTACTAGGATATTTAAAAAAATTATGTGTGTGCAGGTTGGGGGCAAAATTTCAGTCACTAGAAGTAAACAAGGAGTAGAAATGGCGGATACACTTTTTGTTTTGGCTCTTTTGGGCTTAATGGGAAAAAAATATGGAGATGTTCGGAACGCCAATCTAAAACTAAATGCAAAGCTAGAATTCACAGCGGTGACGGTAATGCTGTTATTTTGAAGCTGAACAAACACACACACTTCAGACATTATTTTGAGCGCTAAAAATTCATTAAATATTATGAATTTGGCAACTGACTCGTCTAACTCATTTACAATCATCTACACATTATTTCATGGAGCACGAATTTTCCGTCTTAAGTCACATAAATATGTTCATAAGTTAAATACCGCATAAGTTAAATCTGCCACAAGTTAAATCTGCCACAAGTTAAATCTGCCACAAGTTAAATCTGCCACAAGTTAAATCTGAATAGGTTAAATCGGAATAAGTCATATCTGCCACAAGTTAAATCAGCCATAGGTTAAATCGGGATAAGTTAAATCGGGATAGGTTGAATCGACCATAAGTTATATCTGCCAGGTTAAATGTGATAAGTTAGATCGGATAAGTTAAAAGCGTACATCACCAGACAGAACAACTTATTGGGACTGGTATCGCATCTCTATAATCTGTAATCCGTACTGCTACCTACATCTCCCCCCATTTTTGCTTTATTTGAGAATTATTTTTTCACAATAATTTGGCGTTAAAAGACATAATAGGAAAATTTATATGTATACGCACCTTAAATATCAGTACTACACTACCTACCTCCTGCCTCCTACCTACGTAATAAGGGTATAGATATGTAGCACACACACTTGACAATATATGGGCAGGTACATATCTATGCATATATCTTATGCTATACCAATACCATAATCAATATTAGACAAATTGCGTAAAATCCATAATGCATAATACACTTTACCATAACATTTTTTCTAAAAATACAGAATGCGTCATTTTTAAAAGCTGTGTAATTTATACATTAGGAAACTTGGCAGAAGGAAGAGAAAAAAACAACACACGTCGTTTTCATTTACATCTTTTGAAAGAGGAAAAGTAGCAAATTGCGTGTTTAAAGTTCATGTAGTGTTTTACGTACTATACAAATATAGGTATGCTGTTTCTTGTTGTTTGAAAACACTTGTTGTAATTAGCACATTCTGCTGTGTATTTATGAAATTTTTGATGGAACTATTTGTACTTTTACAAAACTTAGGACAGATCATACAGGTGACAACTTGAGTTACACATTTTTAATTGCTCAAAAGACAGGAAAAATATATTGCCTCCATTTGAATCGCGTATTGTTTTCCAAATACATGCTGCGTTCAAAAATATTTATTTAAAGATTTATTTTGTAATATTATTTTTAGCATATCGTCTATGAAGAACCAAAATGATCCATTTCCAACTTATGCTAGAATTAAAATGAGCTATGTCAAAAAAAAGACAGTAAATTAGTTCATGCTTACAATTCTTATTCTTACATGCTAGTTTCTAGAATGAGCAAATTTTTCTATTTACATGTTTTAAAAAAGGTAACAATGTCCTAGTTACATATTTTTGAAAAGGTTAAAATGTTCTATTTAAGTGCTTTTTTTAGTTGAAAATGTCCTATTTATTTGTTTTTTTTTTAAATGCACAAGGTTCTGTTTACATGCTTTCATAAACATGTTATTTAAATTTTTTCTGCGCATTTTTATAGAAACTAAAAATGAATATGGGTTTAGATTCTGGTTCTTCACACACGATATTTTGAAGTTAATTAAAAAATCATTAGATTATATTTCCCTATTATTTAACACATTGAACTTATTGAAAATTATTTGCTTTTGTTTTTAAATTCCAGTAACGAAGAAGCTTTTGAATAAAATAATTTTAATTAATACGCATGTTCAAAGCTAATATTATTTAGCTGCTATAGTTGGTTAAATAACACTTTTACGACACTTGTAAAAGACACTTTTTGAAATTTAAGAAGTGCATTACGTTGTAGCCTGTTTTATGATCGATAATGATAGTGGCAGCCACAGCAGCCATACTCAATTACACATTTTTGTCATTAAAAAAGTGCGTACAAAGCTCATATTTTATTAGGTATTATCTGTATTAAAGAAAATCTTATACAGCGTCTTTTATTCGTTTTTTTTTATTTATTTTGTGGTTTATGCTTACATTTAATTTCCTCATATTTCAGCATATCCTGATAATTTTCTTTAGAAAGTATCTCGTTGTCAGTTATTTAATTCGAAGGAGAAAAGTAAAGTAGATACAGGGGCAAAAATTTAATCCAAGTAAAAACGAGAACTAGTATAGAAATAAATATCTGTATAAAATATGAGCCAAATGAATCAAATTAATAAAATGGTGTAAGAAGTTAAAAATTACGGATGTATTTCTACGTCAGAAAATCATAACATTATGCTTTTAGTAATTTACGATTAGTAGAGGAAGCGGATTGATGATGGTATCACTCACTGGTACTGGTAGACATTTATTACGTGTGGCATGATTTAACACTAGGAAAAACGAACGATGGTTTAATGGTGATAATGATAAGGCAAGTGGCAAGTGTCCATTCGGTTAAGTTACAAAAAATAACAATAGAATCCAAATACAATCCCAAAATCACAATGATAATTATTACATTCACCACCGCTCTAAGCACGTGTGATTTGATTTTGATTGTTGCTTTGTTTTCCTGCTTTATTGTTGTCCCGTGATTTGTGTACGTTTTTAACGTTACAGCATATTACATGTTATTAGTACGATGATTATAAAACATCATTCTACAATTCTACACCACAGCATGGCACGCTCGAAAAAAAATAATTTAGACGATCCAATTACATACATGTAAAGAGATACATCATACGTAGGTATGCTATGCTAGATATACCTATACTTATATTAAATATCGCTCCGCATTCATATTGCATTGGAAGAAATGGGAAATAGATTAAGTAATTTACAAATAATGCGAGCTATGTACTATAGTCAGCATTAGTGAGTTAAATATGTATCAATGCGTGACCGAAATACGGTAATATGATTTACTATACTTTCAAACGATGTTGATGGCCAGCAAACAATTTCCACAGTTTAACCGTATATCCCTTATAATAACCTTCCATTTACATACATAAGGTACAGTTTTTTCCCAATAAAGCAAAAAAGCCAACACTTCCCACTTATGGCCACTGGCAATAAATGGCATTATTATTATTAATTAATTTCTCGTATAAATTTAAAATATTTAACGCACGCTTCTAATTTTCTCACGTGGGACCCAAGCTTAATAATAATCACATACTAATTTCAATTTTCATTGCGTGCAAAACGAGCTGCTTAAAATTTAGAATTTTAGCTTAAACATGCCATCGACGGCATGGGACAGTCCGATGTCCGAGTCCCATGATGGGACTCGGACATGCATGGGGAAAATATGACAATGAAAAAAAAATGATATAGCATAATATGTTTTTTCTGCCATTCAGTATTGTTAGTCTTGTGAGAATTACACGGGATGCAAAAATAATTAGGTAGGTACCTATACCTACATGTTTGTTTTCGGGTGCTTCAAATTACATTCAGCAATTTTCACGCTTTAAAATTGTAGGGAAATGAGTAAAATAGAATTTTTTTAAATCCATCAATCTTTCAAAAATCAGGTAGAAATATGAGCGAACATTTGAGAATCAAAGAGATATATTTAATTTAGTACTAATTATTATTTAGTTCAAAATTAAATTAATAAAATATCCTAACTACATTATAAAAGCAAGGAATTTTTTAAAAATATTTTGTTTACAAAATAATTTCTTAAAAAAAGCAAATTCTTACTTGTCACACGTCGTTGCGTTGATTGTAGATATTCCGTTTTGCAATGCAATATAAATTTTAGACGACTGCTATTACATCTTCGATCACGAAATACTACATGTCAGTAAGACGTAATGATTTATTCTGCTATACTTTAAAAGTACCACCAGTAATTATTACATCCATTATAATACGGACCAACCTATCATATACATAATATTTTCTTCAATAAAAAGTCCGCTCGTTGCTATATGTCTGAAATGCTCTCGTTTTGCTTCTGACACTTTTAACGATTAAATAAAAACAAAAACTATTCATCATCTTTTCTACCGTAGTTCTGGTATTGCATATAGTGTACCAATATAACATTAAATACATAATATATATTGACCATATAGTCACATACATAGATATTACTATATATCGCGTAGATTTCCGAGTTTATAACTTTACTCTGACAAGTTATATTACGAATCTGTCTGTAGAATTTTATAGAATAGAAAAATATGATTACAAAATCGTGGTCTTCGTTCTTGCTGTATGCTGTTCTTATTGTTGATATTATTATGTTTTTTTTTCATTAATAAAACTTTGAATAAAAGACAGCTTATGATTACATTCACAATTAGATAAGCACCTACTACTTACTACATTACGATACTACCTGCATTAAAAGATTGAAGAAACTGCATCATTTCATTATATTCACACACACACACGGAGATGCAGATCAAAGCCAAAACCCAAGCAGTAGACTCATAGCAGACAAGACCAGAACCAGATAGACCATCACATCACCCAGTTGGAAATTAACGACTACCACACCACAGTCGTCAGTCAGTCAATCGCCATCCACTCTCTTGCAATATCAACGTAAGTACTACGTACTTAGGTAGGGAACAACGTAATCATTCCAAATTACAATTCGCATCTATAGACAAAACTGCAGAGACGTTCGTTGTCGTTGGACGTGCAACTCCCAAAGATCCCAAAGAAAGAGAGACAGAGACCCAACTAACCACATCCACATGATCAACATTATAATAAAGAATTAACAGCATCGCATCGTTCGTCGTAGTATAGCGCCAATATCAGAACAGAAAGTAAATCTTTAGCAAGTGTTACTTACACAGCACAGTTACACTGCACTCTTGTTTGTCTCCTGTCCTGACGCCGCCATCGTTGCACGCTAAACAAAGCAATGCAATTCAAAAAGAAAAATCAAAATCGCGAATGCACCTTCCCTCACATGCTAATTCTAATTTCTTCATAATAATGCTCAAAGCCAAAGCCAAATGAAAAGCCGAAGCTCTAAAGTTTCTGTCTGTACAAAGCGACACCCAACCTACCTTTAAAAAAAATTAAAGAAAAATATACAAGAGATGAAAGACGAAGAATAAGATGAAGTACAAAATGCATAAGCTTTATAGTATAAGTAATGGGGCACACACAAAAAATTAAAAATTAACGTGTGTGATGTAAAGTTATATAATATTTATATGTACACAATTCATTCCTTTCCCTTATTTACATCCCTCTATCCCTATGTACTTTTCTGCCTAATCTTATGTTTTAAAAGGACGTAACGTAAACGTATTGTGAATGAAACTGAAAACTTTTGATAAACATCTCATCAGCAGTAACAGCAACCAGCTTCACAGCACAGCTGATGAAGAACTGCTCAACTGCTGTTGATGACTGAACTGAAATATTTTGTATCTGTAATAAGAAATAATTTGGACACTGGTTTGAATTGGGATTGGGCATGACATAATAATAATTGTGTATAGAAGTAAACAAGCTCATACTGTCACTTCGTATTCGTACTTTGGTACCTCTTGTACATTTTGGACTGTGGCTGGTGACTGGTGGCTGCGTTGTGTAGACCGGCCCGGCGAACAACGGCGAAATTGGTAAATGGCCATTGAGGTAAAAATTGAATGTACATCTGTAGCATGTATCTACCTATACAACTTTAATTTCAATCTCAATTCCTTGATATTGTGGGGACAGAGAGACAGAGACAGATAGAGAGCCTTAAAGTGTAGATATAGATGTAGAATTAACGGTGATAGTATAGCAAGTATGCTCAGCATTGGGCATTTAAACTATTTCAAAATAAATAAATGTGTTTATATGTATAATTACTTATTACTTGTACCTACCACTTCTACTGGGACTTCTTGCGTTCCTTATCCTTATAGTTTTCCATGTGTTTTTTTTCCTTGATGTGTAATAACATTGTTGTGTGTACAAAATGTATATAGCATTATACTTGATGTATTATGCTCTACTACAGTTAAGATAGTTGTTGTATTTTTCACAAATAATTTTTCCCATCATCAAATAATTTTATCCTCCACAGTCCCAGTCAATCTCCCACATTCAAACACAAAACACGAACATTCCTATACACAGTTTTTGAGAGTTTCAAGTTCTTATTTTTATTTTTTTTCCTCCTTCGTAACATATTATAGTACAGTATATCTGTATTGTAAGAATATAAAATTTAATAATACGTTAGCAAAATCCTTAAGAAGACTACAGATATCTTTGTACTTGACCAGAGTTTGTTTACTATATGCTGTATTATGCTTTAATTTAAATTTAATTAAATATCAAGAAAAAAAAGTTCTCATCAGGTGTTGTGTGTGGCTTGGTGGCTTTATTGGCTTCGGAATCCGCATCAGAGTTTTAAGTACAAAGGACAGAAAGACAGAAGGAGAAGTACTTTGGAATTGGGAATAAAAATATTATTGAAGTCAAGTTTAACATTTTCCTCTATACTCATTGTGACATAGATTCTATGAAGTAAACAACACACACACTACTCATATATTTTTTTATAGAACTGCCACCATCATCATCAGACATTTTTCAAAATCTGTGGTTGTTGTGAGGCTTGAATTTTATATTTAGTTTCAGCGTATATATATAAATTCAAGCCAGAATGCATTTCAATTTTTCTAAAAAATTAGCTTGTGCCAAAAATAAATCTGTGTTTGTGGGTTTGGTTGTTTTGGCTGTACTGGGTAAGTATTAAATTTTAATGAGTTTTGGCTTTTAGAATTTTAAATATTACCGGGCTGCTATATTTTGTTTTGGTTGAGAAAATTAAAATTAATGGTGAGATTACGTGTAAATTTGTGGAAATGTAATTATTATTACAGTTAATTGTGCATGGGCCTATCCTGCAGAAGATGACAGCTCTAAATCCAAAGCTACAAGTTCTACAACAAGTAAGTTATAACTAAAGCTGTATTATAAACTGTATGAAATTTGTGCGTAATTGAGTCAGTACGAGAGTTTTGTATTAAGTATTCAGATAATTTTGGAATTTTTGGAATTGGGTATATGTACATTTTATTATACAATGTAAACAAGCGTCAACGCCAAACGTACTATGACGTACGATGACGTACTATATATTTTGTTTACCATTTTACTTTTTTTGTCCCTTCAATGACAACTGCATAGATCTTGAAAATTAACATAGTTATCTATGCGAGTTTGATCAATCAATATTGTGAATGTTTATTGACGTAAAATGATTAATTTCTTGCCACTTTGTGGTTCATTCCAACAAAACTACAGTTTGAATTACTCAACCATTAAATTATAAATAGAAATAGAGAGTAAATCTGCAGAAATAAATATAATCCTATTTAGTTAGACCACGGTTTAGGAAAGTATAGGGACTTCCCAGTAGTCAACAATCGGAAATAAAAATACGTGTAAGCGTAATAGGTACTATTTGCACGACATGACATGTCATGTCATGTCACACATTGTGTTCCTCACAAAAATATTTAACTAATTTCTGATCTGCATAATATTATGTACTACAATTTACTATGCCACAACATCACATATAATGACATGCCCCTTTTTAAAAACAATTTTCTACTATGCAGTTTAAAGTTAAACGAATGCTATTATTTCCATTATATGAATAAAACAGTAAAGCCCGTGCGTCATCCCAACTACGTTCGTCTTATCAAACGAACTAAAAATGGGGAGGAGATTGAAACAGGGACAGGAGAAGAAGCTGGAAAAGACTCGGCTCCAGCCGCCTCATCTGCAAGTCCATCCGTGGCAACTAAAACAGAAAAGTAAGCATACATTTTATAATTATTATTATACAAAAAACCTTCCTACATTCCTACCTATAAAAATATTAATGCTATTGCATTACATATATAGTTTTAAATTAAAAGCACCTGTATCTAAGTACACCTACTTTTTGATATCAATGGATTCCCAGAATTCACCTTTAAAAAAAATCCCAATAGAAAAGGTCAAAATATCAGCTGAAATCGACATCAAAACCCAATCACTACTAATAATTGAGAAATTGCAAATATCACCATGCAAATTTTATTACAAAAAAATAGAGAATAAAACGTGCGCTAACCATTCCATTGCAAATGCAAATTATGTATTCAACTTTTACTTGCATTTTACGCAATATATCTATGATTCCAATATTTCCAATGTTATTCCCCGCATAGTAGGATTTTTTGTCACTATACCTCTATAGGTTAGGTGTGTTTTAATAATGCAATTCCCAATTCCTAGTAATTATTATTTCCATATTATTATTTATTATTCTAATTTATTTTGCTCATGGCAATGGCAATCGAATCTCTTGAATAATTCGAGATCATCTCATCGTCGTCGTCGTATGTCGTATCCTACCCTTTTACCCACCTACGACTACGACTTTATACGACAAATTGTTATTGTGAAATACCCTAAGCCCTAAAAACACGGCACGAAGCAAAGACTTTTTGTTTTTTACGCCTTCGTTTTTTTTTTGTTTATGACCATTATCCGTCGCTCTATGTAGTTAAGCTTCTACCTGAACAATTTAGTTTTGTAATCTTTAATCACATAGTCAAACAGTGTGGGGACGAATAGATATAATTACATAATATCACATCAGCTCAGTGTTTCAATAAGGAGGTATGTAGTGTACACAGAAAACGATTTACGATGATGAGATGCAATTTCCATCTTGTTAGATTGCGTAGAGATCAAGCAACAGACACCACCAGCTATGTTGATTATGGTGCAATTCAAAGACTTTGTTGTCTCCTTCAAACACGTTTCTGACCCTTTCCCCTGTCAGATGGTGTTGCGTGCAAGAATATTCGATTGTTGACCACTGTTGACTGTCAAAGCTAATTAATCGGCAATCGCCAGATCTGCACGTTGCACTTCTAATTAGCATGATTATTAATTTTGATATTTTGAATGAGACTTCTATTATAATTTTTTTTCCAAACAGGCCAGCAGATGTGATAGCCTCCGTCGTCTCCCTCCCCCGTGAGAAGCTCACGCCCGAGAAAATAAAAGAGATCATCCCCTACTTGGAATTCAACGAGAGTGGAACCGGGACAAATAAGAACCGTGTTCCACCAAAGCAGAAAGCGCCCGCCTTCGGAGTGTCCTCGGAAACAGAGAGACCCCGTGGACTGGCTGGTCTTTTCAGTCTCCTAACACGACCTTTGAACGCTATTCGAAATTTCGGAGCCAATAGAAACAGGCAGAATAATGACGGTCCCATCTCTCCCCCCGCCCTCACCATTAGTAATCGTAATACTAATCAAGCGGACAAGGATGACTTGGGTAGTTCTAAAAATAGTACAATCACTTCTTCTTCCACCAAAAACAGTAGTAGTTCGAACAACTCAAACTCAAGACCTGGTCTATTCGGAAGCCCTGGGAATTTCGTCCTTGGAATGGTCAAGGCAGTTCAAAATATGACTCAAACATTTGAGAGCATGGTTGCTAGTTTTGTGAAGCTTTTCAATTTTAACAACCCTAGCAATACCAGCAACAATGACGGGGGTGCTCGTGGGAATAGACTGTTTAACTTTAATAGTAATAATAATTAAGATTGTAACTTATACGCAAAAATGCTCTGTTAGTCTGTAAGAATAATTATGTAGTAATATTGATATGACTGGTATAATAGTTTAGTTTTGATAAAATTAGCACTAATTAAACAGTAAATAGGCGAATAGCGGAAATCACGTACTGGGCGATATGGTAGTGTGGTAGGGTATCTTATTTATACAAACAGGTACTTATTATAGTGTTTTAGAATTGGAAATTCTGTATATCAGTACAAGGGAATTTTTTAGTTATTTATTAGTATCCTACAAACTGCAATCTTGACTACTAAAACGATATCATTACGGATTACGGATAACGGATTACGGTTCGCAAGCTTTAAAGTAGGTCAATGGTGAGCGCTTTTAGCAAAATTTGCGTAGGTACTCTATTTATATTTGTATATCGTGATCTAACTCTCATACCATTTCTTCCCATCATCCTCATCATCATCATCAAGTAAATCGAAATCAAAAAGTTTAACTATTTTTGTAGGTAGGTTATAATTTGTTTATAAATCTCAAATCCCAGTGCCAGTGCCAGTGCCAGTACCAGTACCATAGTTTAAGAGTTTTCCTAGGTACATTTTGAACCAAGCCACAACGTTCTTTTGTAATCCATAGCTCGGTATCGGTATCGGCCCTTACTATATACGCGGATAGTGTGCATTTATAATGTGTAGTATATTTTGTAGTAAGTATACATGAAGTAATTTTCATACACTAGAAAAGTAGCTATTTTAATACTAATATTACTTACGTTATAATTTACGTATATAACTCAGATTTTTAATTTTTTGTATTTTTTGTACATATAAGTATTTTTTCGAATACACTCTTGACGTATTTATATCTTTTGTATATTTTTTTTACAAGCACACGTACATTATTTTTAAGCCCCGTAAACGTTTTAATAATTTCCGGGTCCCTAATAACTCCAGGGGTCTTTAGCAAATCAAATGGGAGGTTTTTGTTTTTTATACTACGGCAACTACGGTTTCTAATAACTCCCAAGTCTAAAGTAAAGTTTGACGCAAGAGATACATTACTGTATTTGTTCAATGTTCAAATGAGTTTTGCTCACATGGATAAATCATTATAATGAATAGATAGGTAGTAAATTACTTGATGGATTCGAACACAGTTTTATTTTTATTAACATTTTTATCCGAAAAGAAAATAATTCAATAATTCTTCCTACTTCAATGTACTATATATAATTATTACAGGTATTATTTTAATACATGATAATATTAACATGCGCATTGTGTTATAGTGGGTATTCTCTTCTTGTATATTTTGTACTGTTTTCTGTAATTTATTATACAAAATATTTTTCTTGTAAGCTTCAATCTTTGTGTAATGTGCTTGTATTTAAATCTATACCCTGGGAAAATAAATATTCACTGTTTTTAAATTGCAAATGAAGAGATGCATAGAGCGCACTAGTTACCATATGCATACATTATTATAAATAAAAATTTTAAATTTAATTAGAAAATTGGCGATATTTTGAAAGAATTAGAACTGGCAGTTTTGCAGCTACAGCTACAACAGACTGCTTATCGTATAGTAAAAATATAATTTCGACCAAAGTATAATACAAAAGTTTAATCGGAATTTGACACTAAAATTATAGCATAAATATTATTGTTTAAAGTTAAGTTTAAAAATACTTTAAAGAATGCAGTATGCAGTTTATAATGCTAAAGATATATACAATTACCGTATTTCCTGTAATAGGTGACCACGTCTGCTAGTAAAATTCCGGCGTCCTAGACCCGTCTACTATTACATACAGTCACGTTTACTTCAATATAATACTGTTAACTGTGCTAAATAGATCCATCTACTATTACAGGCGCGTCTACTAATACAGAAAATACGGTATTTTGAAAAGCTGCCGTAAATTCTATAAGCTAATGAATTTTATCTGGTCTGTCATCGGTCATCTTCACCGGCGCGGCAGTGTGAGCCTGACAAGTGAGTTGGTCTCAAGTTCTCGCAGTGACTATGATTTACACATGTAATAAATCTTGTAATAATAATAACTAATTATATACAAGTATTTCAGTTCAGCAAGTACGAGTTTACTATTATAAATTCCAATATTACTATGCTACTCATACGTATAATATCTTTACAAATCAAAGGCTCTGTCAATATAGTCATATTTATCAAACAATCTATATCCCTATAACCATCAATCAGGCCGACCTATGACCATTTTGAAGTTGATGCTGATTTTGATCACAACTTTCCCATACAAAACATGTACCCACCAAAACATCTACTAAAATTTCTTACAACTTATAAATCCAATATGATGATGATACATGATTGTAATTAAATATCATAGTATGTTCAAAACATAAACAAGGTCGAAACTTAACTCCGTAAAGGTGCCTACAGTTTGGGTCTGTATAGGATAATTGGAGCTCGCATCCCCCACACACACACAAACACGGATTCTGATATCAAATTAAATTTCACATCCGTGTGAGGGCAAACACTACTACTTCTGATACAAAACTCCTGAGATGCTGATAAAAAGGCAAAATGTATCAGAATACCTCGCTCCCAACATGCATAAGACACACGCAAATATTACTACATTTGAATACAAATTCATGGATTACGATTACATTACAGATTACAGCGCGGGGCTAACATCGCATCGGTGGCCGGTGGTATGGTATGTCTATGTCTGATCACACTATTAGAGGATCAGTTTAAGGTTAATTAGGTAAGACAATTGGGATAGAATATAAAAAAAAGAAGAAAATGTGATAAGATTATAAAGTACCTACCTACGTATAAAGTATGTAAAAAAAGAAGTGTTACAGATGCATGTAATATTGTATATGGAATAAATATATTGAATAACTTGTAATCATGTCAGGGCAAGAACAAGAAAAGTCGGTACAGATTAATATTATCACGATGATGGGATGATACTTTTGTGTTTCAATGAAAATGTAGTTGGGAAACTTAAAACCGGGCTCAAATATGTAAGCACCTATAGGTATACCTACATAATTGATATTTTTTTTTTATTTACTAGTTTTGTAAGAAATCAAATTATGACTTAAACAAAACTTAAATGTAGTACAGTGACTACCTAGTCAACATTAATAATAATACAAAACAAAAACAAACAGAAATTTGTGGGAAAGAAGGATAGAAATCAATACACACTTATTATTAAGGGTAAGGTCAATAGTATATAGTACATTATATGGAATTTGCTAATCTGCAGTATTATTAGTTCATTAATAATAATTATTATTGATTAAATTATTTATCATTAATTCAGAGATAACAAATATTCTGTAGATGCCAAGTTCAGACTGTTGACTGCGGATTTCAAAATTGACAGCTGTGCTAATAACAGAGCTGGATAATGCGGCCAGCGCAGGCAGCCCCCGGTGACTGAATAATTTTCAAAAAACATTTAAATGGAACATTTTGCAATTTTCAAAAATATGCAAACAAAATATTTAGACTTTTCAAAAACATGCAAATAAATTTTTTTTGTACATTTCAAAAACAAGGAAATAAAACATTTAACACGTTTCTCAAAACATGTAAATACAACATTTTCCAATTTTCAGAATTAAGTAAACAAAACATTTTAAACTTTTCGAAAACATGTACATACAATATTTTGGTTTACCAAAGAAAACATCTAATAAAATCAAATTGGTGGTTTTTGTGTGGAAACAAATTGCTGCCTAAAAGCAATTCTTTTGCCCGGCCCTGGCTAATAACTTTACAATTAAAGTTTGATTGATTCTACCTAGTAACCGGAGAACCATTTTTTGCTAATCGAAAATTCAATTCTATTAACAATAAAGCTAAGACACTTAAACCATCAGATAGAACCCTATATGGTATTTAAGGATATCAAAACGCTCAAAAATTGGAAAAAGAAAATAATTTACATAGTGTAATGAAGTATGGTTTTAAATTAATGAATTTGATATGCCAGAATTCAATTATTACAAAATTCATTTGATAAAAATACTAGGTACTTTCGTCCTTGCCTAAATGTGGCTTATGGGTCCATACCTTTAAAAATCTTCATTCTTCATCTTAACGGTAATAATAATACTTTTCAAATTAGCATATAAAATGACTTTCAAAAGTGTAAAGTAAATATTCAAATAGCATTTTTTAGTGCCAGTGCCAGCCATATGTCAATAACATCCAAAAAATGATTTATCGTAAATTAATTAATTTTCCTATTTTATCTGTGGGTAGCTTATATTATAGCTACTGCATAATATACTATCCAATAAAAATAGTAGTGTATACAAAAAAATTAAAGCCATTACGATGCATTACAAATAGGCACTCAACGCACTCAACGCAGTTTAGATTGGCCACTGTCTGAAATGATATTGAACAAAATCAAATTTTAAGATCATTGATCATGCCTATTTTAATGTTCATTTAAATTCAAGAAGACGATCCTGAATTTAAATCACATTAAAAAATCAGATACACTAAAATAAATTAATTTTGGAGTGGTAGTAGTTGAGTTGTAGTGGCCGTCGCAGTAGTAGCACAAAAATGAAGACGCCACTGCACTATAGCAATACTACTACCAGTACAAAGCAGACCGCATCCATAACGCAGCGCAACGCAATGAAGACAAAGAAGGATCGAACGACTTAAATTTTAAATCTTAAGTCTCAAACCAAGCATAAGCCCCAGCCCACCTTTGTATTCTTCATCTTGTGCCAAAGTGTAAAACCAAGACAAACCACAACATAGCATCCCATCATAACATACCATATAGGAGATCATAAAATATAATATTTGGTAAGGTGCTTAACTACTTACATCTCTATACATGTATGTACAAAGAAAGTCTACCCACATTCTTAAAATTCATCCCCATTGCACTTGTTTTTTTATATACGCAAAGAATACTGATAATTTAAATAATTGCTTCCTTTTGGTTGCTATTTCATTCTTCGTCTTCCCTCGGCCTCCCTCCAATTTATTACTCCATGTCTATACATCTTTTAAATTCGAAAGATCACCAAAATCACCTCGGTATCTTAAATTCTTAAATACTGTACTCGTCGTAATATCTGTCCTCTGCTCTGTACAGCAGTTCTATCCTACAAACTATACAAAGGTGAAGAAGACGTCTGTCTCAATGTATAACTTTTACCTCAAAAAAAGACACAGAAAAAAAAGCAGAGCAGTGTTAATAAACTTGGCGAGTAATATGGGATGAGACAAGGACGGACCTGACAGACAGGGAAGAAACAGAAACAGAATCAGAGAGAACCAGTTACTCTACTCTACCAACAACTTACAACTCAAAATTTAAAGAACTTTAAAAAGCACTAATCTACAAAACAGAAACCAAAGCTAAATTCCAAACCACAGCTACATACAAAATACATATATGTAGTAGTATCCACAAGTCTACAACGCTGTACTTGTACAGTCACAGTCGGCAGTGGATAAAAATTATTTTGTATTTCATCTCAACATTCATAGAATAGACCTAATAAGCGACATTGTAGTGTCAGAGACAGACTTGGAAAACATAAAACAGGTATCTACAAATCTATAACACGGGAAGCACTATATCTTCAGTGAAGAACCAAAATTACCCATATCCATTTTTAGCTTAAAACAAAATCGACTATCTACCAAAACATTTCAATATTTTTTATGATCTTGAAAGCGTTTAAATAGAACATTTTGTACTTCCTAAAACTATGTAAATAGAACATTTTGGACGTTTCAAAAACATGTAAATTGAACATTTTAAACGTTTCAAAAACATGTAAACAAAACATGTTGCACTTTTCAAAAACATGAAAATAGAACATTTTGCACCTTTCAAAAACATGTAAATTGAACATTTTAAACGTTTCAAAAACATGTAAACAAAACATTTTACACTTTTCAAAAACATGTAAATAAAGCATTTTACACTTTTAAAAATCACTTTATTAACATCTAACGCATCTTTCTTATTTAGTGTTTTTATGACATAGCTCATTTTGACGCTAGCTTAAATTGGATATAGGTAATTTTGACTCTTCACTAACGATATGGGCTAGCATATATATAACAAACATGCTATACAGATACGAACGAGATCAGATAGACTAATAAGAAATAAGGATCAAGAATATCAAGATGCTTCTGTTTTCTATGTGTAATTTTGAATTCGATTTTACGCAGTAGTGTGAACTGTACAAAAAGAACATAGATGTTGAATCAATCCCTGCAATTAGATTGGCATGTAAAAGGTGTAAGCAGCTAAGCAGGTAGGTAAATTACTTTTTGATTTAAATGTGCAGTGAAGACGCGGACCAACTTATAAAATGTAATGTAATGTAATACTCATATACTAATATGTATACAGGTGCAAGTCCTTACATAGTACATTTTACATTTTGCATGCAGCTAAAGGTACATACGAGAAAGTGCGAAGTCAAAGTCGAAGCGAATGACGAATATAATGTCGACAAATTCCAATTGCCCAACTCCAACAAAACCTGCCTTTAAAACACACTGCCCTATTGAACTTGTTTTTACTGGATATATACCTATAGTAGGCCTGTGATCTTTTATGCTTGCATTTTTGCATTTTTTCAACATTTAAATAATTCAAACGTTTTCCCCTATCTCAGCTAATACTAACGAACGAGTCACCATCATCATCATCATCCCCATCATATCGTATTTAATCAACTTTCCTTTATAATAATTTTATAATTTTTCACTATTTTTTTTTATTAATTTAACACGTTTTTTTGTATTTTAAACCATTTGATATCGTTATATCTTTTTATGATTTATTCTTTTCTTTATAATACACTGTAATTGTGGCTTTCGTTAGCAGCTGGGACTGAGACTGAGACTGGTCGTCGGTCGTCGGACTTGCATTTTTTTAAATACACCAGTTATTAGAATTATTAGCATAACAGAAAATAGTAATATCACTTTATAGAAAAAAAGTAATCACCTCAACAAAATTTAATGCATCAATGCATAAAATACAAAGGGGACACTTAAATGAACATTATCCTGTCGTTATTATTACGTTTTTTAAATATTACTATATAGATCCTATATTAGTTTATAATATTATGGCAGATTATAATGTCTTATGGAAAGTTAACTGCAAAACAATAATGTCGTTAATCGTTTCAAGTATGATTTAGCATTTGATTTTCTGCGAGAAGCTTATTAAGTGATGAATGTTCACTATACGCATACATTGTGAACATACACGCAGCTTATTGTTGTCTCTATACTGCGTCGACTTCGACTTTTTAGTCCTACTCGTCGTCGGCTGTCTCGGAGCATCCTTCAACTTATGTGTCTAGCTGCTTTTCGAGAAGATTGCGGGACTTGGATTGTGTGATTATGATGATGAGATGAAGATGAAGATTCTCACAGCCAGTTTTTACACGTCCGTCCATCCGTCCGTCCGTGATCCTCTCGCTGTCATTTTCATCTTTCAATTTTCATGCCATTTCCCTCTCGCATCTTCCCCTTCCCATATTTACTTTTTAACAACATCGCAACAACCATGAACCCATCATCTCATCCCATCCCATTCCTAAGTATCCGTTGGTTTTCATTCATTGCATTTTTGTGTGTGTGTTTCTCTGTATTTTCATGTCTCATGTACATCTCACTTAAAGGTATGGCATTTTATTATTTTTTTGTATTCTTCTTAACATTATTCTTACTTTTCATACACATTTTTTCCCTTTCAGTTTCATATACTATATGCGAAATATATATGCTATTTAGATGGTAATGGTAATGCTATGCGCATATAATGCAAATAAAATTCTATGGAATTAACTATAAAAGCTGTAAAATAAGTAGGAATCCTAATGGACATTAAGGCACTGTACGTAATCGTAATCGTCTCATCATTATAATATTATTATGAGCTTTTTTTTCTCTCCTATTTATTCAGCTTTTATAAAACTTTTACATTATTTATTATGCTATATTATTTTCACTTTTGTTTTCTGTAGCTTAAAAAAATAAGAAAAATCAACGTAAGGATAAAAATGCAATGAAATTCAAGGAGAAAAATACAACAAAGCAAAACATACACAGGTGTCAAGAAGAAGGATATAAACACCAATGCAGTACACAAAAAACTCAAGAAAATCCGCTTGACTAATAAATATTAAATATCTAGGTAGGTACATATTTAAAAAAAAATTGCAAATTGTTATAATAGTGATAGCAAGATAGTGCGATAGGGATAAGAAATGCCCATATGGATATCGATATTACAGTCAACGTCAACAAGTCAATAATAATATGTCTGTAACAGGTAATGCATTGTACTTACCTACATGCACCGAAAAATTCAATATGTCAAAAACTTTCCCCAACTTGAAATAGCTTACGAGAGGTGTATGGGTAGATATAGGAATGTCATGATATAAGAATAATGTTGCCAGTGCCAAAAGTCCAAGTGCAAAATGTCAGTCAGATGCCAATATGCCAATATGCCTATAGGGCCGAAGGGCAAGTCAGTCAAACATTGAAAGGCGGGAAACATTTTTCATCTCATGTCAATTTCATTTTAAACTTGCATACACATTTCTCTAACGATTACCAGATCAAGTGCCATACCAGTGACCAGTACCAGTACCAGTCAGTATACCATAAAGGCCAGCTGTTATGTCTATTCTACAAGCCTACGCATATCTGTACGTATGAGACATTGCATTACATTTAATATGACAGCTGACACGATAGACGGAATTGAAATATTAAATAATTGAAAATACCCATTTCTATCTGTACTCTGTACACTATTATAATATGTACGTTCGATTTCTATTTTGATTTAAAGTAAAACTAATCTCACCAAAAAGGACGATTACACGCTCATATAGACGATGGATAACAACAACGTAATCTGTCTTCGCCTTCACAAAATTAAAGTCCAAAAAAATATATAGTATGCCTCTCTTACCGGTTATACCCACAAAAAAACCAGGTATGCTCCAAGCAAGGTGTACATTACACGTAAAAAGGGGAAAAAGAATAGAACCTCGTTGAATTTTTTACACTTCACATTATTCTCATTTTCTCTATTTACATTTTTCCTTTTAATAATTTTTAGGCTCCGTGTCTCGTGCCTCGGAATTTATACGTAGGCCGTAGGCTTAGGAATTGAGAAAATGCAAAATTTTTCATGTTTTCATTATTAAGTAGTGTAAAATCGAAATTGAAATCTCGACATGGAAATCGAAATTGAAATCGAGAAGCTGCGTAGGTAGTTTATGAAACCAATTAGTTATTAGCTAATAATCACCGTGATATCATGATTTGGGCACTCGGACTCGTGACATATGCATTAGTGATTTTAAAAAAATAATAGAATTAAAAAATAAATAATCATTTATATAATTATACATATAGCTTCCTGTATGAGAAGCTTCCTATATACATATACTTTTCGATAGTCAATACCAGTAGAGTTTCCTTGCGTATAATACATATAGTAATAATGCCCGTGGCTGAGTAAGTCCAAAGTAATATACAAAATGATCGACGGTTAAACGGTAAAATGGTAGCATACCGATAGTAGAAGAAAGAAGCTATGTACAGTCGTGTAGCATAGCAGTAAAATCAAAAAATTCCCTTTAATCATCTAATCACCAGAGACAGAAGCTCAAAAAGACTAGAGGCAATCAAATTCATTACATTACACTACACATATACAACTATGCTGGTATATACAATCGGACTTTCTAAATATCGAGAATCTTAACATATTACGCGTTACTTTTACTCACACTTTTTTGACGTCGACGTTATTCAACCGTCATGTTTTTTTAGATCAAAATTGAAGCCTACTCTCCGTTGCCTCCAATTATCATCATCAACTATCTACTACTGAAAATGAAAACCACTTCAATTTCAATTTCAACTTTTAACTTAATTTTCCAATTCCAAGATGCTAAATAAAAAACTTGAACATAACCTAACACAGTACGATCTACATGGTCAACGCAGTAATACAAAAAAAGATGTACAATTAAAAGTCAAAGCTAATGGTAAGTTTCCGCGAACAACTTTTAGTTTGGAAATTGCCTAGGTAGGTATCCCCGTTTGGAATTTGGAAGGGAAACGTAATTTGTGTTGTATTTACTTCCGTTGCTACGATTATGAAGGCGATGACGACAATGACGACTAAGATCTCGCTGCCAAAAAAATCAAACATGTGTGTTTTTTAAAAGGATTGTTAACTGTGAAAGGGTGTGTTTGAAAGTGCACTTTCATTATGACGATTTTATGTATGTTATTAAAAAGTGCAACTTGCACAAATTTCATTTTTATATATTTCATATTATCTATATAATAAGTAAGGTAGCGTAGCACATATAAGGCCATATTTCCCGAACCACAAGGCGCACAAAGACGCAAATGGTACCAAAAGACGCGGAAGAACAAGGGGAACTCAGATAAATTGGGACATTTAAGAAAATGTGATAGGAAAGCCCAGAAAACCGAGATGCCAAAAATGCGAAATTGAAAAACATGGAAAAAGAGGGGGTCGGCGTCGTGCCTAAGGCTTTTGAACCGTGCCACGTACAAGCGCCATAAAGGTACCAAAATACGCGGAACAAACCAAGGACTTGGTTTAAGGCGAGAAAGTAAAAGAAAGTTTGCCCGGAAACTTTCCAGCGCAAAGCGCTTCATAGAGAATTTGCAAAAAAAGAGGGGAGAATGGCGGGGGCCCAAACACAGACACGCGGTCCAGACACAGAGGAAACCAATGCATTACAAGAAAGAGAAAACAAGGGCGCACATTTTGATACCTCACACGTTAATGTAGAGCGTATACAACAGATTTACAAGGAGGTGAAATGTTAAATGTAAGGAAAAAAACGCAAAATAATAGGAAAAACGGGGGATTATCTAGGCCATAAAACTACTCAACGCACGGAGTGCCGTATTTGCTATATAGATCACAGGCCTGCATTAGTACACGGGTCCGGGAGTTCAAAATTGAAATAGTTTACGGGCCTGTAATTGTACACGGATCATTAAATCCTATTTCGGTCATGTGCTATAACAAAAATAATTAAAGATCCGTGTGCAACTAAAAACCCGTGTACTAATGCAGACCCGTGGACTATTCAACCCACTGGTTGTAGGAACTGCAATAATGAAACTGTCTCAGGACAACAGCCTAATGGACCCCGGCTTGGTGGTTTGACGATGCTAAGGCATGGTCACACTACTGAGTCGGGCTAGCCGATCACGCTCTGGATTGGAGTTGGGTTTAGTGATACGTTCTGGTTGCCTGGTGGGGGGCTGGATGGGGTGTTGTTGAGAACTAAAGTGAACGGGTGCTCTCCTCACATATATCTGTGACAGTTTTACTGAGACAGAGATGTGGTGGATTGCTTAATGTAGGTACCTACTGCCTATCACTGTATATTTATATATAGTTCAATATGCAATCATCATCTCCTTCTTTCTGCTGTGTAACTACAGACGTCATCTCCCAATGACTTTCGATAAGATGTTGTGATTTGTGGGGTGTGAGTGTGGCCTTAATCTCGTCTCCTCTGGAATTTGGCGGTTCTGGACGATTCTTGGGGCTACCCATACTCATCCCCTCTGCTTGCAGGAAAAACCATCTCAAAGCATATCTGGTGAAGACCAGTATAATATACATAACGCTGACAATCGGTCGAAATTAAGTATTCACTATCCATGTCATTTAAATAATATACTAAGTAAAGGTATGCGATAAGGAACTTGAGCGACATGTCCATACATGCACGCAAAGTACCATCATCGTAAAGCAACTTGTATAAATCGAGATATACCTTGGAAAGGTTAAAATCTTAGGAACATACATACAACAGCCTAATGGCAACTGCATAGTGATAGCCGTCACAATGCAACAGCGAGGTAGCAACATGCTTATAGCAGCTGCCAGGTTGTAACTGCCCGGTGTCAATTGCTTGGACAAAACTGCCTGGCTGCACCTTCCTGAAGGCAAATGCTTTGTCGCAACTGCCAAATAGCAACAACAAGTTGGGAACGTTATAGCAATTACCCGGTAGCAACTATCTGATAGCAACTGCTTGGTGGTAACTGCCTGGTGAAAAATTCCTGGGCACAACTGCCTGGCGGCAATTGCTAAGTAGCTACTGCTCGTTGAAAATTGCTTGGCTGGAACTGCCTGGCTGCAACTGAGAAGTAGAAGCTGCATGTTGGCAATCGCCTGGCTAGAACGGCCTGGACCTAACCGCCAGCTGCAACTATGCAGTCTCAACTGTCTGTAGGACACTGCATCATGGTGAATAATTACCTGGAGCAGCTACCTTATGGCAAGTATCTTATAACCAATGCATTAAGGCAACTGTCTGGGTGCCAAGTAGCAGCTGCATGTTGGCAATTGCCGCGGGGCAGTTGTTCATAAGACCACAACGCTGTTGCCACTAAACAGTTGATACAAGGTAGTTGGCACGAGCCAATTGCCCACGAGGTGTGTGTCGCAGAGCGGTTGCCGTAAGTCCGATGCCAGCGGTTGCCACAAGGCAGTTTGTACAAGTTGGCGTCAGCAAGACAGTTGCCTCCGGACAGTTCCCTTTATGCATCAAGCCATTTACTACAAGTACAATGCCCAAAGGTTTTTAACGCAGAGAAGTTGCCCCACCGAACCACGGGCTTGTTTTAGTACAATGGCTTGTAATAGTACACGGGTCTGCGAGGTCAAAATGTAAAATGTACACGGGTCTTCAATTGTACACTTTATAAATAGGTCATGACCATTGCAACCGCTAAGGTTATTTGCAATTTATTTTTTATACTACTGTAACTAACTGTCATTATTTCGTTGAATAGGTACGTTCTAGGTAAAATATAAAACTTAATTTTGAGTTTAGTACGGGTTAGATTCAAATAAGAAAATCATGTGCCAATTATTTTTTTTAGTTAATTTTGCGTTAAAAAAATTATTAAAATAAATTACCGTATTTTCTCTGATAGTACGCCCCGCGTACTATCCAAACTCGAGCATCGATCCCCCGCGTATAATTAGAGACCCGCGCATTAATAGAGACCCGCGCACTGGCATTTAATAGTGTGTTAAATAGACCCGCGTACTATCCAAAGTGCGGTGGCTACCCCCCGCGTACTATTAGAGACCCGCGCTTTATTAGAGACCCGCGTACTATTAGAGAAAATACGGTATTAATTAATTAAAAACAATTATTTATTTTAAAATTACATTAGGTAACCGCACATGTATTAGTACACGGGTCAAGAAGGTCCAAATTTGGTTCATTATGCTTCTCTTGATACCTTGTAGTGCCATATTTTAGAAAAAACGGCACCTCAAGGTATCAATACAAGCAGAAAGAACAAGCCAACACCTATAAGAATAATACTCCATAGAATTACCAGACCGGTAGTTTCCAACTGCATAATAAACTGCTGCCTGGCGACAACCGCCTCACCGCAACTTCCTCATAGCTACTGCCTGACATTAACTGCGTGATGACAACTGCATGGTGACAGCGGCTTAAGTTAATTAGCAAAGCCGCATTATTCAACATGCAGCTGTCATCTAGCAATAGTTATCTTTCCTGGCCCATGGAACATCTTTCTGGAGGTATTTAAGTGCTCGGCAGCAACCACATTATAGATACTGTTTGACTCTGAGCTCAATACTGAGCGTTATTGTAACTGCTTGAAGGTAAGTTCTGTGAGGCATTTGCCGTTCATTAGTTGCCTAGCTGCAACTGCATGGTGAGTTTCTGCCTTTTGGAAACTGCTTTACGGCCACAACCTGATAGATTCTGCTTGACGCCACATTCATGATTGTATCTGCATGGTAGCAATGAATTGCTTGAGCAATTCAGCAGGCTAGCATTTGGCAATTAGTAACTGCAACGTGGCAACTACCTATTATAGCGTATGCCTGATGCTAAATTTATAATAAAGACTGCTTTGGTACAACGTCCTGATAGTAACTCTTCTGTCGTAACTGCTTCATGGCAAATGTCGTGCCGCTACTGGGTAATTACTATTGCTGGATGATAGCTGCCAGATAGTACTTTCCGATCCCAGCTTTCTTGGTGAAACTGCCTGGTAGTCACTGCTTGAGCAGTAACCATAAAGCAGTGACCACACTGATGGGAAAAAAGTCGACGATACACCAATAGAAAACTATTATACTCCATGAACGACCTCGAAACAATGGACGTGCAATGCAAATCCTTAAGGGGCTTAAATTTTGCTAAAAAACTAATCAGACATCGTAAATTTACAAAATGTTGCCAACAAGGCACGGTAAAACTAAACTTTCTTGACGATTACTCACGTGAGCTCAAAAAGTACATGGAGTGCAAAAAAAGCGATGCAGCGGAACTTTAAAAAGTTTATAACAGTGCCGTATCATTTGCATCGATGGAAACGCAGTACTCTATTGAAACAAATGGCATTAAATGCTCAGAGGAGCCGTTTGTACGCCTGCATGGTGAGGTAAACCATATAGTGACCGCAAAGCTGCATCCTCGTGAAACGATGAAGCCGCGCTATGCCCAACTGTATATTGTTGACACGGAACTAGCGACGGCACAGCGCATGGGTAGTTAAAAATGAAGGATGGCTCCCTCATTATTTGTGCCACGTAGTTTGTAACTTAAAATGTGGGTCATATTGCTGTCTCTATGTATCAAATGTCTCTCGTGCGTACTGCCTGAACTGTAAATAAAGCGACAACACTTTTTGCATGCGCCGTACTTCTTTTATCCTTTTGGCCGCCCCCACTCCCGGCGTGGCCCTGCCGTAGGCAGGGGGGCCTGACTTCTAGTAATAATATAAATACAAGAAACAAGAAAGCACCCCGACCCCTTGCAGGGTTTTCGTCTTTTATTAATAATCCTACACATGACATGTAACCACTGAACTGTTGCAGTATTATCTGTAATAAATTGAAGTAGTATAGACCCTGCGTTTGCATGTGAATGTGCCTGTCCCTATATCAGTTCACTAATAAGCACCTTTAAAGCTACATTTGAAGAGTTGTTCGGCAAAACGGGATAAGTCCATTTTGTACTATTCAACTAGATACACGTTACTGTGTTGCATGCTAATGGTCAAAAGTTCACCTCAAGCAATTTTTTGAAATAGCCGAAATTTCGTTTTTTGTCAAAACGGGATAAGTCCACCTAAAACATACATTTCTGAATGTTTTCGTAGTTTGTGGAAGACAATTCCCGTGCGTAAATTTTTGGATGCAAGGAAAATTGTTAAGTTTTAAAAAACGTTTGGTTTCACTCAATACGATTAAAATTTGGTCTCACAGACTATTTAACTTGTTGATTTTGAGGCAAAATGGAAAAAGCCCTCGAATTTTGAGTTTTAAATATTTTCTAAAAAATTCAAAAATACTTGTGACAGTGCTTCGTTGGGTTCAGTATGTGTGGGAAAATATTGAGCTTAAAAAGATTATCCATTCACATTGCATTTAAAATTCGTTGTTCCCGTAAAATTTGCTTTTACTGACTTTCCCCGTTTTGCCAAACAACTCCTCATATATAGTAATGGGCATATAGCTATATACTCCGGCTGTACAGATAACTTGACCATTATAGGGTACTATGAGCACACGTGAGTCTGGGTAAAAGTCTATGACTCTGACAATACAAATAACAATAACAATGGACTGCCACGCTAAAGATCACGAATGAGATGAACGTCCGATTTACTAACATGACATGGCCATGGGAAGCAAAAAGCGTCTCTCTATATTCCCTACATATATATGTACCTACCACTCTTCTATTTTCCAGCCCATTGCATGTTATGGAGTGGTATGTCATGGTATAGTATGCCAATTATTTTCTCTTGTAACAACAACACAAAAAACAATAATAATAATCATAATAATTGTAATATAATGAGTTCAGTGTTGCAGAGCCGGCCCTATGCCCAATACTATATACAACAATACTAATTCTAATATATTAATCTGCATAAAAGTATACACAGATAGTTGATATCACATATATATGCAGGGCACATAGATTGGACAGATACCGGTAATTGTAATTAGGAAGCAGTCGCCGTCGCCATCCATATTCATTTTTGTTGTATTCCTTGTTCTTGCTGTATGTAGTTCTATTTACCTGAAGGATGGTATGACGCCATGTGTCAATCAGTATCCCTCAACTCAAAACCAAAAAATTGCTACTTTTAATTAGATTTCAGATTTCTAAATGCCCACTGAGCTGTTATTTGTAAATGGTAATTCGCGACCGTTGTTGTTCGTTCATGTTGATCAAGTCTTTTGCTCGCTGTCACGCTTATTGTGATCCTCAAGTGTCAATGCCATTGCAACAGTGCATTGCAAAAACGTGCAATGTCAGACTCCTTTTTTTTGCACACATGTTGTTGCTGTTGATATTATTAAGATTGAGATTGTTGTGAGTGACCAAAAACGATAAAATTACACGCTACAATAAGCAAATATTTCCGGTTTATATAAGTGCCCACTTAAATATGTATAGCTATATTCCACATTTTTTCTTATTTCTGGCCATATCAGTAATCAACAAAATACATTTTTAAACTTTTTCTTCTTTGCTAAATGGATGATGCTAAAGAAAGCATGTAATCCAGTCTACAATAATTATTACAACTACAGCAGTTTTTAATATACTGCGGTTTCCTATGTGGTTAATACATATAGTCTCACCTACTACACTAATACATATTATGCATACTGAGAATTTCGCCTTTACTTTCATTACACTGACAGATTCAATAACAGCTAGGAATAGGTAGCCCAAGCAAAGCTGTCATAGGAACTACGAACAAGTCTGTACGTGGGATAAAATCAATGAAAGAAATTGATTTGAGATTATGCACATTTGAAAGAAAGATACATACATATACAGTATATAAACTTTTAAAATTTATAAATCGCTATACCTTTGTATTGGTATACTGATATAAGTAGAATCTTGTTACATTTCCGAACGAGTTAACTGAAACAGAGGGATACCATAAATGTCATGGGGCAAGTTATATTGGTATATTTAAATACTTACAAACTACAGCGGTTATAATGTACATATAGCAGCAAGGAGTCGTTTCTAATTTGTATTATTTTATAAGTGAGTAGCAGTAGACATGAAGGGGGACGATGCCGATACCGGTGCCGGTCTGTATGGAAATGAAGCTATAAACATAATAACAATCAACACAAATGATATTTATGCATCTACGTTGTTGTATTGGGATTGGGATTTTATTTACTTACACTTTTATAATCATTTGCATGAGTTCTTCAGTCGAGTAAAACTCGTACTTGTAACTCGTAAATATAGCATGGAGAGAGGTATAGGTTATAGTCATATACAGTTTTGTTTGCTATTGCTGTTATAGGAAGGGACGGGAGATGCGAGATCGCATGTCTCTGTCCCGTATGTATCACTGCCCTAAAGACCACACCAGAATCATAATCATGAATCAGAGAGAGTCTCTCTCTCTCTCTCTTTCGCATTAATTCACTATCAACATTGAAATGGGTAGAACAGAAAAAACAAGGTGAGATTTGAATTTGAGACAATACAGGAATTTTAACTTTTTTTTTCGAGATTTTGTGGTGAGTAAGACGTGAAGCAGTGTATCATTTCTTTTTACTGCACATATTAGGGAGGAAATATCTGTAAGTAGTAGTGGAAGCAGGGGAAGCAATAGTAACGAGATTTTTTGAGAAGCTCTTTAATTTTCAAATTTCTACTACAATGTACTATTGTTCAGGTTCGGACAGATACCTTCGTCATCGTCAGCCTATGCTTTGTACATAATTAAGCTACAATATATCTGTACTACATGTAAGGTACCTAGCTATAGGTTGGCAAATTTACAATTAATCAAGTTGGAAATATACAAGCAATAAGATGGGATGATTATACTCGATAATAATATATTATATTATATCCTCATCGAATTATTATTGAGAGCGAAACTGAATCATTGAATATAATATGGCACTCTGACTCTGCTAAGAAGAACAACAGCAGCAGAAAGGTACATGTCATTTATTAGCATATATTTTAAGATGAATTTTTCAATGTAGGTGCATACAGTATTTAAAAAAATTCCAGTAAAACAAGACATTAAATATTAAAACATTGGGTTCATTCATCTCACCAAAGGAACAAGGTTGAAAGACGATAAATTTATGCAAATTGTCATATTTGGTGTAAAAGGTAATTGTACGACTGTGACTGTTATAACGGCCATTGATCTATATCATCCTGAAGGCCGGGTGTATTTCTTGTTGTTGTTATTATTACCTATTTATTTACTGATTTTTGTAGTAATCTGATATATGATGTATAGCCACTCCATTACTGTTTCACTTTTGCCGAAAACGTTGAGGTTTTCCCTCACAAAAAAATAGTCAGCCTTCTATTTTTCACTTCCTTAAAAATAAATCTAGTCACAACTGTACGTAACCAGTATGTTGTATTTATCTATTTGTTGTATTTGTTTTCTAAAAAAAATTAAAATTAAAATTGAAAGTAATGCAAATCTAAATTCTTATTGCATGCAAGTATATATTTATTTGTATTTTGCACTTGGTCACGTGTGATGACGTGACTGCCTGATAGCTGTTGTGTAGAATATGAATTTTGGTACTTTTTCCGCAACTTTTTTTCGATTGTCTTTGCAAGTTTCTTACTCTGCCTTTTAGTTCACGAGTGACAACTTTTCCAAATCCAAAATTTCAAATTTCCAATTTATGATTACGATTTAAAAAGTGCGATTGTTATTGCTAGTTGCATTGCCATAATAATAATTATTATTACAGTAGGAACAGGATGCTGCTGTTGTGCATGTTGTTCATTATCAAAAATTATAAACAGAAGAAAAAAAAGAGAAATGAAAACAAAGTGGCTCTCTTCTGGCTGTTTTTCTGAGGTGCTTTTATAATTTTTGTAAATACATATATCAGTCCATGTATGTAGGTATGTATACGGAATATATTACATATATATTATAGCATACATAGAATGTATTATTTTTTAAGTTGGCAGTAAATATGTAAGATGTTATTGTAAATTGTAAGTTGTAAAGTGTTGTAAATAATACTCAAATAAATACATTAAGAACTACTTACAAACTACAGGACATATTCAATTACGTAGGAGCAATAATGTGCCTGGTTGACAGACTAAGTAAATCAAATAGGGATGCCGAGACGCCGACACCGACGCTGACGCCGACGCCAACAGTTTCTACTTTCGTATTTAGCATTAGTAAAACAGCAATAACATTGTTATGACACGCCAGTTTGTTTATTATTTATCAGTGTTCAATAGTTATATATTAAAGATTATGGATGCGATCGGGATGTAGAGATTACATTACAGTATAGAAACTTCAATCTCATGATCAGGGATTGTGGACTGATAAAATAGAAAACAAATTGTTAACTTCCGCGAATTAATTTTAAGCCTTTGAGCTACTATAATACATAATATGCTTTATTGCAACTACTTTTTGTTAGTGCCTACTAGGAATTTATTGTAAATATTATGACACAGGTATAAATGTAAATAGGTAGTAAATTACTTAGTAAGATTTATTATGGGCTGCTATGTTTACAAAAGAAAACTGATATATATTTATGTCACCGAAAGATTTTAACCGAGCGACATAAAATATACAAAAGACGCCAAGCCTGAAAGATCACAAATCATAATGCATTCGTAATAGAGTAAGTGGAAGTGTGTTAACATTGGGATCGGAATTGGAAATCAGAGTACATGTAATGTGTTACTTATATTTATTACACTACATACATCATGTAATTTTACTAGTATATAGGTAATGGTACTAGCATAATTAATGCAAGTATATCATACTGATATATTATTTCTTCCCAAAAGTATATCGAGTATCCGTAGGTATTATATCTTGCAGTGTAGAAGAGTCAAATTATTCCCTACTTTAAGACACCTTAGTTAGCATAATAAATTAATACATGATATAACCCTGCCACAGTATCACATCCGTCATGAAGCTGTGATGCGGGTGTGTATGGTATTATTTATACTTTTTATTATTCTGACAGATAATATACTATACTCTTATGACAGTTCACAATATTAAAATTAAAAAAAAAAGTTAAATGAAATAAAATCTGTAATATAGGAATCTGTAATAATACAAAGAATATTAGTACACGACTATTACCGTGCCGGTCTATTTACTAATACCACCAAAGCACAACAATGTAAAACAATACAACATACAACATATCCATTCAGCGTACATTGTACATACCCAGAGACTACACAGAAACATAAAGAAAAACACGAACATGCAATAAAACACCCAGTCAGTAATCAAAATCAAGAATCAGCTATGTTGTATGTTGCTGCAATTATACACTTGAGCTGTATGGATGGATGTGATTCTGTATTTTATACATTACAAATTTTAATTATGTACCTCCTTGCAATTTTTATTGTTTCTGGAATGTATCTATGCAGTTTGTGTGTACTGTAATAGGAAAAATACCATATACTAATACGCACACATCAGTCCATAAGCACATCATTTAGACACTAACAATACAGGGTGTAGTAATACGACAGCGACAGCGGAAAGGATAATAACTCGAAGAAAAATGAAGAAAGGAACTTAATTTCCGGTCATCGAGGAGGTTACCAGGTTAAGTTTAGTGAGCAGAATAAAGACGCTTTAATCTGTAAGTCTTATTTTGCATATTTCCCGTCGTCATAAACCCATACATTTCAATGTGGGTACGAAATAACACGTGCAGTACATGCAGAATAAGTAAAAGATAAATTCCCATAATACAGACTGGAATCGTACCCACTTATCCGTATATCAGCACTATGTCGTTATTTTGATTAAGTTAGGAGGACCTGTATTAATTTTTTATGGCATTATTTTCCCACTCCTATAGCGCTGCCGTGTTTCCATTTTTGCATTCGCATTATAGTAGTGAAATTATTAAAAATGCCTGAGAATTTGTGCAAAATTCGTTTTCAAAGATCATGGTTTGGTTATACATACAATACCACAAGTGTTGGCATGATCAGACTTATTATTTAAACGCACATATTTTAAATTATATGCGGACCGTGAACGGCCAAAATAATTTGACGGTCACCTTCATATAGTTCAAGACTGGGAAACCGGAAAGAGATTACTATTGTTTTTGAATTCCATTTAAAATGATTAAAATCAGCAGATCTACTAAACCCTTATAGATATTGTACAGATATTGTACAGATATTGCGATAGTACACTACTATTTACAGTATTATTAATTCAAAACTTGAACGTTCTAATTATTTAATAGCACTAATAATAACAACAATTATGTGACTGCCATTACCATTACCATTACACATTATAATATCTCCCATAATATCGGCCAGTATGTATGGCACGACCGAAACGACCATCATAATAATTATGTCCCACTATTATAGCATTTTAAAAATTGTAAAAAAAAATGTATTTATAAAGTATCTACTTAAATATGCAAAAGAAAAATATTATTATATGGTAGGTAGGTAGATTTATACCAACATAAAATTAATACCCATGCATAGTATAAAGAAAACAGTGAAAACACTAGTACATAGACAACTACTAAACTACCTATATAGGGAATAACACGAGCAACCTAAATTAGAAGAGGTGTTCGTTCCAAGTTTCATAAACGAAGCGAGGAAGTGGACGAATCTTCACTATTTTGTTAAGTGGAATTTTACCACATTGTTTACACTATTAAAAAAAAGTCAACAATGTTGTTGATCAGGACCAGGACTCATAGGATCCATTATTTTCTTACGATTAAGTTAGGTCTAAGGTCGTCTACTAAGGAAAGCTGTATCGTTTTAGTATTAGGAACCCCACAGCCCACAAAGATATGTATGTATCTGCCATAAGGTAAGACTGACACGAGTCCCAAAATCGAAACCAAGTTCATTTCAGTGCTAGTTTACCCACATAAGACATAAAGTACACAGGTACACAGGTGTCATATGCATGTACAGATCATTTAAAAAAATATCGAAAATCGAAACCAATGTACTACATATTAGCATACCAATACAATTGCAATATACAAATATTATAATAAAGAAATTCCGGGCTTAAATCCTAAGTGTGTATATACAATATTGAAAATGAGATTTGCAGTACCAATACCTCCAAAGAAATGATTATCATAAGTTCAATATCTGTATAATCAAAAGTGCTATAGGATAGGAGACCATAAGCAAGGCTGTGTTTTTCGTGTGCGCTTTTGTTTGGTTTGACACGGACCAAGTCGTAGTCGCGTAGAGGGAAAAGTGAATCAAAAATCAAAAACTTTCTCAAAAAGTTGTCAAACAAGCCGAGACCTATGCCCAATGAAGATGAAAACGAGGAAGAAGAAGATGATCGTCATGATCACACACACACACACACATCCCAAACCCAAACCCAAACCAACCAAAATGAAGACGAACGTGTAAACCTACGACACCACACTCGGTATACATAGGTAGGTACATCCCAATCCCACACCACATGCCACACACTATATATTACAATATTATAACTACCATCATAATAATATAAATGTATTGGAGCAAGGAAGGAAGGGGTGACGAAGACGAAGACGAAGAAAGACACAAAGACAACGACGGAGACAGTCCCATGCCGGTGTCTATATAACTGACTGCCTCGACGAGGTTGACTATCAGAAGGAAAAGACTTTGCATCGCGACCACTATCAACATCAGTCAGAGAGTATAGTGCTATGAGTAAGTGAAGTTAAAGGTAGTGAAATTTGAGGTCACTCGTCCATGACCCTGATATTTTTTTTCATTCTTTCTCGTATTTCACCCCGTCCTCCGTCCGTCCGTCCCATACGTATCCACCATCCACATCATCATCATCATCATCATCATGAAAACTTGTTATGAGCCCAACTTTTATCTGAGGAAATCAACTTCCTTTCCGTCAGTGTAGTCGTGACTTCTGGACGGTCACTGTCGTCCTCTCCCATCTCTCTCCGCTTTATTTGTGTTGTGTGAACATACACACTCCACATACAGTTATTGTGCATTCATTCAAGAGAAAAGGAAAACTGTCAGTTGTGCGTTATAGTTAATTAATTTGTATCAAATCTGTAACAACACATTCTTTTTTTTTTGTTGGTGATTTCTTTATGGAAAACAAAACTACTGGTGGTGCTTCTCTGTAAAAATTATTTTTGTGACATTTTCTGTAATAGAGTGAGTGCAAGTTTGATCACCTTTATTTTTTGGATGGATTTTATCAAAAATTTGTAATTAACAAGAGAGAAAGAAGAAAAAAAATCAAAATATCAGTGACAAATCATGCGTTCGGTTCGGCTCCTGTTTGCACTACTGCTGGTAGTGTGCTTCATTTTCTGTGAGTTTGTAGTAATTTAATTAATCAATTAATTAACATAAATTAATCAAATAAAAACGGAAAACACGAAATGAAAAAGAAAGTCTCACTATGCCCATTGACAACTTTCTCTCAACATTTTTAAAATAAATTTTCTCCTCGTATTTGTCATACTACTATAGCCTTAGCACATGGAGAAACCTCTGAAGGAAGTAAGGATGGGGAAGGGACATTAGCTCAAAATAATTCACCTAAAATCCAATTCCCTCGACGAAGACTATTTAGGAAAAGGATTAATGCATTTGCTGATGGCGGGGCCGGGGCCGGGACCGGGGATGGAACTAATAATGTGACTACCTCAGTCTCTATGTCTCAGTCTGTTTCATCAAGCGGTAATTCTATAGCTCAATTATTTCCCCTGCTAAATGATTTAGCTTGCGAAATTTAAAATTTCCAGAATTTACAAAAACATATATAATTAATTCGGATTTTGGAAACTAACTATATAATGAAAGCGCTTAAAAATATCAGGATATAATTATTTTATGCAACACAAACACACTTCAATTTTTAACAACTGTGGATTTTTTTTAAATTGAACACATCAGTATATATAGGTACACATGATAATGGGCATTTAGTTTTAATTACTGTTATCCCTAAATATATAGGTACAGCGTTTCCATTTTATTTAACAGTACAATTTTTTTAATACGAATTCTACTAATGAAATTAAAGTTCTATGAACTTATATGCTAATATTGACTGTAGTGTAGTACAAATTAGTACCTAATATTACAACATGGCAGTATATTGTAGACTTATTAACTTGAGTAGAATGTAGAATTAACAAAATGTTGAATGCTGAAATTAACTAACAATTATTAACATTATTAACCCAATACATAATATAGCTTTGGATAGTTCAAAACCTGAAACTATTGCAATAAAGCCTGGGAGACCCCTACCAAAATTTTTCAAATCAGACCGTCCAAGAATCAAATTTTTCAAGCCTGAAGGCTCCCTTCATAAATATGCTAAATCAGAGCGTCCCCTTCCAAAATATTTAAAAACAACCACTACCACAACAACAAAAGCAACAACTGAAAGTACAACTCCAACAGTAACAAATCCGCCACAGCTAGAAATGTTAGAGTATGAAACAGAATCAACAGAATCAGAACCTGAAGCAGAGCCAGATCCTACACCTACACCTAAGCCTAAACCTAAACCAAAATTACAATTCAAACTAGACAAAGAATTACCCAAAGCATCATCCTCAACTCCCCCGCCAAAATTCGTAATGCCCAAGCGCTCCTTTCTAAAACCTAAACTTCAGGCATTATTCCCGCAAAAAACAAAATTGGGAGTTGTACAAAAACCAGAAACAGAAACAAAACCAGAGTTTGTACTGTCTGTAGTAGAAAAGGAACCAGAATTAATAAAAATAGAGACCACAACAGAGCAGCCAAAACAAAAACCAAAGTTTTTTAAATCTGAGCGCACTTTTTCAAAATTTGTAAAACCTGAGCGTAAGGCGCAGTCATCAGTAGTAGAATCTGTACCCCAGTCCGAAACTCAAACAGAACCAGAAAAATCCCGGCCTAAATTTTTAAAATCTGAGCGCAATTTTTCAAAATTTTCAAAACCTGGAAATAAAGCGCAGTCAGTAGAGTCTGTACCCGAGTCCGAAACACAACCAGAAAAATCCCGCCCTAAATTTTTTAAATCACAGCGCCCTCTACCTAGCTTTCTTTTAAAGCGAAAATTACAAGCGCAGACGCAGTTAGAATCAGAATCGGAATCAGGCTCACAATTAGCAGTAGAAAAGGAAAGCCCTTCGCAAAAGAGATTTTTCAAACCCTCTGCTCGGCCGCCCTTTAATAAATTTACTAAACCTGAGCCGATTATTTCTAAAAATGAAAAATCGGATCGAATTCTACAAACGGCATCTGCAGAACATGAGCAATACCATAGGGAAGTAAAAATCGAGGAAGATCCCGAAGAAGAATATGATGAAGAAGAGGAGCCAGAGGCAGTGCCTGAAAGTACAACAACGTCCAAATTTCTAGTTCCCCCAAATCGTAGGCCGTCCTTCATAAAATCTAATAATAAGCCTTGGATGAGTAGGACTCCGGGCTTTAAATCCAAATTAAAATCAGGAACTTCAACAGAACACGCAGAGCGAGAGTACTATGCCACAACAACAAGAAAACCAACAGCTACTACCGCTTCTACAACAATACTAACAACACTAAAACCCCGCCTTAACCTGTTCTCACGCTTTCAAAATCGTCCCAAACCTCCACTAACATACAATAATAAGTACAGTAGTGATAAATCTAAAAATGACATTATTCCACCTGTGACAACGACAATAGGTACAAACACGGCTGCTGAGACACCCAACTCAAGTTTTAAACCCAAAGCCCGGCCAAATTTCGGTCGTGCCCCCACCAATCGTCCCATCGTCAAGTCCACCCTCAAGAAATTATTCAGACCAACACTCAGGACCACGGCCACTACTGCGTACGATGAAGTCATTGCTGAGGATGAGGCTGTCCCAGAAAATCCATCGGTAATTTATTCCTTTATACATTTACAAAATTAACATAGCAGTTTGTCGTTTCTTGGCAGAAAAAGCTAAACCAGAAGTAAGTAGAGGAGTTTTTAGAATATGCAAAATCCATCATTTACTGAGTTGCAAAGAAGGGTGCTCTATTGCTATGTAAAGGGAACATCTGCGTTAATTCTAGTTTTCTCAATGCGAATAATTTACACGGTGTTAAAAAAGTTGGCTAATTTTAACTTTCAGAAAGTATTTCACTATAAAATTTTGGGATAATCAAAAATATGTAATTCCACTATCTTACTATTTTCAAAAACACGTGAAATTACAATATTTCATGTATTTCATGTAAAACATGGAATCGTAATATCTCACACTTTTCAAAAATGTGATATTTTACAATATTTCGATTTTTTAAAAACATTTAATTGAAATCTCTCACAATTTTCTAAAATGTATTTTTTACAATATTTCACACTTTTTTAAAACATGCAAATATCAACCAAAATGTACTCTTTACATAGCGGCAAAATATCGGCAAAAGCTCAGCAATATTTACTATGTATGTGTAATGTATAAAAATTACGGTTCCTTTTAAAATGCAGATAGTGCTAGCAACTACTACTACTAGCTAGAAACTAGCAAGTACATCCGCGACCGGTCAATATAATAACATGTTAATACAATTTTTTACAAATAATTTTGAAAACCATCTATAGCCACTGCTTCTATTTATTGCGTATTTTTAAAGTTGACTTCGATTTTTTGAAATTTTTTTTCACCCCTGTTTGACTAGCTCAGGCTCCTTTAAATTTCTTGTTTGCCCACATTTAAACTCCTTAGTAAATACATATCAAAGTAACTCTGGTTTATCAGTATCTCTTCTGACGACTTCTCACTTCTGACGAACTTGAAAAAAGAAAGAAACAAAACATCTAAAAACGATGTATTATTAGTACACTTTAATAAAGTAATTAATAAAAAAATTTTGCTTTCATTCTACAGACGACCTCGACCACACCAGCTGCACCCACCATCACGACAACCCCTGCAGCCGCAGCACAATTTTTGGACGTAAGTGAAACTTAAAACTTGTCATCATCGGCATCATCATAATATATGATATAGGATCTCACTCACATTATTTAGGGGAAAAAACTGCCCTTAGCTACTCCATCACATATGGTATGGCCTGGGTAAGAGACTATCTATCACACACCTTGTACGAGAATGATAACGACAACCGACAACGACAACAACGAGAGAGTAGTTCAATCCAAGTCGAAGTTGAAAACTTGATTTCTCTCTCTCTCTCTCACTCCCTTGTATCTCTTGGCTTAAGTAGTTGAGTTTTATTGAGTTTTTGAGAGAAGAAGTGCAAAGTAAAGTAAGGAAGGAGTTGTGAGAAATTGCAATAATATTGAGAGAGAGAGAGAGAGAGATGAAAGAGCGAGTGGTTTGACTTGGTTTGACATAGTTTTGTTTTCTTCTTTAAAGCTTTTGCTTTTGCAGCAAGTTTACTTTACAAGTAGAAATCGGAATGGTAATTAGGATGGTAGTAATTGTAGCCAGCTAGCACGTATCGCAGTACGTAAAGTCCAAGTCAAAGCTCGCGCGAGCCAGCGCGTCCTAAATCCATCATGAAAACTTATACACACATATACTGCTCATATATCTATGCATATCAAATCAAGCTCATCAAAATAAAAACTCAAAAGAAACTAACAACAACTGAAAACCGGTTTTCTTTTCCTTTCATTATCATTGTATATAGCCTCAAAGAACAGGGACACAATCGACAACGAACACAATCAGTCCAACACCTGACTACGCTCTCAATGCCCCTGCTTCCCAACCAACGGAAATGTCTGCTTCATCATCATCAGCCGCAGCAGCAGCAGTTTCATCAGTCTCAGGCTCAGGCTCAGGCTCAGGCTCAGCCTCAGCTGAAACTGAAGCTGAAGCTCAGTCATCCTCCTCCGTGGAAAGTCGTCCATCCTTTAAAAATAAGAACATGATCATTATCCCGGTGCCACCAAGTCAACGGAAGCCCTACCATCCGGTCATCATGCAAGTCACGAAGACTCCCGGCGTCTCCTCTACAGAGAAACCCCAAACGAAAGTGACGACCTACAAATTAAATAAAATGTTTGTCCCCATGGGAATCTATGGCAAAGTACTCCCCAAATCCGAATATAGTGCGGCTAATTACTCCGAGATGAATGCTGGGGAGGGCACTGGGGTTGGTGGACTGGGACAGTTCACGGACACGGCAGATTTAATTACGGCCACTCAGGGCATGACACCCGTCCCCCCTCAAAAGCCAACTGTAAATCATAATAATTTGTTCCCATCCTCGACTATTAGTCCATCGATTCGACACAAGGGATCCAGTGAGGAGCAAATGTCCGTGTCTGACTCGAGTCCCGTCCCGGTCGAGTACACAACGGCCTCGCTAAGACCCGCCATCCCAGTGTCAGAGTCTGATTCGGTCTTTGCAGCTCAAGAGTGGCGACCTGCCTTCAGCCCACAGCAGCATGAAGAGGAACAGCATCAACAACAACAACAAAAGACTAAATCCAAGAGCAAGAATAGTAGTAGAGAAAGACAATTCTTTGATGCGAGTAAAGTTGACCTCACTATGAATTACAAGCCGGATATTGCCTCCATTAGTTTCACCACGGAGAAAACTAATATTGCGGATATTTCCCTCACCACTACGGCAGTCCCGGACTATTTGGGCTCGAGCTTAGGACAGGGAGCGAACAACCGGAGGGAAAACTATAAGGTAATTAATTATTAAGAGATTAAGAAATTTATACAGTAGACACAGCAGATGTCTGTATATGCGTATGTATTTACATATATTATAGCGTGACAATGAAAATTCTGCACGCAGTCAGTGCAAACAGTGCATTTTTGGCTGACGATGAATGCAAAATAAGTCTTGCATTATTCATATGATAACTTTCGCCTTATGCCCTTGTTTGTCAGTAAGGTTGATTTGCATTAATAAATATGCACGATATTTTTTGCATTTACAATCAGCTTCAACGGTAATACATTGGAGGTTGTGTGCGTAGGGAGTTAGTAATAAAAATTAGGTATTTCTTGATATTTAATTGCTACTTTTTTAAACATAAAAATTATAGCTAGTTTAAAGGCATTTTAAAATTTACCAGTATTTTTTAAAACTTTTTTATAAAGACTAATAAATAGCAAATTTTAAACGTCTTGTAGAAAATACATTTTAGAATTTGTCAGTAATAAAAATCTAATACTAATGAATATGCTATGAAATATTTTACAGAATCAAAATTCAATGTTCCAAATGGGACCTCCTATTCCATTCCCCAAAAATTCAAACCGACCAAATTCTTTGATGGACTCGATTAAAAATGCTGCTGCAAATGCTGCTAGCTCCATCCCAGGACTCATTCACGGAGGCTTGACTCAACTCTCTCACCTCTCTCAACCCTTTGAAGATACACTTTTCGGAGCTACACAAGCAAATTCCGTCAAATCCAATTCTGGAAATTTGAATAACCCTTATTCAAATGGAAATAATTGGAACGCAGTAAATAATGGGAACAATGGAAATAATGGAAATTTTGGAAATAATGGAAATAATGGAAATAATGGAAATTTTGGAAATAACGGAAATAATGGGAATTATGGGAATAATAATAATGGGAACCAAGGAAATGGCAATAATCAAAATGGGAACCAAGGAAATGGAAATGGAAATAATGGCAATGTAAAGGGAGGCGGAGCCAATGGAGGTGGAGTCACTTTGGGTGCCCCAGATGATGAGACACTTGAGTATTTCCGTAAACGGCCACATTTACTTAATAAGGGACTTAACAATAAGCCATTCCAACCTTCTTATTCCTCTGGTTAGTAAATTTGAGTATAAGGACTATATATACAATTGCAATACATTGACAATGCAACTATATAAGCTATACTTTTTATTATACCTATAAATTATACATGTATATATATACAAACTCACCGTACAAGTATTTATAAATTATTTTATTATTATTTAATAAACTGTTATTATTTTTTGTTGACCTCTAAAACCACCTGTGTGTTTCTTTTTGCTTTATTTGTGTCAAGGTGGTTTCAAACCAGTGACGGCTCCAGCACATTTTGCAAAGGCTTACTATGCAAGTACGACGACGAGTAGTCCTTCTTCTCACTCTGAGGCAACATACCCACATCCATCCTCCACCACTACCCCACGGCCCTCATATGAGGAACCATCCTATGACTCTCATAAACCCAGCTTACTCACTAGATCCCCCAAAAATGTTCAAGAATGGAAAGACTCCTATGTGGACCAGCTCCTTGAGTCCTCTAATAAATACAAATATGCCACATCCGCTAGGTAACTAATTTCATCTTCATACTTACGATTAGTAGACTGAAAAGCATTTAAATTACATGGCATTTACATTTTCACACGTAATATTATAAAACAGTACAACTTCCAAACTTCTCTCAATGAAAATTACACTGCATGCATTTTGTTTATAAAGCACAGCATAGTCTATTCCGATTTTTTTAATAAGTTTAAATCACCAAATTTGGAATTTTCTTGCACCTGAAGTACATAAAAGTACAGAAACAAAAATGTAAACCTAAATTAGTCGTTTGCCCCCCTTTTAAAATAACCATGCTGCCATTCATTAAATAAAAATGTTTCAACAAAGCGAGGTTTCTTTTCCAACTAAAAATATTAGGGGTACACCTTTTTGCTCTCATCGCTTCTCAAACACTCTCAACGCTAAATTTCTCAAATTAAAAAGCGGAGTATCCATGGCAAAAATTTGAGAAATTTAGCGTTGAGATTGTTTGAGAGGCGATGAGAGCAAAAAGGTGTACCCCTATTATATTTCCTTAAAATGTCCAGCCCGTCGGAATCTGATATCATTAAATCCCACTGGAGAGAGATGAGCCAAAAATACACCAAGAATGAAATTGATGAAGCCACCAATAAAATATATAGCCTCATGTCCAGCTCTTCCAATCCAGACTTGGACGAACTCCTCTATATGAAACCACCAGGTCAAGGTCATCCAGGTCCAGGTGGTTTGTCAAGATCCTCATCCGCATCCGCATTCCACGATCTCCTTAAAATGTTCCGGTAATTATTCCGGAAACAGATTTATCAAAAATATCGTACAAAAGAAACTTTTCATAGTCTACACATGAATATTTTATAACTTTATAACAAAATTTCAGGCTTGGATTTTCATATGGCTCCGTCTCCTCCACCTCAAAGCCATACGAGACAACAGTGGGAGCACTTCGATCCCGAGAATCTTTGCATCACGCAGCATCCGAGATTGAGAGCTGGCGCCCGATTAAAAGTGGGAGGGAGCCTGCTCCTTTTGTCTCATTCAATGCAGGCATTACCTTCGGCCCAACACCAACACCGTCCTCCCACCCCAAGCCAAGACCCACCCCAGTCTACTCCGGATCCGGTCATGGCGGGACACACTACAGTTCCAGCTCGAAACCATTCATTCCAGGAAGTTCCTCCAAGAACCCTCATGGCTATTTGAAGACTAGTGGATCCTCCAGTTTAAGTTCTTACTTTGGCTCCAATCTGAACAGCTATATCAAGGGTCATCACCATGGTCACCGGGGTCATCCCGGCTCGAGCTCCAGTTCCTCTTACCACCACACATCCCCACCACCAAGGTACCCCTCCCGCCCTCCAAGCTCCCCCGACTTCAATGATGTCTATTACGGGAGCTCCACTCTGAAAGGAGGTGAGAATGGAGAGGTAGTCCAGGATGAGGACGAGAACGGTTACAAGCCACCCTCAAATCTGGCCAGTCTCTACCAGAACGATCCCGGAATTGAAATCATCCCAAGCTCTGTATACTACAAGCAGAAGGAGCAGGGTATCATTAGCAGTGGAGAGATTGCTGCAGTTCTCAAGCCCTCAGATATGTCGGATGAGTCTGTAAAGGCAAGGATCCCAGAGGCCGTGTCCAACGTCCCACAAATCACATACCCAAGTGGGAAGGCCCCACAAACCTTCCAGACTCTCAACCAGGTCAATTCCTACTTCCAAAGTTCGGAGCCTACTTCCGAGAACCAAGTTCATTTCCAACCACCACTCTACCGATTGATTCAGCAGTCCCTCCAGTCACAAGATGCTCAGCTCGCCTACCATCAACAAAGTGCTCTTCAATCCCATCAACATGGAGGTGCTTCCCAGTCCTCATACAAAAGTGTCCAGCCGGAAGAAGACTCTGCCCCATCATACTACCAACAACAATCAGTTGAACAAGAGGATCAATCCCACTCTCTACAGTACCAACCACCTCCAAAGTCACATGGTTCATCTCATTCTCATGCAACTGTACAGCATCATCACCATCATCAACCTGCAACTGTTCAACATCACTATCAACCACAATCCAACGAATATCAAGCAGAACAACAACACCAACAACAACAACACCAACACCAACAACCTCAACTTCAGCACCAGTACGCACAACAACAACAACAACATCAGTATCAGCAACCACAAGTACAACAACAGCCGCAACATTATCAACAACAGCACCAACACCAACAGCATTCTGGAGTAGCAGGTAAAAACAACTTATATTACAGGAAATATTCGGTACCTATATGCCTACATCTACCACCTACAAAAAATAACTTCAAACTTAGGAATTACATATCGTCAGTGGTAAAGAGCCAAAGTGATCCATATCGAATTTAAGTTAGAATTACAATTAAAATGAGCTAGGTCAAAAAACTAATAAATTAAATGGAATTACTAGCTTTTTAAATTTACAATAAATTTTCTATTTACTAGTTTCTTAAAATTGCAAAATATCCTATTTACGAGTTTTTTCAAAGTGCAAAATATTCTATTTACGAGTTTTTTCAAAGTGCAAAATATTGTATTTACAAGTTTTGGGAAAAGTACAAAATATTCTATTTACACCTTTTTGAAAAGTACAGAATAATGTATTTGCATGTTTTTAAAATGTAAGAAAAATATTCTTTTTACAAGCTTTAGGATCACTACATTTTAGTTTTTTTATGAGTAGTAAGTAAATTAAAAATTTAGCTAAAGAAAATGAAAATGGGTCATTTTGATTCGTCACAGACGATTTACAGGTATTTGACATGGTCAAAAATGTAAAATTTAATTTAAATTCAATTGCAGTGAAAGCAACTGGAGATAGTGGGTTAGGCTTCAGCGACTTTGAGCTCCCAGCCGGAGTGGACCCAGACATTGCAGCTCTCCTCAAAGCAGAATTAGACAAAGATGATATTCCTGAAGAATTCCGGAAGGAGTTTGCAGAGCAGGAGAAGAAGCAACAAAAGTCCGGACAACAACAACAACAACAGCATGGATCTGCATCTTCGACGTCAATTGCTATTGCTAAAGCACCAGCCTCTCTCGTCAGAACGTCCACATCCTCCACCTCCAAAGTTTCAAAGTCTCAGTCCATCTCAGCTCAAAGACGGGAAGATGCAATTAAAACAATTTTCCATAAACCTATCCCTATCTCACCGACGCTTCTCACGCCCGCAGTTAGTAAGAGTCGTGCCCCAGTCCGAATCCCAGCTACCATCCCTCGCTACGTCTTAGACTTGGCCAGGAAATTAAAGAATGATCGGGATTTACAAGGTATTGTTAGGGTAACTAGTAAAAAGGAGGGTGGACCACCAATTGAGTATCTCTACCCTGTCCGAGGGAGATAAGCATATCATAGTGTATATGTTTTTTTATTATGATTTTTATTCAATCCCTTGAATACAGATAGACTGTATAATAATAATATTATTGTAAGTTTCCATTATTATATTTTTTATAATACACAAAAAAAGGCTAAACGTTGTTATAATGTTAATCGTAATGGATAAAGTTTTGTTGTTGTTGTTGTAGTAAGTACGGAGGCGGACTACTTTTAAGGAACGTACTGTTTTTACTCTTTTTTGTGTAAAGCAGTAATATATTTATTTTATTCAAAATTTTTTGTAGATTAGATGTTGAAAAATTATGTGTAGTGTACTTACTACTGCGCGGAATACATAATATGGGGACTGAAAATAATGAAAGAAAATTATGATGAAGATGGGATCCTATAAATAAAAGTATATATGTAGTGGATAGATAGAGGGACCTTTATACAGATATATTCAAATTAATGATATATGTCAATCATGTGTTATTTTCAACATTAATCTTCCCAATACTTTTATTTTTTTTTAAAGCGTGTGTCATTTCAATGTAATTAATGCTCAAATAATGCAGTTATGTTTATCAGTTTTTTATTACAAATGTTTTTAGCCATTTGATTCTAATTACAATTTTGTAATTGTTTCTAGATTTAATTCTAGACTATATTATGTAGATAAATAATACAGAATAGCAAAATATAGTTAAGAGCTGAGCTACTTTTGTATTTTTCGTGTTTCGTTGTGTCATTATTACTGTAATAATAAATATATCGCTATATCATCGTTATCGTTGAATTTTGAAATAGTGACGCTGCAAAATATACCTATGTTATTTTTGCATATATTATATTATATATTTGATTTTGTTATTGTAAACTAATATTTTTAAGAGATTTATAGAGTTACAGAGAAGAAGAGGACAGTACCTAAAAATTACCTATATATACGTGTATGTGTAATATCCCATAGCATTTATTTTTATGAAAAATCGTTAATTGTTGACTGTATGTTGCTGTTGATGTTTTTAGTTTAAGTCCGCCAGTATATATAGTGGTCGATCGTATGATAGTGATAATTATATAGTATGTTGGTGACAATACATTTTTCATTTTACTCTGCAAAACTTAAAATATATGTAGAGAAATGTTCATGTTTCACGTGGAAGTGAAGTGCAATTATATATTATTATGATGATGAAATTACAAATAATACTATATATAAGTAAATATAAAAAATAAGCTTGGTTTGCTTTGGCTGAGTGATCGATGTCATGTCTATGAGTAATGTTGAGACTTGACAGGGATGACACCGATATGCGATATCGTGGTTTCCTGTGTGAAACTGTACTTTCATCATATAATTTTTGTAACACAAAAAAATAGAATGAAAAAAATAAACGAATGTTGAAACTTACGTTGTTACTTATTTGTATTTAATTAATTATTATATAAATTAAGCCTCTGCCATTTCAATTTCACACTTAGTAAACATTAGCGTACAAGAATCCATGAGTTTCAATTTAAAAATTATTTGAAGCCTTGACATGCAGCTGGTTTCAGTATCTGGCGAACTGACGAAGGAAAGTGTGTATGTATTATTTTAGATTTTAGATTTAAATTCAGAGTTACAATACTAAGTACTGAGCGTAGACTTATTTAATAGGTATTATTTAATGTGACAAAAAAATGACCTAGGCTAAGTAGGTGAAATCTTCTTAAAATAGTATGAACATGATAATTGATATTATGTATCAGAATGTCAAAGGTTAATTTTTCTACTTATACTTATACAAAGTGATATTTTAGTGGCGTGCGCTAATGTCATAAAATTTTGCCGTCGACGTCAGTCAGTGAGCCTGTAGCCAGTTAGCCAGTTAGTCAGCCAATTGCCTGTAAATGGTGAATTGGTCAATTTAATAGAGGATAGTTACTGAGAGGAAGCAAAACGTCCAAACTGAATGGTAAATCCAGTACTAGATTGTCTATTTTGCTTCTTCAGTAAGGATATGTCAATTGTCAATTTTCAGTAGTTTTAGGGGCTGAGAGACTGAAAGTTCCCACAAAAATGAGAAAATTGGCTCAAAACTGCATTGTAAATGAACGCATGCTCCAAGCTTGTGTGGATATATGTAAGTATATAGAAGCGAGTGCTTAATCATTTTCCCATTGATTTCTTGCAGTGCTACTACTACTCTCGTCTCTCGTTTTCTTCGTCTCTCCTCCTCTTGTTATAATGTCAAATTTTCTCTTTTCACAATTTTCCTTCCCTTTTTTTCCTCTTCTGAAATTCTTTTAATACACTCTCTCCTTTTTTGGATATAATTGATGTTGTATTGCACTACTGCACACAAGAAACTTTTTTGCCTCCCTGCCTCAGTGACGGTCCTTTGCCTGTTCTACACGTAATAATTTTATACATACTTTGGCTTTACTTCTTGTAGGTTGATAGATACTAAATTCCAATTGGAAAAGATTCCTTCTTCCTGACAAAACAGAGAAGGCAGTAGGCAGAATTCCCTCCCTCATTTATAATTCCAGTTCTTCTCTTACTTTCCCAGTGTATTATTTTGTAATTCCCATGCTACTCGAGTCTCACATAAAAAAAGGGTGAGAGAAGAAACAGACGGCTGAAGGCACGGAAGGCAGCTCAGTCAGGAAGTTCCAGTATATTTGTGAAAGAATCCAGATACAGAATTCTTATTCTGCAACCAACATCGAAAAAAGTATCAAGATTCTAGATCTACACTAGTGAACTAGGATCTACTTAGCCAATGTTTGTTTCCGCTTGAATCATAATTTTTTTTTCATCTTTGACTTCATACTCCATTCATATTATATACTCCCTGACAAGCTTACGATCGTAAATATAGTAATTTAAAAAGTTAAAGCCACACCGACCGTTGTAGTTGGTAGTGGAATACTAAATCGAAGCCGAATCTCTCGAATGTGCTAGAATTCGAATGGATAACCTAAAACTCTGAGTTATTTTGAAACCCTAAAAAACTCATTTGACACTTGATTTTTGATATTTTGGATTTCACAGCACGATTAAGTAGAGGCGAGCAGAGCAAGTCACCCTTTGGAAGAAACGATTCGGGCTGTAATCATCAGTTCAACTATATTTTTGATATTACCATTAGATAGCTGATCAGAGTGTTCATTCAGTGGTTATTTTATTTGAATGTATTAGTTCATAGTTGGGTTAGTACTAAGTAAATATGGGACATAAGTGGAAGTAACTTACGTATTACATGTATTTAAAATGTTGCAATGAAAAGCGCATCGTTGTGTGGCCAAATTAGTATTAAATGGTAGGAAGTGAAAGTGAAGCGTCTCATCCCATCTTCATCAATGAGAAAAAGTTGAATTCGAATCTCATAATTATTCAATCTATAATAATTTTGTTGATACAATAATATAGAAAGAAAGAAAAATGCATTCTTCGGGTGACGACAGTCCAGAGTCACAAGAGAATGACTATTTTTTCTCATTCCCTGGGAGTAATCATCCCAGTGATCACAATAATGGGAATGGACATAATAATGACCATGGTCACCGCCGTTCCCCCTTCCTAATTAACTCCACGACGGATCTGAAGTATAGTTCATGGTTATTCCATGCCCCCTTGTTCATCCAGTGGACACCCATCCATCATATTTTTTATCAACTCAGTCAATTTTTCCTTCTTTTACTCTTGATTATGAAATTAAATAAGAGGCAGAGACTTCTCGTCGTACTATACTCAGTTTTCCATTGTTTTTGGGGATGGTTCGTACTTCGAAGCGTGGATATTTTTATTTGGGGAATTGTGTTGGTTGTTTTTAATCTTCTAAGTGCGGTATGGTCTATTTGCTCAGACTGGCCGTTGAGATTTCGTGGAGAGAATGAGACGGTATGTATAAAAAATATAATAAATAATTGAATGTTTAAAATGTGGACTTTGATTTTTGTGTTTCAATTGTTGTTTGTTTGTAATAATCCTGATATAATTATTCCTTGCTTTCTATGTTTTGTTTTAGGTTTACACAAAACTATTCAAGCCCCTCAAAGTAAGTCGTCGACAATTTAAATGTGTTTTGGACTGTAAAAGAAACATAAAAGTACTTCACATGGGGGATCATTATGCTGTGGAGAAGTGTACTCGAGTGGACTCACTTGCTCTAGTACTCAGTGGAAGGTAATTAAATAAAGCTTTATCAGTTTATTGTATGATGTTATCATAATATTATGATTTTAACACTTACTGCAGTTACGCCTTGACCTTGACTAATAATTTGTTTATGGTTGTAGACTGCTTGTGTCACAAAACTCCAAGCCCCTCCATGTCATTGGTAACCTCCAGTTTGTGGACTCACCCGAATATTTCGGTGTTTCTACGGATGAACTGTTCCAAGTTACCATTACTGCACTCGAAGACTCCAAATTGATCGTCTGGCATCGAGATAAATTGAGACTAACCATTATGAATGATGAATTTTTACGTATCATCTTTGATCACGTTATTGGGAGAGATGTTGTCCGGAAGCTTATCCAGGTATTCCATATACAATTTTAAAATGTTCATATTTTCCCATTTGCTTATACACCCACAAGTAGCATACCAAATTAAAAGCTGAAGTCTATGATATAATTTTCTAGGTAAGCGATACAGTTACTACTGTGAATGGTAATGGAACCGCTCACTTATTTTCCAAAGACTCAATCGAAGAACATTATATAAACGAAAATGATCCAATGTTAGAAAAGGAGAGGAAAAGTGGTGAGTCCCTGCACCCTGTTATTCAGTAAATTACTAGTATTATAAAAACTAAAAGTAAGTACAATAATATCGGGATTATATGGCTCCAGTTAACAACAATGACAACGGCAATGAACAATTGTATATTTTTACAGTGAATTTCAGTCAATTCATGCAACATTTTTTACTTTTTTTTGAAGCCTAATATAGATTTTTTTTACTTTTCATTTTTTATTATTGATTGATAATGCAACCAAAATATTGACGCTTTTACATTTTTTTTCATCTTTCCTGTACAAAATCATATGTAATATAGGTTCCTAATCCTTATCTCCAAAAAATGCACGCTGCCCTGCCGGCTACAGATCATCATCGTAAATTTATTGGTAAGATATTATTATTTTTTTGATTGCATTTAACATTGAATCAAAGTACCTACTAATCAAATTACCTAATTATTAAAAAATATCTGCAACACGCGCTTGCCATTTTACGTACCTACTTACATCTTTATAATTTATAGGTATGCGCCACACTGTCAGTATGCATGTAGGTAGTTTTTTTTTTGTTTTGCGTATGCATATACTTTTAAGTTGCAGTGCAGCAGTTTTTTTCTTATAGTACTATTTTATATATTGAGCATGAAAGTGAAATTACTAAAACTCGAACAAGAACATGAGTTTGTTGCCTTTAGTCTAATCCTATTATTAATAAAAACTAGAATCAGATATCAGTATATAGTACTTCACAACCATCTCATATAGCAATAATTACACATAAGTACATCATGAATGAATTACGATTTTTAATCTCATGATTTTGAACCTTAGGTAACAACAACAGTACAGAGATATGGTCACTCACAAAAATTGAAGAGGAAACACCGGTATGAAATTTCGTGTCATTAGTTCTTACTACATAAATCTAAGCATATATAATTACTACAATTATCATTGCTAAACTAGGATCTTTCATGTAAATTAGGTTTGTAATAATATCTAATTATATATTATATCGCAGTGCTTTTAATTATAATTCAATAATTTACTGAATTTTATAGTTATATTGAGTATTTACTTTAACTATATATAACTATATGTTGCTATCATTTTTACTAACATTCTAGTTCGTTTTAAGTTTTCAAGCATTTAAAAAGTAATGCCAACAAGACTTAAAAATATTTTCAAAGTCAAAACGCAATATGTAAGTACATCATGTAAGCCAGAAATTTAATATATATGTACTAGTTACCGTGAATTATGAATTAAGACACTGACTGCTAGCAAGAACGAAATTTTACATTAATGTGCTAACATAACTGGATAATTATTTTGAAAGTCATGTTTTTTTTTAAATAAGGCTCAAAACTAAAAATGAAAATTTTAATAACTTCCGTAGATATACAAGTTAAAAGCTACGTATACAGCAGTAGGAATTATTATTATTTGAAGGGAGCCGCTAAAATAATGTTAATTCAAAACTTTCAATCTTCAACTACAGTGTGTAGTACTATATGAAAATGCAACGGAGTGTAAAAAAACAATATTAATTGTAGAAAAATATAGGTAAAAATGTAAATTATGTAAAGATTACAGTTATATAGTGGTCTCAATGTAAAGGTGGTCTTATGGTATTATATTGTATTGGTATTGAACTACTGTCCTACTACTGTAGTATTTGCAACGTAGCACAAAAACTGTATTATTATGGTAACACTTATATTATGTATAACGTATTTGCAATTACATTTTAAGTTTTATTTTATTTTGTATTATTCATATACGTATTAACGCTTGAGTCTGAAACTATTAATTATATAATATATAGTCGAATAATTTTTCTATAAAATATTATTAGCTATTTAGTATCTTTTTTCAAGTTCATGCAATTTCAAACTATAATCCATGTAAAATTTTACCTAAATTATGTATAATACTTGATTTGCATCATGGCAACTTGACGATTATCAAATTATGCCTTGAATTTTGAATATATGCTATCCTAAAAGGTAAAAGTTAAGTTTATTATTCTAGATAAAATATACAAAAGTCTAGTCTCTCATTTTGCGGAGCAGAGTTAACCACACTTTATACTTTAATTGTAAAAATAACATGTTGCCATCAGAATGCTGAAATGATTTTTTATACTAAACACATTAAATTACAAAGTCGATTTCCATACCGGCTTGTAACTTAAGGTGAAATTTATTTTAGCATCTTGTCATTTGTAAGTAAATGTTTAAGAGTAAAATAATCCTTTATAGAGTTAAGTAACACAACATATGTTTATATTAAATTAACAAAGTAAAATTGTATATTATGTATATAAACGACAATTTTAAATAACTTCCAACTGAAACTTATCTATATACGTATAATGTCCTAAGTTATTTTTTGACAATTCAAGGAAAAATTTTTGTTCAAATTTCAAAATCGTTCGAAATTACGACTGTAGGTCTTCAATGTGTAAAGTTTATTTTTTATCTTACGCAAGATATTGTTCAAATATCATAATAATATAATCAATAGTCGTAATTTTAATATTTATTATTAAGTATATAATTTATAGAGATTTTTACAGTTAACTTTATGGCCATGAGATCAAACGTGATTTTTTACTATCTGGCCCGGCTTCTTTGGATGCATCGTGTTTAGTTTTTAAGTTATGTCGGTCTCGGTCTCGGTCTGGAACATTTTTGAAGGACTTTGACTGTGGGTGATGAGTACTGCTAATTCCACTTCCGTTGCTATTATTGTGCGTACTACTTCCACTAATGAACTGCTTGTCTGATGACTTTCGACGAAATTTTTTACCAATTCTTGAAGATTTTTTGTACTCCCGTTGCGGTAGTGGGAGGATCAATCGATTGTACAAACTCAGAAGCCCTCCACGATCAGATGGCAAGTCTTTTGGCAGGATGCCTCTCTAAATTGTGAATATGCACAAATTCAAAAAGAAACCGTTAAAAAATGGTTATTATCTTGTATCATTTAGTGCCCAATACATGTTTTACCTGCGAAACAAACAACAGCTAGTTGTTTTGTTTCAAAAGTTAAAATTTACTGTACAGCACCCAAAAGTTTTAATTTTAAATACCTACGTTACACTATTATATAGCTTCTTGAATAATATTTACAATGATTAGTTTTTACACATAACATTCTGCAACGAATGAAGTTGTAGTGTAACAATAATTAAACTATATTTAATTTACAGCAGATAGAATAATAGTCCAATAATGACAAGATTCAGTGTAAATATTGTGAGAGAAGGAATGAAGAAGAGCAAGAGGAAACTTTTTAAGACTTATACTTTAAGAGCTACTACACAACTCTAATTAAGATAATATAAAATGCATACTAACGAGAAGAGAAACCACGCAATATAATGTGTTTTCAATTATTAATTTATTGTAATTTTGTAGCATTATTTCCAAAATTGCTTCTTACTACGTTGTAATAATATTACGTATTAATTACAACCAGTTTTCGTGATTTTTTTGCTTCTTGGCAGCTACACAATGCATTACTACTTTCAATACAATAGCGTGCCGACTATGTCATTATTGAGGATTCTTATTATGCTGAAGTAACTGAAGTTCTGCAGCTTCATAAATATATAGTAGATTACCTGAATAGCTGACTATAAATTTTCAAAAGCTAAGGTTGGTTTAATACAGACTATTATTAATTTGTTTTTTTACGGGATACCAGTTGACTACTCTAACTCCAGCATTCGGAGCTTTAATTCGTAATGTGTACGCCCAAATGGTTTCCGATCTTAACTAGTTAAATTACTTTTAGAATCTCTTATTGAATCGAAAAATCCTCCACTTGATGTAAGTTAACATAGTTTGAAGTTTGAATTTTGTCAAAAAAGGGAAAAAATAAAAACTTTGAAACGATTCAAGTTCAAAATTTTAATTGCGCTTCATTTCCATTATTTCCATTATTTCATGTAATGTAATGGAATGCAACCAACAGCCTTCTCAATTATTTCATCACTCAAAATTATTTTTCGGTTTCCAGTTCCAGGCACTGCTAAGCTTGTACGCTATATTTTAAATGTTGAGGGTATTTGGCACACTGGACCCTTGTTAAAACTAATGCATACTATACTGTAGCATCGAAAAAAGACTAATTACTTTACATCTTAACTAAAACATTAATTAACTTTGTAATCATTTTCATAAAAGCATTCTGTAAAAATAATTTTTATCTTTTGAACTACAACTTCAAACTTGCAGTATTAGTGACTATACTACACATACCCTCTTTTTAGGGACCACCGCCAACAAAACCGTAGAATTCAATTGCCACCACCACTGCCAACAAAAACCGTAGAATTCAATACCTACAACCACCACCGCCAACAAAAACCGTAGAACTCAATTCCCACCACCACCGCCAAAAAATCCCTTAGAATTCAATTCCCAGCACCAGCATCATAAAATTGCAATTGCTAATATTTTAAAATACTTTCAAAAGGGTGCTCGTGGGGATTTGATAGTGGTTTTTGTTGGCGCTGGTGGTGGTAGGGATTGAATTCTACGGTTTTTGTTGGCGGTGGTGGTGGTGGTGGTAAAAACGGTGGTGGAAAAAGCAAGTCCCCTCTTTTACTTTTGACTTTGTATTGCTCTTACCATAATTAAAAGCTGCTTTATATTTTCAACGCTGAGGAATTCGGGAATCTCCGGTTGAAGAATGTGATCAGTTGAGCATAGTCTTGAAGTCTCCGTCTCCATTATTTCGATTTTACTTAGGGCGATTACAGATTACAGAGCAGATTTTTGTTTTGTTTTCCCCAGCTTGAACTAATGACTAATCAGTGCACTGAATATTACTATTATTACTAGATAAATTGTAATCGCAGTGCAGTTTAACCCTCCCAAATGACAATCAATCAATCAAAGGCGATTCGACGAAAGCTCGAAGTTAAGCAGCTTTAGTACGAAGTTCCATTTTCAAAATATATACCAAATATATTTGTATACTGTTGACTGTCAACTGTATACACGACAAGTAAAACAAACTGATGATAAACAACAACAAATACACAAACAAATTAGTATATTTGCTTTTTTTTTACTTTGAATCGTGAAACTGCCACCTCCCACTATGACTATAAATTAATCCTTTCTCTTGTCATAAATTTTGAAGCGGAAAACAAAAACACCGACAACCAACTTTTCACAGTATGACTGTTTTTGTAAATTTCTAACTTAACACCTAAAACACATCCTAAAAGTTAGCCCAACACTGAGCATATGCATTCTTGTAGTAGCATCATGTATGGGCTTACGAAAAGCGAAATTACATTTCTTACACATAACAGAATATAATTTTATTAATAAATTGCAAAATATTTAAACAAACTACCTTCGTTCCAATTAACTATATAGGAAGCTATACCGGTGGAAAGGACTTTTAACCAATTTCAACTCTTAACCCAGATGAATTTATATTACTACGACTGACACCGAAACTATAAACACGATCCTTTAATATTTAATTATAATAATAACAACTGTTTTACATTTTATGTCTGGTATTAGTTGTTAGTGCGTGATCTCGTCTGTCGTCTCGTGGATGTAAAACACTAAATCTATATAAAAACCAATGAGCCTGAGCCTGAGCCTGAAAGGAGAAAGGAAAAGGAGAAGGCTGCCTTCTTCTTTGCTTATTTGAAATTGGTGGGGAAAACTGTGTCCTTGCACAAGTTCAAAAAGTAATATGTAAATTTAAGCGTCTTTAAATTAAAAGGCAAAAACCAAGGACGACTACAGAAGGAGCGGATCATTAAATCATCACATGTTGTCAAATGTTCGTATTTTGAATTTTCAATTCTAAATTATATTTAAAACAGTTGAGAAGAGAAATTAGTTTCTTCGAGGTTTCAGGCTTCAGGAATCGTCATTATTTAATTTCAAATTTCATTCCAAATATATTTAATGTAATTGCTGTAAACGTCTTTCTCTTCCAATTGTGGAACCCAACAAAAAGAGAAGCTGAATGAAATTTTAGTGTTAGTTTTTGTAGTTTCTGTGATTCAGCCAGCGTGTTCAATCTTATTGATTGATTTCATTATATATGTTGTACATCGTGTGGGGATTGTTGTGTACTTAAAAATTATGGACTTTATAATGGTCAGACATATTTTGAAATTAGGTAAGTATTGAGTATTGACACATTCAAGTTTACCCATAGTACTTAATAGTACTGGCTTCCTTTTAACAAGTCTGTAGTCTTCCTCTGTAATGGATTAAGAGTGCATTGAAGATGAGCTTATCTACTTGAATATTGTCTGGAGAAATCAAGCCACAAGCTTGATACAAAGGGAACATAATCAAGTTAACTAACATGGAATGTGGAACATCAAACATTAACAGTAAGACTGAAATTAATTAGTCACTACATTCCAGGAAACTCCATGTATCAATGTTGTTAGTGGTGTTTTTTATTTCTTATAAATTTCATATTTGTTAATAATAATATTGAATATTTCTGTATTGCTTGTAGGTACTTGCTCGATTTAGAATCACAGTTGTTCAGTCGCGAGTTCAAGTTTCAAGCTGGTGACCACTAAATATAGAAGCGTGTCTTTTATATATGTCATCTGGTATCTGGAACGTTCTATTCATAAACTGATGAAATTAAACCATTAATTCTTGCTTAACAAGCTTGCCTTTTTTGAAGATACGAGATTAATCCTAGCTGCCAAATTCCAGTCAGTTCAAAAGGTGCAGTTCCCAGAATTTCTGAATATTTAACCAAAACAGAGATCAAATGGCAGGTGGAAGGAGAGTCAGCCGAGTGATTACAAAAAATTGTAACAATGCCATAATATTCCCACCTGACGATAGGTTAGAATTTTATTATATAATTAATTTTTCCTTGTTCCTTTCTATGATGTTATTGTTCCAAGTGTTTGGAGCTGAGAAAATCCAAATTGCATCGTTAAATGTGTTTGTTTTTTATATTTTTCTTAGGCCACAGCAGTCAGCAAATTTAATGATGAAGCATATTCGACTGCCGGCACTACCCAAGGAGTCAAATTTAATGTTTGAGATAATCCTTCTTTTCCATGTGACTGTTTTCACTAGTCTTCAATTTCTTCATCTTTATCGTACGGTTTGGTGGCTTCCCCAATCATTCAATTCAACTGGAATGGTAAAAAAATATATTTCTCACGACGATCTCAGAAGCAACCGGCATGATGGGATTTTTGAGTTTTCAAATAGGTGTATGGATGTTCAAATTCTGCATGCCTGACTTAGTTGTGAAACACCTATGAGCTGATTGCATATTATGCTCGTTTTCAGTTTACAAAAAAATTTAATTTTGAAACCTCGAAATTACAAAATCAATTTTTTTAGGCTTTTAACATGGAGGTTTTTAATAAACACGTGCCACTATATGGTTCCCTATGTTAAATACCTTACGAAAAATTGATTTTATTGTCTTTTAAATGAGAACGGGCATATTATGCATTCGACTCAAATGTGCAACTAGACAAAGTCAAGCATGCTGAATTCATATAGGTATCTACACTATCTACATTATTTTAGAAAGCTGAATTCATGCCTTGCCGGTACAAATTCAAGTATTGATTGTCAGCGTATAAATTGAAGTGTATTAATATTTCCGTTTATTTTTATGTTATAGAGTTTCCATTTAATCGACGGGAATTTGGTCGTGTTCATCATGGCCGTACTAGCACGCCGAGTTCCTTATTTAATTCTGAAATCTTTTCTTCCCAGTTTTAGTCATTGGATGCTAAAACTAGTACTTTGGATTCATATGCTCGTGTGGTTAGGGATTACTTGTTACTCTCTCATATTTTCCAAAATTGAGGACAATGGGGGTAGTGGATATTATAGGGGTCATCTTTTCACAATTGTTCATCTAACTTATTTATTTGGGCCATCCGCACTGTACCTTCACGTCTATGGTTGTAGTCTCGCACCGCTCTTTGACTCGAAGGAGTTGGACTCCTACAGCAGCAGCGATCATCATCATGTGTGCAGTTTAATTTCAAATCAGATCCGAGATGAAGTAGAATTTCTACGTCAGAGTTTTAACATGAGGATGCAGAGGATTTTAGTTCAAGCCACTCTAATCTCTTACTACTCAAGTTTCCTACCTTGGGCTTTCGTTCAGCCCTTCATCCACTATGATATTTGGTTTGTAACTCAGCACTTGGTCCTGACGTGGATGCTGTCCTTCAGTCTCCTCCTGAGTCGAGCCTTTAGGCCGGAATTTAGTGACTCCTTACACAAGGTTGCGTGTCATCTAGGCCGATGGTCCCGTCTTCGACCGAATCATATCCCTAGTCAGTCCTGGCATCCGGACCATCCACCGTTTGCCCCCGGCTCCATTGTAAAACATCAACGGGAATTATATAAGGCGGAAGGCTATGTCCCCATCACGTCAGAGCCAGGAAATCAAACTCATACAAGATTTCATCTCATTTTCAGTGGATCCAGTTTTCCAAGACTTCTCCTCGGCTACCATGTGTCACTCATTATTATATGTTTACTTATTCTCATTCGAATTACGGAGTGGTATCAAGTCATCTCAATTAGTACACTACTAGTTACTAGTTTATTTACTTTTGTACGACTTGGTCGGGATTTCCTCGTGGTTTGGAAAATGTACCAGGCAGAAGAGGTCATTACTTTAAGAGGGTCTTCTATGGCTTCAACTAGTTCGGGGAACGGGAGTGCAGCTACTTCTTCAAATTCAAATAGTGCTGCCACTGCAAGTTAGTGCAAACTTTAACTTCAAAGAAAAAAAATCTTCACAAAACAAACTGTCATGGAATGGACCTCATGGGGATGTCATAATATGCTAAATGGTGGAAATTACCAATTAAATTTAAATTATATTACAAATTTTATTAGTATTACCAGTGCGACTATTCCGTTTCAGTTACATTATACTCATTTTTGTAAATCTGCATAATATTTATTACTTATTCTCCTGTCAGTACTAGAAATTGTATCTGCAATCTGCCCAAAGTAATAACAATATTACATGTATATATACACCTTTTTTTTATATTTTACTACATAATTTATAACGTCGTTACTGTACATAGCAAGCATTAGGTATATCCGTGCACACTTTATTATTACTTACTTTACTCCACTAAATAGCTTAAGTACCTACTTCTATTTCTAAAAACATTCTTTTTGTGTGAGTGTGTATTGTGTATTACTGAATGAATATTTAATCTTATTACCTAATTGTGTTTTACATTCATAAGTTCGTTTTTATTTGGAACTCGTGACCTGTTAGTGAGTAGTTAGCTGTGCTTTAGTAGCAGTGGCTCATTTGTTTCTTCTCAAATTGAAATTACACATGTCTCTAATATTACTTACAATTTACAATATAACTATAACCTCATATAATAATTATTATACTACAAAAGTCTTTACAAAAACCTAATCCAACCTTCTATTTAAATATAATCTTATATATACAAGTAATTCAATCATGAAAATGAAATAAATACCGCGCAGATATAATTGTAAGCTTTTGTGTGCGTGTGAGTCTTAAGTTGCTCAAAATTCTAAAATTACTTTGTTAATCATCTTATACTTAATTATACTTATGTCCTGTTCAAATTATCATATTATTTTTGTAAATGATTACTAATTAATTGACTATATATTATGTACTTTACACTAACTTAGCTTTGTTTTTAGTTGAACGTGTTTTTAGCTTGACGAACCAGTCAATCAATGAACTTGAATGTGTCAATGTCGATGCTTATATAATAAATAATGTTAATTAATATTTAAAATGGTCATTTGTCTTTGTTTTTTGTGACTTAATAAAATTTATTCCTCGTATTTGTTTAAAAGTACTTTACGTAGCCTATTCTTATTTGGCTGCATTATACACATTGACACTATATAGGAGTCCATGATGGTATGGTAGCTGTTGGTATAATTGGCAAATGCCTTATAATTATATTTGGCGTTGACAGTGACATTCAACACTGTATTATATTCAGTTCAGTACATGGGATCCACATGGCCTTGTCGGCGGCTTGCGGTCGTCGGAGTGAAACCAGGCCAAGTGGTGCCGTCGCCAGATCGTTATTTAGTAATTTTGTAATCATAGGGGAAAGAAGATGCATTCTAATAATTATTGTCTCAAGATTCAAGATGAGTATATTATCGGTAGTGTATTTTAGCAAAGTTCTTTCCACAAACAAAACAAGTGCAATCCTAAAATAATACACTACAACTCCTGACTACTACTACAACTAACATACCTTACTACACAAATGGATTATTAGTTCTTCCCTAAAAACAAAAACGCATATGTATGTGTAGTAAGGACATAGTAAAGTAAAATCTTTTAAACTCTATAAATAATTTAGACGTGTGTTGTAGTGTAAATGGTAAATACAAGGTAGAGGTAAGAAAGAAGATGCATTAATATTATTATTAGCTAGTACGCAATCCATCCGGATAATCCGAAACTCCGTAACATGTATTATTGCGTTGAATTTCCTTGCGGATGCGTTGTACATAGAAAGGGCGGGCTCAGACTGAGATGTGGAGAAAGCAACTACCAACAACGTCAACCCCCGATTCGGAATGTTCAGCTTCAGCCAGAGCCACAATAATGACGGCAAAAGCATTCGGAGCAAAGTTTCGGTTTTTTTCAAGTAACCAAGCAAGTAAGGAAGCAAGCAAGCTACTAAGCTCATATTTCTACACACACATGTTTGGACTACATGCTACTATATAGACATAAGAAACGTAAGAGCGTATTATCTTCATCTAGTGCATCTCGTTCCTGTTCTTTCTTTCGGGTCTCGGTCTTGGTCCGGGAGATCTTCCGTGCTCAGAACCTATATCTCCATTGGCAGCTTCACCTTCTCCTATTACTACCCATAAGAGAATACAGTATGCACAGTACTTTTATGACTTGGTATATTATAATACTGCAACTGGTCTTATAGTCTGTACGGGTGGAAAATACCATGGAGATTCAATCAATATATGAAAAATTCAAAATAGAATAGATATAGTAGCTGAGAGAGAGAGAGAGAGAGATAGAGAGAGAGAGAGAGAGACTTGACTGAAACGGGAAAAAGAGATGTAGAAAAGAGAAAGAGAGAGAGGCTTCCATATTCCATGTTAATTGTGCGGATGCCGACTACTTTTACATTTACATTTGTACACTATCAAGAATAAAGTATCTGTGTAAGTAGTTTTAGGTAAGCTTATGTAGTATGTCCTATTACTTAAAACTAAAATTGAATATACATAGAAATAAAAATATAAATGTACCTACCTACATTATATAATACTTCCTGTACGTACAGTTAAGGGTAACCGTGAATGGTATGCATCTCCGCTTCCGAAGATGTACTATCATCCCCGTTGGTTTGTTTAGCTCCTTAAATTGTCAATAAGATTTTCTTTTTTTTTTTGAAAATCTAAATTTAAATTTTTATTACAAATTATTTAGATTCTGATCCAGATCGAGAAATTTCTTCCTGGTTTCTTCTCCTTTCAAGTTTTGCCCAAAAAAATTGGAAACATTGTGACGATTCAACGAATATAACTGCACATCAATTAAATAATAATTTACTTACGATATTACGATTTAACGAATAATAATAATTCTTCGGGTAATCCAACACACGAAGGATATTTTCAAAAGTCTTCAGTTTTTAAGCTTGTGGGATTTTTGTGCAAATTTGCAATTAAATGTTTTAAAGCTATCCATATTTTTTTTTTGCTACTGTGATTTCTGTGTATGTGTATTTTATAATCTTGACGTGGACGTGAACGTGATCGAATAATTACTGTAAGTTTTTTTTACATAACTAATCATTGAAATAATCCGTATTTTTTATTTAAAGCAAGCATTTTTTTTTAAATTATTGTAGTACTCTATTTCTATTTAAAAAGCTTCTCGTTTCTTTCTGTCTTATGGAGATGTTTTCAGATGATCCCTTTACGTACATTGATTACGATAGTTGTGGGAAAAAGTAATAATTTTTTGAAATGTAATAAATTCTAATTTTCTAATAATGATCAAATCCTGTTCCATAATAGAATAAAAAATGCCGTCTCAAATTGTCCTCAAGTCCTTGTCAATCACATTGGGTCTCTTCTTCATATTTTTGGGAATAATTAAAGTGACCAGTGTTGTGAATAAAGATCTTCATAAAGATATGGTAAGCTACCCTCAAGTTCTTCCTTGCAGAACTACCTGCTTCAATCCCATTATTTTATGTCAATTAAAGTTTTTGATGTATTTTCACATTCAGTTTTAAAATTTGTATATATGCTTTCTTTTTCAGCGCCGGGAATTCGTAAAATATGCCAAAGTTTTTCCATTAGCCTCCCTCCTAGGTTTTAAAGTTCCATCGAAATGGTACCGTCGCATTGTGGGTACCTTGGAAATCGTTTGTGGCCTTGGCCTAGCTTTATTTCCAAAGGGTAATTCACAACTTCAATTTATATTTTTAAATTTTTGTTATAAGCTGTACATAAAGTTAAGCCAGCCTTCACAACACTCTTATTCTTTTAAATTTTCTAATTCCTTGTAGCTTTGGTAAAACGGGCCATGAATGGGATTCTTCTTCTGATGAGTTTTCTCAATGTTTACTCGCATTTAATGGTCGATGAAAAATTCGAGAGGACAGCGCCAGCCTTGGTATGTTTACTGTTGATGTATAATTTAATTAGACGACTTCTTTCAATTAATTAAAGATAATGCTGATAAAGTCAATCAAGTGACAAGTGACCTACACTGTAAAACTCATTTTTTCACAGGTGTTCCTCTTCATGCTCTCGTGTCGACTGGTCGTAGAGTTTCAACAGGAAAGAAAAGAACGAAAATTACAAGAATTACTAAATGCAGCATCTACGGACTATGATGGCCTCAAGAAAGAAATTGGAGAGAAAATAGACTAAGCTACTAAATTATAATATCTGTTTACCATAATAATTAATACTAACGCCAATCAATCGAACCCCTTTTGAGAGAGAAACTTACAATTTACACTTATTATGACTACAATCCAACTGTACTGTGACAAACAATGTGCATACGAACGATCTTGTGGAACGTCGATATCGATATGGAATATCGATCTGCAGTTTTAATTTTGCCACCTGCGAGTAAGTAGTGTTAACAAAAAAACATTATGTGCGAATCACGAAATCAAACTTCATACGCATGTAAAAATTTACAGAGAAGTAAAAGTATTATATAATATGTCAACTGCCAACCACCTGACCCATATAACTACACACTATACCACCCATATAATTACATGAATGGGAATAAGGGCTATTCAATTCCAACAACCAAACGAAAAGAAACATGTACACCAAAAACCAAATGCAAAGGCAAAGATAAGCTAATTACTAAGTAACAATTTAGTTAGTTGAGTCGAATGTGGAATGGTTAATAAAAAATGCAAATAGAAATATTAAAATCAACAATAATATTACATAATCCTATATGCTATGTAAATATTGTATGTATCTACATACCTATTACTGTTGTTTATAATAATAATGTATAAGTATATTAAGTAATCATTTATTGTACTTTTGGAATTATCGAATTTTTAACGAAAAACGTAATACCATGTAGCCTAGATTTACAAAAAACTACCATATTTCCAAATCCAAACTGCCAAAAAAAGGCTTTGGGATTCATAATGAATTGATAATATGAACTACCGCAGAAAAATGAGAAATCATTTGGTTTATCTACACCTACCTCCAGATTACCTATAATAATTCTTATTGATTATTAATTGTCATTCATAATAATGATTACATATTGGTTCAATTTAAGTAAAGTTAGGTAGTTAGTTAAATAGGTAGTTCCAGTAATTTATTGAAATGTGCATCATATAATATTTGGATAATTGAATAATGGAATAATTTTAATAATCTTGAAATTTAAAGCTATCCATAATTTAGTATGTAGAATTGATATACTTACGTATAGACATTGTAGTATAATAATGTATGTTGAACATCATATTGTTATAGTTTAAGGTCTCATCTAAATGCACTGTACTGTAAAAAGTAAAAAGTAAGGAATTGTTGTAAGAATGAAGTTTTCAATTTTTGAGGATTTCGTATAGTCTGCACACTTATTGAAGATATTGAACTTGAACTTGTCTGTCTCAGTCGCTTAACTTATTACACGTTATATTCACTTTTATTTTGTCTTGAATAATATTGATCTATGGAACTACACTTTCATCGTAAGACACGTTTAAAACAGCGAAAAAAATTATTGTGTACTCTTGTCTGTACTCAAAATTCAAAACAAATATTTGGTATACTCATTACAATAATAAAAAATCTTAAATCCCACAATGATATTTCTGCGTATGGTGCAGTGTTGAGAATTATTTTACAACGGTGTGACAGTATTAATGGTATTATTAAATTAAGTGAAAGTACAGATAGCAGTCGCGATGGAAATATTACTGTAAAACTGGAACGGCAAGCAAAGACATAATGACATGACATGACATGCGAGCGTTTAATTTATATATTATTCGATTACTTGAATGGAGTATATTTTTTAGTATTACGATACCTACAGATTAACTTTGACGAAATAATATTAATATTATTACAACTTAATCACAATATTTCACAAACAATATTCACTGCATTCACTGAACTAACTCCTGGCCAGTCTGGAGTAGAGTCAAGGCTTTCCTCAGATTTAGGACCGCAGTGGGAACATCATCGAAATTTAGAGCGGACCCCGCCCACTTACAATATTTCTGTGCTTTTGCGATCTGTTCTATTGATAAATTCGAAGAGGCTTCTGCGGGGACATCTGCACAATTAAATTTATAATAGGTTAAAACATAACTTGTTTATAATTTATAAAACGTATCAATATATCTATGTACAACAATAATATTTGTACATACCTAATGGAACTGGCTGAAACTGGGGCTGCTGTGGTTGTATAGGGAAAGTAGGTTGCATGGGTTGCATCGGAGAGTACCCTCCATTTCCAGAACCCGGCCGGGCGCTCGAGCCCGGGGGTGGTTGCGGTTGGAAAGAGCTCGCGTACGGATCTTGAGGGGGGGCTGGCGGTAAGTTCCAACCACCCGAATTGTAATCCTGGTTTTGACCGGAGCTTGTGCCTGGACCTTGACCGGGCTCTGGACCAAAAATATCCTGAGCGCCCTCATCATAATCATAAGACGTATCCGCAGGAACTTCCGGCACCTCCCCATTCTTCAGACAATTGTGAATATACGCTGCCCTCCACTTGGCATATTTTTTCATCTTTTCAAAATCTTCCGAGAGTTCTTTGGTAAAATTTGAGAGGATATCAAAGAGAATTCCGGCCGTGTAGAATGCTTTGACAACATTCCTATAGAGTAACAGCAAAACACAGATTAATTACAAGTTAATGCTTGCCTGTGTATTTGAAAGTATTATCAAGCAGATAACTTCCTTATTACTCCATAATATACACAAACACCTTCTTTGGCAGTAAAGAATTAATTATCACTGTATCATACTTATTATGCACGGTATTTCTTTCTTGTCCATCAGCCCATGAGAATATCTTGACAGCATAATTTTCAATATGTGCTTCCGCCACAGACTCAATATTGATGGCGTCATCATTCAATTCCTTCTTTCGTTTCTCAAGCCAGTCCAACAAAGAAAAAAGTAATAATTTCGCTTCCGGACTGGACTTGTCAATTGTTAAACCAAGCTGAACAGCATAGAAACGTGCTGAAATATATTATAGATCATTATAAGTTTAGAGTTTACTGTAAAAACAAAATATTGGTCATCACATTATGAAAAACGATGAAAGAGCTCTTGTCGAAATAGCTCCATCATCAGATTTAATCAGAAGTCTAGAATTTTATTACTATTAACTACTAAGTAATATATCACAGTTGATTTGTAAAAGAAGCCTCACCCCAATAGGCAACGACGGGATCCCTTGTTTCATGCTCCAGTGCAACTTTTAAGAAATGATTCAACTGTTTTAAGTTCGGAGGAACTGGAGGGAATGGCACCGACATTTTAGCGATCTAAATAAATTAATAGACACACAAATCAACTAATCACTAAAACTATCAAATATTCTACCAAAAACGGGCGTAATGGTCGATAGTCGATGGTCGATGGTGAATGATCTGTAATTAGAATAGTCGACGATTTCACATCTGTTACACGAACAACTATTTACGGGTGACGAACAAGAGGAAATTACTAAAAGAAAAGTGCATCAATAATAATCGATGTCCTGTAAATTCTTGTAAGATTCTTCAACCCATAGGCTGATGACTAATTAATCTACGTTTCCTTATAATCTGAAACCGTCATCAGTCATGCAAATTGTTTAAAAATATTAAATATTTATTTTCTAACCCACCAATCAAACTATCAAACAAAATATAAATAGTAAAACCAATTAGGTACTATTAGTACTTCAAGGTATGGACGGCAGAAGGCTATCATTGATAAACTAACTAGTAAGTAGTGATATTGTGTGATAGTGATTAAGTTAAATGCAAATAATTACCAAATGATATTATTATTTACTTACAACACAACTGCAACAAAATGCTTCAAGTCAATTCGATAGTAGTTAACTTTAACTTTGTATGAGTAATACGATTACTGACACTGTTTACTCATATGACGACTACTGCTCTTTTCACTGACAATGAGACGTCAGCAGACGACACGACATTGAAAAACTGAATTATTAAAAGCTCAAACCCCAATAAAAATTAAACTACTAGAATACGGATACGAATCGGACGATGATACATTACATTAATATACATACCACCTAAAATAATCAAACAAAGCCGCGTAGGAACACACACGTGGAGAAACCTTCCCTAATATATTTCCAGATTTCCCTCATATTTCTTGGAACTAATCTTTCCCAGTAAGATTCTGTTCGTTTTAGTTCCATTAACGGACCATAAAAACAAAGTATAAAGGTACTTACTTATAATAAACATTTGCGTTTCAATCAAAGTGCTCAGTGCTCACTACAACTAAGTACAATAAGGCTTTTTCTAAATTACATTGTCAGTGAAGATGAAGGTTCAAAATGGCCTATATCCAAAACAAACTAGAATTAAAATGAGTTATGTAAGAAAAACAGCAAATGAGAAACGTAGTTTACGTCAAATAAGACTTTTTGAAAAGTTCAAAATGCTTTATTTGCATGCTGTTTGAAAAGTTCAAAATATTCTATTTACACGATTTTGAAATATGCAAAACGTTCTATTTACACGATTTTGAAATATGTAAAACGTTCTATTTACACGATTTTGAAATATGCAAAATGTTCTATTTGCACGATTTTGAAATATGCAAAATGTTCTATTTACACGATTTTGAAATATGCAAAATGTTCTATTTAGACGATTTAAAAATATGAAAAATGTTCTATTTAGACGATTTTAAAATATGAAAAATGTTCTATTTAAATCCTATAAGATCACGATATTTAACTTTTTCTGTAAGTACTTACTTAATGCATTTTATTTTTAGCTTAAAATGAATATGGGTCATTTTCAGTCTTCACTCACGATATTATGGCACATGTCGCATAATGAATTAGTTCTTAATAGCGGCCCCAAAATTGGCAGTAATTGCTAAGTATAATTTACTATTCATTCATACTATTCAATATTTTGTAACTGTTACACGTTTGTACGCATAGGAATGTAAATATGTTTTGTATTTAACTAATATATTGTAGGTACTAATCATTATGTATGCTAATTTCTGGATTGTACTATGCGGCTATAGCAGATCAACAAAGCATTTCAAATGGGAATAAGCTACAGATTATACAGATACAAACGGCAAGTATTAATTGAATATATTATTGATGATATTCACAAGTTGACAGTTACTATAAGATTGTGCTATATAGGCCCCAACTTAATTTCAATGGGGTGGAAATAAGCGAAGTAATTATATTATCGCTTATATAAATTAAAACTTCATTAAATAATTCAAGTTTAGCGTGATTGGAATTACATTGAAATGAAGTGCGTTATATGGTTGACCTTTGTGGTTACAGGCATTCTCTTTCAGGTTGGCTAAAACTTTTGTTACTTACTGGGTAACTTTTTGCTTAAAAAAGTTCCTAAACTTTTTATTGTATTTGTTTGACCCAGATGCTACTCCTGCTCACGTCAAAAATAGTTGACGGGGTAGGGAAAAATTTAGTAATTATTGGGAATAGTTTAATTTAAATGTATCGCGCTCTATTTAAATATTTCTACAGTTTACTCAACTGACTTCAGGTCACTACGCGGACTTCCATGAAGAACTAGGAGGAGTCGACTTTGAAGATGACATTAGAAACAGACGTTTTGCGGATGAACCAGATTATCCAATACAGGAGTACTTGGAAAATTGTGGGATGACCCATGCTCTCACCCCAAAGAAATCCTTTAAATTTGTAACAGCGTACTATGGCCAGGACAAGGTTCAATATCCACCGTCCATTGCATGCAACTGGACTTTTATTGTAAGATACATATTTACTAAATCTGGTATATGCTACAGTTTATTCAAGAAACTTATTATACTAATACACAAAATCCTGGATAATATTTTCTTTGCTTCCAAATGTTTACACTGGACACCGAATAAAATTTGCAGTTTATGTTGAATAGGGCGATGAGGAGTGCACCCCTGGGATATCCTGTAAAGATGTTGACCTTCGACCCAACACTAACTGTGAAGAGGAGTACATTGAATTTTCAGATGGTGTTGGAGGCCACCAAAAGTTTTGCGACCAAAAGACAAAAGTGGAGGGCATAAAAGCACGACAGGGTGGTCGGGATCTTTTTGTTTCTCTCAAAACGATGGATGCTCCTAAATTTAATAGATTCTACAAAGGTGTGTTCTGTGAGGCTAAATGTGGTTCAGGAAAAACTGAAATCCAAGCTCCGCCTCAAAATGATAACAAAGTGGATTCTCGTTGCAGTAAGCCACCAATTAATTTAAGAAGCATTATTCAAAGAATGGCCGTTAAAAAATCGATTTTGATCTCCTTTTTTATTTTCAGTCTGTGGGCTTAAAAATGCTGGGGACCGAATCGTGAATGGTGAAGATGCTGTGATGAATGAATTCCCTTGGTTAGCTGCTGTTGTTTACACTGGGTCACGCTCACCCAAATGTGGTGCATCAGTGATTAACGACCGTTGGATCCTATCAGCTGCTCATTGTTTTGCATTGGATAAAACACAACCGCACCAAATTGAAATTTTAACTCATGCCCACACTTTGGACTTTGCTTTTAAACCGAACTGGGCTGATAGACCACTTGGGTAAGTAGAGTGCAAGCGTAACTAATTAAATACACTACAGGTTTTCTAATTTTTTAAAATTATCATTTAAATAACGAATTGTAAATTTTTTTTTGCTTTTGAATTTTTATATATTTTATTTTAAAAAGTGAAAAAGGTTCCATTCGTGGTTCGGGCTTCAATCTAGGGGCCGTCACTGATGATAGCGAAAATACGGGGCGCCATCAAGTTGCTGAGATAATCACCCATCCACTATTCACTGCAAAGTGAGGAAACTCCAAATTTGTATTTTACCATTTTGCCACCAATCTTTTTTGCACCAAATTTTGCATACTTTAACCGTCGTCATTTTCTCGTTTTCGCTTTCTTTCTTTCTAACCAGTAATACAGGCACATTTTTTAAGAATGGTTTGAATAATTTTTTTAAAAGATACGATTATGACGTGGCTCTGATTCGCCTAAAAAGTAAAATAGACCTTAGTGCTGCCAACGCTCCGACACCGATTTGTCTACCTCCACCCGGAAAGTATGACGCAACATTCTTGGGCAAATCAGCAACAGTGGCTGGTTGGGGTTTATCTCATGAAGACTCTGGAGCCACTACTCGCATTCTTCAAAAATTAGTTGTTCCAGTCATTGATTTGAATAAATGCCGTGCTGGGTCACCCTACAATCTGACACAGCGGATGCTGTGCGCTGGATTTATGGAGGGTGGGAAGGATGCGTGCTCTGTAATTTTGATTTTTTTGTCTACACTCTAGTTTTGTTCGATGACGTCATTTGTAGATGACCCCTTAGGTATCTAATTTTATTTGATTATTTCGGATCAAAATACCTTATTAAAACGTTTCGCTTGTGTTTTTCCTTGTACTAATGATAAGGGTGATAGTGGTGGACCACTAGCATTCGAGAATACTACTTCGAGAAGGTGGTCGCAAATTGGAATTGTTAGTTGGGGGGAAGGTTGCGCTCGAATTCAAAGGCCGGGTTTATATAGTAGAGTTACAGGTTCGTCCACACACTTAAAATAAATTACATATACTTTTAAGCACTACAATTAATTTTAAAACGTACATATTTAACAGGTTGTAAACATATAAATGATTTTTTGTGGGCATATTTCAGAGTTGGTTCAATGGATTCGTAAGCATTCCAGCAGCGGAACGTGGTGCAAAGAAACTTAAAAAATTATTGGTACACACATGTTCATGTCATGTTCTAAATTGTATAGTGAGCTTTTTTATTTAATGTGTCAGTTTATTCTTTCTATAAATAATGATTCATTAAAGGGATCGCCCGGATACAAATCTCATGTAACGACTACTTACTTCAACCAGTTATTTACTTATGATTCGATCCTCATAAAAATACACCATTGATTCGTATTGGTAGGCACATTAGCCTATACAATTTAATTCAAAGAAGTCGAGTGCATTGTGCTATTGACTGTGTAAAAATATTGAATGTTGTTGAATACCTACCTACCCTTTCATTAAAATCAACAAATTTGTAACGATTGCATCTTTACATCGCATCGCCTTCTTTGTTCTGTTACAATCAAAAATATGGATAAACAGGTTATGTAAAATGTGTACTTATAAGTTACTGAAAATTGATATCAGCTCAAGTCAAAACTTTAAATACAAATAAGTGTTGAATATTTAATTTTTTCAAAATCGATTCGATGACGTCGGTGCCAGTGCCGGTGCTAATGCCTGTAGTAAAGCTGTTTGTTCTCGTCTTATTCTTACAGGTTATTAGCTCTGGTTTGGTTAAAATTTAAAATTACTCTATAATTTTACTAAGGATTTATTTACTGAAAGTGTACCATCTCTTTAATAATACACTGTGTACAGGCTGTGTCAGGCCGTCATCGTAGTCATGATGGGGACAGGAAGCAAAATGGGCATTTAAATTGCAGTAAGCCTGTAAAGTTGTAAAATTCGTCTTTCATTTTTAACTTTTAATCGATTTTATTAGTATTTTCAATCTCTATCTATGTATTTAATGGCATTTGAATTTAATAATTGAAATAAAAATCGAACCGTAACTTAGTTAGTAGATTACAATTTTTAAAACCGAAAATAGTTTGTGGAGTTCCGTCCCTGGGTGGCAGAGTGGTGAATGGAAAAACTGCAAAAAGAAATGAATTCCCCTGGATGGCAACGATTGTACAGGCTGGGACCCGTTCCCCGAAATGTGGTGCTTCCGTAATAAATGATCGTTGGATTTTAACTGCAGCCCACTGTCTTGCTCTAAACGATATACAACCGAAACATATTGAAATACTGACTCATGCCCACATTTTGGATTTTGCTCTGGAATCATTTTGGACCGACACGCCACTTGGGTTAGCGTAAATAAACTAAAATTTGAAGGAACCTCACTAATAAAAATAATTCCATGTAAAATTTCTTTTTTTTAGTGAAGTAGGCTCTATTAGGGGTGCTGGCTATTTTCTCCCAAACTTGACAGACAAAGGAGACCATTCAAAACGCCATAAGGTTGCTCAGATAATTAACCATCCCAAGTTTGCCAAGTATGAAAATATAATAGGACATAAAAAAATATAAGAAACGGCTGAGAAATATGTTACAGCTAATGCAGTGTTATGAAATTTAATACACATGATAATAATACAGATTCGTCGTTATTTTTATTTTGTCATGTTATAAAGTATGGACTACGACGTTGCTTTAATTCGTTTAAAGAAAAGGATCAAAATGAATGGGAAGAATTCTCCAACTCCAATTTGTCTCCCCGAACCTGGACAGTTTACTGATGACATTCTACGACGTTTAAAAGCAACCGTGATTGGTTGGGGCTATCCACATCAACTTGCCGGCTCTACAACACGGATTCTACAAAAGCTCCAGCTCCCTTTCATTCCTCTGAAGATATGTCAGGAGTGGACGGTGCAGCCATTAACTCAGCGGATGTTGTGTGCAGCTTATAAGAAGGGTGGTAAAGATGCATGCGGGGTAATTGTATCTTCAATTCTAACAAAAATATCATAGGAATGTATAAATGTATCGTTGAAAATATATTTTTTTAACTGTTTTTTTTTTCAATTAATTTTCCATCAGGGGGATAGTGGTGGTCCTTTACTCGTGAAAAACAGTACTACTAACCGATGGACACAAGTGGGAATTGTTAGCTGGGGAATCGGATGTGCTCAGGAATCACAACCATCCATCTATACCCGCCTCACAGGTACACCTAAATACAAAGTATATTGTATCTTCCCTATTTGAGACTGGTGTTTATTTTTTAAAAGCACGACCAGTTCATGAAAGATTAAAATGCGCTTGTTCCAAATCAAAAAAATATAGTTTTAAGTTTTGAATAACTATTTTGCAAATTTCAGAGTTAGTGCACTGGGTCAAAAAACATGCCAAAAGTGGACGGTATTGCAGAGAGGAATAATCAATAAAAGTATATAAGAAAATATTATACAAATTAACCTGATTTTTTATTGATTTTAATTTTGAGTTATTTTTGTAAAAAAAGCACAAGGAAGAAGTGTGTCAAATAATAGGAAATAGAGTCACAGTTTAATTATTTTTTTCTTTAGCGGAAATATACGTTTGTTCTTGCAAATGTCCGTGGTCCAAATTCGAGAAAGCTAGTGAATAAAATATTTCTGTTTCATTACATTTTAGCAAAGTGCAGTACAGCCATTCTATATATCCCAATCTTTAATAATTGTTATATTGATTTTTATTTTAGCCATAAACTATTAATGCTGTACATAAAGTCAAGCTGTACTACATACATATTATATTATGTATGTAGTCAAATGTATGGTGAAGCAGTGACATAAAGCTTCCTGAGTAGGTCTACATTTGATGATTTGGATTTGAGCATGGATCTAACAGGTAGGTAGGTAGGTACTTCGTAAGTTCGTCGATCGAAGACAATCCATATTATTATGCATAGAATAACACTAACTGTACATGCTAATTTTTACGTAAACTTGTGATACATAGTCATTCACTGATGCCCATTATAATAACTTCCTTTTTGCTATTCAAATCCAAGTATCAGCATAATCAACATTTTGCAGCTGAAGCAGAAATACCAGACATCCATATGTATGGGATTTTAGAATTTACAAACAATGCATAACGTAAGTACACGAACATGGTATGAATTTATAATTAGACAAATAATTAATTACATTTGAAGAAGACCTGTGCAAAAGCGCCTAGGTTTTTCACTATTTAAATAGCATTTAGCATATTATTTTGTTGCACTTTCAAGTACCTATGGTACATTTTTGAGCTAGTTATAATTACTTATCTTATCGCTATAGTCCGGAAGCTTTCTTTGCAAGTTTGAAAAGCATGAAATTTGGACATTGTGCCATAAGTTCAAAACATCATGAGATTAACTATAGATTACAGAATTTTTCTCTATTTTGAAGTCAATGAAATTAGATAGAACAATTTTCTTTCTTCGCAAACATGCAATCAGAACAATGTATGTAAAATGTGTCCAGTTTTCGAGAGCTACATCAATTTCCTATACCACAAGACAGAAAAGATTCTAGAATATCTAGATGCTTACGATTAGATGCAACGTTTTGAATATTTTGTAAATCTACGACGAATATTATCATCATCACAATCATTATCACCGCAAATCATATTCGTATTTTATCACATATTCACCGTTACACCGTTAAAAAGGACCATCAGAAAGTCAGTCATTCAGTCAGTCGACAGTTGAAAGCTCACATTGTTATAACTCCTTGCAATTTATATTTTGTAAAAGGCGTAACAAGCGGGAAGGGGTGCGCATCTCTCTGCCTACACATCAAATTCACAACGCCTGCAAAGTGAGCACGCATGCATCTAATCTAAACGATGAGATTACGAAGATTACGGTTACGGTAATAAATGGAGAAAGAATAAAATTATTACTTCTTCCACTGTCACTGTCACCATTTCCCATTTATTTTGTTCATGTTTGGTTTGGTTCGGTTTGGTTTGGTGGATGTGCAGCGTGGACTGCAATTATTTGTGTACCAAGATCAGCGATAGAAAATAGAAAGATACGAAATGCGGCTATCTATATCTGTACTACTGTATAATAATTATGTATATTTGTTGTAAATTCTAAAGACTCGGGTGTAGGGATGGAATTAAAATACTCAAGTAAGTAACTCAAGTAAAAATCGCAACCTCATGGTTGTTCATATGGCATTGTTGAGTTGGTCTCTCTAAAAGTCTAAAGCTATAATACACTCTGCAGCTGCAGTGAGTTCAGTACCTGTTGTATATTCTATACAGTTTCCTATCTGCCTGCGTAGTCAGTCCTGTTGTTTTGTTGGTTAGTTAAAATTAGTTTTAATCTTGCCATGCGAACTGCATCTGCATGACTCTTGTTAAACATTTTTCTTCCTTGTAGTATGCCAAGTGTTGGTGCTGGGTCCTGGCTATAGGAAAGGTGCAGCATCTTCAAGCATCCTCATAAGAATCCAACATAATAAATAAATAACAATGTAAGACGTAATGTATGTACCCACCTTACCAGTACCAGGCACAACACAGGTGTAATAAAATAAATGCTTTGTTATTGTTGTAATTCATCTATTTGCCCTCTTCTCAAAATTCTAACTGCATTTTCAATGAATGAATGTTTCCTATAGGTACCGTATTTCCTATATCTATAATAGTAAACCCGTCTACTAGTCAAATTCCAAACTCCGAATCCCGCCTAATATTACCGGCCCGTCTACTGCCATTTGGTAGTGTTAAATAGACCCGTCTACTACTCAACCTCCCAGACCAGTCTACTATGACAGGCCCGTCTACTAATATAGGAAATACGGTACCTACTTCACATCTGTTTTCCGTGTACGTTTTCATCTTCGTCTACTTATACTTGGTACTTTGTTCCTGGTAACTGGTAACGTAATCGAGGGTGAGGGCGACTGCCTGCTAACGTAACATTACGGTTGTACACATATTTTTGGTTGGATTCTTAGCTTTGACTGACTAAATAGTTTAAGCGCCTTTAGTAATACTAGTTGGCAGTTGCTAAGGACCAAGTTACATAGAAGGATTGAAAAGAAGATGTGGTAGGTAGATGAAGATGAAGATGAGGAAGAAGTAGAAGTAGAAGAACCGGTGGGAAAGGGAAATACCTATACTACTACAATCAACTATACTATGCTCATCCCCAGACCTAAAACAGGGACAGACTACGAAATACACAGAATTTCATCCTCGATTATGATCATCTCTTATTCGTAAGCTTACAAGAAGTCAAGAAGTACAAGTACAACATCCCCTCCTTAACAATTCAGCGTTTAATATTTCCAAGTTTTCTTAAGTATGTAGCTGAACTTTAGCATTGGATTGGGCTGCCTCTAAAAAATTCGCCCCAAATTTCAACTAAGCTCACAAACATTGTTCATTCCATTTCAAGAATTGCTCGTCGTCATCCCTTGCTCAAGATCAAGACTCTGTCTATGCTTGTCTTCTTCGTTGTTGCCTTAAAGTTCGTATGGGGAACTTACTGGGCTTGTCTCAGCCTTTTAAGTCCTGAGTCTCTCTCTCTCTCTGTCTGTATTTTAAATTTTACTCCGCTATAATATTCTCTCCACTCTGTTTCTGCTCTGATCTCTGAGTCAGTTGGTCAAGAAAACAGGTTGACTTTAATTCAGCAGCTCCGCTATCAGTTTTATTTCACTTCGTCTCACAATCACAGTCACAGCATTTACTCTCAGTAGAGCCCAAAAATCGTTTATAGCACCAGCACCAGCACCATACATAAGCCTATATACTCCAAAATTTACAGTTCTCAATCCACAATTTTAATCTGTCTGCTTGTTGTGCCCAATAACTATTGTATAATAGAATCCTTGCCATAATCGTTCAAAATACTTACCTTTAAGTGATTGGAATTTTTACGTTAAATTTGACTAATGACTGTTGACACAGCACTGTAAAGTTCTTTCAACTGTGGATTTGAATAGTTTTGCTATACTCGAATATTTGTGGGATAATTTATTTTCGAAAAAAAAAAATGAAGATTAAAACTCTGCACTTGATGTCCGTGAGGTAAGTCGAAGAATATATTTTTGAAAATCTGTAAATCATTAATATTGTTGAGTTACGGTTGATTACATAAAAAATATGCCAGATAGTAATGTAACATAACAAGTGAAATGATGTGATTGTCTTAATTTCTGTGCAAATAACTATAGGAGCTTACTCTCTGGGATGGGAACAGGAAAGATAAACCAGCAATTCCACTCACAATCAGCAGTACCTATTATATTATTAAGCAATCAAAAAAATCGAAGCCGTGACCGAAATTATTCCGCAGCAGCTCCGCCACCCTCCATTGTCAACGTAGTAGTGAATAACGTGACTTTAAATAATGTGACCCGGACAAGGACCCGAAATATTGGAACTCATGTCAGACCATCAGTCCTTGTCAAGGATCATCTTCCCCCTGAGAATATGAGCTTGAATGAGACCGTGTACAGTCTTGTGAGTAAAGATGTACTTCACGAAGTCAGTTTGAAAAGTCTTTTGGATGATAATCCGGAGGTGAAACGTTTTATACTCAAAGTGGCCATGGAGTCTGCTGGGTCTGAAACTGGATTTGGGGATAATGACAAGAAAACAAGGAAAGATGGGGATGCGGAGGGGGATGATGGGAAACCACATCCATTCATTCAAGTTGCGGGGTAAATTTAAAATAATAATAAATTAGATTACCACCCATTTAAAATTGTAACCATGCGTCATTTTCAGACCTGTCATTTTCACATTTCACATACTGGGCTATAGACAACTTTGCTTTTAACAGCACGACTTATTTTTACCTTCGAGGGGGTCTGTATGAACTTTAGAGAATCTGTTTAGAAACATCTTTTTTATTGTAAAGCCTATATAGAAATAAATTATTTATTTTGACTACCTCGTTGTTTGAAAGCTGATGGCTGGAAAAATTAATTTTCAAAAATCGGGAATTCATACAATGTGTTTAGTACGCGGGTCTGCGTTTGTTATAATGCGCGGGTCTGAGTGAGAGGTAATCAATTTGAGCGCGCGGCGTCCTTTTATATTACCATATTTCCTGTATTAAACCACGGGGTGTACTATTCAAATTCCGACCTCCAAGACCCTGGTATTAAAACAAGTCCGTGTATTATTACAGACCCGTGTACTACCATATAAAACAGTGTTAAATAGACCCGTGTAGTATTCAAACTCATACCTCTCAGACCCGTGTAGTAATACAGGCCCGTGTACAATTTTGGACCCGTGGTCTAAAACAAGAAATACGGTACACATGGTATATAGAAAAGTTGACTGAATTTAAAAAATAATATTGCTACTCAAAATACAGAGATTTATTCTTCCAAGAAGACGACTACCCATCTTCTCTCAGTACACCAGGAATTCTCGTCTATTTGATGGGAAAATTATTTCAAAGAAATCCATATGATGATCATTCTGAATTTGCCAAGTACGGATAATTTTAATCATACGGAATTTAATTACCTACCTATACCTACCAGTACAAATTTAATTTCCATTTAATTAAGCTAAAATATAATATTAAAAATAAAATGCCACTGTAATAATAATGATTGATTTCAGAAAAATAAGGCATCTTTCAAAATCTGTAAATCACTCCTGTGCTGCATTCCGGATTCATCGAACTATACAAGATTCGAACAGGAAACCAGTATGGAATAAATTAGCGACCCTTGCAGGAGATTTACTTGTGGTGGAATGTATTCGAAATGTTGCAAGTATTCGAGATAACGAGGTAATGACATGACGACAAAACCTGCTGCCAGGATGTGATACCCGTCTTACAGAAATACAAAAAAAATAATCGATAATTTCTTGCACACAGACAAGTTATTCATTTGACGGTTTTGTATTTTTCCAGCTCCTGCTCTGGACAATGAACTCTCTCGCAGATTTTTCCTCTGCTGAGTTCCAAGTCCAAGCTCAGCAGAAAGGACAATTGAACAGACAGTTGGTACTCAAACCGGAAGGGAGTCTTCTCTCCACGGGCTTTCGTGGAGTGGCCAAATTAGCTGGTCGTCCCGATCCGCAATTGCAGAGACAATTAAATCATCTCGGCATGACACTCGGCTACCTCTGGATGGAGTTTGAATCCGGTAACAACAACGACAACGGCAGACAGAGGACGACGAATGATTCAATTCAAAATCAGAGTGATAGTCTCACTGTGAATGCCATGATGGATGAATCATTGGACATCCTCACTCAACAGTTTCATGGAGCGGACTCGGATATTACGGAATTCTTCAAAGATTTTATACTACACTACTATCAACAGTCACAATCCCAATCCCAATTATCAACACTACTTGAACAAAATGACATTACCAATCCCAATACCGATATGGATACTACAGAGTATTCTCATAAAAATATTTTTCATGTCATTTAATTTTAAAAATGTTATAATATAGCTGTTACTTATTTTTTCGTTGTTTCGCTTAAATTATTTTTATTTAATATTTGGTTAATATAAGTAAGGAGGTATATATTATTCTTCTATTAATTTTTAATTTTATGTGTGGGGAGGAATTATTTAAAACTATACGTATAATTTTTTACCTTTAACATTTTTAAATAATTCGCTGTCCTAAGTACCTCTATTTATTTATTTTTGCGTTTTGTATTTATTTACTTTTATAAATTTTATTTTTTTGGATATTAAAAGTGCACTCCGGCTACACTCAAAGCAATCGTTCAATGTGTGATACGTCATGCATGCTTTTAGTAAATATTAATTTTATTCTTCTTACTACAGATAAATCTTTCTTGGCACAGTGAGGGAACGGAGCGGATCCGAAGCTCAAAATCTCATAGAAGTAGAAGATTTCGTTTATGCGCTAATGAATGATGTCAAAGTATTTATATTATGTCGCCAAGTATATAAGTATGTCTACGAATAAAACACTATGACTTGAAATGAAAAGGGGGATTATTTTCAGTTATATATATTAGAGGAAGAACTTTTAATTACTTTTATAACCTCTTCAAAAACATATCAATCATGTACAACCTTTTATATTACATAATATTCACGGACGGAGACGAGTGAGGAAAAGAAATACAAAGAACGAGAAGAGGTAGGTAAGTATCTGTTAACTGCGCGTAATTACCAGTGAGAGTGGAAGTATCTATCAGTTTTCCCACGGCAATGTCCGATGGTATTCCAAGACCTCAGTGTCTTTGGCAGCACGGCAATTAATCCTAGTCCTTTAATCGAGCGTTATGACTTCAATCCCTTATTACTCGTCTAATTATCTAACTCCAGGTCAAACGAAGATGACCGGTTAACTTTATTATGTCTTTTTGAAAAGAAAAGCTAAACTGTAAGTCAAGTCGTGAAGCTAATGAATTTTAGGTGTTCACTTTATATTCCGCTGTGAAAAACCTACTCGTCGCTAACTTCTCTTTTTCACTTCTTCTAGTTTCAAAGGCAAGTAAGAGAATTTCTATTGATGACTATTCAGTAGCTCGAGTGGATTCCGACTCTCTTCTTGTTACTGTCATTACCCATGAAACCAACTTCTTTCCTTTCTACTAGTTAAGTATGTATCTTCAAAGGATTCCCATTGTTCCAAGCTATGGTCAATGGAAATACTTCTACTGTCTAGCTAGATATATATATCCCATCGCTGAAAGCGGTGGCATTGGAATGTTCTTTTGTCTAACTACCTGTGTGCTACTTTTTCTCGCTCGCCTGTCTGACTATGCCATAGCCTTTGTGCTATGGGACGGGCGGGATTTCTATTTATAGAGTGTTTATAATAGAAATGGACAGAAGTGGAGTTCCGTCTCCACAAAATCCCTCCACACGCTATCAGCCGAGACCCATCGGCGGTCTAGGTTAGCGTGCGGGAAGTGTGCGAGAAAGGAATCTAGTTACATGAGGTATTTTCATTCAAAAGCTATCCGTTCCAGGATGTACATTACATGTCTAGCATACGTCTCGTCTACCGTGTACAGAATTATTCGTACTTAATATTTAAGTTTTGACAGACATTGATATTCAAAATAGTATTTTGTCCACATGGACACATTCCAATTCCAGTCTCATTGAGAAAGGATGTGCTATTTTAGTTACATACATCATTCAAAAACATGGTAAGTCTCAATAAAATGCATAGTTTTTTGAATGTTTATTTGTGCTCATCCACCACTCGGTGATGATGGTATGGTGGGTATATGTTGGTATATGTACCTATATAGGTACATAGTGTGGTCTCAAAAAAAATAAATTACGATGGTGTTTTTATGAATCACCAGAGTGCTCAAAAGTAAGCAAAAAAATTGAAATCAAAATTAAGTGTAAGTATCTACAGGTTGTGCAACAGTTTATAGTGCTTTTCTTAAAGTTTTAGTATTGTTTTTGGTGTCCCCAAAAATAAATATATACGGTGGGACTTTTTGTAAAAAAAATGTGAAAATTCAAAAAGATAAAATGTGGATGTTCTGTAATCTACAAATGGTTGGTAAAGGCAAACTAAAAATTTCTGATGCTTCAAGTTTCTGAGAAATCCTTCATGTTGGGAAAAAAAAAAATTCATCTGTGTCTTCAAATAAATATTATTATGTTTTTACCGTTGGTCCATAAAAATTAAGTTTCCAAAGAATTGGAGGTTCTGCCTCCACACTAATTTTTGACATGGTTAAAAATTAATCTTGGGATCTTAATTGAGACTCTGAAATGGAGGATAAATCAAATTCGTGAACAGAAACTATTATTGCGTCCAACATATTTACAAGATGTGGGGAGTAAATACATGTTTGTATTTGTACATAACATTTTAGTTAAAACTAGCAATGGATATCAACAGCAGAAATATTTTATACTGATTCGAAACTAGCGATAGATATCAATAGCTCAAATATTAACAATTATAATCGTATATATATCAAAATATCAACAAATAATAACATATTTAAACATATCACTGGATATCACCAGCTCAAATATTCACAAACATAAACATTAATCATCATCATCATCATTCATAATATGTATGTATGTGTCGTGTTGTGTTGTGTTCCGTGACGAGGTTATTCGAAGGTGAAGGAATCTTCTTCAGAGTCCTCGGTGGTGGGAGGGTCTTGGTGGGCTAGGTATGTGGAATTTCGAGTGTCGATGTAACTGCAGTCTCCATCACTGGTGTCGGAGCTGGGAGGGGATTTGATGACTCTGTCGCGAGGGAGTTGGTCGGTGAAGTCCTTGGAGGATTGTGTCGGTAGGATTTGTGGTTCGTCGGGACTAGGGCGATAACGTGGGTCAAAAATCATCTGTTCCGCACGCCATCGTGCTATGCGCATCTCTTGGTGAGTGTCGCGACGTCGACGAAGTTGCTCCAAAAGGTTACTTGCGGATCTCTCTCGGGTGGGGATTTGGGGAATGGGTGAAGGGCTCCGGTGTTGACGGATCCTTCTTGCTTCCATAACGTCTTGCAGTTGTTGGGTAGACAAACTACCTCGACGGTAATCGAAATTGTGGTGGGATTGGGGAGCATAAAGGGTATAGGGAGTATCGTCACGGGAACGTTTACGTGGATTTTTCTGAAGGGATTCAGGAGTGAGGATAGGAAGAATGGTGGTGGTGTGTGGAGTAGATTCCAATTCTGAGTTTGAAAGTGGAGTCTCCGGTCTATTTTCCTCCTCAGTGTCTATCCCCTTCTCTGGTGTTGGAATAGTCTGTCCGTGGCAACGGCGGAGGTGAAAAATATAATCATCCCGTTGCTGCTGGATTTCCTGAATCTCCAAATTAGCTTCTAGGATCGCTTTCTCGTCCATTAGAATTGGTTCATCATTACTGCTGTCATCCTCCAGTAATAGTACTGCTGGAGGCAAGTTCTCTCGTCTTTGAACAACTGTGTGAGGCGGAAATCTTTCGATCCACTTTCCCAGGCGTTGCTGTGTATCCAGTATTTCATCTTCCGATGCTGGAGCAAACCCACGGACGTTTAGCGTCGGATCCGGCCTCCTCTCACGTTCTGCTGGTGTTGGTGGTGGAGTAGTTGTCGCGTCGAAATGTGTGTGTGCTGTCTCGAAAGGGTCCTCCAAGTCCTCGGATTGTATCATGTTGACATCGGGGGCTGGAGGATCTTCGTCGTCATTATCAGTAGTGTCATCATCGGTAGTCATGTCTGGAGGATCCATTTCGTCATCTTCATCATCTTCCTCCTCTTCGGCTTGTTCAGCCTCCATAGGAGAATTAATGGGATCGTCCATATAGTAATCTGATGGGTCATAAGGTTGGTAGTCGTCTGGCTCGAGGAGATCTATAGGTTCGTCATCCTCGCTGTCTGTGTCCACTTGGATAGGTAGTTGCGGTGCAATCTCTACTGATGGTGGGAGAGTTGGTTCCTCCGGAATGTCTCTGGCGTGGTCTCCGTCCATGATGGTAAGTCTAATCATAGTAAAGGAACAAAAACACCCTTTTCCAAGTTATTGTACTTTAACCGTACCAATGCAGTGGTAGGTCTCTCGATGGTGGTATCTAAATTAAATTCCTTAAATTAAGTCTATGTAATTTCCCAGGTCTTTAAAGGCCTGGAATATTATCCCATGGATGTAATTCATGGAAATACAGTGCTACTTAATTTCGGAAATGATTATTAGTAGGTGCTCCTCTCCTCCTCTGAGGTGGAGTCATGAATCTGTAAATTCTAATTGTCTATCCCTTATTGTGCAGATGAAAATAATGCTCTCGAAAGCATGCAAAGACTGAGTTTGTGTTTTTCATTCATCATTAGTTTTAATTAATTATTAAAGGAATCCCGATAGAATGAATTGGGTATAATATTTGTAATAGAATGAAAGTAAGTTCTTGGTGCTTAAGAAACCAAATCTTCAATTGTGCATAAAGTAAGAGAATCAAAAACTTAAAATCTACGTAGTGTCAAAATTTATGAAATATAGGATTTGAAAAAAATGAGAATTTTTCCTTGCAGAAATACTGAAGGAACTTAAAAAAAATATCTACACATTATTTATGCCATGTATCCATTTCCAAAGTAGTAAAAGAATTAAAGCGATCTAATAGCCGTGGCCATGGAAGTCTTGGAAGTGGGGACAGGCATAGGTTGGGTGGTGTCCGCCGCAGAAGAAACAACGCTGAGCTAGTTCCATAATCCGGGCAAATTTCGCGTAGCTGATCCTGCGATGAGGGCATCGTTGCCAGTAGTGTCGAATATTTCCTTGCTGGTGTCTACGACGGCAGAGATCACAGTCCCATGGTGTTCCAACGAAGTGGTTCTCAACTTCAGGTAAAGGAGGAAATGGTTGGACTGGAGGAATGGGAATGTGGACTATCTGAGGTTGCTGAATCGGTGCGCCGAAAAGTGGAATGAGCTGAGGAAGTCCTGGGGCTTGATAAAAATATCCATTCGGAACAGCAGCTGGTTGAGGGATATTATTCTGAGGTTGTTGTTGTTGTGGGGCTGGTGGGTCTGGAGCATTTCGTGCTTGATGGTGCTGTGGCGCGTCTGATCGAGATCTAGATGAAGCTCGGTATCCGTCGTGATGTTTTGAAGACTCTCTGGATCTGGATGATCTTCGGGGAGGGGTTGGAGACCGGGACTGACGATGTTGTGGTGGTGCCTGAGTTCTCCATGGGCGGCCTTTTGGCCATGAGTATCCTCGAATGTCATCTATACTTTGGTCTTTCGAGTTCTTATCCGACTGCCTGTTCTTGGAGAAATTTGAGCTTGGTGGTTGTGCTCGAGGTCTCCACTGTTGAGGAATCTGTCTCGGTCCAAAGCGCAGCGGTGGGCGAAACGATGCTCGTGGTGTTGGAGGAGTATTTCTCGGTGGGGCCGGAGCCCGTGGTCGGTTACTGTATCGGTCTTGTCGGTCCAATGGTCGCGGTAATCGCAGTGTTTGCTGTGGTGATGGTCTCGGAGCCGAACTTTGTTGAGATGGTGGAGTGGCTTCCACCGGAGCTCGAGGTTTTGGTGTATAAATGGCATACCGAGGAGCTGTAGTCCCTAAGTCCGGGAGTAAATCAACAGTGGGAGCATTCGCATCTAGTGCTGGTGGAGTTGGTGATGGTGCTCTTTGAACTGGAGCCGGAGCTTGTTCTATCGGAATTGGAGCCGGAGCTGGAGTGATTGTGTCCAGGGGCTGAGCTGTATTCGGACTAACTTCATTGGTGGGAGGAACTCTCATGGGTCCTCTTCCTCTCATAGTGAATCTCGGGAGGCCGACAGCAAGACGTGGTGGGGCTGGGCCTAATAATAGATTTCCCGTAGGTTGATTTGGAGGACTAAAAATACCATTAGTTCTTGGTGGTGTCGATGAAGGAGTGCTGGAAGTTAATCTCCAGCGCTGTAGTTGCTGTTCTATCTCAGCAGATCTGCGATTGGCTTCGTCTTGTTGTTGTTGAAGTTGCCTGATTTCATCTGGGATGGGCTCCAACTGTTGTGAAGTCCCTGGCTGAGGTTCTGGAATTTTCGGAGGAGATCCGCTTTTCTGCTTTTTACGTATGTTTTCAGATTTGAAATCTGCAGTGCTCGTGGAGCGTTTGATGTTCTGAGCAGGAAGTCCTTGCAAAGGTTCAAAAGATTCGTGGTCATAAGGAACTGGATCTTCGATGTCCGCGTTGTTGAACTGTTCATCTTCCGAATCGTTATCTAAGGCGACTGCTTGATTGATGATTGGGGATCTTGGAGGGTTTCGAGCTGGTGTCGGAATTTGTTGGATGAATTGTTGTCGACGTGGGGAAGCTGGTGGAGTATTCTGCGTAATCGGGAGGGGATTCACAGGCTGAGGAACCATGTGTGTAAAAGTTCCGTCTGGTTGTCTGGCCTGGATATCATTAGGATGTGGCGTACTGTCACTGGTCATTCTCATGACATAACGGTGGGCGTCGGGTTGTCCGGGGATGCGGTTGCGCAATTGATGTAGCATAACTCTCCGGGACCGGTCTTGGTTGTAGACATACTTGTGATCCCAATCTTCATCATCTGATTCGATTCCGGCGTTGGCAAATTCATTTTCCGGATCTAGTTGACCTTCGGGAATTCGCGGTGGTCCATGAGGGAGTTTGTTAGGATTCGGATTAGGTGAAGGATTGGCCATTTTGAGGATGTCTAGTCTTTACCCGAAAAAGAAAGAAAATTTCCATCACTACTTAAGTAGGTGATGGGATAGTGCTTTTCCCAAAATTTGAAAAATGTTTCTATCTAAAATCTGGAAATTCTAAATAGAATAGTGTGCATGCAGAAATTTTTCGTGCAATCTAATCGGAGTCCTCAGAATCAGAGTCTGAGGTATCAGAGTCGGAAGAAGAATAAGAAACTGGTTTCTGGTATTGACATGCCATCATCTGCCCTATGTTTCCCATGGCCTTAACTAATTCAGCCATGGCATCCGTAGGTTTTACGTGACATCTTTTTAATTTTACAACTTTCTTTTTCTTACGTTTCTTATGTACCGAGCCTACCTCTTTGCGTTTGCGTGTCCTCGGGACCTCAACATCGGAAGGATCATGAGGTATGACTACTTTTCTTGGTCTTGTTGACCTTCGTAATTCAGTATTTTCAGGAATTGACTCTGACTTTTTACTTTTCAAAATGACCTTACTATTATTTCCCTTTGCAGGTTCTATCGTGACAGTATCATTTTCAATGACCGCTGTAGACTCTATGGTTGGGACTGTGGGAGTTTCAAGTACATTCTCTTCCAAGAATTCGAGATCGCTTTCAGCTGGATCAATTTGTTGATTTTCAGTGATTGATTCTTTTGGTGCTGTGTCGATTTCGATTTCTTCGAGTACTTGTGTTTCATCATCTCTATTGACCATCTTAATTACTTTTTTATTTATGAACTCAGTGACAATTAATTTGGTCTGTATTTTGGGCTGAAGGGCGGATGTTTCATTCCGCTCTCCATTCCAGCTTTTTGGTGCTATAGGAATTTCTATGGGGTTGTTTCGTCTGTTTTCTGAAATATCACCTAATTCGGAACATCCTTTCCTCATATTAATGTGACAACTATAAAGTGAGTGATTTGAAGTGTCTACTGAATCTGCTCTATAAGTTGGAGCTTCAGTTGGTTGTGCTACATTAGAAATTTGGGACATAGGGATGTCTTTTGCTGGGTTTCGAAATGCGTTAAAATAATTTTTAGTCTTTTGGTAATCAAAATCTGCGTAGCGTTTTCCGGTAGTAATATCAATGCCCTGAATTAAATTCCAATCGTCCTTGTGAATGAAAGAACCATCTGAACCTAAGTGGTTCATGTTATGACTATTACAACGGGATTCTCTAGCAAATGGGTCATCAACAATAGTGGTAGTCATACGTGCAGGATACCTATCTATTGTTTCTACATCAAAGTATCTTCTAGCTGTAGGAGAATTATCAGAATTTACCCTATTTGAAATGGGAATACTATTTGGTTCCGCCGGCGTGGGAATCTGTTCCGCGACCGACGGTATTAGTGGTATAGGTAAATCTACAGGTAGGTTAAAATTAGTGTCTACAATGTTGTCTATTGGAATTTCGGAATTTCCCAGAGGAGTAATCAACTCTGGAATATGAGTAATGGCGTGATTGGAATAATTATTTGTAAGTTGCCTATAATTCTGTGAAGTTGGGTTTCGCTGAATTGTACGGTTGCGTAGTTTCAATTCGTTATTTGGATCGAAAGAGTACTCTTGATTAAATATTCCGCGGGGGACTACGTTGATTTGTGCCGCGGTATCCCCATCGAAATCTCTCAACTCAGGGTCTGCCCAGGGTTCGGTGTGAAATGCAACATCATCAGGAGTGTAAGTATAATTATTCAACCAGTTTTGATCACCTAACACGGGTTCCATATTATTATTAAGAGAAGGAATGTCGTCTAATAGGTAAGGTTTTAGGTTGTGGCCATGCACAATCTCAAGAACAGTTTCGTCAATATATTTAGAAAGGTCAGTGTCTTTACTACATAATAAGTACATATGTTGGTTAGTAGCTGTACTATATATCTTATATGGACCTGTATACTTAACTGTAAATTTTGCTGCTGTGCCTGGTGCCTTATAGTAATTTTTCTTAAGTACTAAATCGCCTTCCTTATATAGAACTGTAGGGTGAGTCTTATCAAAAGCCATTTTACGTTTTAACTGATTATGACACGAGTTTTCATGCGCCAAGATACGTGCCTTGTGAAGTTCATGAAATCTAACCTGAGTCATTTCTGGGTCATCTGGATCAATATCGTCATCGAGGGGTTTACCGGTAATATAACAAAAGTGAAGGCTTCTACCGAACATGAGAAAATAAGGACTATAGCCTGTGCTAACATGCTTAACTGCGTTATATTCATTTTCTATATGAGGTAACATAACATCCCATTCAATATTATTATTATCATATTTCAACTTTTTCATGATACTGCCGAATGTTGAATTAACTCTTTCTACGTATGCATTGCTACTAGGATGGTGTGGAGAACTATGGATGGAAATAACGTTATGTCGAGTGCACATCTCATTGAACTTGTGACCTGTAAAAGCTGGACCATTATCAGATACAATCCCTTTTATTTTATGTTTTGCTATTAATGGTTCTAATACTTTGACTGTTTCAGCCACAGTTGTGCCTGTAGTTGGGATGAGATGCAGGAAACGGGTGCATTGGTCTATCACGGCCAAGATATAGGTTTTATTACTAGAAGTAGTATTCAGTGGACCAAGGTAGTCCACTGAAACTTTAGCATAAGGAGTGGTAGGAGTAATCATTGCATGCATAGGACCTGATTTCTTGACACGTGGGACATTAAATCTTTGGCAAGTGTCACATGCTCGACATGCCTTGGTGACGTTGTCCCACATCTGCAAGAACCAGTATTTGTCTACCATAGAGTAATAAATTTTACGGAAACCAAAATGTGACTTATTGTGTAGTTCACGTGCTATGCGTTTTCCCTCGGCTACTGGTAATACATTCACCCACAATGGTCCCAGTGGCTCATAGTTGACATGCTGGAGAATACCGTCTGTGTTAATGCGGAAGTCATTCCGGTACTTATTTTTACCTCTACAATTATTTTCTTCGTCTACCTGCAGTGATGTAATTATTTCAGCTAAATCTTTATCTTTGGCCTGCATATCTTTAAGGTTAATTACTGATTTATCCGTATCGTTGCAATGTACTATATATTCCTCATCCTCAGGTTGCCTAGGATGTTCAGTCTTCGCCGTCATGCCTCTAAGAATGGCTACAGGAAGATGATCCGCTCGTGGGGGGCGACTTAAACAGTCAGCCATGGCATTAGATTTTCCTGGTACATACATAATTTTTAGGCGGTATGAACTCAACTTGAGACTCCATCGCACTAATTTACCGGTGACCTGAGGTGTTCGAAGAATGTTGACGAGTGCTTGGTGATCAGTGTAAACTAAGACTTCCCTTCCAAACAGTAAATTGTGAAATTTTTGGAAGGCATGAACTATAGCATAACACTCTTTCTCCGTGACTGTCCATTTACTCTCAGTATGTGATAGTGTATGAGAATCGAAACCCAGGGGTTGTCGATCTTTATGATTTCCATTAGTGATTACCTGGATAAGGGCAGCAGCGACTTCATAATCGCTGGCGTCAGCCCATAATTCCAAAATGGCAGTGGGGTCCGGGAATGCTAATGCAGGAGCGGTACAGATGGCTGTTTTCATTTCTCTCACCGCTCTTTGACATGCGGCGTTGAAAACAAAAACTGCGTCTTTCTTTAACAAATCATATAGTGGCCTAGCAAATTTTGAATAGCCGAAAATTAATCTCCTAAAGAAACCGCTTAACCCTAGCCATCGACGTACGTCGGTGGTATCCTGAGGATCTGGAAAATTCATCAATACATTAGTGCGATCGGGATCTATTTCGACGCCCTGACTAGTGACCTTATGACCTAAGAAAGCGATTTTTGGGTGACCTAGATAACATTTCCTGGGTAGCAATCTTACGTTAGCTTGTATACATAACCATAGGATCTTTTCCAGTCGATCCGTCAATTGAGTGAAGTCTTTACCACCGAAACAATTGTCTTCAGAGTAATTATTAAAAAATGAACTTTTATATGGAGACCATATAATATCTAATGTTTTTTGTAAGATTGCACTCGAATTGACGAAACCGAAAGGAGTACGAGTGGGACGAAACTGACCGTCTGATGTCATAAATGCAAGTATGTCTCTGCTGTCACTGTCTAATTCTATTTGTTGGTAAGGATCACGAAGACCTAAATTACAAAAATACTTGGAATTTGAAAGAGATTTGAAAGCAGTATGTAAAGGTGGGATGGGCATAGGTTCAGGTTTTACTTTTAAATTAATTTTCCTGTAGTCTACAGTGGGTTTCCAGGTCTTGCCGGAGGATAACATTTGTACCTGGGATACATACTGACTATGTGAGTTCTGTATTAGGCCTAGTTCTCGTTGTTTGTCAGTATACTTACGGGTAATTTCTTGTAACTCTAAACTCACGGAACGGGGACTCACAATTTGAGCTGACTTATCCAATAATTCCACTGTGGCTTGTAATGTCTTACCAGTCCTAGGATCACGCATCGGCTCCAGAAAGTCATTCTCGGTCCAACCAAAAGCTTTGTAGTACTTACTTAAAAGTTCCCTAACCTTAATCTTTTGAGGTCCTGTAAGACCTTTAAAAACTTTGAATTGAGAAAATTCGTCACTAGTTAATGGTTGACTACCTTCTACACTCTCTGGTACCGGAGCAGTGTCAACTGCATCATTATAGTCTTGGTCATTAACATGCATAGTAGGGGAATTGTCTTTATCTATCCTAGTAGCACGGAGATAGTCCGTTGGCATTGTTTCATAGCTGGAAAGGGTTGGTTGTGGTGGTAAAATTAAATCGCCTGTTTGTTGCGAATTTGCAACATGCAATACACCTTTGCCTTTCGTAACTTTAACCGTATCTTGTAATACCATTAATCCTAGTTTCTCGAATAAATTATAATTAGGATGTATAGCTATTTGACCTGAATATCCGGGGTCCTCTGTATAAAAGGGAACCTCCGTTGCCGTGTCATCCTTAATGAGGGAGGGCCGAACTGTAAAAAGTCGTAACTTGTATTGTTTGTAGTACTCGACAGCTCGGCTGGATGCTTCGCTAGATTGAACAGATCGAACCTCCTCCAATAAGGATGAAGTTGTACTGTGGACTCGTCTGATAGTGGTAGTACCTATAGACTCAATGTCGTCGATTGTGACCTCATTTAGACTTATGTCAATATTACCTTCAACCTGTAAATCGTCGTCTTCCTGTATCCCATCCAATACCTTGGTTAAATCGTCCTTACGTAGAGGATTGCATGCAGTCACCATACTGAGTTGAAGCGCCTTTTGTTTCCTTAAATATGCAGATTGCGATTTCATGCGTCTAAGTGCACCTTTACTGGGGAAAGCCTTTAGTCTACATAATCGTTCTGCATCTGACCTCATGGATTTATGAGTCCTTTCTTGAGCTGGTCTAAAAATAATCGTGCCTAATCCGCATTCTATGTTTACATTATAAGTTTTAAGTAAATCACAACCAAATACGATAGGATCTTGAGCTTTCTCGACCACAAAAAATCCCCATTGAATCCATTCCTTGTATTCATTCACGAAAAATTGTAAATAAATAATCTTATCGATAGTATGTGCATTATTATCGTCTATGGATAAATATACCGTGAGTGGTTTGCACCTTTTTATTTGTTTTTCTATTTTTAGATCCTGCAAAGTTTTTAAACTTACTGTACAAACAGTGGCACCAGTGTCCACGAGAACTTCTAAAATATGTATATTATGTACATTTGTTCGGAACTTCATCTCACGTTTGATTTCCGTGGACTCATTACTGAATTTCCGTGCATAATGTACTTCATTGTCAGATGGAAAATCAAACAAAATACCTATGGGTTTTTCGGAATCAAAATCGTCAAGCTCCTGCCCTATTTGAAGTAGTGGATGACCTGGTTTATGACCTAAAACGTCAGTCGCTTTGTTCTGCCTGATTCCCAGACTTCGCAAAGCGGCATCGGCTTTTGCTATGGTTTTATACACTCTTGCCGGTTTAGGTGACTTAAAATAGACTTTTGTGTACTTAATAGATACAGATTTGAATGAATGCTCTGATGCAGGAGGCTCGGGTCTGGATATATTATCTATATCCACCCCTTCTAGTTTAAATTACCATTTCCCTGTGCTGCCTGTCCTACCTGGGGTGCATCCTGTTGCCTTGGTTGCCTTGGTTGTCTAAGTGGAATTGGAATTCCCTGAGCTCGATATAATTCGTGACAAGTGCGGAAATTGTGTGTCATTCGACCGCACTGCCAACATGCTGATCTAGCTCCTTCTGCAGCTACACAATATGCACGACGGCGCTCGTTATAATAAGGAAATTTTACCACTGCAGGGTCATCATTGGCCCCACGTGGGACATTAGGATCAGGAGGAGCTTCATAGGGAGCTCCATTTACAGGATTAGGAGGGTATCTAGGAGCTATTTGGTTTACAGGGGCACCTTGGGCAGCCTGGACTATGGGTTCGCGCTGTGGTTCTACCCTAATCCCAGCATTTTGCTTATGCTGGTATGGCGTATGGGCATGGAGTGCCCGCGCGTATGTACGTCCTTCAACTTTCGGACCGGAATATGTAACTTGTTCAGTAGGGACGGGATCTAACCAATCGTTAATTACACCTGTACTTATGGCTTTGTCCAGTGTGGTTCGAAAATGATCAATAGTAGTACATCCGATCATATTGCTACGCATTTTTTTAGGTACGCCTTTTAACAGTCCAACTACCAAGTCATTTGCACTCATTTTGGGGTCGATGCGTCTCAGTACGCTGAGTCTACCTGAAATGTACTCTGAACTGCCCATGAGTTTATTATAAGCTGTTCTAGGTAAGTCTGCCTTGGCCTTATTAACTAATGAGTCGTTATCAAATCTGACTGCCAAAGCAGTCTCTAACTTTTTCCACAGGTCTCTATTAATACCAGGTGTCTGTCTCTTGAGAGCTGGTCTCCATGAAGACCTTTCTGATTTCCACCATTCGAGGGCCTGTCCGTCCAATACGCGATCGAGAGCGTCGAATTTGTCATATTCTGTCATGTCGATATAAGCAGCGTCCTGATTAAATTGGTATAGGAATGCGTCTACCTCGCTATCTCCAGCATACTTTGCCCAATCCTTAATGAGCTCATTATTCCGTATAGTGCGAGCTAATTCGGCGTCCTTACTAGTTGGTCTGGGTGGAGCAAAAACTTCCCTAAGTGCTGCTATATCCTCGGCTGATCTACCTAGGAGACTTCTGCTAGATGCAAATGCACTCTGTTCAGGAGCTCTAGTCAAATTAGGGAGAGGATTAGTCTTTTGAGACTCGAAAGGATTTGGAGGTAATTTAGCTGAAGGTTGGGTCTTATTAAAATAGATTCGAGGTTGAGGAGCTGAGGAAACTGAGGCTGGAGGATTGACCTGTGACTGGCTACTCTCGGCACTGGGGCCTCTAGCTATCCTGTCTAGTGCTTCTTTGTTTTGCAGGTCCTTTATCTTTTGGTCATAAATGCGTTTGTCTTCGGCCTGTGCCGCGGTACGCCTAGTTATGTATGCATCCCTTTCCCTCTGTTCTTCCTGAGTCAAATCGTCATCATCAGATTCTAATAAGTCGATGTTCATGGGTGCATCTAAACCGAATAATTCCTGTTCTTCTCTATTTAAATGTGCCATTATATAAACAAAGTTTTAGTCGTGAGAAAAATAATTTCAAAAATTTGGAGGTTTGGCCTCCACACTAATTTTTGACTATTCGACTTTGTTAAAAAGTTCGAAATAATTAAAATGAGCTTTTGTTACTGGATAAAATATTAAAATATGCGATATTTTCCCTCCACACTAAGAGTTTACTTTGTTAACTCTGAGTGTGAAATGATGTTAAAAATAAAATATGGTGCAAGCTCGGACTTATTTAAAAGTAGGTTAAAATCTGGCTTCAAAATCAAAATAGTAATGAGCAAGAATTATTGGCTAATGATTATGTACTTTATTATGTCGATAATGTTACCCAAAAGAATGACAATGGCTCGTACAGGTACGTGGTTTATCCACAAGTTTTCGCACAATTGGAGAATAATGGAAAATATTAATAACAAAAATATAATCTGGAGCATTTAGTACAAAATTAAAAATCGGGTGAGATCACGTACGAGCTGAACAAGTATGATTAACTCTACAATGGGTAAATCGATGCGGCGTAATTCCAAGCGCGCGATAATAATGGTGAAAATTAGAAAAGTTAAAATTCCAACTATCATAAGTATATACCTACTCTGGGTGGGGTGGGTTTTTACTCTTGGCAAGTGAGTTACGGGTCCCTTTCTCACAACTGTCACCAATCACGTTTCATAGTTCACGATTTAAATGGGTACATACTCATGAAAAGTCAGTCAATACCTTGTTATGTGATCCTCCGATGCAAAGATGCCGAATGACAGGAAAACAGAAAAAAAGTAAAGATTTTGCTATTCCGTTTCTCTCTGGTCTCTCGTGAATTTTCACACGTTCAAAATCGTCGAAATATTAACAAAATATAGTCTATATGATACGAAAATAACTTAAAATAGTGCTATAAACAAAAATAACAACTTTCAAAATTTTTCGAACTTTCGAAATTTTGGGTCAAATTTTTCAAAATTTTCATAAAATAGGGACAAAAACGAAAATTCTACCCCGCACCTATGATTTTTGAGGGAACGGAGCGGATCCGAAGCTCAAAATCTCATAGAAGTAGAAGATTTCGTTTATGCGCTAATGAATGATGTCAAAGTATTTATATTATGTCGCCAAGTATATAAGTATGTCTACGAATAAAACACTATGACTTGAAATGAAAAGGGGGATTATTTTCAGTTATATATATTAGAGGAAGAACTTTTAATTACTTTTATAACCTCTTCAAAAACATATCAATCATGTACAACCTTTTATATTACATAATATTCACGGACGGAGACGAGTGAGGAAAAGAAATACAAAGAACGAGAAGAGGTAGGTAAGTATCTGTTAACTGCGCGTAATTACCAGTGAGAGTGGAAGTATCTATCAGTTTTCCCACGGCAATGTCCGATGGTATTCCAAGACCTCAGTGTCTTTGGCAGCACGGCAATTAATCCTAGTCCTTTAATCGAGCGTTATGACTTCAATCCCTTATTACTCGTCTAATTATCTAACTCCAGGTCAAACGAAGATGACCGGTTAACTTTATTATGTCTTTTTGAAAAGAAAAGCTAAACTGTAAGTCAAGTCGTGAAGCTAATGAATTTTAGGTGTTCACTTTATATTCCGCTGTGAAAAACCTACTCGTCGCTAACTTCTCTTTTTCACTTCTTCTAGTTTCAAAGGCAAGTAAGAGAATTTCTATTGATGACTATTCAGTAGCTCGAGTGGATTCCGACTCTCTTCTTGTTACTGTCATTACCCATGAAACCAACTTCTTTCCTTTCTACTAGTTAAGTATGTATCTTCAAAGGATTCCCATTGTTCCAAGCTATGGTCAATGGAAATACTTCTACTGTCTAGCTAGATATATATATCCCATCGCTGAAAGCGGTGGCATTGGAATGTTCTTTTGTCTAACTACCTGTGTGCTACTTTTTCTCGCTCGCCTGTCTGACTATGCCATAGCCTTTGTGCTATGGGACGGGCGGGATTTCTATTTATAGAGTGTTTATAATAGAAATGGACAGAAGTGGAGTTCCGTCTCCACAACAGTTAAACACAGCCGCAGTCTCCAGCCATCATTTAAGTAGGTAGTTATGTAAAATAATTTACTAAGGAGGGGCATGAGAAGGAAAGAATTGATTGAAAATTACAGCAGGAAGAAAAGCGTAATACAGGTGTGCTGTGTGTCCCTCTGCCCCAATCCCAATCCATATGGCTGTCTGTCGCTGTAGTCAGCGGCTTGTAGTGCAATTAAGATAAGCAAACGATTATGTTACTGCTAAAAGGAAAAAATGCACTTAACTGTTTTAAAATTTGCAAAAGAGGGATGCAGATGTGTACTCGAAAGCGTAGATAATAAAAACAAATAAAACTCCACGTCCTCATCAGCGCCATTAATTTTCCCACGAGAAATAATTAATCTCTTACTGTTTACGTACATTCACGTTCAAGGCGCACTGCCTATATTATGTGAAAAAATTTCAAGTGTGAACGATGATTTTTATCAAAAACTTTCAAAATTTCAAGTTTCCATCCTATAGAGGCTGTAAAAAGAATCTTCAAAATTTCGAATGTTTTTGACAAAAATTGCCATCGCTCACATTTTAGACAGTTTAATACCTACATAGCGCGCCTTATAATGAATTCCTAATTCCTCTCTCTTCAAAGCGCAATTATTAATATTAAAAGTTTAAAAATACATACAGCAACATTGTCAATTTATTATTCAAATTTCAAATGCTCCATTGAAAGAATAAAGACTTCTTTGGTTGTGGAGCAAAGTATGAGTACGATAAACTACGAGACGCCGCTATATGGCTATAACATCAACACAACTGAAATAGTAAGGGTAGGTGAAGAAATGTTTGTTTAATGACTTCCACTATCAACTACACTACATATTATATAAATATAAATATTAAGATTAGGAATAATGATAAAAGAGACTCTGCTTCTATTAATGCAGGAAAATGGAAAAGCTATACAAAGTATTCATGATTAATGAACATTAAAGTGAGAGTAATTTATGCAAACAGCTCGTTTACTATTATACTACACACGCACCTACTTTTACACATTACACAGCCCAGTGAGAACATTGAACAATATATAAAATCTTAAATAAATGGCAAGTATATAGAGAAGTATAGGTACTGCATAACTGCATACATAATTATTTTTATATGCTAATCCTTCAGTTTTATGTCGAAACATGGAGACATGGATAACTTTGAAAATCCTGCTAGTGCCTACTTTTAACTATAAAGTAGTCAGTCGTCTCGTCAGTCAGCTTCAGGGAGCATTATAGCAGTATACCATGATCACCATCAACGTAAGAGAAATAATCTCGAATGTCTCGAATGAAATAAATTGTGTATAGGTTGTACTTTAGGTAGGTACCTATTAAATTACATTAAGAACATAGTTGCAACATAAATTATGATAATAATAATAACAACTGTACAGTCTGTACCTACCCAAAGAGGTTCACATTCTCTCAACCAATTCATCAAAATACGTGGGTATTCTACTTTTAGTAATAATTCAATCGATTGAATGAATGACGATAGACGATGACGAACATGCGAATGTTTAATGTACTTACTTAAAAAAAAGAGTTATGAAGAAGCTTCTGGATCTGGGGCCTGGCGCAGAGTCGTTGTTCATCAGTGCATATACTACCTAGGTATATGTAGGATTAATTAATAAGTATGATGGCGAATGAAACTTAAGTCATGAATCATAGCGAGACCGAGAAGCAGGATCTACGTACTACACCTACTAACTTACCTTTTACATTTCCGTATAATAAAAGTATAAAAGTCTCGTCTCCAATGCATTTCAACGTCCAACGGACAAAGTCGGCTTTACAATGGAATGGAATTTATGTGATCTTTTCTTTTATCGACGTCGACCGACGGTGACGGTACCGACGTGGATTCTCGTTTCATTTTTGTAAGACTCTGGGGAAGAAAAAAAAGACGAGGTAGAGTTTCGTCGGTATTAAATGGAATTTAATTCAATACAGTTGTTCATTAATCTTCGAGCCATCAGAGTCAGAATATAATGCTGGTGGTGACTGGTGACTCAAAATGACTCAATCAAAATTGGTTGTGGAATCGTGGCTTTATCGTGTGTGGGATGAAAACTGAAAACGAGGATGAGATAATAAAATGCATTAGGGGTCATCCTTAAATTATGTCATCCAACAAATATCACCATTTCTAAGACCCTATTACTTCCCTGTCATCAGCTTTGAGTAAACGGCAACGGCTATCTTTAATATGTGATGTCATCAATATCATTAAGTGGACCCATTGACTGTACACGTGACGTCATTTATGGAGATCCTTTAATGGTATGTATATGAAATCCCTATGATTTAAATACTGGACTGGTCTATATGATAATATCATGCAAAATTTGAATTTTCCCACCGCTCCCAAAATCCCACCATTCCAATGAAACCGACTGTTTTGTGTTCAGCTCGGCTCCGTTCTTCTGCCTGCGATCTGCGACCTTCGCTTCGTCCGCAATATTCCACAGACACACATAGGAAAACTCCACACCACCGCACTCCGCACGTACAAAATATTCGAGACGCATAAGAATAAACGAACGACAAAATTTATATACGGATGACGGAGGAGACGACGGACGGACACGACTCATTCAATTTATCCACTTTATTATTCACCAAATAACACAACATCATACACACAATTCAGAAGAGGCATGACTATAAGTTACTACTATTTTACTTTATACCCAAATTATAAAACTGCTTCGAAGTAATGTTATAGCTATTAGGGACTACTTTTAGAGTACTACAGTACTAATAAACTAGAGGGACAGGGAAGAAAAAGGAATGAAGGAATTTCTGTCTCATCTACTAATGACTTGAGTTAGTTCATATTTAACAGTTACGTTTCTTTCCATCATTAATTAGAAGCAGGAAGTACGTTTATTTTTAATAGTAATACATACCTACCTTCAAATTCACAACATACAACATAAAGTACGAAGTGTACGAACCTAACCATTATTCTTTGATAATAATTATTCCTTTTGCAGATTTATATCTATTGGGTTCGGTTTTGGAACTACTCTACAAATTATTGATTATCCCATTATCGGTAGTCGGTAATCGGTGTTCCAGCAGCGTTTAAAGCTTTTATTTTTTTTATTGAGCTACTTGACTACTCTGATTGAGGAATTGCAAAATTTTTAGTTACTTAGTGGTGCAGTGAAGTGAAATTGTGTTTGAGATAGTAATAAATAGCGGAAGTTAAAATCGTGCTGTTTTCATTTTTTTGCGTAAATAGATAAGATTGAAGATATTAAGTCAGTTTGCAGTAAAAGCAATTCAGTGCCACTTGCCAGTTGCCAGTACTCAGTCATCAGTACCAGCCTGGCCAATGAGTAGTTGAAGTAAATTTTGTAGATTAAAGTCAACCTCACGCGTTATTTCATTATTTATACTTATATTAATACCTATTAATTATTATTACATTATTTTTACGTGACTTGTTGTTATTTCACGCAGTGGTAGTAGGGACAGGGATACATGTGACATGGTTAAATATTGCTGCTAATTTTATTATTGTGTGGGTGTTAAAATTAATTAAATTAGCAATTAGTGAGTGAAATTACACTGAATGCATATGTCTGTCTATGGACGTTGGACGTAGGCATTGAGCATTAAATGAACGACTCCCATCCTACCTACGGATACCGACTGTGACTGTCAACTCAAGTTCTGATGTCTGAATTCGAATGTGACTTACCTACCTAAAAGTACGCCTGGTTGGTTGCTGGTTTAAGTCAGCTCTCGTGGTATCCTTATATCATATCATCAGTGGATTCTCTTGATAAAAATTAAATGAATATTTGCCATTTGTCAATTTACCGTACTAACTAGTAAGCGTTAAGGTGTAAGGAGACCAAATCAAAGGAATCGCTGCAGTGAACTTATGGAATAAAACAATATATTATACACATTCAGTGGACGTGAAAAGTGAAATCCTGAAATCTACAATCAACAAATTGCAGAGCTCATTAATTTTCAAATTATGTGGATACAACAGACAGAAAATACGACAAGGAGGTGCAGGGGCTGTTAAGTAAATCTGTGGTACTAAAATCGAAATTTCAGTCTCAGTGAAGTGACATCTTGTTTTGCGTAAATAAATTTCAGGTTTTTTATTTCATATTTAAGTGCATGTAATTTACCAACTATATAATAACCCATTATATCTAATAGTTAACTTGGTCGCCCATCGTTAGGGATAACTATTTGCTATTTACTATTATTAGCAGTTTTGCAGCGATAGCATAGTCAGTGAAATACCAGGACAATTTTTGTGCTAGTTATAAATATAGTGAAGCTTAGGTTTTAAGTAAAAATATTGAAACCTAGAAAATAGTCCGTACAGAGTTCGTTTATACAAGACAAAATCGGAACGACTTCGAAAAGAAAAACACCGTCAACCATCATTCTTCACAGCTGACTGAAAATAAATAAACTTATGCAAGAGTGAAGAATTCAAAAGTAAACACTAATAAATAGTGTTCTTAGTAACTTTAGTGAGTTGAAAGTTTTATTAGTCAATAATCAATAAGAGTGAAGTGGTAATAATAATAATTACATGATATATAGTCCACTTAGTCAAAATTTGATACTCCAGTCATTCGTCAGTCTTATAAGAAAGTGAAAAACGAAACATTTTGGAGGTGTTATATAAAAAGTTAGTATTAAACCATTATTGAAAAATGGTTGGCCAAGGACGTCCTCCTAAAGCATCGGGAAATAAAGTATTTTGTGTCTGGTGTCGAGAAGGGAAACAAATTTTAAAATATGTTTTGCCAACACAACACGGCAAAAAAGAGTTTTGCTCGGAAATATGCTTAGCGGAATTTCGGAGAGCTTATAATAAGGTACTAAATTGTTATGACACATACAGAAACCATTTTAAATATGTAGGTTTTAAGGATGTGTGAAAGTGAAAATAGTTGCTACATTTTTTCTATTCTGAATTTTTCATTATTTTTCACACAGGGAGCATGTACCTCGTGTGACAATGTCATCAGAACTGTTCCAATCCGCCTCGAAGAAAAATCCGTGACAAAAGAATTTTGTTCACAAGAATGTTTAGGAAAATATCAGAAGGATAAAGGGTTTGATAGCCCTAGTCAACTGCCTAGAAAGAATGCTGGGAAATTTCCACCTGGAATAGTTGAGTCTTCGGGTCATACATCTACAAACTTTGACTGGGATGAATATTTGAAAGAAACAAAATCGCAAGCAGCTCCCCCAGACTGTTTTAAGCAACATTTGACCCCTCCACCAAATGATTTTAAACCCGGTATGAAATTTGAAGCAATTGATCCTCGAAATACAACATCAACGTGTATTGCTACAGTTATTGGATCCATTGGTCCACGACTTCGACTCAGATTAGATGGATCAGATAATTCCAACGATTTCTGGAGGCTCGTGGACTCCTCAGAAATTAATCCAATCGGAACTTGTGAGAAGGAAGGGGGAATGTTACAACCCCCGTTAGGATTCCGTGCTAATGCTAGTTTTTGGCCGATGTTTCTATTGAAAACCCTGAATGGAGCTAAAATGGCTCCACCCAAATGCTTTAGGAACGAACCCAAATCACCGCCTGGAAATCTTTTTGAAATAGGACAGAAATTAGAAGCAGTGGATCGGAAAAATCCTCATTTAATTTGTGTTGCTACAGTTGGTAAGTTCAACATATAAAGCATGTCTTTTTGTCAGGGTTAGCCGGATGACATAAATTGCAGAGTCATAAACTGACATTAACTGAGTTGGTGTCGATTTATGTCAGTTTATTTCATAAACAATGAAGCGTGACTTGCTTGTACCAGTTTTTGTCAGTTAATGCCTTATTTGCACGATCAAAGCTGGCTTACACTAACATCAATACACTGAAAATTATGACATAAACTATTCTAAATTGTCACAAGTAAATGCTTTTAAGTATGCCACTTTCTGTCATTTATGTCAGTTAATGAAAAAAATTGGTGACGACAATTTTAAAAAAAATAGTGTCACTTCCCAAACCTTATGTATTTTTGAGGTACCCTTTACACTGTTCCCGTTGTCATTGACTCGAATGCATGTTTTCCAGGTGATATTAAAAACGATGATATCCATGTCATGTTCGACGGTTGGAGAGGTGCATTTGACTACTGGACAAATTTCGACTCCCGTGATATCTACCCGGTGGGGTGGTGTCGCCTCAGTGGTCATCCCCTTCAGCCTCCTGGACAGAAAGGCACAACCGGTGCGATCGCTTCAACGCCCAAATCAAAAACAGCTGCTGCAGCCCACACAAATGCATCTCCTGGTCCCGGGGCTGGAATTCATAGTCAGAGCCATACGCTGTCATCACAGAAAGCGGACGTTCCCGAGCCTGAAACAACTTTATTCATTAATTCAGCTTGTGAATGTGGAGTTATTGATTCTCTTAAATTAAAACAATACTTACCACGGATAAATGGGACACTTGAAGAATTGTATAACAGACTCATCTACATGCTGAACGAGTCCATGCTTTCTCCATCCACTAAAATTAAATGCAACAAGAAAAAATTTAATGATTTTCAAGATTTCGAGAGTGAAATCAAGCAAGTAGTTCGATTGGCTGGAGCTTGTGAGAATCTCGTTAGTTTTCATGAAGGGCAGTGTTCAAGTTGTTTGCGCAAGAAAGAATTACGGAAAGGTACTGTCATACAAGATAACAAACTAAAATTAATAAATAATAGCATGCAGAATAATGTTTTTTTGTCCTTTAGTCCGTTTCAAATTTTAATTATTTTGTAATACATGTATTAGAAGTATAATACTAACGATAAGCATAATTTTTGTATAACAAAACTTTGAACCGTATGTACACTAAACTGAGTCCTGTGAGCTATCCTCGTCGGAGGGCAGTGTCAAGTTTATTTTAATAAAGTTACCTTTCTCTCTAAAGTAGAAGAAAGTGCCACTCGAAAACGTGTAGCTGCACAACCTATTCCATCTGACTCAACTGTACAGAAAACTCCTAAAGTTGCTGAACCTGAGAGTAAGTTGAGAATGAATGAATCGTAGTAATTCATTTGATGATAAACTAAGTTTTTGCTTTCGTTACTTTTTACTAAATCACTGAATAATATATTATGCAATATTTAATTATCTGTATTCTTTTTACCACAGTTCCAGAAATACAAACTCCTACGGTTTCCAGTAACGCATCTCCAATAATTGTAAACTCTACATCAACTTCCACCCCTAATTCCACTCCTAATGCCAACTCTAGCACCCCCGCATTCAATAATTATCAACATCAAAAGCACCAAGATCATCTTACACAGCATCAAAACCAACACCAAAATCAAACTCAATCACCATCAGTAAATTCATTGAATTCTCATCCTCAGCCACAACCCCCCATTCCTCAAACACAGAGCCAGTCTCAACCATCACCAGCCCTAACTCCACCCCAACCGACTCCTTCTCACCAAGTCTCTGGAGTCAACAGTACCAGTTTATCGAGCTCCGACTCAGTCGAATCAAAGTCGCCTGCTAAATCTGTGAGTGTAAGTGAAGTCCCGGCGATTTGCTCACGGTCGTCGTTACCAGCTGATCCAAATGATTGGACTGTAGAGGAGGTCATTCGGTATATTGAGAGCAATGACGTTAACATGACTCTTCATGCAGACACCTTTCGGAAACACGTAAGAATTTTTAAGTTATATGAAAATAGCATGCACAATTATACATATTACATAGCATTGTAAATATGGTTTAAAATACAGACACCTTTATTCCTACCTATCTACATAATTTACCGGATTCGTATTATATTTTGTATTTATTAAATTTTGTCTACAGGAAATAGACGGGAAAGCAATGGTTCTCTTAAACTCGGATATGATGATGAAATATATGGGCCTTAAATTAGGCCCAGCAATAAAAATACATAACATAATCGGAAAATTCCGACATAATAAATTTGGGTATCATCATTTACAACGGACTGGAGCAAACGGATTGTGATTTTTTCCTAAAACCAGAGTGTAGACTGATAGACAAAAAAAGGAAAACGTACGGGCATCATAGGCTTATTGCATACATCAGATAAAATGTAAAAAAAGATTTATTGAAAATATAATATTGTATCTAATCTACAAAAAAGATGATTTCGACTGCGACATTGTTTGAGTCGCCTAAGTGTAGTATTCAAAATCTTAACGGAAAGATTTATTTAATTGGAAAATGATAGCATTATTATTATGTATATTAAGTAAATTGTAGGTTTGGAACAACCAAAACTGCATTGCATGCGCTATAATTAATATACTGCATTCATAGTTCTTCAAATTATTACGTTGTTCAGTTTGCTTGAATAGCTTTAAAAAGTTTAATATAATTATTACAAATTCTCTTAAGCGATTTTATGTTTTTTCTCCATGCGACGTTGAATATTATTATGTTCTCCAAACCTTCAATTTCTGTCACATTATGTAAATAATAATGATAGCATAGATAATATAAAGTAGTTTAGTGCAAGTGGAATTATATCAATTGTTATCAGATTGACTAGGTCTATGCAATATTTCCTTATGTTATTTTGGGAATAATGTTCGTTACGTAAATGGAAGTATGGCAGAAGAAATTGTATCTAAAACATATTATTAATATTATTATACGTAAATTATATTAATTATTGATGACAGTCTGACATTCGTAATTTAAACATAATTTAGTGCTCCTAGTATAACTTTCCACAGTTTTCTAAATCTCATTGTTAGTATTGTTACCTAAAATCATAAGAATCACAATTTGTTTTTGATGGGAACAAAAATAACAACATGGGTTAGTTAAAACGAGTGTTTTTAATGTTTCATTCGGGTTATAATATTTTCAGTTCAGATATTGAGAATCTTTATTTAATCGTGTTGATTTACGATTAATATCCATATAGCATAGTTATTCCGCGTTTTGTATTCTTTTAGTGTACCTGAGAAAAGCAACAACCCAGTTTCACAGTTTAGGTTGAAATAATATATAGACAGATACAGAAAATCTTGTATGAAATGAATTATGTAGTAAATACAATCGTGTAGCTAATCAATATTATGTAACTTTACTTAAAAATAAAGTATTGTAGTAAATCATGCATGAACGGGTTTACTTCATTCAGTCCTTTAGTCATCCGTTTTAGTTTGTAGAAATACTACACAATCCTAATTTTATCGCAGTCCAATAGTCATTAAATTACAAGTATCTGAATTAGTAATCATGCAATATAATATAATGTTAATTATGGGTTTCCGACTTTCATATTTTCAACCTATAATACGAAGTACATATAATGTGTTTGCAAATTAGGCAATTGATGAGTAATTTGACCTTGACGAGTTGACGACTACTTGTATAATTGAATTAAAAAAATTGTAATAATAATCAGTAGTTCTTACTTTTAAGCTTTACTGACAATTCGTGAAAGTATAATATTATCTGTATGTAACTTGTTCTCTTTAACTTATTATCCTTTTACTTAAGATCATCCTAATGATAATCTGACGTAAACCTCTCATGGTCAAACATGCCTTGTCAAAAACAAACAAACAAATATATGCTGAACTGAATTGCATTTATTATAGAGATTCTACTGATAGATAGTTATATACTCTAAGTAAAGTAATAATAATGTGAGTAAACTATAGCTACATTTAAATTTTGACTATTAATGAACTACACACATAATATATATCGTCTCATCGCTTATTGTGTTGTAAATTTCCGTAATAAATAGGTAGTAGGTTAGTAATTGCCTTTCTAAAACGTTTATAAGTTGATTAAGTACTGTTACTAGTTGATTATTATTATTATGTTAGGTATGAAAAAATACATAGCATAGCATTCTTTATAAATTATAGTGTATAGTGGATATGATTTGGTATGTTTACTTTACGTTATCATAGAATATACATTTACCTCCTCATGAATGTTAAATAATACATGACTGTAATCAATTACTATTTAATAATATAGCCATAGGGTAATTATATCTTAAAAATAAAATATGATTCTGAATGACTTGGTCAGTGATACTAGTTAGATGAAAAAAAAAGAAATGTAGATATATACTGATAATACATATTTAATAAAACTATTAAACAGTTATTAAATAATTGTATATGTCATCTTATGTGGCATTATTATTAATTATCCTCGTACTATAATAAATAACTATCACCTGAACAAGAATGAAAAAAAAATGAATTAAAAATATATGCATACATAATATACATGTAATTAAATGATGTTAGACATAAAATAAACAAATTGAACTGCAGATTTGGATTATTGTCTAATTTTCACAAATAAAATTATACACAGGTTACTTGTAGTGAAGGTCTGGACGTCTGGAGGGAAGGAATTCCAGGCCTCCATTACAGTTCTGTTCTGTTAAATCTGTTTGTTAAGGAGGAGCATGTCTTCGGAGTTAATTAATTAAATGTATAATGTATTATTATGGTGTAATAATATGTTTGCAAAACGATAAGTTGTATACATACAAAATAACTTAAAAAAAACCTATAAATACAAATTTAGTGAATACAGGCTATATCCACAGTATATATATAAATATATAATACATTGATGATAAATATGTAAATAGTATATATATATATAAATACACATTACCAAAATAAATGTGAGAAACATTGCAGGTAAGAGAGGGGGATATATTATGAGGAATATGAGAAGTAAATAAAAATCAATACAAACGTATTATATCTATATCATACAACTATATACATACTTGTGTAATGTGTACGTTTATTGGAAGTTGGATTTTTTCAATTGTTTTAATTAAATAATTCGATTTAAATAATAAATAAATAACTTAGATAATGGGAAAAATGGCAAGTTGTGAAAGAGTAGGGAACTACATAGCTGTTTTGCTTGTGCTAGAGTTTGATTTTGAACTTAAATTTGATTTTGAGGTGGTGGTGGTGGTTGGATTAATTGAAGACACAGTTTTGGTCCAAATACGATTAAATTCCCTCTTCAAACGTCCAACGGGATCACAGGAAAATTTCTTGCAAGTATTTTTATTTTCCATATAGAAACTCCCGCTATGACCATCATCACTGTGGATTTTGCTTATATTATCAACACCATCAGTTATCTCACCAGTGTCAGCATTAATACTTCGGGCAATACGCTCAGTGTAATTTGACGCAGGTAGAAATCTCATAATTCTGTGGAGTAAATTCAAAAACAAATATTAAAAGTTCAAAATTATCATAAGTAAAACTATTGCAAAATAGTTGCCGCATAGTACTTACATGGTGCAAAATAGTGCAGATATAGTTATGAATGACTTTTAATGAGCACACTTTAAAATTGAATGCAAAATTTATGAAAACTTACGTTTCAATAAGGTAATTGTTCTGTTGATACTTTCTCGCCATTTTCCCGATTTCACAAGAAATCCTTTCGACACAGGAATCAGAATTTAGAACGAGCTTGGCAAGTCTTCCAGTTTCATTCCAAAGTCTACTTTTTCCAATAGTGGGGAAATCCCCTATCTGCCTGGCAGTCGCACACTTCGGATGAGGAATAATTATGACGGGGATGGGGAGAAGAAGGATTAATAAAATTATAATAGCTCCAGCCGGTATAATGATAAGTAAACTTTTTAAAATACTGACGATTGTTCCTCCCTTAATTGCCTTTATCCCTAGCCACGTTCCGACTGTTTCAAAAATGTCGTGACCAAAGCCTAAATCTGAAATTATTTAATTAAAAGACCATGAAGATTAGTTTTGATACTATTAAAACCTATTAAAATATAACATTATTTTCATAATACCTCTACTTAATTTTAAGTAGCAAGAATTTTTGAAGACCTTACCACTGCCCCATCCGGTTCCCTGGGAGCTCCATCCATTCCATCCGGCTCCGATATTATGAAGACTATGAAGACTGGTATGACCATGGCCGTGGCCATGACCTGCACTCGTCCATCCTTTAGTGCCAGGGTAAACATGGTACTGATATGTTTTTGTGGGATAGTGATGACTCGCGGCCCCCTGTCCATGCCCATAGCGGTAAGAACCACCATGATTTATTTCGTGGCCATAGTTGGTATCACTGGTGGAGTAGCTGCTGCCACTCCCTAGGATTCCAGCCGCAACACCGGGTAGGGCTCCATAACTTGTGCTACCATCCTCAGCTAGGGCAGCATCCGAATGTTGTGAGTCCAGCCCTGAACCGTAACTTGATCCACTTGCAGACGAGTCTTCCCCACCACTCGGCCAAAATTTGGAACCGTAATTACTCAGCGTGTTCAGAAGGCCGTTACCGCTGTTCCCAATCCCAAAGCTATTACCATGACTCCCTTCTGGGGCTGAAGCGGAAAGCCCGGATTTTAAATACATTTTTCCTCCCCTAGGTGGACCTACTGCTGAGGATGATGCGGATCCACCTCCATTGTAGTAATCTCCAGCTCCATCCGTGTCATAATTAGGATCCAAAAACTGCTGATTCTGATTGTACGTGGAACTGTTTGGAACTTGTATAGGAAGTAACTGAGTAACACCACAAGAACGCTGGAGCTGAATCTGTACAATTACCAGTAGTAACAATTTCCCTGCTAAGTATCTGAATCTTGAGTCTGTTGAGATTAGCATTTTGATTTTAATTTCACTCGCAATAAATCGGAAAGTTTCAAAAGCTGACGCGACGGGGTTTTGAGACGAGAACTTAATGCTGTGGAAAAACAGAGCCGATTGAGTGTCACAACGTTTCCTTTTATATATTCTGTAAAACTGTCGAAAAGCATCTCTGAATTTCGGTCAGGCCCTGCTTCTTTCTGGTAAGCATTAAAAAACAAGTGATGAGGTCAGGTGCAGTTAAAGGACCTACCAATAGTACCTCTATAGTTTTTTAGGAAGTTTAGTTTTCAAATGTCAAGGTGTGTGTGTTAGGATTCTGTGTTGTTGACTTTCACGACCCAATTTAGCAGGAAACTGTGAGAATGTGTTCCAAAGTTGAGCAGTGAATTTACTCACTAGCCAGGCTTCAGTCAGACTCAGACTTGTGTCAATATTGTACATGAAGGTGTTAGTTTCAACCTGTAGAACTGACAAAGAAAAAAATATTGAAGTTATTCTCAAGTTTTGCAGACATACTGTAGTAATGACACATCACAAGATATGTCAAAGGTGTATATTTAGTTTCACAGAAAGTATGTGAGCGAGCTAAATAACTTAGGTACCTATATAATATTATAACTAGGATCAGGTACTATTTTTATAATTTACCTACATCATGTTCAAAGTTATTGTAAATGTAATTTTTACTGATCAAACAGATATGGCATTTTCGGTTTACTCGCTATATTTTAGGAATTTTGCGAAGCAGTGTTATATATACTGTCAGCTGGGATCAGCAGTAAGTTTTGTAAAATAATGCAACGACGTAAGTAAGTTGGTATGTATACCTGCATTATATTGTCACTTGTATTGTGACAACGGGATTATGAGATGCGAGGTGATAAGGCCTGACTTCACAGTCTACACCAAATTGCTAATAATAATTTTATTACAACTATATGTCCATTCAAAATAAACTAAAATAATGTATACCCCGATAGTATACATAAATGGTTGCAATTTGCAATATGCCTTGTAAATGTTGAAGAAAATGAATATATAGTTATATCCACAATATTTAATAGTTATTTTCAAGTTAATTATGATTTATGCAGAATGTTGGGACTCTATTTCTAACCTGATTTATTGCCCTCCTAAACTTGCACACAACATGCACTAATTCACTCATGAAAACTGGTTGTAGGCCTTCATTACTAGCTAGCTATATATCGTAGGCGCAAATAACACTGAGCCTATTGAAATTTCGTATTATTTATATTTATAGGCAATGCGTTATATTTAATGTTAATAAAATTATGCTACGAATTTTGGAACATAGATTAAGGGTCAGACTCAATATGTTTTGCGTCTTCAAAATATTATGACTATCATCATCATTATAATAGATTATATAATTTTTATTTCAATTCATTTCCTAATGACAGATAGGTGAAGGTGAAGGTAGCATTAAAAAATGGCATAAATTAGGAACTTAAGAAATTGCAAAAACTTAAGATTATGATTTGAATGCTAAATTACTAGGGAAGCTATCAACAGCTTATTTATTTATTCTGTCTTAAGCTAGAAATTATTTAAAGTTTGTTGATATCAGTTAAAATATTAAAATAATTTTATTCGCTTTTATTAGAATAAAATTATTTAACTTTTAGAAAATGATAATATTTTTTTTATTATTAAAGATTAAAGACAAGTTGCAAAAACGGATGCATGCATTGGCTGCGCTGCAACGCATGCAACTGACGGCACTGCGCACTGTAGAAAGTACAAATAATGTTAAAACATACTAAAATCTGAAATCGGACTGCGAGCGAATGCATTGTACAACTTTGATTTTGCTGTATAGTTTTGTCTTTTTACAGATTTACAGAATTACAGATTCATGAAATTTAATACTTTTTTTTTGCAATTAAATAATATTATAAAAATATTATTAATATGGATTTGTTGTTTCTACTTACAACATGATTATTTTGGACTGAATTAAAAAATGGTCCATGTAGATGTCAATGTTAACATTTCCAACAATATTTTATTTATACCTCCAAAATGTGCATTAGAGACATTAGAGTTATACTGCCTAATTTAAATTATTGTTTGTCATTTGTCATTGGAAGATGTTTGCAAGCGCTGATATTCGGGTATAATTAATTCTCTAAAGATAAGTAATATATTTATATCAAACAATTTCCCTATATATAGTTCACTACCGCACCACTATATCCTCCATCCGTTTAATATAATGAATGCCTGTGGCAGGCTCCACTGGCTCAAGACAGACTGCATCACAAATCATTATAGGATTTTAGAACTATAGTATAGTGGTTAAAAAATATTGCTTTTATTTGCTTGTGCCTTGGGCCTTGAGCCTGTAATGATTTATTAACTTTTTGAAATTTTAGCTGCCCCCGAAATGGATCGAACTAAATATAAGTAAAAGAGAATGCTCCGCGTTCGTTCAGCTGGAGTGTAATGAGGAAATATGTCAATGTGGACGGAGGAAACAGGACCACGACGAGGAGATTTTGGCCCGCCCAGGGAAAGTTCGTCGTGGAGAAGAATGGACACCGTCTCGTCACACAATTGCAACTCCTACAGATGCTTATGGTCAAATAGTTTTTGAAGGTGAACACCATCCCAATAAGTCTAGGGTAATTATTATTTATTCATACAATCTATAGTAGACAATCTATTTCGCATTGGCCATGACTGTATTTAAAAGTATACACATGTAAAACAAATAAAATATGAAAATGAAATCAATGTACCTACCTATATTATTTATAATTTAACTCGAACTTGATCGATATTTCGTAAATCGAAATTAATCAATTTAATATATTATATAGTTTGTCCGGTTGAGCCATGACACTAGTCCAGAACTTGTAATTCAACTCATGACCATGGTATGGGGTTTGGAAATGCCCAAACTTGTTATTACTGTTCGAGGGGGTACAAAAAACTTTGATTTAACTCCCAGACTGGGAAGAATCCTTCAAGTTGGACTTCTCAAAGCTGCTAAATCAACGAGCGCCTGGGTGTTTACCAATGGCCTAAACACAGGTGTAAATAACGATTAGTTAATTATATAATCATCGAAATAATTAAAATGTCAACTATAATTCTTTATTCACTTTAAATGTTTTTTAAAATATTCATCTAATTCTTTTTTTGGTATCGCTATAGGTGTAACAAGGCACATAGGGAATGCACTTGGGAATGAAAGATGGCTGGGATTTAAACGTGGTCGTTGCGTGAGTGTGGGGATAGCGCCTTGGGGAGTTGTGGAACATCGGAATGAGTTAGTTGGACGGAATCGGGACCGAATATACAATCCAATGGTACATCCTGGAAGTAAATGTATTCTTTTAAATCCAAGACATTCCAACTTCCTGCTCGTTGACAATGGGTCCGTGGGGAAACTTGGCGGTGACATGTACTTTCGGAAACGACTTGAAAAGTGTATTTCTAGCTATCCCATGAGCCCACGTAGGTTTCTTTACGGACAACTTTCTTATTAATTAAATACAGTTATTCGTGTAGCGTTGAAGTAGTCAAATTAATTACTTTATTTAACTTTCTTTTAAAATATTAAAATCTCTTGATTTTCTTTTTCAAAATAAGATCGTGGCTGTGACACTCCCATCGTCTGTGTTGTGATTGAAGGGGGGATTTTTACTCTCCGAACGATTGCCGAGAATTTACACGAAGAACCATCCATCCCAGTGGTAGTTTTTGGTCACACGGGTAGAACGTCAGACCTTTTGACATATGTCATTAGAAAATGTGACTGTGTTAAAGATTTAGATCCGTTAAAAACAGAGCTGATTAGACATATGATGGGATTGTATGAAATCAATGCCGCCCAAAGTCAGCTCTTGTTCACTGAAATTAAAAGGATTGTAGCGCGGAAAAATTTAGTGAGTGATGATTACTATTATAATTTTTTTACCTTTTATTTTAGCCTACAAATAATCCGGGTTTTTCTTTCATATGTTCAAAATCGAAATTTTAAGTATCGGCTTTATCCTTTTAGCCTTTGTGACTCTGTGCAGTAATTTTCCGAGCCTATTTTTACATTGTTGAACGCTAGTTAAAATAATATTACAAATTGAAAACGCCTTTGTTGTGCAGCTCACCGTGTACATCCCTCATCAGGCAGAGGACGAGAGCTTTGACTCGGTTTTACTAGCCTCCATTTTCCGATCTCAACACTGGACACCGCTTCAACAATTGAGCCTCACACTAGCATGGGACAGAGTTGACATAGCCACAAACGAAGTCTTCGTTTATGGTCGTGACTGGTCTAGGGGTACAAAAGTGAAAATAATTAGAACTATAAATTATACTATATGGAAGCATAGGATTAGAATGTTTGATATATTTTCAGTTACCTATAGATCCTATCCTCGCATCTTTCAGCAGGAATAATAAAAACTGTATGTTTACTCTTTTACACGTTGATAAAAAATTCTAGATCAGCTAGAACATGGAATGATGGAAGCCCTTGTGAGTGACCGCTTAGACTTTGTCAATTTATTACTCGAGCATGGACTAAATATGCAAATGTTCTTAACACCTGCCCGGCTTGAAGGGTTGTACAGTTTGGTAAGTATGTTTAATAATTAAGCATGTTGAGTACCTTTTGAATTTTTGAGTTTTACATAACAACAAGTGGCATTATGAATGATCATGTTCTATTCTCACTCTTTTTTTAAAAGGAAAGGACCCATTCGGGACAAATGCGAACGCTTCTGTTTGAACTGGGTAAAATTCGAGCGTCTCAACAGAAATTCGCATCCCATTACAGAGGAAGCTTTGATAGGAATTTGACACTGCATGATGTAGGACTGGCCATGTCCCATATGATGGGTCACATCTATAAATCCAAATATATTCATTTACGTGGTATCCGTGAAACTGAGGGTGACCCTCCCATTTTGAGTGAGGATGACCCAACTTCCGCCAATATTCATGGATTCACTCAACCATTCGACGATTTATTTATTTGGGCAATTCTGACAAAACGACATGATATGGCACTGCTCCTCTGGTGTCATGGTCCTGGTGCACTTGCCAAGGCTTTAGTGGCTGTGAAATTAAATCGCTATTTATCCGAGGAACTGACTGCTACAGAAAAAACAAATATGTCCTCTGAATTTCAACAGTATGCTGAGGAGTGGGAGACTCTTTCATTGGAACTTTTAGACGGTTGCTTCCGGCAAGATCCCAAAATAGCGAGACAGTTACTAACCATGGAACTGGATCATTGGTCCAAGCAGACTTGCTTAACTTTGGCTGTGATGGCAAATCATCGGATGCTTCTGGGTCACCCATGCAGTCAAATATTATTAGCGGATTTATGGATGGGGGCATTGAGCATAAGGAAAAACGAAACACTCAAGGTTATCATTCAATTTTAAATAAAAATTAAAATCGATACTTTGGAATTTATATAATTTTTGTGAATTTTATTTCAATTTCAAATTCGAAAAACTCTTTTTTTTTGTACTTTCTTATAGATAGTTCTTGGAATCCTTTTCTTCCCATTAATATTTGCCTGGGAGTACAAGTCAACAGAAGAATTACAGCTTCTCCCTCATCAAGGGGGTGGTCACGATTTAAGTTTATTGTCTCCATTAGGTGGTCGTCCAGAGCAGAGCTATGATACCGAATCCCTCCGCACTTTTAATAATTCAAGGTCACGGGGTGGTAGTCACGCATCCTTTGCATCTCTCTTCCAAAATACTGGTGGGCATAACCCAGCCCGAATGAGTGAAGAGGATTCCCATGGGAAATCCCCTCATAAAGGGGAAGTAGGAGGGGAAGGGATTGGGCCAAATATTGATTTAATTCAAGTTTCTTCGAAACTACAGGAGTACAAACATCATCCAGACGAACATCATCATCGGCACACACATTTCCATGAGAAAAACCGTATTTTGGACTCGGGTGCGGGTGGAAGTTTTATTTTTGATCAGAACAATGATCAACATCCAAGTTATAGTGGACGACATGGGCATCACGGCCATTATAATGACCCACTTCGCAATCGTGCTATTATGTCAATGAATCCTCCTGGACAATCTAGTTTTGTGACCACCAAACACAATCTTTCTGCTTGGTGTAAATTTTATGAATTTCAAAAAGCCCCTGTCACCAATTTTGTTCGGCATACTGTAAGTTTTTTTTTCTATTTTCAGCAATTATCGAGCTATAAGCCTTTACGTAGTTGCTTACTTCAGCAAAGCAGTCTGAATTTATTAGGGAAGCATCCCAAAACCTAATTAATTATTGTACTGTATTATTAAATTGTTTGTAGATCGGATACCTTGTATTTGTATCCATCTTAGCATACGTCATTCTCGTTCCAATACATAAAACAGATCCAAGTTGGTTTGAAATCTACGTAATCGCTTTCGTGGTGACTCACGGCTGCGATACAATTCGGGAATTCATCTCAATTGACGCTTACAATTGGGGACAAAAATGGAGTGAATTTCGAACGAACGTCTATACAATAGTGGACTTTGGGATTGTATTGTTTTTCTTGGTGGGTGTTCTACTTCGTTTCTTTGGTGATTTTGCCACTGGTGTTCTCCTCTACCGTGTTTCTAGTATCTATTGGAATCTTCGCTTATACAAATACTTGAAAGTTCATCGCTTCGTGGGACCCAAGCTTGTCATGATGACGAGAATGCTGCGACACATGGCATATTTTGCCATGATTATTTTTGTTGTTATAATAGCTTTTGGAATTGCGCGTGAGTCTATAAGGTTTCCGGATGCCGTTCCTACTTGGAAAAATATTGCAGAGGCTTTCTTGGAGCCATACGTGATGATGTTTGGGGAAGTGGACACTGATGCACTTTCCCCTCAGTGTGGGGAAGAGGATCAACCTCCGTGTCCTAATGGGCACTGGATCATTCCAGTTACGTGGGTTATTTACATGATGGTGGCCAACATTCTCATTGTCAATGTTCTGATTGCAGTCTTTAATGGGATTTATACAGAAGTGGATGCTATTGCTTTAGAGGTTCATTTACGTATTTTTTTGATTATGTATAAGCATCATTTTCTTCTACAGAGCCTGTAGTATTCAATAAATAAAAATAATACATTAATAAAATATTTTTTACATATCAGATTTGGATGTTTCAACGTTTCACTTTTGTGATGGAATTCGAGCAAAAGCCGTTATTGCCACCCCCGTTCATTATCATAAGTCACATTTATGGAATTATTAAATTCTTTGTTGAGAAGTTTATCCTATGCATCTGTGAGCAGGAGATTGATAATAAAGGTGGGGACTTTGAGGACGGTCCTCGAGTTATTTTGGGCAACGATCACAGTTTGAAGACCTTCCTCTCCTCAGCCGAAGCTAATATGGTTAGTCATGCCTAAACGACTAATAATTTTGATATATTTTTAATTTTATTTTTTTTAAATTGGCAAGTCTAATATGCTACTCCTAACCCCTAACGTCTAAACCCTAACCCCCAGACTTAACCCCTAGCCCCAACCCATCTTTAAATTGTAAACTACTACATCGTGGTGGTTTCCAAATGTTAAACCGTTATCATAAGATATGTGACAAAATTTAATTTCAAAACTTTTCTAACACTTGACTACAAGCAAGGGAATACAATGAAGTTTAGTTTTAAATATTGAAAAATACAATTTTTGAAAGTTGATGCCGGCAATTTATGACAACTTTTTAACATTGGGCGGTCCCTCCCCCTATGTTTAGTGGTTACAATTTAGAGCTGAGTTACGTTTTACAATTTAAAGCTGGATTAGGGGTTAGTGGTTTGGTGTTAGCGCTCACAAGGGGTTAGAAATTACGCTCATACTATTTAAAAAACACGTATTTTCTCAAACTAGACATATACATTGTGATTTAATTTTGAAACCATTACTTATATCGTGTAGGTATTTGATTTTGAAGAGGACAACGTAGACTCTTTGAATAACACAAATGAGAGTCTTCGGAAGCTTGCTAGCAATCAGAAGAATCGTACACCTCTATTCCCTGGTTCGTCGGCTGGAGGAGCTGGTATTCTTTCTACTGGAATTATGGGGGATAAACCAATTGAAAAATTGGATACTAAGCACGGAGTTATGTTTGGAATTCAAACAAATTTGCGTGATATAATGCGAGAGTTGGAAAATCATAGATATAAAATTGACCAATTGGTTGAGATACTCTCACTCGTCAATGAACCTGATGAAGTCGATGACGATAATATCATGTTAACCGGAAGGCCAAATCGCGAACCACAGCACACTATTCAGGCTACAGTGCCAGAGCCACAGCCAGTGCTAGCGCCAGTACCAAAACCACCCGCATCACGATCAAAGCCAAAACCACCCGCGAATGACGGCAATAGTTCTACTATCAAGCAGCCAAAGAAATAAACATTTGAACATTTGCACCGTTACTGCTACGTTTTTTTTTATTTGCAAATAGTAAATTGTAGGATCCTTGTATAAGCACAGTACAGATAAATAAAGATACGAAAGGAACTGTTAGCATAGGTGTTTTTAAAGGTTTTAATTTGTATAATGTATTAATTACTATTATTTGAAATAACAATACATATTTTTTTGATTTTATATTTGACCTTTCCTCCAGGGTCATGTAGAAGGTCGCAATAGGCTTGGTCCTTATTTCTTCATCGCTCAAAGACACCCACCTCATGCTCCTTGGCGATAATATTTTAACGAATTTTCCAGTTTACGGATATCAAACGGCCACAATGCAATGCCTAGTTAATTTTGTCGAGAACAATGACATCAAACTTTGCTTTAGCTTTAGACCTGGGGGTTAGAAATAAAAATACAAAAAACAAAATTCTATTTAATTGACTCAATACTAAAATCCCCTCGAGTTATTATATGCCCTGGAATTATTAGAAGCTTCACGGTATGTATGTAGGTATATGGTTAAACGCCGAAGTCTATTTTGTATTGTAACATCCACAGTCAGTGCCAGACTGCGGCTATTACTGTTTATTTTACTTTTTACTTTCAACTCTGTCGCTGTGGGCTGAGCTTGTAGTTCAATGGTGGCTGGTTGAACTTTAGCGCTAGCGTTGCTCCACCCTAGCCCAGCCTCCGCATTACAAATCAAACTGGTCGCATCCAATTATCATGCGGAATTATAAACACCGATTAAATACCTAGTTAAAACTTAATTATGATAGAAATAAAAATGCTAGCTGTTTAATATTGATATTTCACACATTGTATTAGATTTCTAGATAATAATAATAATTACTTTAGTCGTAGCTAGTTAGTTAATGTCCAAAGCCGTTTGTAATGGGTGATGTAGTTTATGGTAGGTTAGCTCAGAAATCAGTCATAAAGCAGCGTTTATGATTCTGTAAACCCTCATTGAATTCTCTATTTGAACTATTTGATTGTGTTCTCTAGATAATTCACCTTAGTGACTGGTTAGTAGTTACTGGGCTTCTTGTAAGTGTCCTATAAACTACACCATCTCACTCATAGTACTTAGCTGCATCAGCTAACTGCTTTTCTCACAGTTGAGTTTTACTCTACTACCTGTGTACTCTATATGATGCAGGTTATTGTGAGATATTTACGCCTTCCCATAGGAAGCCGGGTCCTGTCGTGACTGCACCATTGTGCACTCTTGGACCAAATAAGTTCACATTTGAACTTTAAGTCACAACCATAGTTGTCACTATCATTCTCTGGCCTACGCGCCAATTATAAAGTTTATCTTCGAAATTGACTATCTCTTTCCCTTGTTATGCTAGACAATATCGCAGTTTGCTGTACTTTCTTTTATTCAGGCTTAAATAGCTTTATTATAGTGTTATCCCTGTTTCCTAATTGTTTTGCTAGGCAATATAGCGCTAATGGGTTATCTCAAAGCTTTCAATATAGTCGCTAGATCGCGCTTGCGCTCACTTCTAGGTTTTGGAAGCTAAGCCTTATTTATTTAATATTAAATGTATTTGCGCCCTTATTAATTATGAAATTATTAAATACACCATTAGGAATTAAGTTGCTTTGATCAATTTAGATGGCGCGACTTGTCATATATTAATGTTAGCAATACCTTTGGCTTTACCTATATTTGTATTACCTTAGCTTAGTATGGAGTAAGAGACGTTGAATTAATGAATCAATAAATGACAGCGTCAACCTTGTTACATTATAGCATAAACCATATCGCTCTTCACAAACAATGTCTAAAGTTATTGCATGGTTTTGTGTAAAATTACTTAAATAATTCATTATTGTAACTTAATTAAAGAAATAGAATATATATTCAGTTAATATCTGGTCCAAAATAGATTATAGCGAAGCGAGAATCAACCTATATACTTTGCCTAAAGTTTCAGTATTGCATTATTTTACCAGAGATAAGGCGTACCGTTACAAAGCTCAGCCGGGATTTACCCTAGATCTTAATTATTTTATTAGTGTCATTTATTGATTCAACTCGACGTTATTTATGTAAGTTTTATTTCAGTAAAATGTCTATACAACGAACTTACAATGTTGATGGTAATAATAGGTTAGCATATGAAAGCAATTATCTAGCGACCAGTGATGATCCTATTGAGAGATTTAGGCAAGATATGAGGAACAGGTTTGATTCTTTCGAGGGTCTTGTGTGCGAGCTTCAACGTTGTTTACATAATAGGAAGTCAATGCAATTTCAGGCTAGAAATTATGTGTTGCAATCTCAAAACTTCTCTCACGCTCATGACTTTAAGCAGGGTAGCATTTTAATTCCAAAGTATTTTGGCTCTCGTGATGATATATCACCATTTGATTTTATCCTAGAATTAGAGAAATACCAATGTGCAGTTAGTTACTCTGAGAACGAAATGCTTAGTCATGTACTTCCGTTAGCGTTTGGTAATAATGGTTTGTTGTGGTATAGGAGGATGTGTAAAAATTTTGAAACATGGAAATCGTTTAAATTTTATTTCTTGCGTGAATTTCAGACAGCTGATTACATGGAAAAAATGCTTTGTGAGGTAGATAGTCGGATTCAAGGGCTAGATGAGCCTCTCACGCAATTTATTAATGTAATTGATGAGTTTTACGAGAGAATTGATTCTTCTATTTCCGAAGCCGTGCGGATAGGAACAGTGATTACAAACATGCACCCTAAGTACAGAAATATAGTTATGAGAGGAAGTCTGTTCAGATCAATGCATGAATTATTTGATGTAGCTTACGAGGCTGAAGTAAGCATTGCTAGAGACAGAGAAAATATGAAGCCGACTCTTGTATTGAGTATCAAACCAGCGTTAGCTGACACAACTTTAGTTAAGGAGAGTATTGTAGAGACACTGCCATTAGAAAAATTTGTTCATGCTAGCACGACAGTGATAGACGACGTAGACTCTTTAAATAATTTGAATAAGGGCAAGTGTGGCAATTTAAGCAAGACGAAAATGTATTACTCTACTACTTGTAAAAATAAAAAGAAGCAACAGAATAAACTAGGCAAACACAATTCTCAAAAGTTAGGTTCTCACAACAAAACGAATTGCAACAATAATAGTAATGAGAGTAAGCATATGTTGGTTAAACGTAAATTTCAGAAAAACAACGCCGAGAAAAATAGCAAACGTAGTATTTACATTTTAAAGGGTTTCAGCTCAGTGATCATTAGACATCTCTGTATCCACTTAGTTAGTGACGGATATAGTACGTTTAGAACACAGGTGTTAGAGAGGTTGGATGCTGATAATTGTTGTTACAAGCGGGCCACTATGTTATTTGATAGGGGAAAGTTTCAATGAAAATTTTACTTTAGCGTGATCAAGCATTCTATTGCTCCCTTGAATTATGTTGTCAGTCAATTTAAGATTTGTATACTGAGAGTTACTGACTATTATTCTACTACATTATTTAAATTTGAATAATGATATTTAGTAAGTTGGATTAGGTTGGCTGTTGGAAGCAGATATTTTGTGTTTGATTGCTTGATGTACTTAATCGTAAATGACATGATCATTACTGATGTTAGATAATTGGCATTCCTGATTAGAAAATAACTAAGATCATTATTTTAGCCATGGATTAATTCAAACATTAGTTACAACCTTGCTGAGTTCCAAGCGCTAGAGCCTATTCGTGAACTATAAAACTGAGCTAAAGACAACTTTAATACAAAGACGCGTTGACAAGGGCAGCGATAGACCAGAGCTCACGGTCTTAATAAACAAATGTGTAGCGTTACTGTGTTCACCCTTGATACGTGGGCAAGGACATGTTAGCAGAAGTCCTGGACGTAAAAATCTTTCGTGACGTTTAGATGCACCTTGCATATCAGTTTTTAACTGATCTCCGTTTTTAATTATATTTTAATGCTCGGTCAGTTCAATTCATGGATTTAGGCGTTTAGGATAAAAATGTGAGGTTGTTTAAAGCTTAGAATTTTATTCAATTTTGTTGAATGCTAACACAACATTGGTGATGATCAATTTATGCTAAATGGGTATGTTCATTTTTTGGTCTGTATGAAAATGTGTTTCCTGCAGTAGCTTCATTTAACTAAAGTTATATACGCCATTTTAAAATTTCTTATCATGCTTGTCTCAACAGTTTCAATCATTAATCTTCTTAACACTTGTGTTTAATTCTTCATTCTAATTATAATCTCTATTAATAAATAATATACGAGTATTAAATTTATTTGATCAAAGCAACCTAATTTTAGGCGCGAAGTATACACAAGCTATTTAACTGGTCTCTTTCTTGACAGTATTAGGCATTTTACAAATATCAGTAAATTAAAATGTATAATATAATCTTTTCATTTATACCTAGGTTTAATTTCTGTTTCCTAAAGATATGGGTTTAACAGCTGCAAGAGCTAGTGGAGATAAGGGGATTAAGAACATTTTCATTTTGCAAAACTATTCTACAGATACTTGGATTTCTTAGTTCACTACAATAGGATAAACTCTGGAAAATAGTCAAAGTACTGGATTCCCTAATTTCAGGAAGGACAACGATGAAGATAACTTTAATTTCAAGATGAAATTCTACACACATTTAGATTTATTACCAATACTTAAAACTGTTAAAAAGCCTAGGGTATTGTCGTAGTATACAACGCCTTAACAAAGGGGTGTGCTTCCTATAAGTACGCTTGGCTTTATTTTAGGCGCGCTAAATATTTCTAGCATATAACTAGGGTTTAACAAAGGGGTGTGCTTCCTAAAAGTACGCTTTGCTTCCTTCTAGGTGCGCTAAATTTTTCTAACATAATACAAGGTTTTAACAAAGGGGTATGTAACATCCACAGTCAGTGCCAGACTGCGGCTATTACTGTTTATTTTACTTTTTACTTTCAACTCTGTCGCTGTGGGCTGAGCTTGTAGTTCAATGGTGGCTGGTTGAACTTTAGCGCTAGCGTTGCTCCACCCTAGCCCAGCCTCCGCATTACAAATCAAACTGGTCGCATCCAATTATCATGCGGAATTATAAACACCGATTAAATACCTAGTTAAAACTTAATTATGATAGAAATAAAAATGCTAGCTGTTTAATATTGATATTTCACACATTGTATTAGATTTCTAGATAATAATAATAATTACTTTAGTCGTAGCTAGTTAGTTAATGTCCAAAGCCGTTTGTAATGGGTGATGTAGTTTATGGTAGGTTAGCTCAGAAATCAGTCATAAAGCAGCGTTTATGATTCTGTAAACCCTCATTGAATTCTCTATTTGAACTATTTGATTGTGTTCTCTAGATAATTCACCTTAGTGACTGGTTAGTAGTTACTGGACTTCTTGTAAGTGTCCTATAAACTACACCATCTCACTCATAGTACTTAGCTGCATCAGCTAACTGCTTTTCTCACAGTTGAGTTTTACTCTACTACCTGTGTACTCTATATGATGCAGGTTATTGTGAGATATTTACGCCTTCCCATAGGAAGCCGGGTCCTGTCGTGACTGCACCATTGTGCACTCTTGGACCAAATAAGTTCACATTTGAACTTTAAGTCACAACCATAGTTGTCACTATCATTCTCTGGCCTACGCGCCAATTATAAAGTTTATCTTCGAAATTGACTATCTCTTTCCCTTGTTATGCTAGACAATATCGCAGTTTGCTGTACTTTCTTTTATTCAGGCTTAAATAGCTTTATTATAGTGTTATCCCTGTTTCCTAATTGTTTTGCTAGGCAATATAGCGCTAATGGGTTATCTCAAAGCTTTCAATATAGTCGCTAGATCGCGCTTGCGCTCACTTCTAGGTTTTGGAAGCTAAGCCTTATTTATTTAATATTAAATGTATTTGCGCCCTTATTAATTATGAAATTATTAAATACACCATTAGGAATTAAGTTGCTTTGATCAATTTAGATGGCGCGACTTGTCATATATTAATGTTAGCAATACCTTTGGCTTTACCTATATTTGTATTACCTTAGCTTAGTATGGAGTAAGAGACGTTGAATTAATGAATCAATAAATGACAGCGTCAACCTTGTTACATTATAGCATAAACCATATCGCTCTTCACAAACAATGTCTAAAGTTATTGCATGGTTTTGTGTAAAATTACTTAAATAATTCATTATTGTAACTTAATTAAAGAAATAGAATATATATTCAGTTAATATCTGGTCCAAAATAGATTATAGCGAAGCGAGAATCAACCTATATACTTTGCCTAAAGTTTCAGTATTGCATTATTTTACCAGAGATAAGGCGTACCGTTACAGTATAAGCACATTGCGGTCTACGCCTGGCAGAAGGAATCCCTTCACTCCCGAAGACAAAAATATGACAGGGATGTGGCCGGGCGATGTGGCTTTGTAGTCTGTAATTTTTTGTACTTATATATAAAAGGGTGAAATAATCTGCGAACAGTTCAAATATTTGCTATTTTGGTATTTATTTTTAAGCAAATTACAATGATCAGTATTATCTAAACTTTCAACTTTTAGTCTGTATTATTCTGTTATTAATGTGTATTGACGTCATACGTCCATCCATGTTAACGGTTATTCCACATTCGAAAAAAAAATTTGCATCATTTTCAATCAGTACAATTTGTATCCTCTCGTCGTTGCAATGTGTTCCCAATTCGGATTTTCATTTATATAATGCAGGCATATGGTTGTGTGGTACGAATGTTTACATGTTTGAAATTTTGGTTTTTCAATTGCATTGAATAAAGAGAATTTTATTTCATTATCCAAAGTAGGCAGTTACATACATAAATGACTAAATTCTTGGGCAATGTGGGTTAGTCAGACGTGCAAAAACTGGACAGTATTAATATTTTAAAATTTGCAAAAGGCATAATACGCAAATCCGCATATAATTATATACATTGAAGTAACTACCAGTAATCAAAAAAAAGCAATCATGCACTTTGGTAGGTATTGCTAGTAATTTTATTATAATTAATAATCATACAATGTAATTAATAATGCAGTGTGAATTCCAAATTATACTGTAATGTTAGAAGCGTAAAATGTAGTCATTCTTTACTATGACATAATAATATTACTATGACAAATACGATGCAATGCAATCGTAATTATTCTAGTCGGAGTCGTAATCTAATACGAAAGAGGCAAAATATATTTATATACGCATTGTTCTACTCTCTCACTTGCGTCTATCGATGTACTGCATTCATGTAAAGAGTTTTAATAATAATAATAATTGTAATTTAGAATATAATATATAGCTGTCGGCAATTGATAACATAATATATAGATTATTGTAATATGTAGTTAGGTATAATATAATTATGTAGCATATAGTAACATACTAAATTCTATAAGAGATGAACACTAACTACTGCTGAAATAACTGATGCGTAAAATCTACGTAGTCCAGGGCTCCAGGGATGGGGTGGCCGGTCTTGGGGTCTACATAAGGTTTCATCCGGGAAACGCAGTAGTCTGCCATTTCCTTGGTGAGGTTCTAAAAATATGAAAATAACAGAATTTAGTGACTATATCACACGCAAGATTATTTGTAAAGAATTTTAAAACAAAATTTAAAAACCCTCCTTACAGCATATAATTCCTCTTTGGCGACATAAGGTCTTTCACCGGATGTAATTGCACGGAAAGCATTCTCAATCTCTTCAGAAGACTGAACATTCTCGGTCTCTTTGGAAATCATGAAGGCCATGTACTCTTGCAGAGACACGTGTCCATCACGGTTAGGGTCAACTGAATCTAAAGTCACAAATTTAAAACGGCACAAGTTAAGCAATAAGTTACGAAAAGTTATAGGAGACAGCTCATTAATGAGCGAAGACAATTAACGACTAAATCTGTGGAACTTAAATCATATGCAACATAAATTGTTTATTTTATATTTACCAAGAATGGTTTCAAATTCAGGGTCGGGTTGGCCTTCTTCAACCATTGGAAGATCGTAACCCAGGGCTCGAAGGCAAGATTTGAATTCTTGTTGGTTTAATTTGCCAGACTTGTCCTTGTCGAAGTGCCTATAGTGTACAAATTAATATCTTTTATAAATCTTTAATCTTTGCACTATGTTTTCATTATATTTATTTTCACGAAATTATATTACATTAGTATACTACTAGCTATAAAGCTAGAGAACTTGTTGGGCTGCATTTAATTTTTTTAAACCAAGAAATAAAAAGATAGCGTACTTGAACATCATGGAGAATTCTTTGAGAGCGTCTTCGGAAACACCGGATTGGTTACGGGCTTGGATCTGTTGTTCCAAATTATGTTGCATACGCATACCAAGTTGGTCTAATTGATCCCATGCTTGTGCAAGACCCACCGTTGAATGTTCTGTGTATCGGTTGTCCAGGATTAAATGCTCTTCCAGGATTGCACCCAAGTCTTCAATCTTTTTCAGGTCGGAGCGACGAGCACGAACTTCAGCGGCTTTTCTCTGCAATTCAAATTATGTATTTAAAAGTTACTGACTGGTCCGTTCAATTTATTCAAAAAATACATACGTACCACAAATCAATTATCAGATCAAATAAATAAGATATTACCTTCGTGGCCTCTAACTGCTGTTCCAGCGTACCCGAGCCTTCCATCATGGAGGATCTAACAAGTTTAATTTGAATTAATATCACATGTTCCTGTTTCTTTTAAGTATTAATGCTTAAAAACACACGTTAGCGTTAATTCGTTAACGCTGAAAAGTTTTCATTGATAACGTTTCAAAGTTTCACACGCAAATGGAATAGAATTTGAATAACCCATGCCGTTTAAGAATTCAAATAAAACATCAAATACATAGACCTACAGATAATTACTGGCTACTGGTTAAGATTATACTACACATTACACATTAATATATAATATTACATTCTTGTTTAAGATAGCAAAGCTTTTTACAAAAACAGATAGATTAATTCGCCAGCTGCAATTTGAAGTGATTTGACTACCTAATCCATAAAAAACTTCTTTTAAGGCAAAAGTTCTGTTATATGGATCATAGTTAAGAAAGAAAAAACTCAAGAAATGTAAGTATATAAACCTGTCTGTTAGAAATGTAAATAATTTAATGGTTGCTGAACAGCTTAGAAAATCACATCTAAGAATCATAAATAATTTACCCATCCCAACCCAGGAGTCTGAACCTAAACAGAATTTAAAAGTTTAATATTACGAAAGGTAAATATTAGTTTATCTATCACTGCATACTGAATTCTCTAAAATATCCATATCCTAAATTTTGAAGCATGGGTAGCCATTAAAAAATACGGATACATAATATATTAAAATATATTTTAAAATTTTATACATAATTCAATTAGAAAGGAATAAACCATTTTATCAAAATACCTTGTTTCAGTCAACCACAAATGGAAAGCATTGGCAATCTTGGCAAATTCTTTCCTTAGCTTATCATTCTCCTCTTGCCGAGTCAACTCCTTGGCCAAGTCAACATCCCGCTCCTTAATAATTTTCTGTAGATTTCTCCACGTATCTTCAAGAGCTTCCATAGTGAACCAAGTATAAGGGTTAGGGCCAACATTGAATGACTTGATCTGTTTATCAAGGGCACCCAGTGCCGCAAAATCTGATTCAGCGGATGACAAACTAGCTTGGAACTGTGCATGTGCTTCTCTCAAAGCCCGGATCTCTTCAATCGAATTACAACGTACAGGATCTGTCAAATCTTCCTCTGCATTTTCAAACCATGAATTGAAAGCACTTGCTTTCTTAGCAAAAGTCAAATACAATTCTTCGATTTGCCTAAACTGTTCTTGCATGTGAAGAAGACGGGATTTGCGTGCTTCCGAAGCATCCAATAAATTCTTCCACCGTTGAAGTACGTCTTCATATCGTCTTCGGATATGATCCGACTGAACATGATTAGCTTGAATCAGCTGTTCTTTCAGTGTACGAATGTTAGCGATTCCCTCATGTTCAAAGGCCATGAGACCAGCGTCGAATGTGTCCTGTTACGTTAAATAAAATAAAAAATAACAATACAAATATACATAAATACAGCTGTGATTGAGATAGTCAGTCCAAATCATAAAAATGCAACGTAGTAAGTAAAATAAATAAATAAACTATCACAACAAGAAAATATAAACATTAACAACATGTGACTACAGTAATAATAATAAGGATAAGAAACCTGTTTAGTAAGCAGAGTTTGCACAGTTGATAAATCCCTTCCAAACTCTTCGGATCGAACATGTGCTTCCTTATCAGCAATCCAAGATTCAACCACATCAGCCTTCCACATAAACTGCAAATACGCTGAATTGTCCAATAGACCACTTTTCCTCTTTGCAGCCAACGAAGCCAAGTTGTCAATCTTGGATTGAAGGCCTTTACAACGAGATGCAATGGCATCTGAATGATGGTTTTCTTCAGAGATTAATTTTTCACCAGCACGACAAACATCCGCACAGTTCTCACGATGTACGGCCAAGTCAGTTTCAAATGCATCGTGCTTCTTCAACAAACCCTACAACAGTTTAGACAAAATTATTGTACAATGACGATGTCATAATTTAAAGGAAGTTGGAACTGAGGATCGCTGGTTAATCCTTCATTTTAATTAGCTTGGAAAATCAGTAATCAATTACTATTTTTAAACATAATTATTTACCTGAACAGCAGCCATTGAGTCACCCAAGTCATCCACAACCAGCAATTGTTGTTTCTCACTAATCCAGGCTTCTTCCTCCTCAACCTTAGCCAGGAATTGTTGGTAGGTCAAACTCTGATCTAATTTTTCTCCTCGACTAGCGCTCAGTTGTTTCAATTCAATCCATGCTTGATTGAGAGCCTTTAATCTTTGATCAATTTCTGGAACTCCAATATTTGCCACATCCATAAGTTTCTGTCCAGCATCTTGTACAGCTTGAATGGCAGGCTCATGACTAGCCAACTCTGCTTCTAACCTCTTATGCTTCTTTTTGAGATTTTGAACCCCCGTCAAATCTCGTCCATAATCTCCTGAACCCACTAAAAGCTTCTTCTCCTTTATCCAACTCTCTTGATCAGCGATATCTCTAAAGAATTGATGAAGTGTAAAGGCTTCATTGAGTCTTGACTGTCGATGCGCACCCAAATTCTTGACTCTTTCAAATCTTGAATTGATGGATTGCCTCTTCTCTTGAATAGCAGCCGCGTCAAATTGTTCCGACTCGATGAGACTGTCAGCCTGCAGATTCATATCTCGAATTCTCTCATCATGAGCATTGATATCTGCCTCGACCAACTGTTGTTTCTTCATTAGATTCTGTACACTTGCTAAATCCTTTCCAGCATCTTCACTTGTCAGTAAACTCTCAACTTCTCCAAGCCAAAAATCTAAATCTTTCACTGCAGCAATGTAAGTCCGTTGTTTGTTTGCTTCCTTCAACTTCAAGCTCTTCTCACTCGTTTTCATCGTGAGGATCTCCCATTGATGAGCGATAGAATCCAATCTAGCTTCTACAGCCTCTTCACTACCAGCACATTGTCTCTTCTCAATCAAATTATGGCCCATTGCAAGAACAGCTTGAATTCTATCAGCATTAGCAGCCAACTCAGCCTCAAATGCTTGATGTTTCTGATGTTTACTCTGAATATTTGCAGGGTCCTTGTAGGATTCTTCGGTGGCAAATTGTAATTTCTCCGCGATCCAATTTTCAATTTCATCTGCATCTCGAGAGAATTGCTGGAGTGTTTGGGATTCACCCAATTTAGATCTCTTTTCAATCAAAGCTTCCTTTAATTTCTCCCAACGTGCTAAAACTTGATTTTTCTTCTCATCAATTTTTCCAGAAGAATAATGACCAGATGAAACTAATTGATCAGCAAAGGCTTGGAGCTGTGCCATCTTCTCTTCTTGACCACCGATTGCCTTGTCAAAATCTTCATGCTTCTTAATCAAAGCTTCAACATTATCCGATGATTCTTTGTCTTCAGACAAAAATGCTTCGCGACTTGCCATCCAATTTTCAGCTTGTTCACAATCACGGTAGAATAACTGAAGTTCCAGGCATTGATCCAATTGCATACGACGTGCAATCCATTGTTTCTCTAATTCTTGACGGGCTTCTGCCATGGACTCCAATTTCTCTCCAATCTCTACGCTCGAGTAGTGACGTGATTCTAAAAGCTGCTTTCCAAACATTTCAAAAGTTGTAAAGGTTCCAGCACGAGCATCCATCTCTGTACGGTGCTCTTGGTGTCGTTCGAGTAGAGCTTCCGCTCCAGTGACATCCGTAGCAAGTTCATCACTTGAGACGAGAGACATCATCGAGTTTATCCAGCCCATAAGGTCCCTGTATGAAACAATACATTAAAATTAAAGCGTTCTAAATAAGATTATTTGACGTACCACGAAATAAGAAAAATATATTGGTATTTAATTTTTTTTAATAACACGCTTGTTATTAATGCTAACCTGTAGTCGCTGAGGAACCGCTGCAAGTCATAACTGTCTAAGAGCTTCTCCTTCCTTGCATTAGCTTTGCTCTGCAACTGTGTCCATTCAGAGTTGATTTCCTTCTGTTTAGAATAAATTGTTTCAGCCGATTCAGGATGAGTATTCATCAGTTTCGTTGCAGTTTCATCCAACTGGCGGATTTTGTCACCCAATGCAGCCAAATCACGCTCAAGGCCCTCGTGTTTACGTTGAAGAGCTTGAACCGTTCGCAAATCTTTACCCAAGTCATCCTTTGACAACGCCTCGTCTTTCTCAAGGATCCAATCTTTAGTTTCGTCCACATCACTATAAAATATACAAAATTTTTTTAAAGACATGCAGACAAAAAACACGTATAAATGAAACGCAAAACTTGAATAAATACGACAGAATGCATTTCATTCATTCGAAAAATCATGTCTTTTAATGAACATTATTTGAGAACTCACCGATGGAATCTCTGAACTTGATGAGCAGATCCTAACTTTTCAGCTTTTTCCTGAGTCACCTGCTGCAATGAATTCCATTTAGTGTTCAAATCCTCCAACTGTGTCTGAATTTTTACAGCTGCTTCCGTCTGACCCAAGCTCATCAACTGCATGGCAATCACATTCATCTCAGCCAAGCGTACTTCATTTGCTTTCAAGTCGGATTGGAAATCATCGAATTTCTTCTGCATAACTTCAACTTGCTCCAAGTCAACATCCGCGCTCACGTCTGCTACTTGCACTTGAGCATACTGCTCTTTATCCTTAATCCATTGGGCCAATTCTGCGGCTTCTCTTACAAGAACGTAAGCTTTGCAAGCCTCATTCAATTTTTCTTGTCTGTCACGCCCAGCATTCAACAATTGATTATACTGGGATTCGATCTGATTTTGTCTTGCAGAGATGCTGGATTTATCAGCAAGATTTTGTTGTGAAGCGGAGAGTCCAGCATCGATTCGTTTTACATAGGCAGCTGGGACGAATCCTTGTCTGTCGTTCACCTCAACCTTCCACCAATCCTATGAAAGAACAAGAAAATGTCTTTTACGTGTATTGCGCTCCCAGTTGATATAGTTATTACACAGATTATAATGACATAAAATAACTGACAACGACAAAGGAATAAAAATTTATGATCGTCATAATATCTATACTATTATTGATTAGCCTCACCTTGTTATTGGAGTTGAGAAGTGTGAGAACCTCACCCTTTTTCATACTGACTTCTCGTGGACTCTTCTCGGTGTAGTCATAAAGTGCCATAACAACTTCTTTACCACCAAAATCTCCCGGAGGAGCTTGTTTACAGGCTTGTGCTTGCTCTCTAAGTCCTTCAATTGTCGACTTGAACGCTTCCAAATCGGACATGAGAGCTTCATTCTTTTTCAATAGAGCTTCGCTTGAGTCCTCGTCTTTACCGACGTCTTGATTCAGAACAAGTGGTTCTTTCTCTCGCATCCAGGACTCGGCTTCATTAGCATCCGCGAAGTATTGATGAGCCTGAAAAAATTAGATTAAGATGACGGTACATTTTACGATGCACATTTTATCTGGTAAAAACTAAATACTAGCTTGAATCTAGAACATTATACACATAATTCCATTAATATTTTCCTCACCAGCAAAGCATCATCTAAGTCCTGCTTCCTTTTCTCAGATTTTTCCTTCAAAGCAATCCAGTGCTCCTTTAACTTGCCAACACGAGAGAAAACTTCGTCACTCAAAAATTGACCGTTCTCACTGAGTCCTGTACCATTCTCACACACAGCATTAACTCTTGGCTCATGATTTGAAATCTCACTCAACACAGCTTGATGTTTTTTAATCAGATTCTGAACTCCAATCAAATCCCGACCGCGATTATTACTTCCAGCAATGGGCTCCTTCTCCCGGATCCAGGCTTCCTCATCCTCAATGTCACGGAATAGCTGCTGTACCCGAAGACTGTCACCCAACTTCTTCCTCCGCGCCTCCATAGGTCCCATAAGAGCAGCATAACGCTGTTCTACAGCATCTGCTTTCCTCTTAATGTTATCTTTGTCAAAATGTCCTTTGTCCAAGAACTCTTTAGCTGAATTTCTAACCAGGTCAATTCTTTCTTGATGACTTGATACGTCAGACTCAAGAAGCCCATGTTTCTTTTGGAGATTCTGTACAGAAGTCAAATCCTTTCCATAGTCTTCTGAACTCAAAGCCCCTTCAACTTCACTGAGCCACAATTCAATGTCTTCGACGGTGCGGTTGAAAGATTGTTGCTGAGCAGCCTCTGCCAATCTAGATTCTTTTTTGTCAGCTGCTTCCTCTAAGGCTTGCCATAATGACAAAATTTCTTCCAATCGTGAACCAACTCTCTCAGCTCCATAGTGACTGGAATCAATTAAAGACTGTCCAGCATGAACGACTTCATCAATCCTGGTCTTATTTGCAAGGAGTTCCTTCTGGAAATTTGCATGCTTCTGAACTTTTCCATTCAGATTTGTAGGATCCAAATAACTGTCGTCATTGGCAAACTTCAATTTTCCACGAATCCATCCATTGGTCTCATCACAATCACGTTCAAATTGCATGAGTTTAAATGCTGCCTCAAGTGTAGCTCGCCTCATAGCAGATTTTTCCAAAAGAGCATTGCGTCTTTGAAGTAATAAAGCACGTCTTTGACTCACATCCTCAGCGGCATAGTGTTGACCTTCAATGAGTTTTGAAGCGAATTCATCCAATGCCTTAATCTTTTCTTCTTGTGCAGCCAATGACTTTTCAAAATCTTCATGTTTCTTAATTAATGCTTCCACGGAGTCCAATGAATCGCCTAGATCTTGATTCTCGAGGAAAGCTTCTTGTTTAGCCATCCATGTGTCAGCCTGTTCAGTGTCACGGTAGAAAAGCTGCAAATCCATGCATTGCTCATAGAGGATTCGGCGATCTTCCCATAAGTTGAGTAAACTAATTTTTTCATCAGTTAAATTAGATAATTTCTCTCCAACTTCAGGTCCAGCAAAATGTTCTTTTTCCAACAACAGATTTCCAGAGTCATTAATAAGCTTGAAGGAATCTTCACGAGCATCAATTTCTCCCTTATGTTCCTGATGCCTTTCAAGCAGAGCTTCAGCTCCGGCTACATCTTTAGCTAACTCATCCGCGGAGATAATACACTTCATATCATTAATCCAATTGATGAGGTCACGATATTCTGACAAGAATCGATGAAGAGCATAGCTATCATCAAGTTTGGCTTTGCGAGACTTTGCCTTGTCTACAAGCATTTCCCATGTTTGAACAATCTCTTCGTGCTTCTGACGAATTTGAATTGAATGGTCACCATGAATTCCACAGAGACGATCAGCTTCAGCTCCCAATGTGTTCACCTTGTCCTATAGAGTGAATCAAAATGACACATATTGTACTATTATAATACATAAATATGTTAGTCCACTGCAAACAATACATTCAAAACCAGTGAGATAAGATTGCTTATACGGCCTTCATTTGTTTTAGCTGTATGATTATCATTGCAATAAAAAAAATCAACTATGTTGAGGTTAAAATAAATATTTGCGATAGCAAACAAAAGTTAGAATTAGAAATGACAGTATTTTACTTATTACACAAATACAGTATGAATGAGCTTACGATGAGTGTATTATGGCTTTAAAATATAATCAATTATTGTCATAAATTATAATATAATGCAGCAAAACTGAAAGGTGAAGTTCAATATTTTTTTTACCTGAAGTGCAGCCAAATCTCTTTCGACACCCTCATGCTTCCGTTGAAGAGCTTGAATGGAAGCCAAATCCCGACCATACTCGTCCGAGCTGAGAATGACATCCTTCTCGGAAATCCATGCGATAGCCTCATCCGCATCTCGGTTAAATCTTTGGATTTCATGAGCTCCGAATAACTTTTCTTGCCGCATTACTGCCAGTTGCTTCAATCGTTGCCATGCTTCATTCAAATCTTCACGCTTTCGAACGATTGTATCTCGTTCTGGATGACCATCATTAATCAGCCTCTCGGACTGTATATTTACATCAGAAACCCTGTATTCTTGACTTGCCATATCCTTTTGAAATTCGTCAAACTTTCTCTGAAGAACCTCAACATGCTCGAGGTCAGTGCCGAATTCATCAGCGGTAACAAATGCTTCCTTGTCGGAAATCCAGAGAAGTACTTCGTCACATGAGCGAAGAAACTGTACAAGAACAAGTGCTTGCTGTAGTTTTAAGCCTTTCTCGGCAAGACGAGAAAGAAGGAGCTCCCAAAGACGGTGGAGTTCTTCCAGACGTTTACGGATAACTTCGGCAGCATAGTGACCTTGTTGGATCATCTCTTGCCCTGTATTGTCCAGTGAGACAATGGCATTTGAGTGGGCACTCACTTCAGCTTCGAATGCCTAGAAACGAAATAATAAAATCAGGGGTAATAAAATATGATTCAAGCATCAAAATTAAACTAAGAAGATACTATCGAAGCAATCAAAAGGAAGAGCGAACCAAAGCTACTAATTCTAAATTAAATTCAGCATGTAACTACCTGATGCTTCTGAATTTTTGCTTGAAGATTTGTAGCATCTTTGAATGTTTCATCACTAGCAGCCTGAAGTTTTTCATAGATCCATGACTCAAGTTCATCAGCATCTCGCTTAAAATATTGGAATCGGCGAGAATCTTCTAATTTCTCTCTCTTCAATTTCGCTTCCGTTTTAAAGGCTGAATAGCGACCCAATACTTGCTCTCGTCTCTCCTGAATGTCATCAGCTGTCTCCAAAATTTTAACTTCTTTGGGTTGAAGATTGGGCTGATTTTGTTGGTAACTGTTACGATCTTCCTCATCCTCTTCAGCTCCATGACCACCATAAGTTTGCTGTCCATACTCTTGATCATCATACTCCTGTGGCTGTTGTTGTTGCTGAACTATTTCGTAGTCATCCTCACCATTCTGATCCCGATCCCGGGAGGATGGTGGCAGTACTATTTCTTCCTCCATGTCGGTGGGTTATTTTTTATTCTATTTTAAATCAAAAGTCACAAAATTATTCCAAATGGTTGTCTAATAATATATACATTTATATTTATATAATTTTCACTTATTTAAATTGCAATTACTACTCCATGTTTAATTTATTCATGTCAAATAATTACTAGCTGATATTTAATTTAAGGAATTTTGAATGCAACATGCAACCCGATAGCTGCTAATAATAAATAGCTGAATGTTTGTTGTAATTTAACAGTGCTGCGGTTGACGGTATGTCATACAAATATTGGCTGATAAAAATAGACAGGTAAACAACAATAAATACACAGTAAATATTTGATCAACATCACATTCATACTCACCAAGCTAATTGTCAAAATATCAACTCTCACTTAAATAAAAAATAAAAATACAAAAAAACTGACTTCTACAATAAATACCTTCAAGGTACAAAAATTCGAGTCATAAGGCACAAGAAAATATATAGAAAGACAGGAGATATTTTTAAACAAAAAGGGAGCGGCCGGATAGTAGACTCACCCTTTTTATTTACAATTTATGTACCGTCAACCGTTGCAGAGCTTTGAAAGCTTCAAGAAGAGTCGCTCAGCCTAGCCTCGTTCGCTTCACTTCACTGACTACAGACAGACTACAAGTTAAATTACCAAATACAAACTATATTCTACTCCCCTTAAGTCATTAGCTAGAGTACTTGTTTAGTCTTAATAGTACTACGATTACATTTCGTACATTTACTCACATAGAATAAATACAAATACACGGCTTAATAAAGTTCACTAAAGCTAGCAGACCAGTGAGTAAATCCTAAAGGAAATTAAATCCATTCACAGCATATCATTAAATAATCCTACTTCCAACTTCATACAATAAACATAACTTAAACTCAGCCTACAGCTACTACCAACTACACAAGCTACCAATTCTGATTCTGGGTCGTGTGAGAAATAAAATACAGTTACAAAACTATAAAAATAAAAATAAATACCCTAAATGCAAAATGCAAAATGTTGTTACGTAAGTTTTAAGTATGAAGTATAGTAGTCAACTCGGTCCCATTAATACTAGATGCATAAAAAAATGTTAAAAAAGTCAAAAGAAATCTCCTTCATACCTTTGGAGCTCAAAATCCGTCTTCTCACAACATATGTCGTCTCGTTCGTTCACAATAATTTAAACTTGTCAAAATTCTTTAAAATCCCAACTCAAAATTGACTTTAAAATAATTAACTATCACTTTTAAAAACTTTAACTCCCGTTGCCCGTGTACTTTAAGTTTCTTGGCGTTGGCTTGACTGAAATGATTACATGGATCCAAATCCAACTCCAAGCAATGTCCTTCGTTTGAATGAGTGTAATTATATTGTAGAATTGAGTCAGAGATGATTTCAGCCTTTAATCCTATTCGAGTACGAAACCCTTCCCATTTGCCGTCGTCTCTGTCTCTATGAAATACATAATACCACAGTACAGCACTGTTAATAAAGTCTGTAGAATCTGGGTACGGCGACGGCTACGGCTACGGACTACGGACGGTGGGAATAGACAAAATGGATCGATATGTCCTGTCCTAAACCGCACCCAATGCTATGCGCCGGCGTCTCATATGTAAGTATATGACAGATGAAGTTTTCAAGTGTTCCACAAACCACTCCTATCATGCAAATCCTCATATCTTCTTAAAACTAATCCCAAGAGATATTCTCTTATGAATTTGCAACTGTAGCTGAGGGGTTGGAATTTGTTAGTATAGCCCGGCATTTGTTCCTTATGCATTTGAGGGGCAGTCCGTAACTAATGTTATGTAATTTTAAATAATTTAAAGACCTCCCCCCCTCCTCCGCTCAATGTTGACAATGAAATGGCATGTAAAAACTGGGACTGTTTCAAGTTGTCAAAATAGACCGAAGAGCAACCCAATTAATTTCATTCATAACGCCATGTTTGCACGATCCTCGAAGAGCTGTCTGCTTGTGCCCATTGCCATATTATTGTGATGGTGACGGTGCTGTACGGTTTTTCCTGCTGACTCAATTCACACAGGCAAAACCTTGCAATGTATTTTAACGGGCTTCAAAAAAGTCCCACTCCCATCCCATCATTTTGAATCTCAATGAAAATGAAGCTCAAAAGTCTTACACACTGGCAATGGCAACTGGCACTGCGGAATGTGCGGAAACACGCAACGCTGAATTGATTGCATTTAAGTAAGTACATAGTGAGAACATGTGAGGAAGGAAAACGAATCTGATAAAAATATTTGTAATCGTAGGTATGTATAGTTACTATTGGGTGAGTATGTATGAGGCCATTTTAGTTTTGAAGTATCCTAGAATTCCTAGAAAGAATCCTAGGTCCTAGACAGTAAAAGTAACATTCGTTTTTTTTTCATTCTCCATTACAGAGGAAAACTGAAAATGGTAGAAATCTATTGTCGATTTTCCATTATTTTTATTATCATAGTTTTTTCTAATTTCCAAGTTCTTTTTAAGTATCTACTGTACTGCGAATGGCGAATGTGAAACGCGTGTAGAGATATACAATTAGCATTATAAATTGCAGTTGACGTTGGCTTTGGCTATTTTGCCTTCTTCATGCATGTACATGTAAGAAAACCTATACTTATAGTTGGTGCTGTTGACTGTAGTAGTAGTGTTAAGAATAAAACCGAGAGTCCGAGTAGCCGCCCAGCTGACTCAGTATAGTCAGAAGTTAGGTTATTTATTTGGGTTTTGGATGCTCAGTTTTTATAATATTATGGTTTTATCTGCACTATTAATTTTCTTCGGTTAGTCATTATTATGTTTTCTTTTTAAATCCTGTTATATGAGGAGAGATGACATCGCAACGCTGTACGACTGGCACCACGCCAAAAAAGCTGCTCCACAAATACTACAGTTTTTACTACTTTTAGTCGGTCAATTTGGAATATTTAAAAAATATTCAGTGTACCTATTGTTAGCCTCAGCCTGATATTGTCGAAAAAGTTAATTCGATCATCGATTTATCTCGTAATTGGTGTTTAATATAATTCTCAATAATTCTACTTCTGAAGTCGTGGAAGCAAGGCTCGAGCTCTCAAAACCTGAAACTATCAGCCTCAGTGGCAGTGAAATACGCTAAGACAGTATACTACAAGAAATCATCAGAAAGTGGAATCGCTCTGTTTTGACTCTCACCTTTTCTACGTTCTGCATTTGGGTAATACTTCTCAACTATTACTCGCCTGGGTCACGTCAGGTCATTAAGTTGACAATCAAATTTTGAATATCAAATGCTGGAGCGTGGCCCAGGTGGCCGTTAAGATAAGTCTTTATAATAACTTTACTGCTAAAACTTCATTCTCGAATAATTTCCAATTCCCGATTCAGTATCTCCTTAATTTGTACTACAAAACATGCCTGGTAATACTAAATCACAGAAGGCGGATTTAAATAGTAGTGAAGATGATGATGTAAAATCTATTTTGCTGAAATTTCGAGACGAGGCTCTTACTAACTTTAACGATATAAAACAAACTTTAGATTCCCACGGGGGAAGACTTAAGAAGGTTGAAGACGAAACAACTCCATGAAAACTCAAATTGAAACCCTTAAAGCCCAACTTGTTCATGTTCAAAATGATGCCATAGTCAACAGCAGTCAACAACAACAGCTAAGCTTACTTTTTCTTGGACTTGACATCAATGCGGACAGTGAAACAGAAAATATGCAATCCGAAGTAACAGAAGTGCTTCAAGTAATGACCGTCACGAACATCACACCCAAGGACTGTGCCAAATTCAAATGGAAGGACGACAAATTTTGTGTAAAATGTACTTTTGAAAGTGTTCAAGATTGTAAAGCCATACTTCGCAAGACATCACATCTGCGAGAGATTAAATCGAAATTCATCGTGTACGCAGACTTATCACCCCAACAGCGGAAAGTCAGAGCTCACTTGAACAAAAGCCGGGATGAATATATGAAGAAAAATCCATCTGCAGAATGTAAGATCTGGTCATCCCGTTACCTCATAGTTACGAAGGGGAAGGCAACAGATTTCTACGAATCCGATGGGAAGACAATCGTTAGAATAGCGGAGATTCCTGGATATCGTCCAAAAGAGATGCCAACCCTTTCCCAATCCAACAATCCCCCTTCATCTCAAACAAGATCAAGAATTAAAAGCAAATGAAAGGAAGGGCAACCCATACCTAAATGTGAACTAATCTTCTGGAATATTAGCGGGTTTGGTAACTATGTAAAAATGTGTAAGCGTGATCAACTAACTATTTTAAATGCAAATATTGTATGTTTTTGTGAAACATGGGTTACTGATCCTAATTATGTATATACACCATTTATTGATTATAATATTTTTACTTCATTAGCCATTAGAAACCACGACAGGGGTCGAGCTTGTGGAGGTCTGCTAGTATGTATAAACAAAAATTCCTTTAAATCAGAGCTTGTTGAAAGTAACTACAACTTCCTGGTTGTACGGGTGGAACATGCAGTTAGTAAGGAAAGGTTTATTTTATTTTTCGTTTACCTGCAACCAGGAAGTAGTAATGATTTGCTGGTCTCAATGTTAGATGATCAAATTACTAAAACTGACTATCTATTCCCAGGATACTCTAAATATGTATTTGGCGACTTTAATAGTAGAATAGCAGATCTCAATCAGCTGGACCCACTCACATTTGATAGTAACTTTTTGTCGACAGATCGGTTTAGTATTGATCAAATAATTAATAAGCGAGGTAAAGAGTTAACTTCAACTATGGAATTTAATTCTTTTGTGGTTGTTAATGGTAGATCTAAGTCTGATTCCCCTGCCCAGTTTACATTTATATCCCCTAATGGTGCAAGTGTTATTGATTTATTCTGGTCTAATTTTGTTGGTCTCTCCCTAATATATGATTTGAAATTGTTATGTATTCCAGACTCTCAGCATCTACCCTGTCAAGTAATTTTCAACTTTGAGCAAATTCTGTCACCCGCTTGTGCACGTGAGCCTGTTACTCAGTGGAAATATTCTAAAACCGACCTCATTAATAATTACTACAAAACTGTACCTCCTCCATGCTTTGAGAACAATTCGGACTTTAGTAACCACCTCACTTCGTATATTAATGTAGCTGCTAAAGCCACTGGCATGATAAAGACAATTAACGATAGAAGGGTGAAGGATGCTCCGTGGTTTAACGGGGAATGTCATCAAAGGCGTAGTAAACTAAAACAGTTACTTCGCTTAGCCAGAAAGTCATATGACAAAGTTAAATTAAATCAGTATCATGCGTATAGAAAACTTTATCAGAGTTTAGTGAAGTATAAAAAGAAATCGTATTTACAGGGCATTCAAGCCACGCTTTCTAACGTAAATTCAATATCAGAGTTCTGGAACTGTGTTCGCAAATTTCGTAGAAAATTCAATAATCAACATAATTTACCATTATCTGAGTGGAACAGTTTTTATTCTAATATTATGCCTGTCAGAGAAATCTCAGAAGATTCCTTGTTTAGTAATACTGTAGATGCCCTTGACTCTCCCTTCTCAGTAAATGAAGTACTTGATGCGCTTAAATCTTTAAAATTTAATAAGTCTCCTGGACCGGACTCTGTTTCGAATGAATTCTTAAAATCACTTCCTGAACATACCATTGTGGAAATTGTTAAATATTTTAATTTTGTCTTTGAAAATAATAATCCTCCTGCTAGCTGGTCCGAAATAGATGTCATCATGTTATTTAAAAAGGGGGAAACAAGCGATCCACTAAACTATAGAGGCATTGCGTTAGTTAACACAGTTACAAAGTGGTTCACAACACTGATTTACAATCGGCTGTACTTATGGTGCGAAAATAATAATAAACTTCCAGAGATGCAGGCAGGTTTTCGGAAAGAGCGTGGCTGCTTAGACCAGATATTTAATTTAAGTAGTATAATACAGAGTAAACTGGCTAGAAATTATCCACTTTTTGTATTATTTGTCGACTTCAAGAGAGCCTTTGATAGCATTCCTCACGTCAAACTATGGAGCAAGCTTCACTCTGTCGGTATCAGTGGAAAGATTATAAAATTCTTAAAAGCACTTTATCATAACAGTAAAATGAGAGTTAAAACAAAAGATGGTGTTTCCAGTTTTTTCGATGTCACTCAAGGCGTCCTTCAAGGTGAAATTCTAAGCCCGTTGCTCTTTGCACTCTATGTAAGTGACATTGAAGACTTTTTTAGAGCCCATGGTTCAAAGCCTGTAAGCATAGGGGGTGTTAACTACGTTGACATGCTTATGTTAGCAGATGATAATGCTACTCTAGCAGAATCAAAACAAGCCTTACAGGCCAAAATAGATATTCTGTATAACTATTGCTTAGTTAACAACCTTGTTATTAATTTGAGCAAAACGAAAATTGTTGTCTTTAGAAGGGGAGGTCGGCCATGTAATTCATGGAGGTGGTTTTTGAATGGTGATCCCATTGAAGTTGTAGGCTCGTATACTTATTTAGGTGTTATTTTTTCCAGTTCAGGAGTCTTTAGCCAAACAGCTAAAGAAATGAGTAGCAAGGCTAAACGTGCACTTGGGTCGGTATTTGATATTTTTCGTAATTCTAAACTGCGATGCTGGGAGAGCAAGATGAAATTATTTGATACAATTTGTGTCTCCTCGATGATGTATGCAGCCCCCGTCTGGTCGCTTCGTTACTTTGAAACTGTTGAGCGTGTCCAGAACCAGTTTCTCAAAAAGCTTCTTTGGCTTCCGCGCTGCACACCGGGGTATTTGGTAAGGTGCGAGACTGGCCGGGTTTTGCTAAGTTGTCACATTAAAGTTGTAACTCTAAAACTGTGGTCTCGTATCTTGCTGATGCCCGCGGAGAGGCTCACGAGAATCTGCTACAACCGTATTTTGTCTTTATTTAATTTAGGATGCGCTCAAAGTGAATATAATTGGTGTACTCAAGTCAAAAATATTCTTGACCAGACGGGGTTTTCATACATATGGAGGTCCCAATCAGCTTCTCTTCTGTCAGAAAAATTTGAGCAGATTTACAGGTGTATTATTGACCAAAGTAGGCAGGGCGATATGGCTAGAGTATGCAACTCATCTTATCACCCTGCCTACTGTCTAATAAAAAGTTCAGACCTCACGTCTAGGTATCTTAAATTATCGCTACCAATTCATTATGTTCGAGTTATTGCTCAATTAAGATTAAATAGTACGTATTTATCATATCTTAATTTATCTGTTAGTTTTGATGAACGTGAAACATGTAATCTATGTGGCTCTAATTACGTAAACAGCGTATTTCATTTTGTAACTAATTGTAAAATGTATGACAGTATTAGACTAAAGTACCTACACCAATTTGGGGTACACACGTTTAACGAATATAAATATAATATGTTGCTCAAGATCTCTAACCCACAGATAATTGAAAAATTGTTCAACTATGTAAAGTATTGTATTCTTTTAAAATCCGGAATGTAAATCTGAAGTGTGTTATGGGTACTGCCCGCAAAACATGAATAAATAAATTGATTGATTGATTGATATGAGGAGAGATGTCATGACGTGAAAGGGGAAAGTTCCAGATTCCAGGTTGGCTCCAAGATATGTACTGTAAGTACTGTTTGAACCCGGGTTCGAGTCTTAACTCTCAAGTTTGACATCGTTTACGACGTTTAATCCATTAAGTAGCTGTGTATAGCTGTCGCTGTCTAAAGTCAGATAAGTAGTAGTTACAGTAGCCTACATTAGCATGTGTAAGACATTCATATGAACATTTCGGCGCTTAATAGTTATTTGCCTCATTTACCCACATTTCATCTTGTGTTTATTTCTGGGGGAGATATGTGGAGCATATCTGTAGTTATAGACAGAAGATATGCTATATCGACAGCTTCGAACATTGACTGACTCAAATTGAAGGAGTATTAAGGAAAGTTGGTTTGGTAGAAGTTCGAACTTTATTAATCCGAAGGAAAGAGTAGCATGGCATGGGGAGGTTAATCTAATCTAATGTAATTTCATCTGAGGTTGAATGTTCGATTCTAAACATTAGGCACATACGCAAGGAACCAAGATTTTATCAGCATTTTGTCTCACTATAGTCACAAGTCAGTCAGTGTTTACAGGTATGACCTCAACTTACTTATACGGTATTAATTTGTGTGTGTAGATAAAACAGGGAAACTCGTATTTTAAATTCATACCTATGTATGTACATACACGTTTTTTAGAGAAGAAATTTTATTAAGTTACTGTTGCACGCAAGTTGCAATATTCAAACATAATCTGTACGCAATAATTAATTTTACGATAAAATTTCGTCTTACACGTTATATCATTCACTCAAAAAATTATTATAAGGGGTATAAGAGATAGAACCTATAGGATTCTATACAGTATTCCACATTCTTCCTTATTATAAAATTATTACAAAATTAATGCCAATTAATTTATTGGAAAATTAAAAGAAAATATAAAAATTTTGTATAGCAGATTCATATCGTAATTAAATGTGAAATTATTTTTATACATTTTATTGATGCTGCATTCAAATATTTGAGGTCTCATCACAGGTCATTTAGTCCAAGAAATATGTTTCTTTTTACAGGGTGCAGCCGACCGCAATATAATGGCAAGTTCCAACTTATTACCAAACCAATGGACTAAGTATATAGTTATAACCATCAATAATAAAAAATACAAGCCGACTCATCATAACCACACGATTTGAGTTTTAGAGTTTTGCATATAATTAATTTTAAACCTAATGAAAGTGACGGTTGCGTTCTTGTTGAATACATTAATTATTCCTTAATAAGCAAATACTCATCCTCGATTCTCGATTCTCCTAAAAGCCGCAAACCGCATTAAAAGGCCGCAAGTTACAAATTTTGCAACATATAAGTGTCTAAAATAACAATATAATTATTATTATAGTACGCGATAATAATTTTGCATTCGGATCTCGGACTCTGAATAAACACACGCTAATTTTGGTTTAATATACCTATAAAGTCTAAAGTTAATTATACATGAGATTGTGTTGATGCTGACCGAAGCCGAAGGCCGAAGGTTGATATTGATATTGTTATACCTTTCAAAACAATTAAAGAGATTATAGACTACATACTACAGTACATAATATAGCTCCATATTCCATGCTGCGATAAACCTTCGAATGGTGGCGACCAACATGGACTTTGCTGTGAAATGTAATTTATGCCATTTTTAGATTCCATCATTCCATTTTCAGTCGGAATTCCAAGCAATACATTCAGCACGTACACCTCTATCAGTATCAGTACAACTTTGAGGAATTAGTATGAAATGTATAGTGTGCGAATATTTTCAGTCTACCCACATTACGATAGTTATTAGTAGGAATAAGCACGCCTACACATTATGTCCGGATGTTTGGTGGAACAGATAAATTAGGAGCCATTTATTCATATATGAGTCCTGGCCTTGTATGTGTATTATAGTTAAGTGCAGTTTACGTATACATGTTACATGGAGCTGTCAATAATAGATCAGTTTGCGAGTTTGCTAAAGAGGATTTACTATAGTAGAATTGTTTCTCAATCCCACGATATATACACTAGCATGCATGTGTACCGTAATTACCCGGAATAAGCGCCGGGGGCTCAAACAATCTCCTGGTCTTGAACAAACATCGGGTTATTAACAAGCCCTGCGCATATTAAAAGTGCCATAGAACATTTAAATTAGATGAATTATAGTAGGATCAGATTTTAATAAAATTAATAAAAAGCAACGCAAGAACTATGAGTTTAGGCATATTTTTGTATGAATACGTATTAGCTGCATTGTGTTACCGTACACTTTAAAAACTTTAATAAGTAATTAATTTAACAATCTTTAATAACCCGGGCGCTTATTCGAACAATTACGGTACTCTGGATAACATGCTGTCGTAAAGCTTCTATTGATAATATTTATCATAATAATTTGAGAATTTCCTCCTAGCGCCTCAGCTTTTGCAGTATTCAAATTATAAAGCAGAAACCTATATGTATATCTACTATACGCACGCCGTGTCTGGGACCTGGGACTGGGCTCAGTATGCATAATATACTATCTAATTACGAACTATACTATATTCAAAACTTTGCTTTATATAATTAATTATTAATTATATTTAAACAGTTTGAGAGTATAAGAATGGAATCTGCACTTTGTACTTTTTATTTATTTGCGTTTTATGTTTTGAAAAGTAGGTACGTGACCTCCTACTTATCGTTAGTTCCTATTTAATTTTTGCAGAATTTACTTTTAAAATAATGCAAAATTGTAGTATTTACCATTTTTCAAAAATCAAATGAGCAAGTAAAGAATGTATATCCATTGGATTTTTTGTAAAAAATGTGACTGTGCCAAACTATAATTTTGTAATTTGTCTTAAACGTGAATAAATGTGTTAGAATGCTTATGTCGTGTTGGTATTTTCAAAAAATATGTGCCTAACCGACTGTAGTACATATCGTAATTAATTGAAAAATAATTCAAGAGAAGTCCCCCTGTTTCGAACTACATATCGCTACTGAAGAAGGGAAATTATCCATTTCCAATTCTCACTAATAATAGCAAAAATGCCGTTCTCCAATTCTTTCTAAAAGCAAAATTGCTGATCCCCATTTTTTAACATATTTAATTGCATTTCTTTTTCTGGATAAATAATCAAGTAGGCATTTCTTATTGTTTATTGGGCTTATCGGCAATTTTGCTTCTTCAGTAGCGCTATATTATGCAGTTGGCCTTGGCTCTTATTTATTACTTGTTACATTTTGCACTTGGGCTTAGATTGGAGATAGAACATTTGGAACCTTCAGTAAAAAAATGTGTATTTAGGTAAGTGTGTATGTAAATGTTATCAGTGTTCATATGAATTCATGACATATGAGGGATCAGTACCAGGGCCAGGCCATTGCAGCAAGATATAAGGTGAGGTTACAATTATTATGCTTTAACATGGGAATTTTGCTTCGTTATAATATATTATTATGGCCGATGTAAAAACATTATGCTTCTATACAGAACCAGGCAGTCAGGAACAGGGAGTGCAGATTTGCAGATTTGCAGATAGCATTATCATATTTACATTAGTTTCTATAGCCTAGCTTTTTTCTGTAGACGAGTAGACATGACTGGCACCTGGATGGAGTAGAGCTTTTTTCTTTCTGCTTTTAATGCGTAAGTTTATATAACACACATCTACATATTTGCTTATAATAAACGTATGTATACTGATTCTGATTATTTCTATGCAGCCGCACTGACACACAGTGTGTAGTGTTTATATTCGAGGAGTGCATACAGTTCTTTTTATTGCAAAGTTTTAGAGCAGTGCGAGCAGTTAGATCATATTTAATTATAACAACTGACGATGGGATGACGTTATACAAGTTTTCCTGTTCACCACGAGGTTGAAAAGCCGATGCCGATGTCGATCCTACACTTTTTTACTGTAATACATAGCATTCATATTCACACCAGCACAAACTACATCAGTCTGTAGAAGCATCTCTATAATAAATGTACTAGGCCATTCCATTCTTATGACAAAGCTACTTATATACCATTTTCTTTACGTATTTTACGTACATTAGAATCTAGTATAAAAACTCATATTTTGATTGCATCATTTAAATGTGTATGTACCTATGCCTATACTACGTTATAGTAAATAAATATTTTACGCATGTTTTATATTCGTATGTAGGAGTTATATTTTTTCAACTTAAAAACGATTTGGCCGTCGAATGCCGATTTGCCGATATAGATACGATACTGATTGGAACTTTTATAATATTATCACAAATGGATTTGAAGTTTGAAATCCCAAAATATTTAGCGTGCAGACTGTATATACTACAAAGCCCAGCTTATTCAGCCTATTGCATTGGATATTGAATATTGGATTGGACATTTGAACATTTGGACGTAAAACAATAAGATATTATTTTACTAACAACAACATTATTAATTATTATAAATTTGGAAAAAATTGAGTTAATTGGGAAATAGCGCTGCTTCAAATTTTTTGAATTTAAATACTTGCTAATTAAATACGAAATATATGCACACGAAAATAATATGTGAATCACCTGTAAATAAATTTGCATAATTCCAGAAATTGGGTACATATGACTCTGAATTGGTTAAATGTCATACAAAACGTCACCAAATCAATTACTTAAAGTACATACATGGCGGTGTAATATATTTATTATGGCATTTGTACATACATATGCTCAATAACATTCCAAGACTCCAAGGAATGATTTCCAAGATTTTCCAATCACCACCGCACCGCGCGTAGCGTACCGCAGCTACACCTATGACCCTATCTATGTAATAAGTCACTGTAATGGAGCACATATCGAGGCGTAGCACCCGAACCATTGGACGTATAAAGGTGCAAGTGGTACCATTAGACGCAGAATTACGCGAGGATTACAGGTGAATGCTCAGAAATGGAGATATGAGAAATCCAAGCTCAAAAAACGGAGATTTCCAAAACGCAAAATCGTAAATTAAGCAAAAACAGGGGGTCCGTTTCCGGGCTAAGGCTTTTGAAAGACGCAACGCACAAACTCCACAAGGGTACCAGAATATGCGGAATAAACCAAGGACGAGTTATAAGGCAGGAAATTGAAAGAAATGTATACAGGAAGTACGACAGATCGACATCCGTTCAACGCATTTTGGGAAAAAATGCGGTCGGAAAAAAGGTGGAAAAAAACTCAAACGCAGACCAAAACTAGTATAAAATGCGCCAGGAGACGACACACAATTGAAATACGGTCATTTTGACACCTCACTTGTCTTCACAGGGCACATATAACCGAAACGCGAGCAAAGTTAATAGGGAAGCCGACGTACAGAACGAGTTTTTGCTGAATGGAAAGTAGAAAAGAATAGAATAAAAAGTCCTTTGCCCATACGAAACACGAACGAGTGTTGTATGCAGTGCAACAAAAAAAATCCGGCGCTTCGCGCCCGATTTGTCGACCGGGGGGGCCCGAAGTAGATGCTGAGCTTCAACAAAGGCGCAAGATAATTTATGTAACGCTAAAAGATGATATAAGATTTATGCAAGCTCCCCTAGCATCAATAAGCCATATACAAATGTACGTATCATTTAGGTAAATATAGTTGGAATCTTATTGAGACTTGCACCATTTACATATGACGTCATTTATGGAGCCTCCCCTACAATCAGCAAGCCATATACGAATGTACTTTGCAAGCAGTTAAAAATAAATTTGGAAAAAATGTTAATGTTGAAATTGGGGGTACTAAAACCTATAATATTTAAATGACGTCATTATGGACGATCCTTAAATATATATTACCTATTTAAGTATGTCCATGACATGCTGATAAAATAGGTTGGAAAAAATTTTAACGTTGAAAAAAGAAGTTCTAAAAACTTTAATATTTAATGACATCAATAGGGACGATCCTTGGATATCTGTATACTATATAGGTATATTTACGACATTTAGTTAAAGTGGGTTGGAAAAAAAATTCAAACTTAGAAATAGGGGCATTTCAAACTATAAAATGCAAAGGACGTCATTATGGACGATCCCTCAATATCTATATACTATATAGGTATACTTATGACATTTAGTTAAATTAGGTTAAAAAAAATTTAAAGTTAGAAATGGGGGTACTCAAAACTATATCATATGCCCGATATCATATGCTTAGTGACAATGGACTGAAAAAAACTGCATGGCCGCAAGTCTCTTGCAACACCTGCCTACTGCCTGGTGGCAATTGTCTAATTGCAAATAACTAACTTTACATAATTGCCACAGTTGCCTTCGACATTTGCCTCAGAGGTGTTGCTACACGGGAGTTTTCACACGAAATTTGGTTTAAGACTGTCGCCCGAATGGCTGTTCCTATGTATGTATGTATCTTAAGGGTCTTGAATACCGTTATTATAATAGCACCAAGTTAGCGCAGGCCATTACTGACCCGTTGCTATCCCTATTTAAGACTTAACTTAATAATTAATAATGCCCCTGTCGAATCGACCTGTAGCAATTATATATGCTAACACGTCTTTTCTAGGGGCTTCTGTCATTATTTCATGCGAGTCCTTGCTGGGACCCAAGAACCAGTTTAAGCTTTGTATACGATGGTATGTATGAATACGACACCTTACCAGATAATGTAGTACCGTTTCGTCTTCCTCACCACACTCTTGGCATAGCGGGGAATTGACAACGCCCATACAGTAAAGGTGCTTTTGTAGCGCGCAGTGTCCTGAGTAAATGTACGTCAGTAGCTGCATTGCCCGCCTCAATAGTGATACAAGTAAGATTGAGCCGGTTGAGTAATTCGGCTTCACAGAAAGTAGCTTAGCAATTTTGCAGTCCTTTATATCTTTCCACCTATCCCTATCTTAGTCTTTGTTCTGAACTCGACGAGGGTAGTCGTGTACTTCTCTCTGTCCTGAGTACTATCAGAAGGCCTTTTATTTCCATTTTGGATTTTTTGGGCTTGAATTTCTCTGTTCACGAAGCACCTAGTGGTTGCGGGTTTAGCGTGTCGGAATTTAGTTGTCGATTTTCTCCTATCTTCACCTTGGACAACTTTCGATATTTGAGATAGCGTATATCTACATATCAAAGCTGTTTTGCATATTGTAGAACTAAAACAAGTAGGAAGATATGTAGCTTCCGTGGAGAGGCAGTGCTTGCCACATTGCTGCTCTACTGAAGCTATTTAGAAGTTGTCACAACGTATTTTCGGGCACGTTGACCCTAGCCAATAGCACTACAGGCAATCGCTAGAATATCTCTCGTATTTTTTTTGTCAATAGTTTTGATTAGCTTCGCTTAATTACATGCAAGTTAGACTATGTGCTGGTATTTCGGCCAGTTGCATTCCACCAACGACTTCTGCCGTTGATAAATACCAGTACTATGGTCTGATTTAATTGTCAATTCTGAGCAACTCATAGGCATAGTCATAGTCACTTAATAGGTCTACGCTTAGAGATTAAATTGAAAGTTTAGTGCGAAAGTTTCTCGTTCTTGCTCACGCATACTTTATAACGAGTAAACAAAGCAACTTTCTAACCAGCCGGCTTTCTAGGCCGGCCCATAGGCCAGTGGCCCATAGACCGGCCCATAGGCTAGTGGCCTATAGACTGGCCTATAGCCCAGTGGCCCATAGGCTAGTGGCCAATAGACCAGCCCATAGGCCAGTGGCCCATAGACCGGCCCATAGCCCAGTGGCCCATAGATCGGCCCATAGGCTAGTGGCCCATAGACAGGCCCATAGGCCAAAGGCCTATAGACCGGCCCATAGACCGGCCCATAGGCCAGTGGCCCATAGGCCAGTGGCCCATAGACCGACCCATAGGCCACTGGTCCATAGACCGGCCCATAGGCCGTCCCATAGGCCAGTGGCCCATACATCGGCCGATAGGCCAGTAGCCCATAGACAGGCCCATAGGCCAGTGGCCTATAGACCGGCCCATACACTGGCCCATAGGCCAGTGGCCCAAAGGCCAGTGGCCCATAGGCCAGTGGCCCATAGGCCAGTGGCCCATAGACCGGCCCATAGGCTAGTGGCCTATAGAGTGGCCTATAGACCGGACCATAGGCCAGTGGCCCATAGACCGGCCCATTGCCCAGTGGCCCATAGACCGGACCATAGGCCAGTGGCCCATAGACCGGCCTATAGCCCAGTGGCCCATAGACCGGCCCATAGGCCAGTGGCCCATAGGCTAGTGGCCAATAGACCAGCCCATAGGCCAGTGGCCCATAGGCTAGTGGCCAATAGACCAGCCCATAGGCCAGTGGCTCATAGACCGGCCCATAGGCCGGCCCATAGGTCAGTGGCCCATAGACCGGCCCATAGAGCAGTGGCCAATAGACTGCCCCATATAGGCCAGTGGCTCATAGACCGGCCCATAGGCCAGTAGCCCATAGACCGGCCCATAGCCCAGTGGCCCATAGGCCGGCCCATAGTCCAGTGGCCCATAGATCGGCCCATAGGCCAGTGGCTCATAGACCGGCCCATAGAGCAGTGGCCAATAGACTGCCTCATATAGGCCAATGGCTCATAGACCGGCCCATAGGCCAGTAGCCCATAGACCGGCCCATAGTCCAGTGACCTATAGGCCGGCCCATAGACCGGCCTCTAGGCCAGGGGCCCATAGGCCTTCCTATAGGCCAGTGGCTCATAGGTCGGCCCATAGGCCAGGGGCCCATAGGCCTTCCTATAGGCCAGTGGCTCATAGGTCGGCCCATAGGCCAGTGGCCTATAGACCGGCCCATAGGCCAGTGGCCCATAGACCGGCCCATAGGCCAGTGGCCGATAGACCGGCCCATAGGCCAGTGGCCATAGACCGGCCCATAGGCCAGTGGCCCATGTACCGGCTCATAGGCCAGTGGCCCATAGACCGGCCTATAGGCCAGTTGCCCATAGACCGGCCCATAGGCCCCATTATTTTCCCCCATTATTCCCTTATTATTTGTGCCACGTAACTTCTAACTTAAAATTTATGTGTCATATTGCTGTCTTTGTGTATCTAATGTCTCCTGTGCGTACTTTCCGAATTGCAAATACAGCGACAACAATTTTTACACGCGCCCTACTTTTTTATCCTTTTGGCCGCCCCAACCCCCGGTGTGGCCCTGCCGTAGGCAGGGGGTCCTTACTTCTAGTATTTACATAATGAGAGTTGTTCTCGATTTTTCAATTGAATTATCGTCATTTTCAAAATTTGGTATGGTTATTAATCATAGTACTACAAAAATTAGCATGCTCAATACTTTAGTAATTAAAAATCAGCTTGCAGTAAATACTTTATTTATCTAGGTACTATTTTGTATTGCCAATTCAATCATGCAATGGTCAGACCAGACATGTGAATAAGGCTAAACTTATACTCTATTTTTTATTTTTTTAGAATAAAAGACTATGTTTAAATTCATAGCTTGAGTAGGTACCTATATTATGCTAATTATACAGGCATTAGAATGTTAGCACGAACGCAACGCTATAATTATATGTAGGTATATATACTACTACATAATACTACATAATACTACTCTGGTAATTGAAAACGTAGAGGTGCTGCTTTTGTAATAATTCAAAACAATCGTTTTAGAGAGTTTTTTATAATAACACATTGAAATTTGGAATGTCATAATAAGCAGGGTAGTTGCAGGTAATGTATAGAAAATGGGCAGATGTTATGTTCTTTTCTTACCCATACTTGTGTACTATGTACTTACATGGTTCTATGCCCCTTGAAATACAATCTTATACATAGGCAGGTGAGTTAAAAATTAAAATTTAACCTCAAAGTTCTACGGGTAGAGATGATAATATGCAATAATAAGGATTTATGCACAATAATTCATCGTAGTATACCGTCAGTGAAGACTCAAAATGAACTATATATCCAGTTTTAGCTAATGATTAAATGTAGTATCTACGCAAAAATTAAATATCAAGATCCTGAAAGCATGTAAATATAATATTTTGTACTTTTCAAAAGCATGAGGATAGTAAATTTTACACTTTTCCGAAACAAGTCAATATAACATTTAATTTTAATCTTTAAACATGTAAATAAAACGTTTTAAACTTTTCAAAAACAATTAAATAGAAAATTTTGCACTTTTCAAGAAACATTTAAATAAAACATTTTGAAATTTAAAAAAAAACTTACAAATAAAACATTTTACACATTTCAAAAAACATACAAAACATTTTGCACTTTTAAAGAAACATTCAAATAAAACATTTTGCACTTTTCAAGAAGAATTCAAATAAAACATTTTGCACTTTTCAAAAAACATACACATAAAACATTTTAAACGTTTCAGAAACTTGTATTCAACGCTGCACGCATCTATCTCATTTAGTGTATTTTTTGACATAGCTCATTTTAGTTCTAGCTTAAATTGGATATGGATCATTTGGGTTATTCACTCACGATATGCGTAAAATGTAAAACTGCAATAATAATTCTCGCCTCGGTAGTGCATGTAATGTGATATATTGCATCAAATGCATGCGTAATAAAAACCTTAAAGAAAAGCATAATACCATGTAATTAGATTAATTAATTAATTCGGTCTGTAATTAGTATATACTGAATGGTAATTGAATGCTGCTATTATTAGTTCACTGCTGTGAGTTATGAATGTGACGCCTGTGAAGAGCTTTGAGACATCTGTTCATGTGTGGCTGCCGGCTGATGCGTATATCCAAACTAAAGGAGTAAAATCAAAATGTGCTATCTTCTTTTTCGAAAACATGAAAAATTGTAAGAGCTACACAACACCTAATAATAATTCCTATTTACATATTCATAGACATTTATTTTTCTATGCATTTAAACAAAATTGAAATAGTTACACCGTTCACATTACGCCAGTTTAAAATTCCACACATGTAATTCTATTGGGAAAGGGATGAGTGGGGGAAAAAAATGGGACAAGTCTTTGAATGCAATTTTTTTGCAAAATTTGTTTTTTAAATCTAGAGCAATTTTTTAGAAATTTCATTTAAAAAAATAGACGTATCTCATGTTGCCAAGAATCTCTTCATATTATATAGGTAACTGTCTATCTACAATTTATATAAGTACATAATGCATGTTTGTAATTTAATTAAATTAAATTAAGCTAGGTAAATTGAAAATTGCATATGCGTCGTGGAGTCGTAGAATTGCGAGAAATTGTTTTCAATTTTTAGGGAATTTAAGTGTGACTTTTGTGGGAATCAGGTAAATTAATCAAATACTTCATGGTTCCGTAGTGATAAAAATGGCGTCACTTTGCAAATTATAACACATACAGCGTATAATAATGCTTCTCCTTTTCCTTACGGCAATGATGTGACCAAAACCAAAACCGAGTAGGTAGGCTATTTAAGTAATGCTGAATATTGAGGATTATCTTCCCTGCGTGAGCTGACTTCTTTTCTTGTATGTTCCCTGCAGAGATGAAAGAGAAACTGAAACAATTCCAATTGATTAAATGTTACATAATTAGTTAAATCAGAGCATATATTACAGGATGCATACCCCCGATGACGGAATTTGAAGTCAGCTGCAGTTGCATCACAGTCAACTATAAAAGATTCTTAAATAGCTTCAAACTCCCCAAAAATAATCCCATTTACGTTTGAAACTTTGAAAGAACAATACAATTTTTTTTATTCCTCAACTTTGGAGTTGGAAGGAGTAGTAGATAACATTTTAAATTGTAGGTAATTGGTTTTATTGGATATAAGTAAATGAGCCTTCGGATCGATTTTTGGATTGTTTCTTACATTTGCAAACTACACTGTAAGTTCACACTAAAGTTATTTTTAAAAAAATAATAATTTAAAAATATAAAAAATTTAATCTCAACACTTTTACATATTGTGCGATTTCATTTTGCCTAAAATAAAATAAATTAGAACCAATGGTTTTTTTAAATTATATAAAACGGTACCTACATATTTTACCAAAGTGAAACTGTCCTAAAGTTTGGTGTAATAAATATATTTCAGGTTAAGATGTTTTCAATTTCCACAAGATCCAACAACGCGCATCATAACACACTTCAAAAAAGGACACGACGCAGCTATCTCAAAGGTCTCGCAATTAGTGTTGTCACAGTTCTCATCTCTGCTTCACCACCTGTGAATGCACAGGGTTACGGTGGAGGTGGAGGAGGAGGGAGGGGACTAGGCGGAGGAGTCGGGGGAAATACTGGGAGCGGCTATGGTGGTGGAGGTGGATCTGGTGGTCTTGGGGGCGGGATTGGTGGAGGCACTGGAGGAGGTTACGGTGGTTTAGGTGGTGGAATTGGTGGTGGCACTGGAGGCGGGGGTTACGGCGGTAATTCTGGTGGACTTGGAGGCGGGATCGGTGGAAGTACTGGAGGGGGATACGGCGGAGGCATTGGTGGTGGCACGGGAGGCGGCGGAAGAGGAGGAGGAGGAGGAGGAGGAGGAGGAGGAGGAGGTTATGGCGGTTTAGGCGGTGGAATTGGGGGTGGTACTGGAGGCGGTGGCTACGGTGGCAACTCTGGTGGACTTGGAGGTGGTATTGGGGGTGGGACTGGAGGTAGCTATGGCGGTTTAGGCGGTGGAATCGGTGGTGGTACTGGTGGCGGGGGATACGGTGGAAATTCCGGTGGACTGGGAGGTGGTATTGGGGGTGGTACTGGAGGAGGTGGTTACGGCGGCAACTCTGGTGGACTTGGTGGTGGAACCGGAGGAGGCACAGGAGGTGGGTATGGGGGTTTAGGGGGTGGTGTTGGCGGTAGTACGGGGGGTGGATATGGGGGTGGGTTTGGTGGACTTGGTGGACTTGGTGGGGGATCTGGAGGAGGTACTGGAGGGGGCTATGGAGGTAATTCGGGAGGCCTTGGAGGTGGAATTGGAGGAAGCACTGGGGGTGGGTACGGTGGTTTAGGGGGTGGCATCGGTGGGAGCACTGGAGGTGGAGGCTACGGTGGTAATTCTGGTGGACTTGGAGGAGGTGTTGGGGGTAATACTGGCAGTGGATATGGCGGAGGTGGTTTTGGAGGGGGTGGTGGTGGCGGCGGTGGTGGGGGTTATGGTGGGTTGGGGGGTGGTATTGGGGGTAACACAGGTAGCGGATATGGACGGAAGAAAAAATGATTAATTCAACTACCTACTACGTAAACTGCTGTCATTTAATTTTGTATTTTTGTAATGAAACTAGTTTTGTAAAAATATCTTGTCATTCCATGTGAAACTATTGAGTCTGTAAAATGAGTAAAATAAAGTCTAGAAAAATATTATGTAAACCGTTTAAATTTTGATGGCAAGCATGACCATGACCATATCATATGTAGTGTCTATCAATTAAAGAAAAATTAAAAAAACATTTCAGGAAAACGCATCCATTATCATGCAACATACGGAATATACATAATATCATTCAGTAATTTTTGTAGTAACAATTTAAAACTATATTTTATGGCGATGCAAAATATTGCTTTCACTATGTAGTAAATCTTAAAGGAAAGCATCCTTTCCCTATAATATGCATTCGTTTTATAGGCCACTATATTCAGTCATATTCATCAGCTCCTTACTTTCGATTCGGTTTCGGTTAAAATACAACATTAAAATAGACGGGCACCACGGTATACAGTTTTCTTTTCTCCTGCGAAATTCTCTTTACGCTTTGGTACTTTTAATTATTGGTCCCTACCAACATCGATAAATGCACCTACTTAACCAGTAAGTAAACACTGCACTGACTTGCTCATTACCCCTTGAGTTTTTCACGAGGAAAATAATTCTTGTACTCACATTGTATTAATTTACAACTCTCCATTATTTATTTTTGTTTGTACGAAAACGCAATTTTATTATTTGTGTCTGTAGTTTAACGTAAGTAAATGTAATGGTATTATTAATTATTAGTTATTGACAATACTGTTTTTATTATAATGTTACGATTAGTGGAAAATCCGAGGCTGTGTAATAATAGCTTCTATTAGTAAATCTAAAATTACAACTCTATTTATAAATTATAAAATTCAACGTAATATATCGCTACTGATGAAGAACAAGCAAAATTGCCGATCTCCATGTTTTGTTTTACTTAAAGGGTGTTTTCACACTAAGCAATAAGACATAACTAGGTACTTGCTTATCTTGCCGAGACAAATTATTCACAATTAAATGCGTTAAAAAGTGAAGACCGACAATTTTAATTTTAAAGCGTGAATTGGAGAACGGAAATTTTGCTTCTTCAGTAGCGATATGTAACTAAATCGTCGAATGTCATCCTTTTTTTAAAGAGAATTTTACCATCATTTTCCCGAAAGCATAATTTACACAGCCTCGGACGGAATCCCCCTGTAGTAGTAAACCCTAAGCTATTTTAAAATGTAAAATTAGTTAATTAAATAGTAAAGTATATAGTTTGCACATTGTTTAGCTTTGGTTATTATTTAAATGATATTCGCTTCATACTGTGTGTACGCCTTGATTCCTCTTTTTGTTCTTCAACACATTCTGAGAGAATCATCTCAGAGATGTTTGATATGAAAAACATATACGAATTATGAAATCAAGTCCATTGTTCAATTCAATATTTTGTCAATGGTTCTGCTTGCTGGTTCTGTTTCTGTTTCTAGTATTTTTTTGTAGACATTTATACTCCTTCTGCAGTGGCCTGGGAAGGTGACAATCTTTTACTTACTTTGACCACTCGTACATGTTTCCTCGGCGTCCGTCGATTAACTCTAACTGTCGAATTAGAACCATTATCACTACTAATCCCCACAGCCCCATCGTCTTGAAGGACATTTCCAAATTTAACCGAGTCAAGATTACTACTACTACTGCTACTGCTAGCACTACTGGGGTTGATATTGCTATTGCTACTGATTGAGTCCGGAGCATTGCTGATATGCGAGAGTACGTGGACGTCCGGGTGGATGTTCTGACTCTGGAGGACATGGTTGGGAGCGGATGCGTTCCGGGGGTAGTCCTCACTCGAAGAACTACTCGTGTCTAATTTGAAATCAGCGGGGGAGCCTTTGAAGAGGATGAGAGCATTGTCCTTGGTCAAGTTGGCCACTTCATTATTTGTGAGGGAGTTGACTGTGGGTGGGGGTCGGTCATGGAGGTAAGAAACACTGGGGGTGAATCCCGGGTTCCGATCATTCAAGGCACGGTGATTGCAGGAACGCCAAATATTGTGAGAAGGACCCGAGCCCACGTAGCACCTAAGAAAAGAAGAAAAATAGTGTTCATGAATGGAATTTAATTTAATTGAGTGCATAGTAGTGCTGTTTTTAAAAAGCAATATCCAGATATAAAATTCGCCAAAAATAATGGTTGATTTTGAAAAACATTTGTATTTCCTACCATGGAACGGCCAATCCTCGAGAGTAACCACAGAAATGATCCGGCCTACAACAGAAATCCCAAGAGCCGGCCTCGTCAACTTGACAATAGTAAAATCCTGCCTCACGATTCTGACGGCAACTCCTCAAACATCTTTCCCCACTGACGGTCCTGTCTTCCGATCCTTCTAGGTAAATAAATAGAAAAATTGTAACAGTGTAATAAGTGAGAAAACTCTTTAACAAATTAATTAGGCAGCGGAATATGCAAAACATCGTCTGGGAAGAATCAAAATGAGCCATTTTCATTTTTACCTATAAAAACAAAATGTACTATTTACAAAATCAAATATCATAATATCTTTAAGGCATGTAAATATATACAACATTTAGCATTTTTCAAAAACGTGAAAATAGTGCATTTTTTACTTTCCAAAAACGTGTAAATGAAAGATTTTGAACTTTTTAAAAGCATAAAAATAGAACATTTTACAATTTTCAAAAACATGTAAATAGAACATTTTGCACTTTGAAAAAAGTGTAAATTGAACATATTCAACTTTTTTACAATTCGTAATTTACATTTTACCCACCCATCAAATTTATAGTTTTTTTTAAGGATATAGCTGATTCTAATTCTAACCTAAAATTAAACTGGAAACGTGTCATTTTGTGTCTTCACAGAAGATATAATGTATGAAAGGTTAATTGCATATAAAAATTTAGAAGCATGCATACAATGTTAAACGTATGTCGTATGCGTTATTTTAGCTTTACTTTGATTTTGATTGTAATCTGTATTTGAGATTGACGGTCTACCATCATATCGATTCCCTCCGCTGCCGCCGCTGTCATATCGAATTCCGCCACTGCTCCCACCACTACTCCAGCCTCCGCCACTCCCCCCACCACCACCACCTCCACTTCCAGGTCGGTAGTATCCATATCTGTTGTAGTCGTCCACTCGTCGATCATCGTAGAATCCCTTTGAGCTCGTGCTCGGGTTATACCTGTCACGGTCCCGATCCCGATCTCTGTCTAAGACGGAAGAGGACCCTCCGTATCTTGTTGGATAATCGTAGTTAGTGGGCCGACTACTCTGGAACCGATCATCGTAGCGATGTCCACCGCTTGCGCTGCTCCCACTCCCGCCACTACTGTAATATCTATCCCTACTCCCCGTATCTTGTCTTCGATTATCATAGTAGGATGACCCATACCGATTGCTATTGCTATTGTAGTCATAATTTCGATTCGCATCCCCTTGATATCTGGTGCTCTCTCTCCATCCATAGTAACGGCCGCTAGTTCCGCTACCACTGCCACTACCAGTCCCCATATCATCCCTTCTACAAGTAGGATCCGCTCTCTCGTCGTAGCTGTAGATGACTGCATTGTCATATCTGTCCCGGGCTGGGATGAAATCCCCCACTCGGAGCTCCCTCTCATCCATATCTGAGAGCTGACAACTGCCACCAGTGGAGCTGGTCATTCGGAATGACATTGTTTTGCACGGGAATCGAAGGACGTCGGAGCTTCGGAGGCATTCCACTCGACACTCCTCCACAGTCTTGACGGGAAAGGTGGCTCGAGACTGTTCAGGTGCGAGGTAGTGATCTTGCTTGAGGCGGACGAGACAAACTGAAAATTGAAAATTTTCAGGGTTTAAACATTACTGCGATATCATTTATTTTTTTTAAACTAGCCATTTTGTTGTGACGCTCCACAAGAAAAGGTTTCTATCTGAAGGTTTCAATTTTGCTTGTATTTAGCAGCTTAAAGTTTGTGTAGTTTTCAATACAATAATTTACTTAAGTTTAAACACCGTAAATTAGGGTTATTTTCGAATGTCTTATTGTAAGACCTAATCCGTTTGTTTCGGCTGCTAATTCCAGCAATTCCATATTTTTTGGTGAATTTTGAAATTTTGAAAATTTGAATGTTTTATTTTTTGAACGGCTCAAAATATTTCAATTTTTTAACCCACATTATAGCACACAGGTAATAAATTAAAAATACTTGGAGGCGGAATAAAAATATGGGGAAAATTACATTAAGTGCGCAATGATTTTTACTACTAGACACAGACACTGTAAATAACACAAAAGCGCCAGATAGACATTCTTTTCTGGTGAAACGTCACAAATGCAATTTAATACGGTGTTCAAAAATGTGTATAACTATAAATTGTGCGTGTATTATTAAAGCATTTAAACACTAAAGTTATAATATAGACTAAGATACTACATACACAACATAGAATTATATACAGAATTACAATGGAGGAGAAAGCTCATTAACTACGACTACGGGTAAGCAAAAGAGTTTTAATCAGTCACTAACAACGTTTAAAGCGATGATCAAAGTATGCACGGAAAAAATCAAATTCTACATGAAGCATTAATGACATCTAGCGATAGAATTACGGAAAATAGACAAAAGACAAGACAACAAGTCAGACCTTCCTTCCGTTTGTCATAGTAGGGAGGATCAGTCGTAGCCACCCGTCGGTCATCAGTGACGGAACTACCACTGACTGAGGGAGGAACAGATTGGGCACTACCACCATGGCTCTGTACTAGGCCATTAATTGAGGAAGAAGGAGGGCTATTATGATCTCGGTCACGATCCCGTTCCCGATCCCGATCCCTATCATGGTCCCGCTCCCGAAGACGGTCCCGTTCCCCCTGCCCAAGGAGTCCCAACTGCCCCGATTGTCCCTGCCCTGGACGATGTCGATCTCGGTCTCGATCATTACTGTCGCGGTCCCGATCGCGATTTAGATTATGATCACAGTCCCTATCCCGATCCCGACCATTATTATGGTCATGCCCCGACCCGGAGGGGTATCTTGGAGGAGGTCGGGAAGGCTCCCTGATAATGCTACTACTCGTCAAATCCTGATGACGATCAAATTGCTGAGGAGGATATGGGAGGGGCTTGATGGGCTGTGAGGAGGAGAGGTGAGGAGGGGATAGAGGGGGAGGAAGTCGGGAGTGTGTAGGTATATATTCATGTCCAGGATTACGATGAATTCCATCGGATTCAGCAGTGATTGGTCGAGTACTCACAAGAATACCGGAGGAAGTAGTAGAGCTGCTACCGGTAGTAGCCGTTCCAATGCCGGAGCCGGAACTACTACCGGACCCAGACCCCGAACCCGAACCCGAACCCGAACCAGAGGAACCCACAATATTGGCTGTACCTGGTCTTGGTGGATACGGTGAGTGGGTGTCGACACGATCCTGAGGTCTGTCATAGGGTCTTCGTCCATGGTAGTCGTAGTTACCATTATTACCATACAGCTCCCGGTCCCTATCCCGATTTCTGTCTCGGTCCCTATCATCATAGTAAGTTGAGCCGGGTCGGTACATATGCTCCCGAATCCCAGTCCCAGTCCCTGATGACGACCCGGATCCGGATCCGGATCCGGTCGTGGGTGGGTATGGGTATTTATTCTCCCGGTCACGGTCTCGATCCCTATCCCGATCTCTATCAATGGGTCCATCACCCGGCCGCCTCGTCATGTACTGATCATAGAGGACACAATCTGCTCCCATGAGACGGCCCATCTCAAATAAATCATGGTCAGGGTCGGATATAATATTCTGTGGGGGAAGTCTCGCAATGTCCACGTCATGGAGGTAGCAATTGTCAAAGTCTTGCTGGTCACGACGGTGGAACGGATCTCTCTCTCGACCTCTCTCTGTGTGACTAAAAAGGAAAAGCCCAAAAAAAAATCAAAGGGGATATTATTACAGGTAGTACCTTGTGTTCACAAGCACGGCAGCTCAGCCAAAGACACTGTACATATATATGGGGATTTTTGTGAATCATTCTCATAAAAGTTTCTGCAAAATAAAGTTGTCCTTTAAGTTTTATTTGAGATTTAACATGTTATTTTGAGCATGTGATGATAATCAAAATCGTAATCGTCTTCCGTTTGAGTTCAGTGCAATTCTCAACCAAAAGACCAAGACCCAGAACTTAGCCCAGTCAAAGTCTGTACATGGTCTAATATGAAAGAATATAAATGTACATATAGGTAAACGTACTTTCATAAATAAGTATAGTTTTCCTATACTACGCTGTACTTGAGCTTCAAATTCTAAGTCTGAGAATGCTCTTAAAATATCTTCCAAAAATTGTAGTGTATAAGATTATCTGTACGTAGACTTTTTGCAGATTTGTATAAAGATATCTAACTATATAGTAAGTATGTATAGGAACTTGAGTATATTTGATTTTGTATATTTCCTGAATGCTTCTCATTCTTTGAATTTCTAAGAAAAGGGAAGACAAGTAGTCAAGACTCAAGAAGCGACATGACACGCAAAGTACAGAAAAAAAGGAAATATACTGAAAAAGTGAAAAAATATAATATTAGCTTAGACAAGCTTAGACAAACATATACATACACACAAAACAGATATAGATTTTGTTTTTATATTTATAATTTAATTTTTACCGGAAGCTGAAGGCACGGCAGCGGAACAGTGCAGTTGTACATAAATGTTCACACTGACTGGGCGTTGACACGGCATGGGCGGATTTTATCAAGTTGTTTAATTTAGCACTTTTACGATAGACCAGTGAGCATACTGTAAAATGTAAAATGGACAAATAATTAAGCAAAAATTGTGCAAACTATAAAGAACTCTATAAGACTCTATAAGAACTATTAGGGGAGGGAAGAACTATCATTATCATTCATTAATATATTGCCGAGTAATAATTAACTTGAAAGGAGTTAAACTTTTAATTGTTAAGCAAAGTAGCTGAAACAAGAACCAACAACAACGGGATTCGTCCACTAATCATTGCTAAATACTCGCATCTTTTGGGTCTTAATCTTAACATTATTAAATGGCACATAAAATCGAGCGCAAAATCCCAAACGTCCAAACTTTAAAAAAAACCATAGTTATCATATTAGGGAATCTGCTAAGTAACTAAGTAGTTCCTGTTTACATTCAGATTTCAAACTTGAACTAGATGACATTAACTGATACTGATCCGTACTTCGATCTTACAAAACAAACCCTACTAAAAACTAAAGCAGCCTTAACAAAATGCAGGATGAACAATCAGGAAAGATGTGTGTACGACCTAACCTATTACTTACTAATAAAAATAGGAAATGTGTATATTTCGTGGGTTCTCTCATAAGTTCAAGTAGTCTGGACTCTGGACGATTGCAATTTTTAAAAATGTTTCATGTCAGTTATTCCACTGTTTAACGGTAACGGAATCTTTATGAGAACTTATATTCTTTGTACTAATTGAACCTATTATGAATTCCACACACATATAATAATATTAACGCTTAAAGTTTTAATAAAGAATTTAAGGTTTTAGACCCATCTATAATTTTGATAGTAACGGTACGATGGTGCATATTACTGTATTACAGCCGCTAATTTTCATATATCAAAAAAATACGTTTATGTAGTGCTAATCAAAAATGCATTATATCTCTGAAAATAAAATCTAATCAGTGTGCCTCTTATAGAATATCAGTAATTACATACAGAGTTAAAAGCAAAAACAAATCTTAATAAAATATATTTACGATCCTAATCATAACTGACGCAATTTTCACACCTTTTTACGGCTACAAAATAATAAGAGTGCTACTAAATCAGACTTATTAAGTGCTGACTAGTGAGAGATATTTTTAGTAAGTAATTAATAACTACCGCTACGTCAAACTCACCTCCAAAATGTCCTCCAATACTTGTGGTCGTCTTACAGTGTGGCTCCCGTTGGAAGAAATCATAGTCGTAGTCATCGACGAAATCATACTTGGCCCTTGTCGTCCCATCAGTATTCACTAAATAGAATGGGGAGAGCTCACAATTGGCTACGTTGTACGTGTAACCGGAAGGCATGTATCTGTAACATTGATAAGATACAAGGTAGTAATAGTGCAACGAGTTGAATGAGGTGTCTAAACTATTTTAAGGAGGTACTTTGTGCAGGTAATTAATTACTTTCGAGATCGAAATCGAAATGTCAATGTCAAGACTCTGTAAATTGTCATTTTAAACGTTTTGATAAACGTTTTAACGTCAACGCTTTAAAGAAAAAGGTTTTCTTAGTTCTTACCTATAACTGATAGCACGGCAGACGAAGCCTTTTTCGGAAATACAAGCTTCTTGACAATCCTGAAGATTATTCACACTCACAGATTTTAGAACGTGGTTCTTAGCCAATCTTTTCCCGCTCATGAGTCGATAGAAGCAATCTTAAATGGTTCAAAACGTACAAAAGAATTAAATTTATCGTATTTAAAGCAAATCAACTAATTTTCAAAAAATTTCCAAATACTAAGAAATTAACTGACTAATATTTACAGTACAATTCAGCACATGGTAAAATGAAAACTATAATCGAAATGACTTTTTAATTTTATTCAAGGTTTTGCTTTAGCAATAAACTCTCTATCTCTAACGCTTTAAAAAGATCAAGATTAGAATTCGACAAGCAATGAAAATCCTGAAATCCTGGACATTAAATTTATAGGGATCTATTTCAATCTCCGTATGAATTTCATTCATCCATTTAAGTAAATACCTAATTGTTTTCTTCATCTTCCCGCCAGATTCTGGGATATACATGAACTGAAGGAGGCTGGCTAATTAGGCAAATTGAATAATATAAAGTTTTTTCCAAATCCAACTCGAGTCATAAAATATTTCTTCTTACGATTATTTGGCTTGGTTAATTTTAATTTTAAGAGGCAATTAACATTTTAAACTCGGAAAAAATTCATATGCGAATTTAACTACGTACATAGTTAGGTAGGTAGGAACGCTGAGATGATATATATTTATAGAATTCGGAAGAAAAGCCCAGTAAAAGAACAGATACAATTAATTAGGTGTAAGTGCGTATGCTGTCTATATACTCGCGACAATAGTGTGTAAAAATCCACGTTTTTAAAATTAAATATTTCCTGTCATTTACTTACGTTATAAATTTATACTGGCATGTTGAGGGAGCTCATTATAGGATATTAAAAATTAAAGACATGATAATTAAATGCCCACAATATATCAGTAATTATCTACGTTCGTTGGAATGCTAAGTACACGCACAGTTCGGCGGCATTGTTCAAAGGGTTGGAATTTGATTCTTTTTTTCTTTTTTAAAAACATGAGTTGGCTTTTTAAGAGGTTTTAAGAGCCCGAGATACAATAGCATGGTAATAAAGGTAAAAGTTAAAAAAAAACATGGATCCCAGAGCCAGACCAGTGCCAGTGCCAGTGCCAGTAACCAGCACCAGGTATTTGCGTTTAATTACCTCGGATGATGACTTAGCTACCACAATAAAGAACTGCAATTGAAATTACTCCTGGAGGAACTCACATATTATTTTGCAAATTAAGAGGAAGCCAGCCAACATAAAAATCTCTGCATGAGGTAATTATGTATTGAAAAAAAATCTAACTATATACTATGCCCATTTATATATATGAAAGTAAAAGGATTGCAAAAAAAATCTTCTTTAAAGTTAAATAAAGATGTTGTGTATGATGTTGAAGTTGGAGTTGTATTATAGGTGATAAAACAAAACAGGTAAATCAAAAATGAAGAAGCAAAAAAAATTATGAAGAGAACTGAAAAAGGAAAAGGAGTGTAGTATGTATACTAACCAATGGGAATGCCTTGTTGATGAAGATGATTAGATGGAGCTTGAAAAAGTGGACTGGTGGGGAGGCATCCGTCTGCCCTTGACTCAATGTAAACATCATACGCGAGATCTTTGTTCACATCTTCGTACGTGAGCGTCACATTGTTCGCCACGCTCCGTGAGTCTCGGGATGTTCTGGCAGCCAACTCACAAGTTCCATTCGATTGAGCTGAGATACTGTAATGAACATTTATGATTATGAAATTTACGATTAGGATAAAATAATTATTAGCATGGTTCCATATATAATGTATGTACATGCAAGAAGGGAAAAAAACCATAGTAGATGAAATCCAAATAAAAAATCTTTCCGAATAAATCGAAATGGAGTAAGTAGGTACATACTAAGTACAATCAACTTATTTCCGTCTCCGCGTCCGCCTTCTAATTATTATTTTACAATACACGAGTAAGTACACAATACATAAATTACTGGGTAGTCCCTGATACATATTTGCATGTTATCAGTACAAATACAAACACAAAAATACATGTTAATTACAGATATCGTCAAGTGAAGAATCAATACAATCCGTTTAAAATTTAAGCTTGATGTGAGCTATATCAAAAATCCCTATTAAATAAGATGAGTGATTTAAAGAGTGCAAAAGTTTTTCTTTGGATGTTTTCTTAAACTTGTAAATTGTTCTATATTTACGTGCGCTTGAAAAGTGTTAATTTTTGTATTCGAATATTGTTTGAAAAGTGCAAAATGTTGTATTTCCGTGATTTTGAAAAGTGCAAAATGTTGTATTTCCGTGATTTTGAAAAGTGCAAAATGTTGTATTTCCGTGATTTTGAAAAGTGCAAAATGTTGTATTTCCGTGATTTTGAAAAGTGCAAAATGTCGTATTTCCGTGATTTTGAAAAGTGCTAAATGTTGTATTTACGTGATTTTGAAAAGTGCAAACTGTTATATTTACGTGTGCTTGAAAAGTGCTAATTTCTGTATTTGAATATTTTTTGAAACTTGTCTTTTCTATTAGCATGGTTTAGAAATGTACAAAATGTTTTGCTTAAATGTTTTTTGAAACGTGCAAAATGTTCTATTTTCCAGTTTTTAAGAAGTTCAAATCGTTCTATGTACATGTTTTTTAAAAGTTCTATGATTTCAGGATTATGATATTTGTTGTAATTTGAATTTAAAATTTTCTTTTGTAGCTAACACATTTTATTTATCTAGCATATAAAATGAATATGGCTCATTTTGATTCTTCTTTTACGATATTATGTATAACCAAAACATTGTAGTGTACTGACTCTTTTTTTACGGAAACGAATCGTTCTTACCCGTACGCAAAAGCGGAACATCCTCTCGTCGTCAAACATTCTTGCTCACAAATGCTCAAGGAAACGGAATTGAGCACTTTGGACGGTCTCCCACTAGCTAATTTGTAACCCGTTAACCATTTTGTATAGCATTGACCTAAGTTTTTACAAAATTAAAAACACACAAAACAAAATTAAATACCTCAATCAACAATCTAACAATATCTCTACCCTTGTATTTCAAGAGTAACGTTAGGATTAATTTTCATATAGAGGCAAATTTTTAAATTTTATAATGAGAGATGTAATTTAATTTGAACATCTCATTATCCTATATCCTTACCATGGTTCAATCGTACAGCTTGAGAGGGATGACTTAAAAGCACAATTTGTATAACTAAACAACTCAGTGTCACCACCGAGTATTTTAAAGTCCCCATGTTTTTAAAATACAGTTTTTCTTTTACTTTTTTGCAAAAGTAAAATTAAAGTCTTGAACCGTCACGTATACGCGGAACACCACCAACTTGAAGAAAATCCGATTTTTTAAAAAACTATATAGTTATGGTCCTTCACTCATATTGCACTTGGGCTGGAGGCTCTTGTTTTAGCCAAATCATTGTACACTTAACTAATGTCACATGCACGGGAAAATTTGAAGTGCAAAATTGGGCGAATTTTGACGAACTCTTAAACACTTTAATGTAAAGCACTATGTGTATATATCTGTAATTATTACAATTACACTTTTGCGGTAAATCCAACAAGAAATTAAAGTTTTAAATTCTAAAGGGTCTAAATTTGAGATAGTTTAAAATTTTGTAAAAATGTTTTCAACTTGGCTGCAAGTAGTACAGTAATTCCATACTGACTTTGGTTCGTGAGTGAGATTGATGAGCTTTTGGACTTGGACTTGGAATTTCTTTCTTCAGATATGATCCGATCTGAAGACGAAATTTTCTGAGGATGTTCAAGGAAGGGAGACTGATAGCGAACTGAAATGTAATCTTAACCGGAGGTTAAAGTATTTTACATTGTTGATGATGATGATGAAGAGGAATTTGCGATGAAGAGGAATTTGCGCTAGTACTGGTATTAAAATACATAGTTTAGTCCCATCCCATGCCATGGGATTCTAAAGGGTTCTGTTTATATGTGCTCTTCACTTTTCTGACGATCACCACACCAGTCCACCACCATCAGACCAGCAGACCAAAAGTCCATGCTTAAAAGCTATATGCCACAATAGCTACTTACGTTTTCCTTCCATCCGTCCGCTGGTATAATACATACGTATCATATAAGTAATGTGAGGAGTGTGTGGAATTCTACTATAAAGTACAGAAAAAAATAGCATCACATATAGAGGAAGAATTTCATTTAGTTTAATAATTTTTTTCCATTTCCATTATTATTATTTTTTTGAAACTACCTATTCCTGCCTACCTCCACATAAAGTGTTCAGCCTAGCGTACCATTTACATAGGTAGGCAGGTACATAGATATTTATGGAGTAGAGTGAGGTGCTCTGTTAAGTGGAAGGGGCAGAGTGTAGGTTTCAAACTTTAACTTTTAACAAAGGTTTTAAGTGAGAGGCAGATGAGGCTCCAGGTACCTACTACTACGACTACGCTACGCCGTAATAAAATAAATTGTTATCTCCATCTCAATATACACACAGACACACGTCTGTCCCATTCCTATATCTTCCTTCATGTCTATTAACTACAACTTGTATGTAACTATATGGGTACCTACCTATCTTCCTACCTACCAAACCAAATCAACTATTGGTATCAAAATCAACTCAGAGCATAGATTAACAATTTTATAAAATGTTGGAAAATTGGAATATGGGATATATTATATTGTATAAATAATAAAATGTAATATATTTCATTTCTAAAATTCTGTATCTCTCATCCCCTCAGCTCATCTATCTAACTCTCTACTACTCATCTCTACAACAATATGTATCTTACATTTACATTAAAACCTTAATGGGCCATGGGCCATATAGTATCGTCGGAGTCAGGTTCAGAAGAGCAACCGAGGATCATTCTAATAATATTATAAGCAGAGTATAAAATATAAACTGAACTATACCGGATGTATCTTCCCTTCTTCACGCAAACTTCCATAATATTTTTACCTTAACCAAAAGTAAAAAATTAAACTGGCATTTATGGATCTCTATGTACTGGTATGCAGGCAGTTTGGTATGTTTCTATAATGTGTGGTATGTTCATCGGTTGTCAGTCCAGTCGGCAGTTTTATTAATTTTTGCAAACTATTATAAACACGTACAGGGTTTCCTGGTGCTGCACTGGACTGGTTGGGTAGGAAGTCTACATGTATTATAATGCTTCTATTTGCATGTACATAGTTTGTCTATTTTTGCAAAAATATGTTTGTCGGCTGCTGGTGGATTTAAACAGCCTTGGAGTACATTCCACATATACGACATTCACACAAAAAATTAAAATGGGCCATTTCCATTAGTTTATTATAATGTAGAGATACAAATTATTAATTTTTTTGCCCAAAATATAAACAGGAAGTGTCGTCGTGGTCAGCATTTTAACATCTTTTGAGTACTCATCAAAAAATACATACATACTGATTGAAGTCATTTATGACGCATTCAAATAAAATAAATGCGGCGATGGAAATTTGTAAAGTTTTCGAAGTTACACTACGGAAATGGTGACGTCTTTTTTGTCTACATTAGTTTTTTAAATAGTCTGCAATTCTGAAAAGATTCTTGGAGAAAACATACCATATCTTCTAGACTATTGTGCATTACTTTAAATCAGCATTTACGAATTTGAAGACGCAGGATAAGAAACAGCGGGCAGTCCAGTCTAATAAACGCCGAAGAAGGATTATTTTTAGTCAGTATAGTTTACGATAACGATAATAGCAATAAAAATTATAATAATTAAGCGTATCGCTTCCCATCATGGCCCATGGCGTAAAATTTTTTAAAAACGTGTCTTTCGTCGTTCTCGTTCTGCTCCTTCTTCCGTCTGCCTGCCGTCTCTTGCTTGTGTAAAGTGTAGAAAAGTTCAACGAATTCAAATAACCAACAAAAAGAATTTATTTAATAATAATAAATAAATGGATATATGTTGCGAGCATTTTGAGCACACTATGTAATACTGACACCTCTTCCTGGTCAGGTCTGACTGAGAGTTTTACGTTAAAGTTGAAAGGAGAATAATATTTTTTAAGTTTTGTATTTTGTATAGTTACAGCATCACGGAATGCGGAATGCAGTAAGTAGGGGATCATATCACGTTAATTTTTCGATTCATATTTATGAGTTGAAATGTTGAGTTATTTCTCACAAAAAAGCTTACAGGACAAACCGAGTCAGAAATGTAAATGTTCAGCCTCTATCATATCACATCACACTGTGGCATATTATCGTATCAGGACCACGCAGACCAAAGATTTATAATATAAATGAACTTTAATACAATAATAATGAATCTTTTCCTGTCGAATGTCGAATCCGTTAGTCCTTCTGTCTCTGTGACTCCATTCCGTCCAACGTGTCTAACGTCCACACGATCTCCTGCTCTGTCCGTCACAGAAATAAAATATCGTTGATTTTTTTAGTACATTAAATATTTTCATACTTATGCCACAACTTATGATCGCCGTTGACAGATTTTCAACCCATTACATTTTCATTTACTTAGGACCCGTTACGCTTTTATGTAAATATAAAATAATGTTTTTATTTTAGGATTTTACCCAGATCACGACTGCGACTGTGACTGCGACATGGGGATCGTAGAGCATTGCATGCAACACCTACACGTTTCATTTCAAACTATGCCCTGAAATTTGAGTGGTAGCATGACAACCTGCAATTGCGATTATGATTTTAACGACAATAATTATTATTTGAGTCAGAGCAAGGCTGCACTCGCAATCAAGAGTTCATCAGCGCTATACTACAGCATAAAGTGTATGAATCTATAGTATTTAGGAAACATTCTAACGTTTGATTGGATTATATTAGAATAGAATGCTTTATGTGCTTGCTTTATTATCAACGCTGACACTAACATCATCAGCAGAACTAAAAACTGAAACTGAGCTCAACTTATTATCGTTAGCCTTGTTCTTCCTTTAATTTAATTGTCACCAAAAGGACCAAACACAAAATTACACAAAAAAACAAAAACCTGCTACGCTAGCTTAAAAAAAGATACTATTACAAAATAATTATTGCAGAACATAATTATATAACACTGTGAAAAGTATAGGGTAAAGGGGTAAAGCAGGCAAGCAGGCAAGCAGGCAGTATACATTATCTTTTCCGCGCTACATAGAATTTGAAGTTTCACACTTCTTAGGGGCAGGACAAAAATGACGCCTTCGAAATTTACCAAATTTTTGAACATCCCCCACCACCTTGTCACCCTTTTAAGCATTACGTAAATCGCTATCTTTAACATGGGGTGTCAAGTGATCCACCCTCAACATGAGTGGCGCCATTTGTGTCCCTCGATTTGGCCGCATATCAACTGCGTAACACCATAAGAAAAACCAAATTACATTTCTGGGAATCTGGGCATCTGGGTATAATTTACATCATTTAATTCAGGTAAAGTCCAGTCAACCAATGAAATCAGAAAACCGTAGCCTGAAAGATTCAACATCTTAAACGTAAATTGTCCGAAAATGAAAATACCAACACCAACAAGAACCGTTTTTCTAATTTTCATTATTACATGACGTAATAAAAATAATAACTGCATTATACCTGACACTTGACGAGAATGATAAATTGATAAATAGCACCGTCATCATTACCAATACTGACTGTGCGACTGCTCATAGGTTCCATTTTTGAGATGAGCTATGCCTACACTGTTGACTGTGTCACACAGTCACACTAAACACAAATCTTTCGGGTCAGCGTGAATATTGAACAATTAGATTCCGGAATACAAAATAGAAATATTGAAATACTGTGGAAGCTATGTTACATGCTTCATACCTGTAATTTTTTAAAGTTAGCCTTGGACTATTTTTCAATTTTAAATAATGTACGGAATCAAATGAATCAATGCCATAATATGCCATAAGTGTGTGTTCCTAACAATTATTACAATTTACAATCGCAAGTGAAACTAAAATGTAAATGGTGAAATATCCATGTACTGATAGTTTCCGTCGTATTTGAATATTTTTAAATGCCACCTTTAAATTCGTCATTAATTTGCATTATCATAACATAGTATAAGCTAGTTGTACATTGCTGGACAGTGGACAGAAAATGGAGTATTACAGTAGCACCAATTTTCAAGTCGAAAAATCGAACCAACTACTACTACTACTGCACAATAAATATACATAAACCACCCTTCATACGATTTATATAGTGAAATATAAGTCATGTCCAAACCCTGGTCAACAGAATTACAGAATAATGGAAAACAATAGCTTTAAGCATATTATAACGTACAAAATAATTTAAAATATTACAGTACTAAATTACAGTACTAAATAAAAATTTAAAAGATATATATATATATGAATGTATAAAAATAAACTTAAAAATTTACAAGTATTCAAGGTCGATTGGGATGAGCATGAATTTAATGTATAATAATATTTTTATAATAAAGCATCTTTTTTTTACATCCAAGAATTTTTTAAAAGGCAGTTAAATTAAATTCAAATGCCAAACCCATTCATTATGAATATACATACTCACTGTACTAACTATAATCCGGGGTAATCCTGATGTCTCGTCTGGTCTGGTCTGGTGTTATAACAATTTTTACTATTACTATATAATATGCGATAACAATTGGTCATTAATCTTATTACCATCACCACCAAACCGCCACTATATGACTATATGCGTCCAAAAAAAACGAGGAATATAATACAACAAAGATCAATTGATAAATAAATGGATCCTCGCACATAGTATAATGGGTAAGTATATGTTTATACCTATGTTTAATATCTTTTGGGTTTGTCTATTTGGGAAAGGTAAAGAAAGGTGGTGGCAGAACTGAACTTTTGTTCAATTATGAATTACAAACTCATTGAGCACAAACGCTGAATGTTAAATAAATATTAAAATTGTATAATTACATTTCTTGAAATTAGGAGGAGCGATTAAGATGGATCAGTGAACACAAGGAGTAGCTGCAGAGCAGTTGGTTTGTCTGATGTACAAAAAAAAACAATATAGGTAAATATAATATGTAATTATGTGGAGGTTAATATCTGTACAGATATTACCTATACTTTGACTGCAGTGCTATATATTGTAGCCATTAAATTACAGAGAATCTCCCTATATGATAATCCATATTCCATACTGATATGATAAGGAAGTTATTCAGCAAAACTAACTGGGAACAAATTGGCCACACAGCGATTATCATTTCATTTCATTTTTCTTTCTTTCCAGATCTCGCTCCTTGTGTAATACGTCTTGAGCTCTGTTCTTGAGCTGTTGATTCTTGAAGCTTTGATCGAGCTTCTTCATCTCTCATCATCGCATCAGCAAGAAAGAGAGTCTTCTTTTTCTTGAGAGTTGAGATTTGGATTTGGACTTGGACGGGATTGTCACAGTCGAGTTACTTTCACTGAGGCCAAGTCAAGGCACTTGTACTTGGGATTGGAATTGGACTCGAAAATAAATGTATGATCATATTATACACCTGTAAGTACAAGTACAACACACACACAATAAAAAACAGAAAACACAACAAACAAAAGTTAGACACAGGTGCACAGTATATAGACTCATAGGGAGTCAGTCCAGGTCGGTGTCGGTGTCGGTATCGGTGTAGTTATATTTGTATTATTAGCATTTAGAAGTGGTATATTAGTACTTTTTTCCCGACGCATGTTCATGTATCTACTTCGTTTAGGCTATGATCCATACATAAATGGGGAACAATAGAATTAGTTGGGACGGGTGGAGCATCCGCTTTCAATCATTTCATCAGCTTTTCGTTTTCGTATATTTCATCTTTTCGTCTTCTCTGCTTCTTCGTCGTCGATTGTTGAGTTTTCGAGTAGTTTTAAAGTCAAGTCGTCTATCTGCGTACTTCTGCTATGCATCTATATGTCTTTAAAAAACATCGAGGTAGAAAAAGAGAATGTGAGGACCTACTACTAATACTAATGCTACTAATACAATACTAATAATTCCCCTATTACTTTAACCAATTTAACTTTAATTTGTCTTGCTATTATTTAATGTGATATTGCATCGCCGGCGGATTAAATAAATTTCCATCTTTTGCTGCTCCTTGTTTTGTCAACTTTTACACTCGTTCAAGAACTCAAGACGTCAAGAAGACATCCTCAAGAGATTTGCATTCTCACATCGCATCTCCTCCACGTTCTCTAATGGCCATTAAATTTTCTTCAAGAAGAAACTTAAATTATCAAATATCATCCAGTATCATAGACTCACTAGTCAGACGTCAGACCGCGTCAAGCGTACCGTGCAGACAATGCATACAATGAATGAACTACCAAATAAAAACTAAAATCAAAACGAATCCATAAACCAAACGAAACGAGTGAGGATATATCTCTAGACGATAGAGTATAATACAGTATTTTTATCAGTCACATTTTTGCAAGCATTTCCTTCAAGTGTAATACGAATGATATATGATACATTATCATCTCCGTCTCCGATTAAAATTACATTATACTTCCAAGTAATATTTCAGTTTAATTTCAAGTAGGTAGGTAGGTAAAGGTATATGTTACCATTTTGACGTATGTATTATTAAGCATACACGGAAGTGCTGATGTGATGATTCACGGGTTTATTGTCTAGCCAGATGCGTCCTGTCCTGGTCCTAGTCCATATAATTCATTATCATAATGAAGGTAAGGGCCTGTACATCCGATATATTTAAGTTAACTACTGTGCAGAAATTTTGATTTATTGCACCGACAGTATTTATGTGCGTAACGACAAAAAAATTAGAATTATATAGAACAAAGTCAAAGGTTGCAAATTATATTAAAAATATTTTATTATTGTTGTATCTACGCCTTGAATTAATCGAGATTACTCACATTTCTGTTGCATTATTCAGGATCGTCCATTTTGGAAGACGATCGCGACTTTTGCCTTCAACCCTGTGACCGTGTCCGAGTCGGAGGTGAAGTTGACAACAACAAAAAAGAAGAAAAGGGAAAAAAAGGACGGCGAAGACGAGTTAATTGTTCACGTGCAATGCAAATATATTTTTACTCTGTCTTCCAAACTTCCCACAATCCCGCAGTGATCCATGCAATTCCTACGGTTCCGCGCACTGATTTGTTCTCTCTTCTCCTTGTTTTAATTTTGTGATGGACTTTTTGGCTCTGACTTCTGATCTGACTCCTGACTTTTGTGCTGACAGACACGGTCGTCGGTGCTATGCAAGACAGCATTCATCCTCCCTTAATCATAACGCATCGTCTTCGACTTTGGGTAATATAATAGTGTGATGAAATTGAAATGAATTGCTCACTTTTTCTAGGTTCTTTGATTTGATTTGGGCTTTGTTCTATATGCTCGTCTCTCCTGCTTTGATGTTATAATGTTGCTCATCTTGATACCCTTCAGTGCTCTATAATTATTTGTTGCTAATCGTTTCCTAATACTACAACCATACTTTGCAAAAAAGGTTCAGAGAAAAAAGGGGAAAAAAATCAAATTAGAATTATAGTACACCGGGTGGGAGCAAAATAACATAATGAGAGGAAGAACCATTACATTACAATGCTAATTTTTTCAAGAGCGTTATACATACGTATGCTGAGCGCCTAACCTTCAACTTCATTTCGATTTCGCGATACAGCTGCGAATTTACTGACAACACTTAAGTAACAACGAGAACAAGAACGACGACTCTCTGACTCGGCTAAATGCATTTCAACTGTTTTGTCCAACAACTTTGAGGAAACAAAAGGAAATCAGAATCAGAGCCAGAAACCGACATCTGCACTATGACTAGTTACTTACTAGTTAGTGTGAAGCCGAACCCCAATGATCCCTATTATCAATAGACAACAACAGTAATAACAGCTGAACAATCTTGTTTGCTTTGCGGTGTCAATTATTTCCAAACATTAATTCACATTTTCCTCTTACAATTAGTATGTACATTCATAAGGAAAAAGCATGGAGATTGGAGCATAATATATTATAAGCCTTTGTAACTACATATACAAAAGTGTAGTATATTTATATAGAAGAAAATAATTTGCACTTGATTCCTGTTTGTATTGTGCATTTCCTTAAATAGGAGAATGAAATGGATAAATCACGTAATTTAATATCCGCACTCTTGATATAAGTATACTGTACTGATGAAAACTATTGCATTATTGTAGGAAAACATTTTCAAGTTGTTCGTTTTTTAGATGTGCCGGCAGTCAGTATAATAGTATAGTACATTGGAGTAAAGGTTGAACAAATTAATTTAAAAAAATTAAGTATAGACATGTATTCTGCATTGTTTAGGCTTTGATTACATAAAGTACTATTATCGCTACAGGAGGTACTCTCGTTGCCGTCGGGAAGTCGGGAAGTGGTAGGATAGTGGGAAAATGCATTAAATTGCTAACTGAATCCAGTGGAAATTAATTTCAAAAGTTTGCAAACCAGCATTAGTAGGTTGTTTTGTATGCTTTTGATATTCGGCTTCAGCTCTAACGTTAAGGCATTGCCAGTACTTTATCTGTAGTGCATTAGTGTCTATACAGCTTTCTCGTTGCCTCGATCCATTTCGTTCCCATAATGATGATGTACATAATCTGTGAAGAATTGTTTGGCAAAACGGGATATGTAAGTCGATTTTATAAAACAAATTAGATTATTTGTGTTATGTGTACTACTTAATGATTTTGAGGCAATACGGGTCCACAAAGTTTTGATTTTTAAATATTTTCTAAAAATTTCAAAAATCGCTCTTGATTTAACCCATTACTTGTGGCCGTGCTTCGTCAGGGAGAGTGTATGTAAAAAAAATTTTAGGCTTACAAAATCATCCAATCACATTTTATTAGAAACTAAAGTTGTTCCTGTAAAATTTGCTTTAATGGACTTGACCTGTTTTGCCAAAAAATTCTTCACGCATAATGTACGTCACATAATAGACGATTACTGAAGACTGCCGTAGGAACATAACCTTTCCGAACTTCAAACGACTGGAGGTTTGCACTCACTCACAGTAGCAGTGAGACATTAGACGGTAGACATGATCAAATGACCGAGGATGGCGACAATGCACCTGCTGGTCTGACGATGTGTCTGATCTACATAATTATACATAACAGGATCGGCTTTCAAAAAACTTTTATTATTGTTTTTTCCGTCCGGTCAATTCAATTAAAATGGTAACGTGTGGAGATACGATACAGAATATAACCCCGTATATTACATAATTCTTCTTATTGTAATCCTCAAATGAATAGTTTAATGGTCACCAAACAGGTTTCAGTTTCTTGCAGGGTTCCAGAGAGCCAATTAAATTAAATTAAAGTTTGTAATTGACTGGATATTAATTCTGAATTCAAAAAAAGTAAAGAAAGAAAAGAGCTGCCTCGTACTGGTACTTGGTGGGAATTAATAGCTGCTTGCCTACCGTAATAATACGCAATGTCTTAATCTTATCTGTATCACTATCATTATTATTATCGTAAAATTATTGTCACGGGCACTGTATTGTGTTGTAAATTGCATCATTGTCACTCGGCCTATGCCTGAGGTGAGAAGTCTTGAAAGACGGAGCAATACTAGCTAAAGAAACTATATACTCTCAATTTTTTAAATATATACAAAATGTGTGTGAGGCCATAATATATGCTGGTTTAAGTAGGTGTATGCTGTACTTATGGAAAACACTCAATTAGGGCATTTTGCACTTTGCGAAACCTGCAGTTAGAACATGTTATGCTTTATAAAATTTGCATTTGGAACATTTTTGAGCATTCCGAAACCTGCAATTAAAACATTTTGCGGCTTTAAAAAATCCTCGACTGGAACATTTGGCACAGTACAAAAATCTGCAGTTACAACATTTTGAGCCTTTAAAAAATCTTCAAATGTAACATTTTACGTAATCCATAAAACCTGAAATTAGAACATTCTGCGCCTGGAAAAATCTTCAGCTGGAACATTTTTCGCATTCCAAAACCTGAAGTTAGAACATTTTGTACCTTTGAAATTCTGCAATTGGAACATTTTGCACCTTGAAATATATCTAATTGGAACATTTTGCGCACTCCAAGCCCAATAACCTGCAATTGGAACATTTTGAAACTTTGTTTTCAATTAATTTCAGCACAGTTTTTCTGCTTTGGAAAACAGTCAATACGTTTTTACTTTTTACCATGCTACAATATTGTAAATTTATAAATGTCTTACAACTTATATTGAATATTATGCACTGATTCTGTCTCCATAATTAAATTTTACGACTGTACTTCAGTGTTATGAAAAACTGAAAAACTGAGCTTATTACAATATAATACAGTCATCGAGTATCGTCAGCCCAACAATTTTTATAATAATTATTTCAATTGTTTCCAAGCAGCTACATAATAATAATTATTACACATACAGGAAGGAGGATTGAGTCGGAGTCGGAGTTGAAAGTTCATTGCAACCATTTGAGATTTTATTTACCTTTTTAATTTTAATTTTTTTAATTGTTTTTATTGTTTGGACCTTATATTCAACATTCCCTGATTCTACATTAGAAGTAGCTTTAAATATTACTACTACTTACACGCAATTTTACACTTTTGATTTCGTTTATGATATAACAAAAACAAAAACCACAGCCAAAAGTGTATAGTTATTAATATTATGTTGATCTTGCCAACTGCTGCTGACTGTCGACGTCGACATTACGAGATACATACATATCTATTACGTAAAGTGCATACTTCATTTTTTTTTGCTACTTTTAGTTTGTTGATCTTTGCGTTCTTAAGTTTGGGTTTTTTGACAAAATCCTGCCAACCTCCTCATCCTCCTCCTGTCACCACATCACATCACAGACTCAGCTCAGACTTGAGAGACTCAGCATCACACAGTTTGTCATATCATATACCGTCGCGGTTCTCCAATTTTTCATTTAATAATCATTGTCACGTCATAAGGAATTTAATGAGTTGGACTGCCCTATGAGTTAACGACAAATATATTATATTATAATAAGTTGCATCTGCTTTACGTTATAAAGCTCCAGCAGCCACTTTAGCCTGAGCCTCATCATAGCGTTTCGTCATCTGTTTTTTGTCTCGAAAATTTTTGCCCTAATGATAATTACCCCCGCTGGGCTGTGACGGCTCCGAGTTCTGGTCTGGTTTTCTATAAATTTAATCAGAGTAATTATTATAACAGTAGATGTATCATGCAAGTCAAATCCAGTATAAGCTAATTATCACACTATATTCATGTCTATAGGGATGATATAACATGCAGCATACCTCCACTGTTGTATAGATTACGATTACGAAACTCGCAAAACAAGGATTGTGACGGCAGATTTTTGCGGACGTGATCGACAGTGACAATGGACATATAAAACGTATTTAATTCACATTTATTATCATTTCATTCCATAATTCCATACCTTTACCTTGCATTATTATTGCCTTTTGTTTTATTCTATTTTATTTTATTTTTTGCATAATAAATTCAAGTGTGCAAAAATTTAAATTAATGTTAACGAGAACGAAACGATGAGCGATGACAAGTCTAGATGTCTACTTAAATACTTTTCACTTCAAGCTCTTGAATTTTCTTCTTTCTCAAGTGTGACACCCCTTCACTGTCCTCGACGAGGGAAACGGAAATGACTTGATGTAATCTAAATGGCTTCGGATCGAATCAATCCAATTCACTTATTTTCATACATACTCCAAGTTCTAGGATGATCTTGCATAATATATTGTTTATGTGCTTTGTTTAGTATGCATTTAGAAGCAACCTTTAAACTGCCTTCAAAATGCGAAATATTATAAGGCTTAAAGTTGTGTAAGGCTACAGAGAGTACAATAAAATTTAGAGGAAGGTAAGGGTGACATGTATTTGATTAAATAACAACATCTCAATTAATATTACTAGCTCTCATGATATGATTAGCGGAAACATATCGCAGGGGTAGTACTAGTAAAATTGCGACTTAAAATAATTGCTATGAGGAATTACAGATTCTAAAGGTAACCGGAGTTTCCCCACAAAAAAAAGAACCATACTTATATTATATCGTGGGCGAAGTATCAAATCCGCTTCCTTCCAATTTTCGCTGGAACCAAATCCGCTTCCTTCCAATTTTGATTTAAATAAGCGTTTTTGTTGACCAATTCATAATTACATGCATATGAAAAGTGCAAATTGCTCTAATTGCATCAAATCCTAAAACGCAAAACGTTCTAACTACATGGATTTTAAAACTGCGAATGGTTCTAACTACATGATTTAAAAAAAATCAAAATCCATTGAATAGATGATGTTAGTCACAAACTGTTCTAACGACATGATTTCAAATGAAATTTGTTCTAACTACATAGGCTGAAGTTGCAAACTAGTCTAACCAGGTACATAATTTTAAAAAATACAAAATGTTCTAACTACATTGTATTAAGTTGCAAAATGTTCTAACAACATTGTATTAAGCTGCAAACTAATCTAACCAGGTACATGATTTAAAAAAATACAAAATGTTCTAACTACATTGTATCAAGTTGCAAACTAATCTAACTACATGATTTTGAGTGGCAAACTGTTCTTACTAGATGATTTTAAAAAGTGCAAAATGTTTTAATTGCATCATATCCTTAAACGCAAAACGTTCTAAAAACAAGGATTTTAAAACTGCAAATTGTTTTAACTACATAATTTAAAAAAATCAAAATCCACTAAAGAAAAGTTACATGATGTTAGTAACAAACTGTTCTAACTGCAGAGTTTTATGTTGGAAATTGATCTAACGACATGGTTTTAGGTTAAAAACTTATCTAACTACATAATTAAAAAATTGCAAAATGGTTTGACTACGATTCTAATTGCAAGTTGTACACTAATAGAAATACATAGATTTGAAAATTGCAAAATGTTCTTATTACGTGGTTTTGAGAATTACACGTAGTTATAGCTTTTTGAACTTCTCAAACGTTGTATTTAGATCATTTTGCATTTGTAAAATTTTTTAACTGAAACATATTAATATTTTCAAAACATGCAATTAAAACATTTTGCAATTTTTAAAATCATCTAGTAAGAACAGTTTGCCACTCAAAATCATGCAGTTAGAACATTTTGAACTTTTTAAAATTATGTAGTTAGATTAGTTTGCAACTTGATACAATGTAGTTAGAACATTTTGTATTTTTTTAAATCATTTACCTGGTTAGATTAGTTTGCAGCTTAATACAATGTAGTTAGAACATTTTGTATTTTTTTAAATCATTTACCTGGTTAGATTAGTTTGCAGCTTAATACAATGTAGTTAGAACATTTTGTATTTTTTTAAATCATTTACCTGGTTAGATTAGTTTGCAGCTTAATACAATGTAGTTAGAACATTTTGCAACTTAATACAATGTAGTTAGAAACTTTTGCAGCTTAATACAATGTAGTTAGAACATTTTGCAACTTAATACAATGTAGTTAGAACATTTTGCAACTTAATACAATGTAGTTAGAACATTTTGTATTAAAATCATTTACCTAGTTAAATTAGTTTGCAACTCAAGCCTATGTAGTTAGAACAAATTGCATTCAAAATCATGTCGTTAGAACGTTTTGCGTTTTAGGATTTGATGCAATTAGAGCAATTTGCACTTTTCATATGCATGTAACTATGAATTGGTCAACAAAAACGCTTATTTAAATCAAAATTGGAAGGAAGCGGATTTGTTTTTAAGGTAAAATGGAAGGAAGCGGATTTGGTTCCAGCGAAAATTGGAAGGAAGCGGATTTGATACTTCGCCCACGATATGTAGGTATGTATATGAAAATTGTGAAATAATTTACTATATTTTCTATAGCACAAATGCATGCATATTTTAAAAAAATAGCATTTAAAATTATATACGGCTGACAAAATTGAAATTCTAACTAAAATTGATTATTTAAAATCTGTTTATTTAAATAAAGTTGCCTTTCTCTAATATTTTATGCAAACGTCGTTATGAGCGAAGAAGCACATTGCCCCATATCCCGTTTAAGCTAGATTTATAAAATGAGCTAACGTAAAGCTTCTATTACAGCCCGGGTCTCTAATAGAACCCGGGTCTCTAATACAACCCGGGTCTGGCTGAGTATTTTGTTATGCAGCCCGGGTCTCTAATACAGCCCGGGTCTCCAATACATCACGGATATTTAATACACTGCGAGCCTTGTCCAACTCATATTTCAGCATAAATCTCAATATATTATCATATGGTAAAACGTTGAACAGTAATATATAACTACGTTTTGGCCTTTATTGCCTTATTTTAAGTACTTTTTTGTCCCTTAATTTTTTAAAATTGCTTTTGAGAGCGCTGATTTTGCGTATAACCCGGGTCTCTAATACAACCCGGGTCGCGGATCAAATTGTAAAATAGAACCCCGGGGTTCTATTAGAAGCTTCACGGTACCTACCTATGTCAAATAAACTACACATAAGATATATTCCTAAAATTTTAATTACGAGTTTCTGAAAAGCGCAAATTGTTTTATTTACATATTTTTGAAAAGTGCAAAATGTTCTATTTACCTACATATTTTTGAAAAGTGCAAAATGAAATATTTACGGAAGTTTTTGAAAGGAGAAAAAATAATCAATTTGCATTCGGTCATGATATTTAATAGTTTTGTTAGATAGTGTCTTTCGTCTTCAGTAACAAATGAAGTTTGGTAATTTTGACACGTCACTGACCAAAATATTTTATAACCCAGTACAAGCTACTTCGGACTTAGCAAGCTTAAATTTTGCCCTTAAATTAGCAAACTTATTAGTACCAGTATCATATAATATAAGACCTTGATTTCACTAGAAAAGTTAACCATTGTTAGCCTTAATAAACACGCTTTCAGAGTTAACCATTGTTAAATCTAAAAGCGAGTTTCTTAAGGCTAACAATGGTTAACTTTTCTAGTGAAATCAAGGTCTAACGTAATACATAACTAGGTAACTCTAACGGAGGTATGCAAAATTTGAACGTAACATAACAGGCAAAAAATTTGTAAATTAATTTGAGTTTCATGCTTGTTGGCTCCGGTTGAGCTTGAACAATGAGGAAATTATATTCCTCACATAACCTGTGTATCAGCTTTGGACATTGACTACGTATATATTCATTTCAATTTGTAAAAATGTTAAATGTTAATGTGTATAATTCTATTGTAATGACTAATGGAAATGAGTAAGCATGGATTTATTTATTAGGAAAGGAAAAGGGAAAAGTGCCATTTTTAAAAACAGTTTGTTTACAAGGATAATTGCAACTTCCACAATACTGCAGTAAAATTGGCAACTGGTAATAATTGTCCTGCAGTCCTGCATATTTTTTATAATAATATTACAATCTGCAATCTGCATAATACGTACTTTCTCACAGGCAGCGACCAACTAGTGCAATATTTACCTCTGGTCGCCTTTTATTGCCTTGTAAATGTCACAGCATACGTCACGCATGATACATCAATACTGCCACAACACCAATACTGTTTTAAATGTTGACAGTGTGCAAAATTGCTATATACTTGCATTGAATTGTCATTAGAATAAATTGAATTATCAAAGCCGTAGCTGTAAACAGGAGTGTTTACAACTTAATCAGTTTGTTGAAGTTTGTTACCACTGATTTTCTTTCACTCCAAAAAATAAAAAATAAAAAATTCAATATTAAATTATTACGACCGAAATTACTATCAAGCTCAGTGATAATGATAAATAATACAAATCATAAATTAATTAATTCAAAACTAAATTATTGTATTTACAAATTTTAAATTTTATACATGCTGCACAGTATAAATAATTATTAGAAGCTTATTGTGCACCTTTATAAGAAAACCTTGCACTAAAAAATGTGTTTAGCCCGTGTGCCGATTGATTTGACAATTTATGACAATTTAAAACGTACATGTATGAAAATATTTGACCCCGGTACACATACGAACAAAAGCAGGAGGAATAATATTTTATTGTACAAAAGTGACGTAGCTACTCGCTACTGATAGCAAGTGTTAAATCTCTACTAACTAACAAGGGCTAACTGTCATTTGTTTTGTATGCTCAAAAGCTATGGAGCTGGAAGCTGGTTATTATTATTATTGGATTTGGAACGAATGACAAAAAGTCATCCAATAATGCCTATTCAATTCCATCATGTATGTAAATCTCTCCAACTATCGGTACAATGCAATGCAATGATCATAACGATGCAAGAAAGAAAATAACTTTATTGTAAAGTAAAAGTGGACAATATTTTAGGTTTTATGGACATTTGTGGACAATTGTGTCATTTAGGTCAATTCCATTCAGGCTTTGGAGAGAGACACAAAATTATTGGAAACTAGGTCACTTCAGATAGAATACGCTTGCAATTTTAATTTTATAGAGCAAAAATAAAAACCAAAATCGTTCCAAGTTCCACAGACAGAGCTCCAATCCAAAACAATGCAAGAAAAGCACAGGTTTAAAGGGGAGAAATTACATTTACTATTACATTTTTTGCAAAAAGTGGGAAAAACAGACAGAACCAGAAAGAGCAGAGACACGTATGTAATTATTTGTACAACTAGATACCTCCGCGCCTCCCCATCAAAATATAGAAACAGCAAAATAGCCGAACGGTATAACAAATTATAATATACAAACGAACGAAAACGAATCTCCCATTCCACTCGAAATAAATAATGTCAACATTCGAATCGTTGTATTTTTGTACCTGTTGTATAGGGCACAGCTTTTAGCTGGTTCTGGTTTATCATCCATCACATCTCTATAAAAATCTCTACGTACATTTTTGCAACCAAAAATCGAAACCCCAGCGTGGTGCAGTCAGTCACAGAAATACAGACAGCACAGTGAAACATTTATTCATAATGTCAACTGCAGCATAGGAGAGATCAGAAATGGACATCAATGGGAGTGATTGAAGTAGGGAAATACATAGCGTGCAGTACATCTCGGCAACGTTATAATGTCAACTGTCTTTTAAATGCTTCATTCAACCACATGATGGAAAGGATGCATGCAGCAATACCGTATGCTCAATACACTATGTAAATTTTATTTTATTAGACTTCTAATCTGCAGTTTGCATCTCTCTCCATTGCAGTATTATGCGCTGATTCCATGCAACAATGTTATAGTAAATATTGGAAAACTAATTATTCATATAATACAAGAATCAATAGTAAAAAAATTCTAGAACTCCACGCTCCAAGCAAAGTATTAAAAATTAAGTAAGCAATAAGAGAGCTACATGTTTATGTTAGTTAGTTATATGCAGGTACATAAGCGATTAAAATCTGTTGTCAATTGCCGTCCGTCAATGTCAATCAGATCTCTTGTACAAAATCAGATATCAGACTCTATATCCGCTTTCTGTTTTTTAAAATACAAAATTAGTATTATCGATTGTATTATTTTGCATGTGCTTTGGTTGGATAATTTTTGAAAAGTTATTTCACAGACAATTTTGCAAAATTTCGAAATAACTTGAAGGATCGGAATGCGGTTTTCAAAAGAAGTTTTGGAATACGAATTATTTGTAATCATTTTTTCGTGAGCTTAGATTATCGAAAGAAACTTGCAAACTGACTAGAAATTTTGTTAGAATATCCTGAGCTAATTCATTCCAATTTATTTTGCATAAAAATACTTAATTGTTTTGTTTAATCTTATTTATGTACTTTCGCTTGACTCTCCATATTTGAGACGAGAATACAACTTTCATTCAAAACAAATATTTGAAGTGGAGACTCCACCTTTGAATTGCATTCCAATCCGCAAGAAAGATGAAACTACGTTGAAATAACATAGAGGCCAGCAGAATTCGTAATTTTAAACGTAAACTGTGCAGATTCATCGCCATATAACGCCAGCACCAAACACCATGACTTTAAATGAATGTAACTTTTTCTGCTACTATAATAAAGAACTACTGCTGTAGTTGTTAGTGTTGAGAACAGTCACTGCGTGCTAGGTTAACCATAACCATAGCTTGACCATTATTATTTATTAGTATACGTAAATACATGCATGATACATAGTCAGGTAATTAGTATGAATGCAATATGATAAATGGTCGGTTAATAAAAATGCATTTCAATGGCTTTGTAAATCGTCGTGAGTGGTCTACGTCTGGGTTATCGTTAATAGATTGGAAATGTTTTAATTTAGAGATTCTTAATTTCAATCCAATTCATAACTGTTACTTTACTTACCGCTCTGGTTTATTATAGGAATTGATTCGATTATAATAATTGCAGCAATATAATATTACTAATTGGTACACGCGGATTGTAATGAGTTGGATGTTGAGAGCGTGATTATTGATTGTGATACAAGATATGAAATTAGACTAACAGTTTTGTTTAAGCCGCGGCCAATAAAAACCAAAGGTGTTAAAATTGCACGTATTGTTGTACTTTAGCTATTAGTTAGCTTCTTTATAGAAAATCAGTAGAAATTAATAATGAAATTCGAAATTGAAAACGTCATTTTCACCCATATGTATGCCAATTTTAAGCATTTTAAATACCACGACCACATTTGAAGTGTCAAAAATTAAAATAAAACATTACTTGGAATTAGAAAGCGAAAAGTCTTCTACGTTGCATTTAATTAAAAATATTTAATCGTTGAAATCTAAATCACAGAGTAATAACGTGAGACATCCAATCAAGTATGATTTAAAAATTAATTTCAAAGGAATTATTCGCAACATACTAAACGCAGCTTAACTAAAGCTAACAAAATTAATTTGATGACAATCATGAAATTCAACGTAGTAAAGTTAGTTATATTTCTATAGGGTCCTCTGATGTCCTGAGTTGCAAAAAATAAAATACAATTTATTTAATTTATAGGGAAATTAATAAACTATTTTTAGTAAAACAAAATTCAAATTAAATAAAAGAACAGCTATAGATTGATGTATTCAACCATTCTTTAATAATACGCAGGCTAATTACATGCACACTTCTCAATAATTCTACAAGGTTCAAAAAGAGATTCATCCTTGCCGGGATTCGAACCCGGGACCTTTGGATTAGAAGTCCAACGCGCTATCCACTGCGCTACAAGGACCTGATGAATATAGAGACCGAAATTCCATTACGCAATTCCCCGAAGAAAAAAATCTGTTGTTTCCGGGGAAAATTACATAACACATTTTAAAAGCTTTATTATTATACCTCCAACTATTCCTACTATTCTATGTAGTGCTTTACAACATTCCAAAAAGGGTTAGTTTTGAATTAAGTCCAAAAAAATCAATGGACAGGTTTAAAACATTAACCTGCTTTTTTTTCAAAGTTTATTGAGATTTTCGAATTATTACGTAATAAGCCTGTTTGCATAACACGAAGAAATATGATGACTGAATGACACTGTTACAAGTTATTAGAATACAATACAATCATAATCATTTAGTAATTATGCTGTTCACCTCAAATCTAAATTGCAAAAGTTTTTTTTATGCCTCATCGTTAGCAACAGCACCAGTACCAGCACCAGTATAGCCCTATAGAATTCCCAATATATTATAGTAAATGAATACTAATAATGGCCTATATCACTATACACAGTATATAAAGAATAACCCAACTAACCCAAGGAGCTAAAAGGAAAAGAAAAGCCTTCCCTCCTCATGCATGATTATTATGAATAATAATACAAACCTAAAATTCACACATTTAAATATTTACCATTTGCAATTTTTCATGTAAGTATTTCGTAATCATATGTTTGAAGTTCTACAGCATTCTTGTACCGAATGTAAAATGTGACTAATATATAAAGCCAAGGGAAGAAATTGAGGATGCTTCATCATTAGCACGAGAGATGCATGATGTCGACTTCGACTTCGATACGATGTGACACTCTAAACTTCACAAGAAAAAAAAGATGACAGAAAAAAAACGTACACAAAAGCAACACCCACAAATTAACATGCTAAGAATATGTGAGTGGTACATTATGTGGATGTTTGTAATCTATTGTAATTTTAATGCAAAGTTAATCTGGCATGTGGAAAGCTCTATGGTCGCATAGTTAACGTAGTGAACATTTTCATTTCATTCATCAAGAAAAATTACTCACGTAATATCCAATTCCAATCCCCAAAATTGCACCTATCTCAAGTCTCAAGTCTTCTCTCAACATTTTGCATTATGTACATAATATGTATAGCTTGCTTGAGCTTCCACATCTAACAAAGTACACAGTATAATCTTTCCTTTATTATATCCTTCCTTTCTATATTTTACGAGCCTTGTGTCTTCTGGGCACCGAGTGCACACTTGTACTATATACACAGAAACATCCATCGAGCATATGAACACAGTATACTGTAGATGCATATAAGTGGAAAACATGACGAATTAAGACTAACCAAGGTACAAATTATGAATTTACTGCCTGAATTAACAAGTCTCCCCACAGCCATCCACCTACGTTGATTGCTCCTTTCCTTGATTGTTGATTCGCTACATTATACCCAGCTGACGAACTGACTACTGATTAGCATGCCCCACCATCATCACCATCATCAACCTTTATACCTATGCAAACTGCACAGCTAAAGTTTTGCCACTACACTTTTGTCTTGTTCTGTCAATGAAATCACACCATTACTAAATCATCACTGACATATATTACTCACGCTCCTGCCAAACTGATCATCTCTGAGGGCCCTAATAATATTTCTTATTGTACCTAATACATATTGTAAATAGACACGCGGAGCCCCGTCATAACAATGGAATATTGTCTGTGAAGAACCAAAATGACCCATATCCAATTTACGCTTGAATTAAAATGAGCTACTAAATAAAAAACACTAAATCAATTGGATGCGTAACATGTTAGTTATGAGTTTTTAAGAAGTGCAATATATTTCATTTAAACGTTTTTGAAAAATGTAAAATGTTCTAATAATTATACATTTTTGAAAAGCGTAAAATGTTCTAATTACACATTTTTGAAAAGTGTAAAATGTTCTACTTACATGTCTTAAGGATTACACGATATTCATATATTGTTTGTACATAGTACATTTCATATTTAGTTAAAAACGGATCTGGGTCATTTTGATTCTTCACAGGCGATATTTAGCTATAGATATAGGCTAAAACTATATGGACACCTATACCACAGAACTTTGGTCCTACGGTCCTGAGGAATGGAGGAGTAAACGACGGGCCGAAGGATATATTATGTAGAGATGGAAATGGATAGAGCTTAATTTAATAGCATTTATTTTTATGCTTCATGAGACTAATTGTGAAGCCGATTGTTTTCTTGACTCATCAATTGACAAGAGATGAAAGTTTGAGGTGATGACAATTACAATAATACGGGGGAAGACGAAATAATTATTTATTATTATGTTCTCATATGATTTCAAATTGCCTTACTGCCTACTGCATACTGTCTATACACTGTTAGAGAATCATCCTCCATGTATTATTTATACGCTCTAATATCCGTGTGCAATAAGGCATACGGAACGTTAGTGGAATTATATAGTACACGTGGCTATATACTTTTATAGATTTATGCAATTATTGCATTTTAACAGTTGCGATTGAACAAGAAGACGTGAAGACGTCGCGTCTACTCGACGGATACTCGACAACGACTCACACTAGCAACACAAGACAAAAACAATTACCATCCATAATTTTTTTATTTTGTTTTAAACGTGAACCATTCAAGACCTTTCATGCTAATTTACCTTGTATTTTTTTATAATGTTATGCTGAGGCTCATAACACTATGTCTATGTTGTTCCTGTATACGAAATTTGAATTTAAAATGGCACAAGTTTGAAGTCACTATGGCAATATCAGTAGATGAGGAAGACCATGGTGAATCGTCACTAAGCAAAGTATGGGTTCCTGTCTGTGTAGCTACATAGCAATGTTTATTGCAACCAAAATTTAAAATCGTAATCCTAATACCATAGCCATAGTTATATATAGAGTATAGGTTCTTACAATCACTAATCACAGATATATATCGTCTGTGCCTGTGAAGAACCAAAATGACCCATATCCATTTGTACCTAAAAACAATATCCACTGTCTACAAAAATATAGAAACATGTCTTGAAAGCATTTAAATAGAGTATTTTACACTTTTAAAAAACATGTAAATAGAAAATTTTACACCTTTCAAAAACATTTAAATAGAAAATGTCACACCTTTCAAAAACACGTAAATAGAACATTTTACTCCTTTCAAAAACATGTAAATAGAACATTTTACACTTTTCAAAAACATGTAAATAGAACATTTTACACTTTTCAAAAACATGCAAATAGAACATTTCACACCTTTCAAAAACATGTAAATAGAACAATTTGCACTTTTTAAAAACTCTTAATAATTAACATTTTACGCATGTTTCTCATTTTGTTTTTATGACTTAGCTCATTTTGATTCTAGCTTAAATTGGATATGGGTCATTTTGGTTCTTCACAGACGATATGTGCAAATTGCCTCTTATAAACTACTACGCTCTATTTTGGTAGTGCTTATATTTTAGCACTTTACTTATACATACCAGCAGAAATAAAGCAAAGAGAATTATCCTATCTTATGAGTCTTGACGATTGACTTCACCTCATGCTTATTACTGCACCGCATTTATATAGCAATGTATAATGATGCTAATTTATTTAGAATACGAGCACTATACTTATTTTAATGCATCAAAGAAATTGCCCAGTGAAAAACCAGAGTGCAAACAACAGTACACACAAAACAGACAACAGACTCATATTTAAATATTATTTACGCTTGCATAGATAGCTCAGCTTAGAGATTTGAAACTCAGAAAGAATTTATAGCGTATTTCTACAAGGAGGAAAATGAATAATGGTTGCACAAGGGACTATATAAGCATACGCAAATCATACCATAGAAATTTGAATCAGAATGCGGTCTTCAAAATTGAATTAGAAATGTACAGATACTACATTACGATACAATAATCACTATAATTGTTAGTTTTTATTTTTATTGCTACAGCCCTAACAGGTAGGATGGCTTTCCGATTTGCGACTGGCTGTGAGTACGCAGAGTACGGATAAATTCAAGAATATTATTATGTATTGTAAAATCATGATTTAAAAAAACAGTAAATTAGTCTAACTGACGATGAGAATAGGTTATTAGAGTGCACTCAATATATACCACTATGAAATAGCTATTTATTTTTTATTATTCTTATTTTTATATATAAGATCCTGTTTTCTTGCCTGGTTTCTTCGCTGACTGGCATTCCTGTGTATAAATTTCAGGCAAAATAATAGCAACAGCAACAACTACAACAACAACAGCCGAGAAATTTTACGATCGCACAAGTCCCAATTTGTCAAGACCAAACAAACAAGATGATTTATGTGTGTAAGTAAATAGAGATTTGAATTTATTTTAAAGTGCACACACAGAAAAAAAAGGTTTCTATTTTTAATTTTCATTCACTTGGCTAAATACATATATATCGTCGACGAAGAGGCAAATATGATCATCTCCCTTTCGGACTAAAAGCAATTATGATCATCTCCATTCAGCACTAAAAGCAATGATGATTTATTGATTAACTAATTCATGCGTTCATGAATGATGCACTATTTATTACTTTAATTAAATAAACTCATGAATAAATCATTATTGCAAGTTTAAAAAATTTAAGGGGTCACCTATAAATGAGGTCATGAGTATGGCCAAGCAACCTTTTTGGATATTGATGGTGTTGCATGCTAAAGATAACCATTTACGTAACGGGTAATCTGATGACAGGGGGGTCATAGGGACGTAAACTGGGGATATTTTGATGACGTCATTTATGGGTGACCCCTAATGTACTTAGTTTCGAATTACTAAACCCTTAACTAATCATTAACATATCAGATTAGTTGTATTTTTTGAAAAAGGGAGATGATCATAATTGCTTTTAGTCCGAAAGGGAGATGATCATATTTGCCTCTTCGTCGACGATATGCATATATTTACACAGGTACCTACGTTTCGATTTCATTCAAAAAATTTAAATGAGGGGTTGTTGTAAAAATTGTAATTTCTTCGTAACAGTAATAGCGTATATATAGCAGCATTAGAATCATGATCAAAAATCAACATCGGCATACTTTGCTTTATCACCCAATCAGCTCTATTTCTAGAATATAGCAACCATATAATAACCATAATAACGTAGTATATAATAATAGAGTATAAAAATAAAAATCTCAAAATGGAAAATAAATAGAACGAAGAGGAAAAACATTAATGCAGGTAAAGACCTATATGCCAACGCCGACGTCGACTGCCAACAAAATACTCGTTTAGATTACTATACTAATATCATCATGCAGAATATAGCACGCGGTGCGAGTAGAATACAATCAGAAACATGTGCAATTTTATCTTTTTTTATAGTAATTTTAGACAGAGCGAGAGAGAGAGAGAAGCTCACTTATGAATTACAGTTTGATGATTGTTATCATTACTATATTTAATTACGAAACTCACTAAAATAGAAATAGAATATCTTGTTGTTGTAACCTATAGACTAGTCGCAAGCATATAAACCAAATACATACAAATAACAGCTTTTAATATAAATTCTACGCAGCACGCACAATTTCCAAGATTCATATTTAATCACTTCCCTAATTAAATCCCTCGCATTATGTAGGTCGAACTTGAACATGTGGGCAGCTGTCTTCGCGTCTTCCGTGATATCACAAGCATATAGCTTTTTAGTTATCAGCTATCAGACGAAGATGCGAAAGAGCAGATCATATCAAATTTAAAATAAAATAAAATTTCCCTCAAAAATAAACTGAAACTTAAAGAGAAATGAAATCCATAGCTTGGGAAGACCAAGTAGATGCGGAGATTAACTTTCACTACCATGACCATAACCATAACCATATACACCATAAGCATGGTGGACGAGAAGGAGAGCCATCAGGTGTTGTTGTTTCTTGTTGGTGGTACTATACTATATACACTGCATTCACTGTCATTCACGTGGCTGTCATTAGCGTCATTATCATTAAAAACAATTATTACAGTTTTTGAGTATTTATGTCCGTCTGCATGGTCTATAGTTATTTATAACGAGAGTAAATGGCCCACACAGAAGATGGGGAAAAAAATCTTGATAAGTCCTTAACTATATACATTCAATGCTATCCAATTTAGAATTTAAAACATTTAAGTAAAAGACGAGACAAAAGTCTAAAAAAAAATAATTTTCATTCTAGTATATGATTACAATCGCTTTTTAGAATTTGAAATTGATGGTTAGTGGATAGTTTAGTTTTAGTGTACTGCACTGCTAAAATCATTATCGATATGATAACGACGCAACGAGACGTACCTACAAACAAATAAAATAAAAGGACTTCATACTTCATAGCTAATTTCAAATGTTTCAGTACAATGGAAGCAATGCCTACATAACTGCAAAGTAAAATAAAGACCAACACGTAATTAAGTAAGAAATCTAGCATAAGAAACTATCTATACCCACCTATATACCAATATATTTTTATTATATTTTGATTTTTAATATAATTAAAAATCAAGACTGAATCCCACCAAAACCAAACAATTACTTGAACACCCACAATCAACAGTAGGCAGTATATATATAGTAGGGAGAAGCAATCCACAAATCAAAATTAAAGAATGTCAAATTAAAATTTAAAAAATGTAAAAAAAATTATGCCTCTCAAAATTTCCCCGTTTACAAACGAAAAACAAATTGACAGTGTATGTGAAGGTATAAAATAATTTGCAAGAAAAATCCTACTTATAATTTTGCAATACATGACATGTATAATGCATGGTTAGAGGGTTTGAAAATATTTACGCAACTGCATAAGTATTAATTATGAGTCAATCTCAATCAACATAAAATATTCTAAATACAAAAAAAAAGTTATAGTATATAGATGTGAGCACATGATGATCATACTATGTAATTATACATAGACAAAATCCAAGGAAGACTTCAAGACTCAAGACGAAGAAGAAGAAGAAGAAATGCAATTTGCAAATTGCAATTTACAGTGTTGTCTCGATCTTTACTGTGTCCTGTGTTTTCCTTGCAGTTGGCAGTTGTGATTAATTTTGTCATCAGCGTAACATTGCAAATCTATTGTATTTTTAATCAACAATGTTAAATACACGGAAAGTAAATGCACAATATTGGAAGTGTACTGCATCACTGCATATATGTGTGTGCTGCATTTTTTTAAATATTTTTTACCTACGTTGAAATCAAAAGCTAACTGATATCAGGATCATATTATACTATGTCATTATTCTTTTTTTCAGCAGGACTCCAATTATTTAAAAAAAACTATATAATATTCTTCGCTGTCATCCTCATCATATCAAAATCAAAATTATGAACATGATCGAACAACATGGATATATTAGTATTTATATTATCATTATAATTATGGCAAATCAGAAAAAATCACAGGAACACACACCACTAGCGCTAAAACTGGCCATAGGCCAAAGTTAGAGCAGGCAAATTGAACGTCATTGAACTAGTATGTACTCTTGTACAGTGTAACACAGCTACCGCATAACACAACACAAGGAAAAAGATAACAAAGGAATTTTTTAAATAATATATTATTAAACCTGTAAGATTGCTGATAGTAGCAGATTTTCATTCAGCTGTCAATTCTATCTATTTTTATATGAAGCCATAATATATGTCATAGCCACGCAGCGCAGGCACAGAAGAGACCCATAGGCTAGGGCTCGGCTATACAAACAGCAACATAACAGATAATTACATAGTAAGAACTTGATTGTAAATTGTAAGCCCAAAGAATATGAAGGAGAGAGATGCTCCATTTACATTCCACATACACATGTTTGGATCATCAAGGTTCCTCCTTCCTCCATTCTAAATCTTAAACCCTACTAATTTTACACCATCTCAAATATCAATGTCATTATCAAACTTATTTTGGGAATATTATAATTATCACAATAATGATTTTTAATTGGGAAGAAATTGTTAATCGGAATAAAATTTAAAAAAAATCAATTATTCGAACAATTATAATTTCATATTTCGTATTGTTAGGTTGATAGTTTGGTCCCTATAATATTGGTCCCACCGTATTCGTCCCCGATAGAATGAATGAATTTCTTTGAAAATTTGAAAAATCCTAGAAAATTAATTATTAAAAATTATTAAAATTAAAATTAAATAATTATTATAGTAAATAAAATTTTCAAAATGTGTAATTGATGTTAATAATACTACCTACATACTACGGCGTTTAATTTTAAGCGTGTGATCTTCTATCTAACAATAATAGTTTTAACAAATAAACCACTGATCCCTCATTAAAAAACTGTGTTCAGTCAGAATTCAAATAAACAGAGTAGGAAAAAGTGGATTCTCTATAATTCAAAAGTGTATGACTCATTTTGACTTAACCATAATTTCCACATATAGCTATTTGACCAATATTCAAGAGACATAATGTAATATGTACTAATTATTGTTAAGTACATATTACATTTAAAAAATCTTCCACTACTGTACTAGTAAATGTTTTCCTTATCTCAAAAAATAAATTCTGGGAACTTACCACGAGGTCTATTCTATTCATCTCACTATACTACTAGTCCCGCACTAGTCAGCCTGAGCTATTAATTCGAAATGTAATTTCATGTTTCTATTCTAGTTCTAGTACATAATATCTGCAGTAGCTCGGCGTCTTATCTCACCTCATTGTGTGCTACACAGAGTCACAAGTCAAGATAACCACATGAATTACGACTCCGGCTATGCAACTACAACTTTGGCTCTGTTTCTATATATCATTACACTACTATTTACTAACTTGTTACAATTTATTTATAAAAATTTGTGCATTACTGTGGACTCCTTGACTCTGCATATATTATCATAGAGAAGGAAATGTCACTTGTCTTGTCTTCTTGTGGTCTGGTTCTGGTTCTGATATCTCTATTTGAAGTGAAAAAATGAAATATTATGATGAGAGTATAACCTCTCACAGTTCATTCTTGTTCTATTTTCTATTGAATACAAAAATATAAAATCCAAACAAATACAACAACTTACACAAATATAATCTATACCTATGTACTCCACATGGTTACAAATTACAAAATTCTGTTTTCCATCTCCAACCAAAATAATAAAAAAAACAAACAAAAAATACACTTACATAGTACACTTAACAAAAGGCTTTAAATCTAAACTGTTTGTACTATAAAGTGTACAACAAACAACACCAGCGATGCAGTCAGTAGAGCACCAAGCAAGCCAACAGACTAATATATATCATATAGATATAGCTATATATAAACTTATTATAAAAAAGGAACAAAAAGAGCACAACAGGATCCTTCCTCTTCCTAATTACTTGGTTATTAGTAGTGTATTAGTTACACCACCTATTTTAGCTATACATTATTATCTCTCCTGTCCGTCTAAATAGTACAAACTACCCACACTATATAGACTGTAAACGATGCACACCATCATATGAAGAGTTTTTTGGCAAAACGGGTCCATTAAAGAAAATTCTACAGGAACAACGAATTTCAAATAAAATGTGACTGGATGATTTTTTTAAGCTTAATATTTTTCCATATGATGTATTGTACATATCTGACCGCGCACTATCACAAGTGAGAGATTTTAGAATTTTTTAGAAAATTGTGGACTGATCCCGTTTTGGCCAAACGACTCTTCATATGATAGAACTCTTCTCTGTTCACAGTAAAGTAAATAGAACCTGCGCGTAATGATTCAAAGTCAAACTATAAATTCAGAACATTAACGCAACGTAGAGAGACGTAATGGATATACTGACACATACAGATAAAAAAAAATAATTTAATTTACACACACTTTTTCTTTGTATACATAGCAGCAGCCCCTTCAAAAAATCTGAGCCCGATGAGAGTCCCATTTCAAAACAAGCCAGTGCAGCAGAGTGGAGTGTGTAGTTCCATGTGTACTTAGTATCAGTAGGTACCTTGCCAAATTGTAGTATAATGTGCCCAAGTTCCGCTACTTCATGTTTAACCATCCATGAACTCCTGATACTGAGACTGATAATAATAATATTACTATGTATTATTATGCTTCTCAAAATTTCAATTTCAATTTTCAATGTTTTCCATTCCACATCCACCAGCCACATTCAATGTAAGGCAGGTAGTAGACCTAAAGAAAAACAAACGTAAGGTACAAAAAAAAAATAAATATCCATCATCAGAGAATTCTTGGAACAGAGAGAGAGAGAGAGAGCAGTGACACCCCGTCCCATTACCATTTATATAAATATACTTTTCATACTCCATGAATCTTTTTATTTCCATATCCGTAATCCATACTTTTTTTGGGTATAGAGGGGAGAGCCTACCTTGTTTTCCTCCCTATACTTACCTATCGAGACATGTAGACAGAATTATATATTATGAAAAGACGCTTTTTGTAATAACAATAAAATAAATAACAAAAAAAAAACTCTCAGAAAAGTGCTTCTGGAAACTTGAAAAGTGGAAACTTAGAAGGTGTTCTGCTGTGTGGCTGGTGCTGGAGTTGAAGCCTATAGAGAGTCTCAAGTTGGAGCTGGACTTGCACTCACACACTTGGAATCGTGAACATAAATCACATTCATAATCCTAGGGATGGCTCAATGGATGCTGGATGCCGGGATATTATGGATAATTCCGCACTCATTCAAGGATGTAAATACCTGCGTACCTATATACCTACCTTCCGTACTACGTTACATACATCATCCGTTAAAGGTACGGTGCGATATGATATGTTACCCATGAGTTGTGGGTGTGTGTGTGGGGAAGGTGGGCGTTTGACAGGAAAAAATATTATGAGATCCAATGAATTTCCCTGAGCTATTCCATCATCATCATCCTCGACAGCATAGGATCCAAGCCAGGACCATAGGAGTATGTATATAGGACCCCAAAAAAAAGTTTTACCTCCATCGCATCTCCAGCTTTACCCCACACTTTACTGTTTAGAGATGTTTCTACATCCCTAAAATATACACGCATAACTTATTTATTTATTTATTATTAATTTATTACTACCTCTTAAAATTAGGGTGGTATATTGTATATTCCTTTCCGTATTACATATTATGATCCTCGAAAATGATAAAATGACTCTGCGTTCTTTCTTTCTCCATTTTCACTTCATTCTATATGAATTCTTCAATTTCAATTCAATAAAAACCTAATCCAAAAATAATAGCTGCCATCAAAGTCAAAGTCAACCGGCAGTGCCAGGACCGTTCCCGTTACCATCACCGTTTCCATCCCATCCCGTACACCCTTGTCTTCCTGCAATTAAAAAAAACAATGAAGAATTTCCAACTACTGATATACTACGGCTCCCAATGTAAAAAATGACTATATAGAAAAAATAATAAGAGTGTGAGTGTTACATATTATTATGAATGTGACTGTGACAGACAGACAGGCAGTCAGGACGGAGGATGGCGGCGACGGCGACGGTATGGTGGTGGTGCTAGTGATGGGGAAGGTCAACAGCAAAAGGAACCGGACATGACAGGGAACACAACATCCCATTTTCTATGACACATACAACGACGACGACGACGACGAGGCTTGGACGTGAAGAGTGAACAGCAACAGCCAAGCACATGTCAATGTCACATGGTACATTCAATCCGGTAATTTTTTATCCCGAATTTCCAACACACACACACACACACACACACACACCCACCCACCCACCCATCAAAATCTATACAAATACAACGAAATACAAAAAAAACTATCAGTATTGGTCTTAGATACAGCCTATAGCTATATATATATAACGGCGGCACAACGGCATATAAGTCTCTCATTGTCAGTAATGGAGATCGTGCTCCATACTTTTCGTATATTCACTACACTACTACAGTTTAGTAGGGTTTAGAGTGTAGCAAAAAAAACTATACGATATTATCATCCAGAAAAAAAACAATAACAAAACTAGAAGATTTCTTCGGATGCCGATCCTAGCTGATGCCAATTTGGATTTGAACATAAAAAAAATCCCCAAAAACATTATATATATAATATAGGAAAGAAGTTTTGAAGAACTTTACTGGAACTGAAGTTGGAGCTGGAGCTGGCGGAACTGGAACTGGATCCGGAACCGGTCCCTGTCTCTGGATTCAGGAGCGCATCTTGTCTGTATTTACCCAATTTTTCCCCATGAGTCCGTGAAACTTCCAGTTTTTCAGTTCCAGCTCTTTTGCCTCAGCACAAAAGTACAAGTAACAAGCATCAGGACCAGAACCGAACAGAACACGTTCCAGTTCCATAGTTCCAGCTCCAGCCAGAGTTACTTCCAACAGCTTCAGCTTCAGTTCCACACACACACACAGTTCCTTTTCCAAAATTCCAAACTAAAAAACTAAACCAACTCTCCATCCATATAGCATAATACCTACCTACCTACCTATAGTAGTGTAGTAAGTTCCAAGCTCGAAGCCGAAACCGAAGCCGAAACTCCATCCAAGCGGGAGAAACGACGTCGTCTTTCCTAAGCTAAGGTGTGTTTTATACGAGTATAAGTTTATCTCTGTATTTTCCCTCGCTCCTACAGAAAGCACACACACACACACACACACACGCATAGTTTCCATTCTTTGTGCCTAATATGAGGTAATATGGAACGACAACGACATGACATTCGAAATTCCATGCCGGGACTCTCCCCCCGTCCTCTCTCTCCCAGTACTCACTTTTTACTTTTACGGACGTACACGTAGAATGTTCATATATGGAATCCGGAGAGAGAAAGAGAGGATTTCTTCTCTCTTTCAGACTTGAGACCGAGACCGAGACGAGACCAGAACCGACAGAGTTTCACGACAGAGTTCCATACTTCTGCTTGGTGGACTTTTGGATTTGGAGAGAGAAGTAGTAGTACCTACCTACATAGACTGAACATAGAAAGAAAGACGAGAGGAGACTCTCAGGGCGACGCATGGCTATTTCATTCAACCAAAGCCAAGTTAACCACCTTCGATTTTTTTTGCACATATCTCTCTCTCTCTCTCTCTCTCGCTCTCTACTCTCTCACCCTGTACACTCCGTAGTCCGTAGTTCTGTACTATTTAGACGCAAAATTACCTATATATATATCTTGCACACTCATATGTACACTTATACCAGGAAGGCTTTAGCAGAGGGGAAACTTTAACTCAAACCTGAAACCCAAAACATGGTTTATTTCTTTACATGAACTAGTCCAATATATGTAGGTGCACACACATATGATGTAACAGAACAGATGTATACCTGTAACCAGTAGTAGTATATAGAGCCATAGAGCCACCATTCTAAATCCCTCCTGGAGTAAATATACTTATACATTGGAGTGATGTAGACGGAGATGGGGAAGTAAAGCAGGAGGAGGAGGAAAGCCCTCTGAGTTGAGTTGAGTTTGAGTTAGTTAGTATTGTATTCAAAATACCTACTGATATTCCATTCACTTCATTCACATGGCCATGGCTCGCTCGCTCCCTCGAAACTCCTCCGATCCGAAACCATAGCACCAATATCAAAACTAAATTTGCAATCTAAAAAGCATTGCATATTGGTGACTTGACTTCATTGCGAATTATTATTGAAGAAATAGAATCCCAATCCCAATCGTATAGTAATATTATTTTCTATCTATCATATTACATGAATTGATTGCTTGATTGCCTATGTACAGCTCAATTGCCGTGGTGTACAATATAGATATTGGTCCTACACGTGTGTTGTATAATGTGTACTATTCTACAGGATGAAGTTCCTGGTTCTATGATTTTTGGTATTGGGGTTGGTGTTGGTCTGAGTAAAAGTATATCAGTAAACAGGAGCGTGCTATATGAATTACATGTATGAAATTTTAACAAGGGGTTTTAGTTGGTACATATATTCTAATGAAATCATTCCATATTGAGTACAATATTTTTAATACTACCATATTTAATAACCAACCAATGACAATGACTTAAGATATGCACACTCAGGCAGATAGATAGAGAGATAAGTCTGATTTTTTAAATGTAAGATTGTGTATGGTCAGATACACTGTTAGTGCTGGCTGCTGGCTGAGGAAGTAGGTATCTTTATTACAAGGAAACCTGCTACAGGCATTTATTTACACAAGTATATAGTAGTCGTAGTAATAAAAGAAATTCCAGCAAAGAAATCAAGCAGTGGGAAAAAAAGGTGGAAGGTTGAATGTCCAATCCCAGGAATCCCAACATGATATCAAAAGTACATAAACATAATAATATTCTCTCGTCTCTCCTATATGTAATATTACTACATATTACATACGGATTTACTTTACTATTTCTCTGAACTCATTTTGCACTCTTTTTCTATATATATATATAGGTACATTTACTTGAGAATAGTTTGTTGAATAGTTTGAAAAGTTTTTTTTTCTATATTATTTTCCATTCAAAGCCATGGCCGGCCACATTGCCGCCGCGCCGTCAAATAAACCATAACTAAAGTCAGAGCCAATAATAATATTATGACAAAGTGCATCGCCTCAATAAAAATAGATGTCTACTATCTACCTAGTATGTACTCACTTTTACATTATGCCTTTTTATCATTAACATCTACGTAGTAGGTAGCTATATACTTTCCTGTGCAGATAATACTCCAGGCATTTTTTTACCAGCACCATAGTACCTATACCTATGCAACTATGTGCGTAGCTAAAATACATTGAAATTCTTCATTCTTTTCTCATCAAAATTCACCCTAGTACCTACATGATGGTAGTAGTAGTCAGTCGTGTACTCAAGTTTTTTTTTGTAATTGACCCATAGTTCCTTTATTCTTGAGAGAGCGCCTCTGAGAATATCTTGGACTTTGTTAAATAAAGTTAAGTTGGAGTGAACTTTAGTTACAAGTATAAGTAAAGTAGATTGTGCAAATTGTATAGAAAGAATCTCGAAGCTTGAGGAGGATCCACGGTTACTTGTGTTCGACTGACTTTATTAGCCTCGGCCTCGGCTTCACTATTATATCAGTGGTTCCTTCATAAAGTCAAAGTCAAAGTCCAGTTCCAGTTCCAGTCTCTCAGTCTCATTTTGGGCATGTAGGTATAGGTAAACTATATAGGCCTCATAGATAAACTGTCTCTGACATTGTGAGACCACACCATCCGATCCACCGCAAAACTATATCAAACTCAAATTCATCATTAACTACCTATACTGCGATGGTTCATTCTATATAGACTGCATCATAGTATAGTACAATGGTATTGAGTATTGGCATGCCAGAGCAGAGCCCCTACCTGTAATAAATTTGTTATGGTTGGCAGTTGCTTTTGGCTCTGATTTTGATATAATCGTTAGGGTGAGAGGAGACAAGGAGGAGGATGCGAATGCGAATAAGATGAAGGCAAAGTAACTAACGCATCGCATCGCATTGGATCAAAAGACAAAAAAAAAGCTAAAGAAGGAATCAAAGGGGGAAGAAGAAGACGAAGAAGAAGAAGAAGCTGAGGAAGACGCGAACATAGTCCATCTTTTGTTTCGTACATATTTAACAAGCCTCCCTCCCTCTCTCTCTCTCTCTCTCAATCTCTCTCCATGAATCTTCCCACATAGAAAAGTCTCTCCGCTCACTCGGATCTGGCATCAACATGACATGAGAGTTGAGAGGGATGGAGAGCCAGGAGAACTTGAAAGAAGAAGTTGATATTACGATGCTATGTTATGTATTGGCATCGGCTTCGGCTTCGGTGTCGGCTTCGGTGGCGGTTTTGCCTTCAGTTTAAGACTTACGGTCTCGGTTTGCTATATTATGTAAGTAGGTACATCCACTGTTGACTTGGACTTGGACTGTCGACGAATGCCGTCGACCAAGAAGGAACAAGTAAATGGAGAAGAGCATAGAGATATGTAAAGGCAGAAGAGCAAAGGATCTACAAGTCATCTAGAATCTACACAATCCACAGTCAGTACAGTCAGTGGTTTCGTTTACTTGCCTTTCCATTTCCCTTTTAGCTTGTGCTTGTAGCTGTATACGTACACACTCTTTTCTGCAACACGGGCTTCATCTTCATCCCCATCCACCTATATAGGTATACCATTGAGACTTGAGGGCATCAAATTATTATGTATGTACACCACTAGTCACATCCGTACACGTAATATATGCACTAGACTTATTACAGAGTTGAGTTGAGTTGAGTTGAGTTCTGAAGTTCTGAGTTTCCTCTCACACAGTGAGTCGCTAGCTCGTTGATGCCGTGGATGCTCCTTCTTACTCCTTCCTGTATTCGCATATTCTGTATTCTCCTATCCATCCGATCCCATCCATCCATCCAACCAACCAACCAACCAACTATGCCCCTATATATTCTTCCATGTAAGTATTCCTTTTCGTAGTAGTTTTCGTACTGGGAGTATTTACAACAGATTCACACATTCTTTTCCTTCTACTACTACTATATGGCCTACGAATGTGAGTACGAATTCGCCTTCTTCGACTTTATACAAGGCAACGGCGGCTTGTCTTTTTCCTTTACAATACCATTCCAAACCAGGAACCAGGACCAGGCCAGAACTGTAACTTTTAGCTTAGGTTTTAGACTTGAGAGTTTACATTCTGGTACTATATAGGGATTTTCTACGTAAGTCCTACGCTTTTTCAGGCAAGTTCTTCTTGTTCAAAAAAGCTCCTTCATGGACAACTATATAGCTGAGCCAGTCATCCAGCCAGCAGAGTGAACGAACGAACGAAGGAAAAATGTAACGATCGTAGCATGAGAAGAACAGGAGAGCATCTGACTGGGGCCGCCGTATTCTTCTATATACTGCTACACTACGACTACGACGAACATCGAACATGAGAAGGAGCGAAGGAAAAACGAGTCCGTCCACGATGCGATTTCCACTTGGACTTGGACGACTATAGGGAGCAGTTGGTTCCAAGCTTGGGTTCAGATAGACACGAGCACTCACTTGAGTTGTTGCAGGCAGTTGGACTTGGAATTGGGAAGCAAGCGGACGAAGAGCTGAGCATTGCGTAGGGCAGAGAACAGAGATAATATTTTAAAGAAGAAAGAGTCTTCTGAATCTTCTTCCCATCATAAAACAAGAAGAGCGCCACACACACACACACACACACACAAGATCAGAGCCACAGTCGAATTCGAAGTCGAAGTTAACGTCGACAGTCGTGTGAAAGAACCAAGACCAACAGCAACAGCATTTGGGAAGACTAGATCATCTCATCAGACCAGTACCAGACCAGTACCAGGATCAGACCAGGTAGTCACAGTCAGACAGAGTCACAGTGTCCGCTCGCTGTGCTTTCCTTTCCTCGCTTCTTCTTCAACACACTCGAAAAAGTCTCTTCTCATAAATCTGCAGCACTCGCTTCAGCCAGCTTGAGTCATCAATTTTAACTTCAACGGAAACGAATCAACAGTCAACATCTCCGTAGGAAAAGATCTGTATTGAAAACCGGAGGAGAAAAAAAATGAAGAATCGAGAATTGAGATTTTTGTGGATTTAGAAAAAAACAATTTATCTCCACACACACATTCTCATTGTAATACTGATAATAATAATAGTAATATCGTTTTTTTTCTAAGAGAGTGTGAGTGTGTTTTGTGTGTTTTACTATCTTGGACAATTTCGTCTTACCTCAAAGAACATCATCCAGAATCCAGAGTCTTCTTCTTCTTCTTGAGGGAAGACGCGAAGAAATAAATGTGGCATATCTAATAGCCCAACATTCCACCTATTACCTCTAATAATTCCAATTCCAATTCCAACCAAAAGAGACTATAATAATAATCGTAATAGTAGGAGAGGGGACTACTATATAAATATTTGTACACTTGCACATGTAGTATTATCGCACTCGTCAACGTCATCCTAATCGTCATTGTAATCATTCTCTGTCCCTCATCCCCAATATACAGAGAATGTGCCTGTAGAAGAACTTCCGAGTAGTTATATACTGTGAGACTGTAATGTAAACTGCACTACACTGACTCTGATTCAGTGTCCTGTTGTACGCTCCTCGAATTCCTCCCAAGTCCTTTTCGTTCATCGTTTGTTTGTTGAGAGAAAGATAGAGAGAGATACTTCTTTGCTCAATCAAATCCCAGCAAAAATAATTTGACTCTCCTCTTCACGACCAAGACGGCCACGGCAACAGCGACAGTCAGTCCGTGTTGAATGAGCAACAAGCAAGGAGAGACCGGCGGATGGTCAAGCCAAAACGAACCTAAAAAAATAAATAATAGTAAAAAAGAAAGAAGAAAAAACAAACACATCACAAGCCACAAAACTCTGCCTCTGTCTGTATGAATAATACCTTCATCGTGAATTGTATTGTTGTACTGTATATACCCTGTGTAAACACATCTCCGGAACGGCAACTGCATCTTCTCAATTTCCCTTTTAATAGAATACAATACTATTATTAGTGTAAATAATACATGGAATACAAAATCCGGACTCGAACACTTTTTCTCCATTAACTCATGTGGTGGTGGTGGTGTTGTTCCTCTGAACTATTTGCAATTGTGTAAATTGTCATCAATCATATCAACACTTCATATCTCCACACAGTCTCATCCCCAAGTCTTGAAGCTCCACATGTTTCCTGTGTTTGTGATATTAGTACAATCGTAATAGACGTACAATAGTCCCATACGTCAATAATATTGACATTTGAATTTCCAAGTCAACTCAGCAGAAAATAAAAAAAGAAAAGGCAAATTCAAACTCAAAATATTTCGCAGTTGGACCCTTTGATACTACCGATAATAATAATTTATATCGCTTAATTATTCGGTGCTTCTCTACTACTCTAACTGTAATAATTATAGGTGGCTATATAGAACAATTACTCAAGAAAATTCCAAAATATAGTAATCTCTACAGAACTCTAAAACGCCTCTTTTGTCCAGTAATTTAATCGTTTATATCAATAATATTATCAACTGTAGAGGGGACGGAGCACTAATTCCCATTCCTGTGTAGTAGAATAAACTGAGAATTTTAAATTATTATAATTATTAAATAATTACTAGAATTACTTAGACACCCTGTATAAGAACTAATTAAGTGCGTGTAAATTGCAATCAATGTAGAATATACAGATATATGCAATCTGGAAACATTTTCTTGGAAAATATATAAATAGGTTCCAAGTTCTAATATATCGTGACCGTCATAGCAGCACACGCAAAAAAAACAGCACAACAACAACAACAGCAACAACTCATACGCACACATGCAGAGTAAAAACCATACACACACAAAAATAACAGCTTTTAAAATAGCCCTCAGGAGTCTAAATTACTATAATTGTGCGACCAATGCAGGTCCCGTAATTTAATATCGTACAAATAAATCAACAAGAAGAAGAAGTAGTAGAAGAAGGCGAAAGAACACTGTGCAAATACAAAAATACAACCTATGAGCAATAACAATTAAAAAAAAAATACTAAACACGCATTATATCAATCACTGAAGAGACGAACACACTCAACTGAAACTGAACACGTGCATATCCCGCATTATAATTAGATATAGTATCCAGCATTCACATTCATATCTAATAAGGAAATGACAGGAAATAAAAATAATATAATCAAACTCACACTCCACAACAACGTCTAATACAATATATCGTATATCATAAATAAATAAATCAAGACAATTTCAATTTCAATTCCAATTCAACACAAAACAATAACTACATTTCAAATTTATGGATTGAATGAACGGCAATCATCATACCAAACCAAAAAGTATAGCAATACAAGAAATACCACTTAAAAAAAAAGCACACACACACAGTGGAGTGAACTCTTAAAAGTGCAAACTGCAAACACTTCAAATTAGTACCTACCACCAACTTACTAGAATTTCACCCATTTCGTAATCTATGTATGTTGTTTTATGTGACTGGCATTGTATAACTATATAGCGTGTAAAACTTTTTGAAACGGATTTGAGTGGATTTCTCTATAACGACAAAAGTGTCCCGAGAAGAATATTCCTAAATGCTAATGTCTACATGTGTGTAGTAGGAGAGCGAGAGTTAAAAAAATCGATCGTGCGTAAACAACAATAATTCAATGTGCTAATCATCCACTGTAAGAATGCCAAATTAAAACATTCCAATTCCCAATCTCGAAACTAATCCAAAGCTTCCCGCATATATATTAAGGCTGTCACCACGTATCTCAATCAAAAAGGACGGACGAGAAACACTCCTGCAGACTTTAAAACATAGTGCATCGGCTCCCTACGACTACACTACTACAGAATACACAACAGAATATTGGCTCCGGCCGGACAAGAAAGAGAGCGAGAGATCGAGAGAAATATCATTTAACGCCAACGCCGGTTTCATCCACCTGATCACGGTCGGTCCTATATGGTCCAATGTCCTATGGTGCGCTCCTGCTCCAAGCTGATCCGGATATATATCAATTTTGAATTTCACATTTCCATTTAACGAGGTAAGATTTATTACTTTTGAATACTAATTCCAAAATTGTAATAATGTAAATAACATAACCGTGGCCATACCAGTAGCCACATAGTATCATTAATCAACCCACACACGCTCCTCAACTATGTACCATATAACGCCACAGTAGCTATACTTTTAAAATGGTTCAAGTTATTACGCCAAACGTAGCTCTAGACTCTAGATAAAGTCCATGTTAAATGCCTCTCGAGAATTGCATTTTTTTTTCTGAAGGATTTGCATTAATATTCTGCGCCCAACACGATTAACAGCATAGATAGTATAAAGCATAATATTGTATCATCATTTTTGACAAGCTCGAGACAAGACTTGTTAGATAGATGACAGTTTCAGTTTCATATAGTTTAAAGGAGTGAAATTACTATATAGCTACTATATACCTAGCCGTTCCTGAAGCCTGGAAGCAAGTACCGTATATCATGTAATCGAACAACCCGAGTTCTGTTAAAACTGGGAGGCTGTATTACAGACCCGCGTTATAGCACTTAAGGTTAAAACATAGCAAACCCACCGCGTTGTATTAAATACCATGTGCTTATACTCCCCACGTTATATTAGAGACGCGCGTAGCATTAGAGGATTTAAGGTAGTATGGATTCAAAGGAATCATGAAAATTACAAATTCCACGAATTTATTATTGTGACTTTTTGAAAAAGTAAAGTCTCGTCTGAAGTTGGAGTTGGAGTCTGGGGGGATTGTTGAAGCAGCAATAATAGCTGTAGATAGTAGATGTAATATTCAACTTTTAAACATTTCGAAAATACACATTAATAATTAATATAATTGACACAATTAGCAGTTGGAGTGGAAATTGACTGTTTCTGAGAAATAAGCATTTAACCCGCAAATTTGTATACATACCATGTAATCAATACCTTTATAACACCTTGCTCACAAATCGCAATCATAAAATTGCAAATTTTTAAAATCCTAAAATCTCCTATGTGCATCTCTTTAGTGTATAATATGACATTAATTACAAATCAACTTAAACCCTATTGAAACTTAGACACTTACTTAGAACACTTTGCATATAGATAAATACTATGTAAATTGAATGGCGTAGTTATTCTTTCTTCAAACAGGACTCAGGACGAAAAGTCGGATTGGCACATAAAAGTTTGTGTCTCCGTATCTTTTCTATGCACTAACTCCTTCAATAATAATTACATCCCATTTAATTAGAGAGGTATATACATATATGCAGTCATAACGAGCTCATTAAATCAAGATGAAACTTCTCTGCAGTTGTAGAATTGTAGATTTTGGTTATGAGATTTTGAAAAATAAATATGAGAATACTATCGTCGTTGTTATCATTATTTTGAATTTGTCAAGCAGAAGAGCAAGAAGTGAAGAAGGTAAATTAAATGTTGAGGAGCTTTACGCTTTAAAGCTGTAGAATCATATTATATACAATATGACAAATACCTACATATCTCTACCTACGTTATCTAGGCAAAAAGGCATACGTATATGTCTATTTCTAACTCTAGTACACACCTATAAGACCTACGGTAGTATTTCAATCTTTATATTTATATTCGAGTAGATTGCATCATAAGTTTCTGCTTCTGTTCTAGAAGACAAATGCTCTACTATTTCTCAATTCTTCGCGTTAATTACTGTAGAAATTTGTTTGCTTTCTTCTATCCTACAGCTGTAGATAGTGTGGATCTTGTGGAATCCCTATGTACACAGACAGAGACTCTTCACATTGAGAAAGCTGAAGCACACACAACAACAAATCCAAAGAGCTAAATCCAAAGCCATTTCCAAATTCAAATCCACCTTAGTTTAGAGATAGTGATAAGCGGAGCTCTGCGTTAGGACAAGACACTTCACTACTCACTACACACAATGAAGATTATAATTGGATATTAAGTGTAAGCTCATCAATTAACGTCGTCAAATGAATAGCAAAAACAGTAATTGGGCAATCCTTCCTCTTCATACATATATAATTACCCAAGTAAGTAGTAGCTACTTTACCTACTCCATATTCCATATCTAGCCATAGAATTTTATGCTTACGGGATGTAGGACCTATAACCAGCAACCATATTATCTGTAATACCTATAAGTATTTTCTAAAATACCGGTACCGGTACCGGTACAGCACCTCAAACTATCAGCTACAAGCTTAAAACAAAGCCATATATATGCAGCTGAAGAAGCCCTATGTATGTAATACATAAAGGCCCTGCCTTTAAACTGAAAATTTTGAGCGGATTAAACGTGATAATATTAAATATTATATTATTATTAGGTATGTATAAGGAGTACTTTAGGTTCATTCACGAGTCAGTAAGAGATTTTGTATGCAAATCCAGCTCAAACTAAAAATAAGCTCTTCAAAAGCGTTACCTATACCAATACCTGTACCTGTACTACTGATATTTATTGTGGACGTTGTCGCTCAACAACGTGCCCAAATAAATTTATGTAGATAGGTACGTCCCTATGTTGCTGGTATTTTATGCCAATATGCCGAAATTAGCCGACAGCGCGGCGGCATTTAAGGCATTCATTAGGTATGTGTAGATACATGGGCAGTATAATATTTGCATGCAATACCATGCCTCAACTATGCCCGTATTTAAATTTTGTATAATTACACATCAACATCCCCATCCACCTCTGTCTATCTCTCTCTCTCTCTCTCATGTCCCATCCCTAGCAAATTGAAATTACATTAAAACGAAAGGGAAAATACATAGGATGACTACACATGGACGGTACCGGTACCGGTACAGATATAGCCCATGAAAGCAAGTGTGAACAACTTGTAATTTAAATGGAGGAAAATCATCTAATTAATGTCAGCCGTGAGCCTTTAAGCTATAAAATGAAAATTCAGCTCCGTGTTTTTCTTGTAGCGCTATACGTTCCGCAAGCTCTACAGTCAGCGTGGCGTGGGTTGGTGTTGGAGAATGGTGATTATGTCTGTAATAATAATAATTATAGAGACGCTTACATAAGCTTACTATGATGATGGATCCACAACAACATGGAATCGAATCGAAATCGAAATCGACTCTGATGCCTTCTTTGTATTCATTGTTCCAAAAAACATGGCATATAAATATTTATTGCCAGAGTAGTGTGTGTCCTAGACTTGTAGATGAATATGTGGACCCCCAGCTTCTTTTTTTCAACTTTCAAGTTTCTTCAAGAGTATCACGATGAATTTATCAATACTCAAGAGTATCCAGATCCAGATCCAGATCTAGCCGGAGATTTTTTGCCACACAATTTTCTATATATATCTGATATACATATGTATATATTGATCCCAAAGTTCTTCTTTCTATCTCTAGTTTCTAAAGGTCTCATGGTTATACTTTTCCCTTTCCCTCCCTCCCTCCCTTGCTTGTCTTACTCCTTATGTTTCGGACAAAACGGTGGATTTTAAGCCTATGTTTTTTGGGCTTTGGCATCCGCCTTATGTTGGCACTCAAGGAGTCGGACTGGGAATTGAGAAGAAGAGATATTATGTAATTCATGAGGATTGAATTTAAGTTGGAATTGGACACGGTATTTCAGTTTGAATCGGAAATACATGAGGAGTAGATCTGGAATAGATACATTATTGATGAATCAAATTAAACTGCCCATGGATGGAACAACTTAATTTTCCTTCCATTTTCTTTTCTTTTCTTGCCTCCGTCAATTTCAGGAGCTTTACAGTTTAACTGTATGACCATCGCCATCAGGCTCCGGCTCCGGCATCGGTTTCGGCTCCGGTTCCGGCTCTGGCTACATGGCATGTCATGGCATGATGGTAAAAAACATTGGGTGGAAGTTGGGAAGAAAGTAAAAAAAAAAGTGGAAAAAAAAGAAAGAAGGAAATTGAAAGAAACAGCAGGGAGAAAGAATGGAGGGAACATATTATAGTGAAGTATCTACTTTGGGGCATTGCACCGCACTCTCGCACTCTACTGCACTGCACTTCACTTCAATAGTTGAGAATGTCTATCTTCTTGTTCGTGCAGTATATTCAACATATTGCTGGTACTGGTACTGGTGATGTGAGTGAGCGGCCTTTACAGATATCACCCCACGTCTACGATCTACATAGATATATCTATCGATAGATCTAAAAAGCTCCTATGACGTCAGTGTCAGTGCATAAGTCCAGTCCGGACCGGAGCCAAAACCAAAGCCAGGTAGCGATAGATAGATAGGTGACGGGACCATTTACCCGAAAGAAGGGATAGGATTTAGGTAGATAGATAGATGCATATAGATTGAACAGGTACATATAGCATTATAGGAAGGAAGTAGCTTTCAGTCCCAGCACTTGTAACTTAAAGGTATGTACAATATTAATAGGAACCATTTTAGAACTCTCTTTCTTTCTTTTTGAGTGCTACTACTACCGTGCTTTACTACTTTCCATTGATTTCCTTGTGTATTTTTTTTATACCTTATACCCTCTGCCATGCCATCCATTCCATATTATCATCCGAGAAATTTTTTTTTTCGAGACTCCATTCCGATTCGGATTTTATCCATTACTCCATTCAATTCCAATTTCAATTCACTCCAATGTATTATTATTATTACTACTATTATTACTATCCTCATCAGGATGATTGTCGTGTAGTGAAGAGAGAGCACTTGTCGTAGTAAATTGAAGCTGTTATTTTGTTATTTCCCCCCGATATACTCAAGTCTCTATTATTGTAAAGATATACGTAAATACTTATATTCTTATCCCTATAATACATAGCTATAGCGTAATTCGTAATAGTCATATGTGGTACATTATTTTCGAATTTTCGATTACTAAATGTCTACTTCACTTTCAACCCAAGACCATCACAAAATAAATGTCAATGTCAATCCAATCCACTATCCACGTCCACGTCCACAATAGTGTCAGTGTATATCAGTCAGTCAGCACTGTCAAAATTAAACACGTGTAAAGTATCAAGGTATACATAGGTATTATTGTGGCATACCCCCATTTAAAGAAAAAAAAGGTCGTACCGCAATACTACGGATATTTCATGGGCTATGCGGCTATTGGGCTGGACTAGTGGATATATATCATCAGTATTCATAATTTCTTGAAGAAGAATATATACAAAGTTGTAATGTGTCTTAAGTGAGCACTCAGTCATTCACAATCACACAATCAGTTAATCAGTTACATCATTTTATTTTGGTTTGTCAAGACTATAATATTATGTGAGAGAAGATGTGGCACGAATTTGCATGACACGACACGACACGACATGGCATATAACTCATCTGTCTGTGTCTATGTGCATGTGCCATGGCCACGGGCCTTGGACTCAAATCTCTCTCAAAGTCTCCGCAATAATGGAACGTCGAGAGAGTGGAAAATGGGAAAGGAGGAATATGTACAGTGGTGGCAGACAAATTATCTATTTAAATCCTTACAAGCCTAACCTATACACTCACAACAAAAAAGATAGGTCTAACAAAACAAACCTAAATACTATAAAACGAAACCGAAAATTCTAAAATGTACCAAAAAACCAAAGCAAAAAAATAGTATTCACAATAAATGTCATTGTTCTGTCATCAATAAAGAACGAAGGGGACGAGGAATAAGATTTATGTTTTCCCATTAAAAGACAGAGGCAGGCGGTGCAGTGGAGTGGAGTGGAGTGGACAGTATCGTGTAGTATTAGTTATTTTAGACTTGATAGTACAATGTCATTTCATACTTTTTTTTATATTTATGTTTGCATTTATAAATAGTAGAACCTTGCATTGTATGCAATACAGAAATAGAGCTGTCTGAATAATAATAGTAATAATGTTATACCATATAACCATAACATTATATAGGACAGTAGTTTCTTCTTATTCAGTAAGCTTTTTTGCATCGCATCGGTACGTGAATTCACACATAATTGCACTGTATAAGTATTTTATATTTGGATTTTGAAAAATTAACAAGTCTCATATATGGGAAACAATTAGGAATTAAGGAGACATGTATGGACAATAAAAGGGAAGAAGTAGGAGCAGTTTTTAAAAATGTATTAAAATGCAATCATTGTAATTATTATTATGACTACCAATCCATATTACGTACGTAAGCGTGTGTATAGAATTATACTGTCACAATTAAATTTAAATACTTTTAAACTCAAAAGTATACAGATATAGTTATCTACATATGTATTACATTTAAAATTCTAAAGGAACAAACCTCCAGACTTTTTAGGATTGTCCAACATTTTTTTTGTACACAATTAAAAATAAAATTACTTATTTGTTGAAAGCTTACTGTCTACCTACTACCTACGGTTAGTTCGAGTCCTGTTAACGGTTAGAATCTGTCCAATTTGCATTTAACTTTCCTCATTAAATAATATTAGCTGACAACCTTGTTCAAATTCTAATTTTTCAAATGACTTCACTCATCTGCGGCTCACAAGGTTATTCTTATATATTTGATTCTGTTTATAATGGTTTGATATAACACGTTGCGCACGTTATGAGTTGTTATTGTTTGCTTTGGTTTTCGAGATTTTTTGGGTTTTTATATAGTGTGCATCTTCCCTTTGTTTTATGTGGAATAAGAATAAATTATTGTGGACACGGACCATATGTCCATCTGAAGTGACAGTGACTAACGCTTATGTGGTCGCTTGGCCAAAACAAGTAATTATTATTATTATTATGGGATTGAATACAAACAAACGATCTACACTACACGTACAACCTGTCTCCACCACCTAACTTATGTACAGGAAATTAAGGAAATACAAAATGCAAATAACGTGAAGTGACAGCAACAATATAGGGGATTTCATTTCATATTATTATTTAAATTAAATGTGATTAGGTACACGCAAAAGTTGTATTTGTTCATCTTAGTTTTCATGTTTTGACTTTGCTCTTGGTTTTTCGTCCATGGTTAAAATATACAAAAAGAATTTTTTTAACTAACAAATTAAACGGATTCACTTTGAGGGAAACTACATTATAAATATTGGGCATTCCAAGATCTCAGATCAAGTATACATCTACAGTATTTAAAATACATACAAATAGGTGAAGGGTCGGACGAAGAAATTGGTTTTAGGCAGCAGTTTCTTTCCATTCAAAAACCACCAGTTTGATTTTATTGATGGTTTTCTTTGGTAAACCCAAATGTTGTATTTACATGTTTTAGAAATAATATGTTTGTTTTACTTGATTCAGAAAAGTGCTAAATGTTCTATTTACATGCTTTGAGAACGGTGTTAAATGTTTTATTTCCATGATTTTGAAATGTACAAAAATTTTTATTTTACATGTTTTTGAAAAGTCAAAATATTCTATTTACATATTTTTGAAAACTGCAAAATGTTCCATTTACATATTTTTTGAAAATTCAAGCAGCGGGGGCTGCTTGCGTTCCGGCCCTAAATAGATGCATTTTTAGTTTTATTATAAAATAACACAAAGAAGTTTTGAATTTGCCGAAAACCAACAGCAGCAACAACAGCAACAACAACAATGTACAATAAACAAATTCGAATAAAAAAAATCCATATCCACATAACAATTTATCACTCAGTTAATGAATTATGACTGAGTTCAGTAAAAGAATACAAACTGCACTGTGACTGCGTACTGCACGGCAAAAAAATGTAAAGGTGAAGGAATTTCCATGTTTGCTTCGATTTATGGAGATGATGCATGAGATAGTGCGAAATAGAAAAATGTGGATTACGACTTGTATAGGTAATTTGCAAATAATGCAAAAACACAAGAAGAAGTGAAGAACAGGGATGGTTGTGGTGGTTGGTAGCTATGCGGACATCTGCTTTAGAGAAGCATCTTTTTGATATCTTTTTATTTTAAAAGATATTTTTTAGGGTGAGAAAAGGGAAGAGTGGAAACTTGTACACCTTGATTTTAAATCTCTCCAATAACTCTATATAGGTAGGATAATCATACCTAATGTCTGTATACTGCGAATATACCCATGCGGTAGTAGTATAGTAGTAGTAGAGCAGAAGCAAGTGCCAAATGACTACGTACCTCATCGTCATCGTCATCATACATGCATAAAACGTATAATATAGTGATATCATAATAGGTATGCACATATTGGCCAGGTTACACTCACACAAGTTTATAGAGAGACTCTTTGTTCTAGTATTCTAGTCTGGTCTGGTTTCTGGTTTGGTTTGGTTCTAATCTACTCTATAAAACTTATGACTCCTATATGCCTATGCCTAGACAAAGAATGGTCAGAACCCAGGACCAGAGAGTCTTGCTGCTATGAAGAAATGGCGATGACTTTTCCTCCAGTAGTGACTGTGTATTATTGCTCTCTGCCTCCTCTCTGCATTCCTCCACAGTATGTAAAGAACTATGTAGCACACCTGTACATATATTGCAGAACCCACCATCTGAAAGCTGAGGATGAGTATAGCACATACCTTGTTATAGGAAAGTATGTAGCTTCAAGTATCATCATCATCAATAAAGCTCGTCAATTAAATTACAATGCCCTACCCAGGTGTGCTCTGTTGATGATGATGAAGTTGTGCGGCTCTGTTGCATTTTTCCAACAGCCCACCACATCCCAAGTTCCATGAGAACAAGTGCGCAAATTAACAATAAATATACATTTTACAACATTTAAGAAAGAGCGAGCAAAACTTGGACCAAGATTCATACTCGTAATATAATTCGTATTCATAGTGAGACTCTTAATAGTTTCTCATTTCTGTACTGGTATATACCTATATAAGTTTTAAGCCCAGTATGTTGAATGCCTATACCTTATTTAGCTAGACTAGACTAGGTAGGTCTGTACTGATATCTGGAATAATGTGCCTCCACGTCCACCTTCTTAATCCGGTATGTACCTACCTTGGTAGGCATGTGGACTGGTTAACTATTGCTTTGGTAAGGTACTTTGCTTTGGTCTGCGTACAATGTACAAGCAAGGAACAAAATATCTGCAGTCATACAATAAATGCGAGCATCACATATATGAGCAGCACAGATTGCAGATTGCCGACCCACCGTACAGCTTGATAGCATATAGAGAAAATGAGCAGTACTCACTAGTCAGAGACACATGGAAGAGTTTTCGCCAAATTTGCATATCGTGTTTATGACTATAGCACATTAGTCCAATCATTAACAATTTTACCTCCTGTAAATATTATGCTTACCTACTTTTTTATTGAGAGAATAATTTTCACTCTCACTAATATTTTTGTGCAATTTATTTAATTTTTTCCCTCTTTACAAGAAGTTGAGAAGGAAATCAATGAAATTATTACACTGCAGTCTGTATAGTATAGTACATAGTGGATTGTAATAATTGTTGAATGCATTGGCATTGGCATGAATACCTGATTAGAAGATGAGTAAGTTTTACTAAATGATTGCGATTATTTCTTGAATGTAAAAATTTAGTAGCACGTCCGCCGCCGCGTGCAAAAACAAATTACGATGTTTTTTAATACCAAGCAATGATGCGCAATGAGTACAAAGTGTTTTTACAGAATTTTTGCACTAACAAAGAATATCAGAATCTGTACTTTAAGCACGTAGACGTAGTGTAGGACAATACAACATTATTTTTCCTAGTTTCAAAAAAATATATAATCGGTGCCTGTGTTGTTATGGAAAAATATGCTTTAAACATATTTTCCATGAATTATAGGAATTTGTGACAATTGCGGATAAATGATGAAGCTACGGGAAATTACCTCATGTAGTAGTGAGAAAATGACTGCGGATGTGGTGGTGGCGGTGGTGGGCCTATCGGAACGAAAACGATAATCACATGTTTTAATAATATATTACTTTCCAGAAATCCTATATTATATCGTGCGTATATTTCTGACAACTGTGACTATATACCCTTACAATAAATTTTGAATGAGCATGAACGGCGGTCCACACTCCACAAAGCTTACTTATCGTTTTACGTTCAGTTCAGTTCAGACCTCAGTCAGTCAGTACAAGTAAAACAGTAGGAGTTGGAGGAGTGCTGTACTACATACCTACTTATCCTTCGTCAATATGTTGTCACTGTAGTACCTAGTTTGCTTTTCGTGTTGGTCATTTTCGATTTGGAGAAGGCTCTCCACAAAGTACATACATAATTCCGATTTCCTTGTCTTTTCTTGCCTAATGAAGGAGTAATTAATAATTTGTGACGCTCACATATCACTTATCAATACACACAGTGCAGTGTAGCATTAACGAAGAGTGAAGAGCTTTTATATCTACGGTAGGTACCTAGTACAGTTGTATCCATTTTTGAAGTTTGCACGCTTGTAAAAACTTGTAAAGCTAGCCTAATTAGTATAGAGCTTTGGGTGGTAGTCGTGTACTCGTGTAGTAGTGGAAGTGGATAAACGATTTACAAGTACAATTATATTACCATAGCGTAATTAATGTATGCATCGCGTAGTGATAGTGAGTAATGACTCCACTCGTCTATTATTCCGTGCACTCGGATAACTCTTCAAAAAGAAGTGTGTGTATCAAATAACATACAACATATTTTTTATAACGATATTATAAAAAATTATAAACCAATTAAGAGCCCCGTAAGCATGAAAATATCATCTTCATAATATCCTAAACAGAATTCTGAGCATGCTCTACCCATCGCATCGCATCGTAACTCTCAATAATGTGTAAGAGTGCGAATGTGTATAGTAGCGTAAATATAGAAATAGCTGCTCCCTCTAAAAACTGTGACAAATTTTTGTTTTAAATTAAATTAAATTATATTCCTCACATTTTTATAGACACGGAAAGTGCTACCAACATATTAGTATTACACAGTGTATTTTTCGAGTTGAGTGCGTCCTTATTTGTGTCCTGCCTTAAATTTAAATTGTGGCCCCCGCGTGTGGCCCGACCATTATTGTTGACACTTTGTGTGTCACCGAAACCGATACCAAATCCCAAAGAATAAGCCACCGAATTCAACTGTACTACTCCTTCCTGGCCAGTAGTGAGTGAGACTGACTGAGGCACTGAGGGGAACGACGACGACGACGACGACAAGAAAACCAAGAGAGGAACTTTTGAGACTTTTGGGATATCTTTTTACATCTTCCCTACTTACACTACTATCACATCAGATTCTGTCACATTACATTACACTTTACGCCAAGTCGAGTGAAGCTAATACAAAAGTAAGTTATGATTTATGTGGCTCACTCTTACTCAGACTACACTCTGGTTTTTCCTACTCTATGTCTGTTCTATGTGCTGTGGTGTTGATGCGTTATGAAAATTTCCTCGTAAAAATTCATACTCCTCAACTTCTCTCACCCGGTTCACTCCTCTCTCTCCGTGTCTCTGGTCTGCGGTGTCTGGTCCTGGTCTTTCTGCCTCTGTTATTTGTTTGTCTTTTATATATCTAACCATAATAACCATCCCCATGGCGTGGCATGCCATGGATCCAAACATCTCCAAACACACACAAAAAAAAACATACGGGAAAGGCCATGACAACGACGAGGACGAGGAAGAGTACAACCTGTTAACTTAAGCTAGAAAATTCAATAGGAACGATACGTTTTACGTACATGTATATGTGATTTACAAGACACGCATACCTATATGTATCTATGGCCACACTTCAACGGGGGCACAGATATTATGTAAAATTTTATCCCTGTACTACCTACATAATAAAAACAAAGTTAAGTAAATCGTCATCATCTCTATATGTCTGTTATATTGGTAATACGGGAGTAGCGGAGGACGCACGCGAGCGGATGCTGCTTAAACTTTTATTCCTATATATTCAGATCAGTCCCTACTACAATGCAATGTAAATTTTGGAGGAAACCGGGAACGTGCATGAATTTACATGTAGTTACCTACCAACCTATCTACCTACAAACTTTATACTTGTTGGGAATTTTGTAAAACCTGTGGGCTGAAAGTCTGCTCAAAGTATCAGGATCTATGTCCTATGAACTCCTATGTCTACACATATTGTATAAGAAGAAGAAGAAGTAGCCAGATACATATATAAAAGTTACGTCTTCGTATAATATATTGCTTCTACGCTCTCCTGATACTTTACATAGGTATGCTGCTTCCATACTCCATACCACCTACATGAATTACCTATGCATCATCATCTTCCTCGATGCTAGGTTCTGAAAACTAAACACTATGGGTGTAAGTATGGAAGTTTCCTCCAATGCCTTTTTACAGCCACAGAGTCAGATCAGCATCACAGAGAGCTCGAAGAAAACATCAGTTTGTATTACAGACAGAGACACTACACACACTTACATTACATTACAGCTTTTACAGATACAGAATGTAGGCAGGTAGGTACATACTGACGACAGTGAGTCCTATCTCTCTCGTCTGACATGGCTTGGCCTGGCCCGGCCTAGACAGTATAGTATACCACCACCACCAAGACCGACACCGACGTCCGTTTGTTGGTTTTGGTTTGGGTTCATAAAATCCATCATGAATTATTCATGTATGTGGTGAAAGTTTTTCCCATTTTTTTTACTTCTTGAATCATTCCGTACACACACACACACACTCACATTCACACAGAGACAAAATGTACAGTGTGTGCATTCAGTAGGAGAGTCAGAGGTAGTCTCTCTATGTACTGATGTCTGTATTCTGTATCTGTTTACCTCACCGCACCACACCACACATCATCATTTCGTTATTTTTGTCGGATTGTAGTGGAGATTGTAGAAGAAGAAACAGAACAGAACGTGTTGGCGTTCCTATAGTAGGATGTAGCATTTTCATTATTTTCATCGCATCTCTCTCTTACAATAAGTGAGATGTTTTTTTTCTATCTGTATAGACGTAGGTGTAGGTTATCCCAGGTACTTATGCCGACTTATGGTACTTATCCTTATAGTTACTTACATAGGTTTATGTAAGTGATGTTTTGTTATATAGTAAAAAAACAAAATTCTGGCTTGTATATACATGTATCTAGTTGGCCTATTGTTTTTGTCTTGAACCAACTGAAAGGTACTTTAGAGCTGAGGTACAGCTAACATGATGTATTTATTTTATCATTAGCACTATCGGTCGTGTTGGGCTGTCGTATAGTTGTCAGTGTAATATGATACTGATTGTGAGATGTGCTGCTATTGTTGTTTTTATTTAAGAGTGGAATGCGAACGCGAGCCGAAGCCGAAGCCGTGTAGCAGCATGGCTTTTCAATTTCCATTTCCAATCTGGGTAGTCTATTTATAGGTATATATGCCTATATAGGTATATAATCTTACAGCCTAATTATATGTATACTACATACGGAATGGAATGGGCTCAGCACATTTACATGTGTGAAATTATCTTTATTATTGGAACATATATATTAGGCTTGACCTCCTCATCCTCGCATCGTTGCTAATTTAATTTGTCTTGCCATTTTGTCATGCTTACGATCTTTTAGAAGATCTTGACTCGTCATTGAATTAGTCACTCTTATAAATGAAAGCTATAACAAGAGGGGATTCTTATTTATTTAATTATTCATAGGCTGTATCTTAATTTTATATATAAGATGCTTCGAATAATCGAATATGGTTGTCGGTGTCAAGATATTTTTGTTGCCGCGATTATTGCTTCACTGGACTCAGGATGAGAGTCAGTCGGTCAGTCAACCAACCAGTGAGACAATCTATAATCTGTCTTTAATGTGTGAACCCAAAATCAAAGCCCTTTAATATTTAACTGTCCCTCTCGTTGATTGTTCAAATTTGAATGGGAATTTGATTTAACCAAATGAGGAACATTTTATTATTTTAATTTTATCAGCACGGACGGCCACGATCCTCACCCCTAATGACATCGACATCGGCATCGGCGAGAGGAATCATGAATAATTAAATTGAGAACAGGTTAAGTTGAAGTTATGAGACATTGTGTGACTGTACAGTGTTTACTATGTGGCTCTTTTTTTGGCATTTGAATTGGAGATGACAGAGTGACGACAGTCCTCATCACCATTTGCCTTTTATTATTGCAACATTTCTCGAGATCACACACTAACAATACAATGTCGATCATAATCATGCGGTCTTGTCTTTCTAAAAGATCTCGATACATCATCTGTAACATTGCACAATTTTCAATCGAGTCATAATTAAATATATTATGTGTAGGCACTGTACTATGGAAACGTAAACGTTTACCTTATCTTACCCATTTGCGAATACTTACTAACATGCACTGTGCATGCGATATAGGTAAAATTGCATATAATTAGTAATACTTATTCAATCAATACAATTAATAAAAAAAGCAGAACCAGACTGAACAAGGCATGTACATATTATTACGTGCCTAATTAGACGGTCGTGGTTTGAAGCCCTAATAAGAATAAGGCCAAGGAGGAAGCAGAGAAATATATTTATATATGATTATATTTCCATTTATGTCCTCTATACTACACACGCAATATCAATATTTTCGATTTTGACTTGGATTATACATTGTGTCGTTATGTCGACATGTCGTAAGAACTGAGTAAGATTTAGGCTGAAATCGAAATCCTTCAAATGACATCGAAAAATCGAAATGAAATCGAGACAAAATCCCATCAAGCATGTCTCATATAATAATATTTCCTCAGTCAAAAACAAGTTTAAAAAAAATGTCAAAAACAAAAAAATTACGTAGGTAGGTACCTAGGTAGATGTTTTTGTTGTTATGTCTCCGTCTCCGCTGTCTTGAGGCTACCGTTACGTTTTACGTTTAAAAGAGTGCCGTTGGGCAGCGACACGAGACGAGACGAGATGAGAGAACAAGAACTAATAGAGTCAAAACTATATAGCTTCAACAGATCAGATGATGATCTTCCAAATTCCTGTCCTATTATCTCACCAGAACATCATGCATACCTGTAGGCCCCTGATCTGAGACTACGCTGTGTCTTTGTCACGCGCTATCAAATCCTAAAGTTTGCCAATATCCTATCCCATTACCATTGCAGCGTGGAAATATATAGGTAGGTATAATATATACTCGTTCTCACCGTGCCGTGTAGTGTACATACAGGTTCGACTTTAAACATGCAAAAAAAATTATCATTTTTTTTTTTGCCAAAAAATTACAGATATTCTATTTTTTATTGCTGTACAGCAGTTGTTGCACTGTCAACTTTGAAAGCGTCTTTACATAAAATGTGGGCAAGGGATAGGATATTCTAAAATGATATAAATTATATTGACTTTGATTCATGGACTATGGTGACTGACACAAGAGCTATAAACCTAATTGCTCCACAGATTCATATTAGATGCGGCAAGAAAAGGAGAGAAAAAGTGTGTCCTACTACTACAACTACTACGGACATGTATAATATATATATAGATATCTGTTAAAGTTTGTTTGCCTTCCTCATAGAAACTATCCCCCTATTTGATATATCATATCACAATTGAAACGATGCAACCAAAGAACCAAACCAAGCGACACAATGAGTTTCGATTTGGATCTGAATATCTGAAAGCACGTAAGGAAAACCTACCTATTTCCTCCTTTATCGGCATCGGTAACTACAACTGCAACTAGAAACTAGTAGGTATGACTCCATTATATTTAAGTAAAAAAAAACATACCCCATTCTTTGATAAGTATGACAGCGGCGCTAATAATAATATTTTAGTAGTATAGTATAAGCATGCAGGATTGCTTCAACGAAATCCCAATCCCAATATCGAAATTTCCAAAGAATCATAATAAAGTGTAAAAAAAAAGTCTCATAAATCCCACATAGTTAAAGTTAACCGTTAAATAAACAAAAAATAAATTCAGGTGTTCAAGCACCTGTAATGTGATATGGCTCATCTTTTACTTGTCTATGTACCTACCTACATCAGTACTCTCTCGATCATCTCCTCCAGCTGCCAAGATTCTCTCTACTTCTACTACTGCATTGTCCACATTTATTTACAGAACTATTGACTACAGAAATAAGAAGATGGTATTTACATTAGGCAAATACTATTACCATCAATCAAGAAATTATAGACACATCATCACCATCCCCATCATAGCAAAGGCAAGGTAGTTTAATCTCGTAAGAAAAATATTGCCGTTCAAATGTAAATATAGGATGCATAATATCTCTCTCATATAGATTTATATTTATTTTATCCCTTTTGATGATGATTACTTTTGATTTGATGATGAGAGTTTACTGTCTATCCAATCTTTTCTACATGAAGTATAGGTACCTTACATTTTCATCTGTAGTTTTAAAAAAATCAGGCTCAACTCAATTTGTAAACGCTGATTTTTGATGTTGACTTTGATGTGGAAATGCTTGTGATGTCAATGTCTGATCTGAATGTCTATTCCTCTTAACTTTGGTAGGTAGCTACCTACCTATGTATTATTAAGTATGAGGAAATTTACCTTTCTAAAAAAAACACAAAAATCCGATTGACGATTGACGACAGGCAGGCAGGGAGGCAGGCAGGCAGGGCAGTACATAAAATATACGACTTGAATTTCCAATTTGAATTCTCTATAATATTATATTCTCCTGCTATTTCCAATATAACTATGCCTACCTAAATATATAAGCTATAAAAGAAATCGTGCCTGCGTAAGCATAATATTAAAGAATGATATGATATTACGTTAACTTTAACTCTTGAAAAGGACGTAGATAGATATATATAATATGGAATAAAATATCAGAACATGAATGAATAATACAATCGTAGAAATTATAAAAACTGACAGGGTGAAGAAGAGAGGAGCCTATATTACATTATAGATAGGAACCTGCCTATGCTCTATACTACTGTCTACATATGCTATCTGTCTTTCTGTATATATGTACATAGGCGTAGTAGATAGGAGATAGAAGATCCAGCTGCTTTCCATGTCTTTTCCATAAAACTTTTCCCATGTCTTCGTTAAAATTCAAATCTATCAGTCTCACTCACTCTAATGCTCTAATCTACAGCTCTCTGCACCATTACTAAACCATGGCTTGCCACCAGCCACCACCATGACGACTACCATACCACGACTACGAACTCCGACTCTCTCTGACGTGAGTGACAGGGGTTAATTTATACGGAGATTTTAATGAGAACAGACCATGTAGAACTTTTATTTTATTGTCATTGTAAGTGTCGTCGGTCGTCGGACGTAATTTCCTTCCTGAGGCAGACCAGCCAGCCAGATCATTCCCATTATAAATATGTCTGTAGTAGCAGAGGTGCATGTATTATTATAGAAAAAGACAGCGAGAGAGAGAGAGGAGATGGATAATGGATGGAGACACTCAAGAGCGAGAGAGGCGAGAGACTCGAGAGAGAGAGATGAAGCAAGAAATATCATGGAAAGAAATAATTAAAACTAACTTAAGACAAAGGGAAGAAGGCTTTTAGAAAATAATATTCATTATGCATCTTCTCTATCTGTCCATATATACACAGGAATTAGACTGCAAATTGAAAGGCAACAAACACTATAAATATACAGTACTCAATTATAATTACTTTTTATAGTGTCGTTCATCGCACTTCTATACTCAAGTATACTGCACTGGCACTATGGCACCGGCCACTAATAAGTTTAATTTCAATTTATTCTATATAGTCCTTGCACATATACAGTACATGTGAAGTATCGATTACGAATGAAAAGTGATTGTGATTTTAAAAGCATCTAATGAAATGGAAATAAAAGAGAAGACGACAGATTTATTATTGTTCCAAGTTTAGATGTAAACCTTAGAGAGAGAGGCAGAGAGATCTGCTGTCCTACAACCAGCAATCTTCTTACGTTGTTAGTCCTACCCCTTCTGCCTCCGTAGCCGTAGCCGTGGCCGTAGTCAGTTCAAAATGACAATGAGAAAGATCGTCTTGGTTTTAGCTTTGGTGGGGTCTCTTAGTCTCTTATAAAATTCCGACAGGAATACCTACTAAATATTGAGTATATAAACTTATCTTCCATGCTTTATGTGTTCCACTCTATAGCACTAGTAAAATAAGGATGACTATATAACTATAATGTGCCTATAGTGTCCTATAGTAATACATGATTCCATGTCCATGATAATATTTGAATAGACGCTGAAAACGACAAGGGAAACTACATTTAAATTTACATTAGCCTACAGCATCCACTATACTCCTACGACTTTCGAGAGTCTCTGACTATGGAAGTAGGTAGTCAGTTTGAAGAATCATTGCATCGCGACGCAACATTTTAGAATCCCTGTGACAGAACAGTGTGTGGTGTATGTACACAACGTGGATGAGTGCAGTGCAGGGCGTCTTCTCTGTGTACTTTCCATTGCCTTTTGCCCATAGCTGAACACTGAACAGAACCAGAACCAGCATCAGCATCAGAGTTTTAAGAGACAGGGAGTCTACCACGACGACGACGACGACAACGACCACCACCGCTATCTCCAGAATACATCCTCCGATTTCGGAATGTGAAGGAAGCATTAATAACTGAGTTAAGTATATGTATATAATTGTATAGAGGTACTTAGGTAGATTGATACACTGGCTCTGGATGTTGAATGTCGGATGGAGATAGTGGATGATAGTATTAAACTTATGAATTCGTTTTCGTATTATTAGATTGAGAGACTTCGTCTGGTCTCCTATGTATGTGTAGTGTACACAATAATAGTGAAGTTTCGGTAACGTCACTACACAAAATACAGAGTTTCTAGAATCTAACACTCTATCTGAGTGAGGAGAGCAGCATCTATCTTTTGCATATATAGAAGAGTGTACACAAAAGCGAATCAACTCAGAAACTTCATTTACACTTTAGCTGCTCCTCTCTACTTCCTTCCTATATAATATGCACTTGTATATTTCTTGTCGTATGTAGTTTTATAGGTACCTAACTATATGTATAGGTATATGTATAGGAGCCTTCCTTACCTTATTCTATGGATGGATGGATGCATATGGCCTATATGCATATCATAAATATTTCCAAAATCCAGATTCAGTTTCAGTTCCAGAATACTCAAAAGGACTCGAACCTCGAACTGAAAGTGTTGTAAAAGCAAGTTTAAAGCAACTCAAGTCAAGCCATGATCCCCAATTCCCAATGCTCTCCTCTTAGCTCCCTTTTACTCTCCTCTAAATTCTACATCTACATATATATTTTCACAAAATCTAGAATCTAGACTCGAGACTCCTAACCAGTAACCAGACATCACACCATCATATCATGTGAGTATAGGATTATAGGAACATATATAGAGCCTTAGTGTAGCATTTCCCTGATCTCGATTCTCTCCATGTAGATCCTCCAACTCCAACTGAACAGAACACTTTACATAGTACTTTCAGATAAGGACCAGCAATATCCCTATTTATGTATCCTTTAAGATGCTCTTTACATTTCCTATTTCTCTCAAAATAACGGAACATAACACTAACCAAGGTCCCAAAGAGAACGGCAACGAACTCAAGACGAGGACGAAGACCAAGTTTTTGGTCGTCTTGAATCTTGAGAATGTGAACTCACTGCTACTACATATTCTAGTCCTAGTCCCACACTTCGACTTCCAGCTCCATAGTTCCAGTTTCGACATTTTATAGTATATAGTTCCCGGTTCGCGTTCCACTTTTGGGTTTTGGTTTTCTTTCCCAACCGCCTCCAACACAGAGACACACACACACACACACACACAACAGTGTCAAATGATTCAGATTTGAGGATCTTAAACTTTGTGTGTTCGTGTTCTCCTTCTTCTTCTTCTTGAGAGTTCCCAAGTTTTCTTTCCCTATCACCAGGCAGTCGATCTACACGACGATGCCCATAGAAGGGAAGACGTGGACATGCTCGTTCCGTAATGGGAACTGGTACGGCGTCTTCTATTTTCTGTTTTCTCCATAGCGAACCAACCAAAGTTAGATCCATGTTCATGTATCTGTCTCTCAATTCTATCTCCAAATGATATCAGTCTAAGTATGGATTCGGCTGGATGGAACTTTTGAAACTGTTGCTGGTACTGGGACTGGTCCTGGGACTGGTGCGAGGAGAGAGTGAGTTTGGAAATAAATGAAATGACTCTGGAGCTGTAACAAATAGAAAGCATTGTATTACTGTACATAGGACAAGTCAGTATTTGAGGATTGGAATAGCAAGTAAGGCATGTCATGTCTACTGTCTACAGCTTAAGTCCTCTCTCTGGTTCTGGTTCTGGTTCTGCTCTGGGTCCTGAGTCTCTGTTTCTTATGGCTCGAGCAGAACTGATAGAATTGTACAACGGAAGCAATTCACACAATTTTATAAAGTGAGCTCCTTGGGTTTTTGGATATCTGGATATGGCTTGACTTGTACTTTGGCTGAGACTGACACTATGAGGCTGACTTGGAAATCCAAGTCGAAGTCGAAGTCGAAGTCGAAGTCGAAGTCGACTTCCGCATAGATAAGCATTTAAATTGAAATTTCCCAAAGGTTTTCTCCTTCACTGACACCGAGATAAATGTACTCAGTGTTCATACAGCTCAATAGTGGTAGGCTAGGACTTCCTTCCGTCCTTCCTTCCTTGCTTAACAGGGCTTAAGTCTGACCAAGCATTTTCTTTTAGGGCTCACATTTTATGTAATATGGGTATATTCAATAACACTGTAGACTGCAGTCTTCTATGTAAGTCTCCTCTACTACTCCTGTGACTCCTCATCTACTATAAACTACACCAAACCAAACCAAAAATTTAATGCAACTAAAACAGACATACAGACAGGCCTTGTAGCCTCGAACCATCATTATACTACTGTACTGTAAAACTGCAATGCTGGCTCTGGTTCTGATCCCGCTGTTTCTGGTTGACATTGTCGTATAGGTATGTACTGATATATTCCCGTCCGGGTAGTAAGTACCTACATGAGCCTACATGTAGGAAGGGAACCCGCAGCTTGTTGGGAGTTCCCAATATGTACATCCTGTACTTTATGTCCAAAATTTAATTCAAACTAATGCAATGTCTAGTGAAATTTTAAAGTAACTTGTTGTATCTATCTGTATATATTTTGTGTATCTCCTGGATAGATAGAAAGGCTCACTAGGTACTTTGTTTTCTCATGGTTTTAAAACCTTGTGTAGCTTTTAAAGCTCAAAGGGAAAGTTGATTTGTACTCGAGTCCTATTACATACCAGTAGTACACTCAACCTACTAAACCATCGCATCGTCCTCGTGATAAATACCTTATAATATTATGAGGCTATTCCTGCATGTACATATATGCGACATGCATTTAGTTTCTATTAGGAAAAGGAGATTCAGCTGGAGAAGAGCCTTTCCCTTTTTATTCACACACGAGGAGTGTACAAGACTAAGAAGTAAAAGTAAAGGAAAGAGAGCCCTGTAAGCTATGAGGCATTATGAGATTGCTAGAGGAGAGGAGAGAGAAAGCAACAGCACTAACAGCTAAGAGCAGTATCTGTTTATGTACTGACTGAGAGAGAAGGAAGAAAGTGTAGATTGGGGATAGAGATGGAAGTCGCGAGAAGAGGAGTACATATCCAACACTTTTTTTTAGAGAAATGGGAAAACATATTATATACAGGCTGTAAAGAATTATATCGTCTGTGAAGAACCAAAATGACCCACATCCATTTTTAGCTACAAAAAATATCCACTATCTACAAAAATATTGAAACATGCCTTGAAAGCATTTAAATAGAATATTTTGCACTTTTAAAAAATAATTAAATAGAACATTCTGGAACTTTCAAAAATAATTAAATAGAACATTCTGGAACTTTCAAAAACATGTAAATAGAACATTCGTGAACTTTCAAAAACATGTAAATAGAACATTCTGGAACTTTCAAAAACATGTAAATAGAACATTTTGCACTTTTCAAAAACGTTTAAATAGAACATTTGACACTTTTTAAAAACGTTAAAATAGAACAATTTGCACTTTTCAAAAACATGTAAACAGAAAATTTTACACTTTTCAAAAACATGTAAACAGAAAATTTTACACTTTTCAAAAACTCTTAATTAACATTTTACGCATATGTTTCTCATTTTTTTTTATGACATAGCCCATTTTGATTCTAGCTTAAATTGTATATGGGTCATTTTGGTTCTTCACAGACGATATAGAGCTTTTATATGTACCTAAAAGCTAAAAGTAAAGTAGTTAGAAGGTACCTTACATATGCCTCCAAATATCCATTACACATAGAGATCTACCAACATCAGCATCCCAGTAATACATTGTAGGAGTACTACGGAACGGAGTACAGGAGTATTCCCAAAGCGTATGTACTAAAGAACACTTATGTAATTACTACTGTATGTGAGATACAGAGTGTAATAGGATCTTCTACAACTATACAACAAACTACATTGTATAAAGGAGGACTACACTTAATTTTTATATAGGAATTGGTATACATATATATGTAATATATATAATATTATTTGAACGGAACAGTTTCCGAAATATCGATTTTTATCTTTCTATGAATAGACTCGTAAAATAACAATTACAGTCGGGTCGGATGCTTTTCCCTTCTCTCTCTCTCTCTCTCATCCTTTCTTTACACTCCTTCTCTTTGACTTTCCTGTTTCCGAATTTCGAATTCGAATTTCACTCTCTGAATTTCGATTGAACATTGTAAAGAGAGAGATAGAGAGAGAGAAAGAGAGTTGTGTAAAAGGAAGACGGGAGGAGATACATGAGACCATGAAAGTTTTTGGCATTGCTTCCTCCATGCTGTGTCTAATATCTTATCGTAATAACTACAGGGTTTTTGTAATTGAAATATTCTTCCGTTTTCGGATCGGATTCACAACATTCAACAACGACTCAGTCAGACACATCCATCCACACATACACAGGAGAGAGCACAGAGGAAAGTTGAGGAAATGAAACTTCTGGCGGGGTTTCACGTTCAGCCCACTCACAATCAGTCTCATATAATGTGTCCAGTTCCGTTATAGAGGAGCCCTCCTGCTCTAGTCACGAGCCAGATGTAAAAGAAAAGCGACGGAAATGTGAGCACGCAATATAATAATTCTTTGTACACCACAAACTACTATGTATGTAGTAGGTACAACCGTCAGAGTCTCTCCGTCTCTCCCCATCCATAGGCTGTAACGTACCCACTTACATATAATGTGAACAGGGGGTTTATTTCGTAACTGGGAAAAAAATAACCGGGAAACTACCCACACATACACAGAGAGAGATATACTAAAGTGCCAAAGTAAACGACAGACAAATGAAAAGTAATGTAGTATATTGTTATTATCCTTTCTTCTTGTCTAAAGGAGTAAGTCTCGGGGAGTAGTTCTTTCTTGTAGGAAACTTGTACAAAAAGTACAAAACGAGAACGACCTCCTATAAATATCCATATGTACGGATCCCGGATGGATATAGCTAACTAAGTAGGTAGGTAGGTAGGAAGGTGCTTTCCTGGATACTTTTCTGTCCTGTCCTGTCGCTGTTTCCTTGTCTGTGGTCCTATGCCTGCCCTGTCTTTAATTAAAAAAAACGCTAAGCTTGCGGAACGCTATATATGTATATGTGTAGAGAAAATAAAAATAAATACACACGGCAAAAATAATTATACTCAATTAGGGACTAACACGCTACTATCTGTACACCATACATTACCATTAGGGGACCATTGTGAAAACTACCGGAAAGATCATTATAATGAAAGAGAAAAATGAGCAAATTAATATAGAATTGGGAAGAAAAAAACATTAAAGGAAAATTGTGGGTATTCTACTCAATGAATTGATTAAGCATAATTGTTATATTGAGATGGATAATATGTTGTTATATTAGTGCACGGTAGTATGACTAATAGTATAAGTGGGAAGTACCTACACAAATTGATATCTTGACGGTGACGGTGGTGGGATGTAACTTGCTGCTGATAATACCAAACTGTGATAGGAACGATACATAAATTCCGGCTCGCGGATCCTATAACCACAACATAAGAGAACACACACAATAGTGGCAATTATGTGGAATTCACTTTTGGCTCTCTTATTTTGCGGGTTGACATACTATGAATATCATATAACATTCATAACTGGACAAAAAAAACACAGCACACCAACCTGAGACTTTGTGTGTGGCTGTCTTGGTCGTCGTCGTCGTCGTGTCCTGGTGAATAATTGCAAAAATAATTTCGTGATTATATATAACACATGAATGAATGTCCTTTTCTTTGATCCAATGCGATATACGATGTGATGTGATATGATGTAATGAAATGGAAATGGTTTGTCATCTGTTCTTCATATTCCAATAGTTTTTCTTCAAGTCTTGTCTCTGCTGTATTCTGTAATAATAATAATAGAAAATTGCCCTTATTGTCAATTACATTACTTTTTGTAATTTACGATTATGATTATGACCGAAGCCGAAAACCAAGCATACCACCTATATATTATACACTATACAATTCAATACGGTATGGTCTGGTGGTCGTGGTTTTGTGTTCATTTCCCATCCTATATTATTATAGCCTTGTCTCTCGTCCTGTCAACTTATAATGATAGCTTCTCTACAATTTTTACAAATATCAAAATTACTTTAGATATTTTTGATTGTTCCCAGTTTCCAGAATAGAAAGATACATTCCTTACATATTAATATTAAAATATACACTTTAACTATTTAAATTTAATTTATCCACGAGGCGTCGAAGTCTGCGTATCTATTATGCAATAAGCAGTGTTCAACATCATCACATTACAAACTGATGACATTGCCCAATAATCCTCTACAGAATCCAAATCTAAATCGAAAATCGAAACTAACTACTATGTCTCCAAAAACTTACTACTATGTTAGTAGAAACTAGGTTCAATGAAATGGAACAAAAACGTAGTCAAAATCGAAATTTAAATTGACATCAACCATCTGTGTCTCCCCATTTTTCATTTGTTATTACAAATTATGTATGTATATGTATAGTCCGGACACGATAGTTACATCTATAGGGTGGGCGAGCTCTATTCATATAATATAGCTTTGTAAAAGTAGAAGTATTGTCCTAAGTTAAAGTTGTCGTTCGCGTCGTTGTATTCGTGCAAGAGTCTTTGATTTTATAAGTTTTTGTTTTGTCGCAGGACGAGTTATAATTAGGCAGTGGGATATCCTGTAGAATACAAAAATATAATCAAGCAGGGACACTCTGCAAGACATACTGATATTAGAATGAGACAAATGGAAATGAAAGAATCATTAAAATCATAAAATTAAATAGGATTTCTTCAATAGGCACGCACATCATTAAATTTAAAATTCCCATGTCCCACCATCATCATCATCATCATCCCCAGTACCAGACCAGAGAGCTATATTACGAGGAGAGCTTAATCATTTCCATTTCACAGCAGATGTGGTTGAAATACATTATAAAATACTCTCACTTCAAATTCCACTTTACTGCACTACTGGTGACGTTGGCGGTGACTGGTCTGGTCTGGTCTGGTTCTCTGGTCTCGTGTGATACTGTACACGGTGTGATAATAATACTCTGACTTAAGCCTGTTAAAATATCTGTACAACTTTGACGAAATAAAATTCCAACGACTAAAGTATACAGATTAAAGACATAAGCCAAAGTAATTATAATTTATCCGGCATTGTTAATAATTGTATATAGGAAATATAGTACAGTATAATTATCATCCTTTTCTTCACATTAACTAAAGAATATCTCTGCACAAAAGATTTAGAGGGACTGGAGATTGGAGATATTCTAGTTTATGTGAAGAAAGGATAATAGAGAGTAATTACCTATACTAACCATCGTGTCATTCATATGCCTATATCAGCATCATTCAATTCCGTAGCTGCGCGTAATATTATGTACTCCCATAAATAACCGACTACAAGAGAGACTCTCTGTTTTAATAGGAAAAACATTCAAAAATAAACTGGGTATAAGGGAATGATGTTTAAATGGGAAATCTGAAATGAGGATTCTTTTGTTGTGCAGATGAGTTTTGTGTATAATTTTATGAATTTTAAGTAATTGTGTAAGGGAAAAAAATGTTTAAAAAGAAATCATAAAAAAGAAACAGGAAGAAGCTTAGTTTAAAATGTGTGAGAAACTCAAAGTTTGACCCCGGATAAAGCCTTGCCACAGAGAATAGTTTACACAGAAGTTTCTGCAGAAAAGAATTCAAGGCTAAAATAGGCAAATACAGCTAAGTAAGCAAGCATCGTATATGTATATTCGAATAGTACACGGGTCTCTATTTCGCTAATACTACAGTACTTACACGGATGGGTCCCTTGAATGCCCTTATAGTATAAGTATGGTAGGATTTGTCATCTATTCAACTCAAGGGGAAAAGCTAAATATATAATTAAATTTTAGATGGAGACTGTTTCTCCCACTCTCCCATTGTTATGTGGTACTTGAAAATGTTTAGAAATTTGAATAATCTCCACATTTACGTTTACCACGTAAATTAAAATATTAATAGCAGACAGAGCTCAACGCGTACACGACAATAACCCTAACTCTCAAGAGCAAATAAAATTTAACGTCCAAAGTTTAAATGACGAATACAGAGAGAGAGAGTAGAGAATATGTATCTCCCCCCTTCCTATCTATCTTTAGGTAAGTTAAATTTCGTAAAATGTCACACAAGGGTAAACAGATATATTGAACATTAGCTTGATGTTATACAGAGTTGGACGTTGGAATTGAGTGAAGCTTTAGAAATTATTAGATTAGCAGTAAGTCAGTAGGATGATCAATATGGGAAAAATTTGACTGGTTAAATAATAAAATACAAATACCATACAATACAATAGAAAAGTAGTATGGTTCTGGTCTTCTGGTGTATTATTGTACGAGCAGAGTAGAATGTATTATTATAACCAAAACTTAATGACATTTGCATGAGAGCACTAGATAATTTATGGTTATGATTAGTACATTGGGATTGGGATGCCGATAAAAAAGACATCCATGGCATATGGCCCGCTATCTATCTACATAAATACACCTATAAGTCAGTCACATAAAATCTCCCATTGGGTATAATGCAACGCGTGTGTAATAAATAGTGTCCTACTATCCCGTAGATAATTGAACATGGGAGAATTTATGAAACAGAGGAATATAGAAAAATTAGACAGATATGATAAATACAAATGTGGGAATGGCAAAGCAGAAAGGTATAAAGGATATTTGCTGTAGCTATATACAGTGGACTAGAGGCATAATAACATCCACGACGACAGCACAGATGACAACGGATTTATGTAGGCAGGAGTTATTATTGCAAAGTTGTGTAGTATAATAATATATAATGTATTAATATGTCGAGAGTAAAACCTTGACTGACATAATGACGACGACGACGATGATGATGAGGAGGAGGATGATGAAATGATGTAAATCATTTTAGTTACACACAGGCAGATAATAGTATTAAAATGTGGCTGCACTTTTCTCTCTCATCTTCCTTTTGTGTCCTTTTTTCATCATGGAGTGACGTTGACGCTTCTGCCTCTGGTTGATCTTCACTCTGAGAGCTCAAGCTGATGTGTTGAGCTACGTTGAGTTGTGTGTTCAGTCAGTCAAGTTTCTCGTCTAAAAGTTAGATTATTTGGATTTTGGATTGGATTGGGATTTGGATTGAGATTTTGGGTTTAGTTTCACATCAAAAGATCTGCATGACTACTACAGGTGCGTTCTAAAAACTTGTTAACTCTTCAATCTCCTCCACTGTCGTCTGCAGACACCATTCCATATACCGAAGTTTAAGAAGGAGGCATATAATATTGTTATATATATTTATTATATACTACCACTAATATCTAGGCATATATCTTAGAGGTGACAGTCAGTGATGCTGGAGGGGCCGTGCTAAGTAAGAGCTTGAGACATGGCTTCTTGATTTTCATTTGGCTCTCTTGGTTTTTGGGTCGACTTCTGCGATATTTATTAAATTTCTTCAATTTGAATTCATGACTGACTTAGTTAGTTTTATCATTTTAATCCAAACAACGACAAACACTGTAATAGAAACACACACACAAAAAAGAAAGTTTTGGATAAAAAAAATTACAAACAATAAAAGATGAAGCATAGATTAACATATTAGATAAGTCCTAAGTTCTTGAGCTTTGCATCATGAAGCACGAAGTTTTACACACCCAGAGATTACATACATATAATAATGGAAATATAAAAAATGTAGGTTTAAAGAATTTAGGTAACTAGGTAGGTTAGATTGGTAAGCCCATTCATACTATATATTATTGGTGTGGTGTATATATTTGCATGACAACATAGTTACTACACGCAGAATATTAACTATAAATAATAATTAATTTAATATTTTAAAATTTATGACTGCCATGAGCTTCATTATGATGGTCACGACTTCGGAGGGTTAGACATTGACTTTATAGGTAGAACAACGACAAGGCGTGAGTCCCAAGGAAAGCTATAAATTAACATTAAATTACAAAAAACAATTTGTAAAACATCTGTGTAATATTATGTTCAACAAAAATGTGTAAACAAAATATACTAAATTTTAAATGAAGGCATTAGTCTGACTGAGTTATAGTATTTTGATACTGATTTACAAAAAAATTATACATCGGCCACTTGTAAGGAAGTCATTTTAATCTAAAAATAAACTAACGATATATTCTTTTTGTGATTCATTTCTAGCTAAAGGAAGAGACTGGAAAATCCCTGACTGTGGAAAACGTTTGAAGTCCTGGACTGAACTTGTTGAAACGAAAATAAGTCAAAACCAAATTCAAACAAACGAAGAAAACGACTGATCAATTGAAAGAAATCAATTTTGAGGAACTTACAATTCGGATTCAGTCAGTAGAATCCTTCGCTGCGGAACCCGAAGTTTTACACTATACATAATCAGTATATTTAAACCAGGAACATAATCAGTATTAAAATTCAAGATGAATTTTACATGATATACCATATTTCATCACAGATTCAAATTTGATATGATTATCGTGTAGAAAAAACGTATCGACGAACTAGGAAATAGTGACTAGAAGAAATTAAATTAGAAAATATATAAATAAAAAATATACATATTCAAGATGCTCAAGTTCATCATTCGTCGTCGCCCCACTCTCTTCCTTAAAGTGATTATACTGCTATCCTTAGCATGGCTATCCCTAATTCTCCTAATCGGAAATAATCACAACAGTACTACGAGTAGTAATAGTCATAGTAGTAATAATAATAATAATCCATCGAATAATGAAATTAATGGGGACAGTAATAATAATAATATTGTACATCCACCCCTACCACCAGAGTCACTCGTGTTCCTCCCACATGATGGTGAAAACAACAATGTTATTAGTAACGACAAAACTGAACTACACAATGAGAATGAGAATGAAATTAATAAACATATAAATAATTTAGATAATAATGAAGGACAGAGAGTTATTGAGAAACCGGACAAGGATATTTTAAAATTAGTGAAATCAACTACCTGGGATCCGAATGGACCGGGTGAGATGGGCAAACCTTACAAAACACCGAAAAACTTGACCGCTGCTGAGAAGAAACTAGTGAGTGATGGCTGGCAAAATAATGCTTTTAATCAGTACGCCAGTGATCTTATTAGTGTGCAAAGGAGATTACCGGATCCAAGGGATGAATGGTGAGTTTCCGCCTTCCATTCTTTAAATTTTCATATCTTACATCTTATCCTTTAATCTTTGTAGTTCATTAGATTACCCTTAGCTATTTATCTAAAGTTTTCAGACTTCCAAACTTCGGAACTGAAGTAGACAATTAGTTTAGTTGTTAGTACCCGAACCGAAACGTATGGTTTGACAGTTTGACAGCATGCGTCGGTGCACTGACTAAGACTAAGAACGATTTTCTGACGTGCGCACATTTCAAATTTTGGAGCTTTCATCAATAGGCAGTTAGAAAGCGCTAAAGCTTCCCTATTTGAAAATATTCCATACTAGGCAGTTTTTTTCGGTTTCAGTGCGGCATAGTTGCTGCTGTAAGGGGCTGTCCATAAGTTATGTCATCGATCGAAATATCCCCATTTCTAGGATCCTATCACCACTAATGTTAATCAATGGGTAAATCTCTATCTTTAACGTGGTATGTCATCAGTATCCAAGCAGACAATGACTCTACCCGTAACGTCACTTATGGACGATTCCTAATTGAAATTTAATTGTTTTGGTGAACGACATTCACTAAAACGAACCTGTTTGTTTGGGAAAAAGCAAATTTTCTGGGTTTCCTATTATACTGTTTGCGTCAGAATTTGATGTAAGGTGTATTTCACACACTCCGTCTATGGCTGAGGGTTTAACGTGAAGAATTTATATAAAACAAATTAAGAATTTACTGCTTCATTGTTATTTATTTCTCAGTCATTAGTAGACTACGACGTTGTACGTTATGTTTTACTTCGAAGGAAATTGTAGTTGATTGTGCACATTTAGAGTTTTGTGCTATTGGCTGTTAGTCCATTTCAATGAAAAAAGTTGTCAGTTTAATTATTAAGTCATTCGTTAGTTAGTAGTCAACCAGTGAATGAACTGAAAATTGTTATACATTATAACAGGGTTAGGGGGGTAAGTTAAAGTTTGCATTGGTGTTGTTTTGTTGTAGTTGGAATGCGAAGCAATATTATATTATTCCCAGTTCCCAGATCCCAAACGCGTGCCTCTTACATTATTATTATCTTATGTCGTGACCTTGCCCATGACCGGAAAAATAATATAGAACTGCAAGTTTTGTTATTGCAATTAACTCTAATTATTGCATTCCTATACACGATGAGTCAAAGTCCAATTACTCTACAGCCACAACTAACTATGGACTACAATCTCTTTTGAGGAGAATCGTGCCTCAACCAGATGCTATAACTATAGTAACTATACTTTACTATACAGTAAAGTAAGATACTAGTGTTTAGTTATCCTGGATACATAAGTAAGTAGTGGTGTATCATTAGTACCATTATTATGTGTAGGTAATAATAAGTACCTCCTTACATTATATATGTGGCCAGCTGGCTACAAATCCTTGTTGAATTGGCTTGGTTTTGACACATTGTTGGTTGTTGATACTTTTGGCTGCTTTTGGCGGTTTGTTCAGCCAACAACTTCACCAAATGGCTTAATAGGTTTACAATAATCCTTAAATACTACATACATAATATTTTATGAATGTTATTTTTTTCTTGTACTGTATAGCTCCATTCATTGAATTTATTTCAATAGTAAATATTACTAGTTGTAGTAATTCGGAACCTCTGAATGTTGAGCGTTAAACGGTACATGATTTTTTATTTTCCACTTCATACTCTCTCGGCCATAACGCTCACACGATTAACGTCCACGTTTCTTATATTCTGAATTATGAATCTCTGAAATCTGACCAACTCTTCAATGTTCAATCTCATTAAAAATGAGTAAAGTATATAAATATATGCTTATAATATTCGTAGCATATGCTTTCATTTTTTTATACAATTTTATATGTAGCTTCCTATCATACGGGAACTACAACTACAGTAATAATCATCAGTATCAGTCATAACGCCAGCAACCATAGGACTCTCAACGTTATATTCCAAGTTAGTAAGCGTATCCCTATTCTGTTTTCTGCATTCCCTGCCGCTTCCGTGATGGAAGATATGCAGGTTTGTTGTAGTAATAATAATTGTGTTTTCACACTTTTGTTCACGAAAAAAATATTTTACCAGTGCCAGTACCAGAGCCAGGTTGACCGTATTTATCGTCCTTTCTTTATCAAAATGGACTCATGGGTGGTGGTGATGACGAGTGTAGGAAAGACAGAAATAGTATAAAAGTAAAGTGCCTATACAAAATTTATTTTTTTAAGTATTAAAAAAAATCAAGTTGCAGCAGCAGTTTTCGGAGTTGCATAGCAGAACATACAAGATTCTTGCGGGGAACCGGCAAGTTCACAGTTAGTATTTAAATCATGAGAGAATGACTTGTTTTATCTATAATTTTAATGAGCTCCCCATCCACACATGCATGCGGTCTACTCTGAGCCTCTTTTATTTTTTTTGTTTCTTACAGAAATTCGTTCAGAACAAAGAACACCATCATCCGTTTTAAATAGCCACAATTTTTACTATTATTCACTCTCAGGCTGTTCACTCCACCACCACCACAACCATAGTTTTGTACCTTTACCTATACCAATACCAATGCAAAATGTATGCGCTGTATTTTGCATAGTAGCGGCGTTTCAGAATAGTAAAGAAGTAAAATAGAAGTTGTTGTAATAGAATTGCTGTAGATGAGACATATAAACATTATTACTATACAGTAAAAAAAAATAAGAAATTAATTACTATTGATATTCTCTTTTGGAAATGGCGGACAAATGGGACACCATACTACTGCACTAACAGTACGGCACTTTTATATTTGTATACTGCAGTCCTGATCCAATTTATCTTTGCATTAGAGATCAAAAAGAATTTATTAAAGAATTTAGACAATTTAGATCAAAGCATTCATTATAACATAGAGAGAGAGAATACAGAAAATAAATAAAAATCACGATTCATCTTCTTTCTTTTCTCTGTGTAGTGTCTAGTCTGTCTAATATGTTATACGTCTTCTTTTTCTTCCTCATTCATTTTAATATTCTCTTTTATCCCTGTTGTACCTGCTCATCATCATCTCTTCTGCCGGCCCGAGATGTATATGGCTGGCGCTGTGCTGCATCATGATGTGTATGGTGGGACCTCTTTAAAATACTATGATTTACAAAAATTTAAATACATTTTTGTTTACTGCATTAAAAGCAATAAAACATGGGAAGAACATGCAATTTAGATTTTATGCAAGTCTCCCTTGTTACTACTTATTATGAATTCGTTTCTTCTTCTTCTTTTTCTTTCATCTTTTGAGAGAGAGAGAGAGAGAAAATCGAGGAAGAAAAAATCGCGAGTATAGGACTATATAGTTAAAAAGCAGAAGGAAGCAATACGGGTTTGAAGAAATTTTTGGGGGATTTGAAGCTAAACGTGCTAATAATGTGTTAGAGGGATGTATATATGTATGTTTAATGTAAGTGCAGGGGATTTTAAATCTAAAGTGAAATAACGTGTAGTTTTCGTAGTTTCATTTAATGAGGCAGTTTGTGCTTGTGTCATATAATTTTTCCGTCATACATTATGTATGTTTGTATGTATCTAAAAGATTCCGCTAAAAATTGTAGGTCTGGGTATAGCAGTTCCTTCCTAGTAGTATTACTACTGGCGACTGGTTCTATATGGTTCTGGTCGTAGTCGTAAATCATAGTTTATGGTGAGAAGGGAAACGATATATACTTGTATAGGCTGAGTCATCTGCAGTAGTCTTTACACCAAAAACAAAATAATGACTTAAAAAAAGACACATCAGAAATTATTATTATTACAAATAGCTTAATTTACTCGTACATAGTAGAGTCTCTCATTCACAAATAAAGTACCTACTCGTGATAGGAATGATGCTACACACGTACAAAATGTATAATGTGAAAGCACAGACAAATTTCAAATTGTAGTGCTGCTGCCACTATCTGTCTGAACTTTACTATACGTTGAAATTTTATAATTATCATTTCAATTACTCAAATGCCATGTTATGTACTGATAATATTGTATGTGGGTGTTAATTTTCCGAGTACATAAAAAATTGCGAAAAGTGCAACAGATGATAATGCTATCATCTTCGTCAAATCTGCATTTTTGCACAATGTTTACAAATAATGAGTGCATTAAACTGACGTAGCATTAGATGTCATTTTTATTATTATTTACAATTTTAGCATATTTATTTTTTTGTTAATTTTATTTCCGGGATCAAAATTGAAATTCGTATATTCGTCATTATTTGTTTTCACCACAAATTTTTCAATTTGCGACTTGGACAAAGTGTAAATTGCTCTCCTGTGTCAGATTAACAATAAATACTTTTATGTGTTCGCATATTTTCAAATTTCAAAGCCATGCTAAACGTGTGTGCAAATAAAATGATTGCTTGGCTCTCAATAAACAGTGGAGGGAGAAACCGGACATAATAATAGTCTAGGGAATATCAGTAGTTTGTACATAGCGTGTGAAATTATATTCCCATCAGATACATGAGACCCTGTGGTTTAAACCATCCTCAATATATTATGAATTTATTAACACAATGGTTCCGCTCTATGTAGCCTTAGCATTAATTTACGGGATTAGGGATTGCATGTATAGGTAGGCCAGGACGTAGGACGCAGTATGAAAATGAGTGCCCTTCATGCTCATCTTTCATCCTTATTATTCCGTTTGTTTGTTTATAAGACATCAAATTACTCTGATATGTAGGGATGCTGTTACTGCGTGATCCCAAGTCAAACTTGCAAAAGGAAAATCTTTTAAAGTAATTTCAGTACATTATGAAAATGTTTACGTACCGGTATATCGGCATCGGTATCGGCATCGGTTTGAGTGAGGAGATGATGATGACGATGCGATGAGGTGACTTTTATATAAATGCATATTTTTCTCTGTATATGATAATTATATTGATGGTCGTATGTTAATAGTTCTCTCAAATTTTACGGTCAGCTGTTTTATACACAACTATACACATAGATGTTATATCCAACTCTATATTATGCTATGCTATGATATACTTTGACTGATTGTGCGACCGAGGCTGAGTGAGTATCATCATCTCCCCCCTTTTTTTTGTGCATTAGATTGCCCTCCTCAACTCAGTTTCTCTGAGGATTCTTCCGTTTGTCGTTTACACCACCATAAGATTGTGATTAAGTTACGCTACGCGTAATTATTCCCATTCCGCATGCAATTCAATTTCAATGGGGAAATGAAATATATGTACCAACCTATACAAAGTGCAACGTTATTTTGTCGTTGTCGTTGCCGTAGTTGTCGTTCTCATTATCCTCTAGCCTTATCATATTATGTCGTGTTTTTTTTTATGGTGGCACATCTTATTTTACACACACTATTAAAATTATAATGTTATAATATAATTTATATACGAGATCTTAGCACTACTATACTACCGCCAGAGCGTCATAATAATATGTATAGCATCTTCAGGAACTTTTATAAAGTATCAAAAGTCTCATCCATGACGTATGTGAGGGCATTTAGAATTTCCTTTTGAAGTATTTCGTCTCAAGTGACTTTTGCCATGATATTATACTGTATGTATATGTACCCATCTCGAATTTTCTTGAGGAACTTGAAATGAAAGATACGCGAGGCTTTGGATATACATATAGGTACTCTTTTACTGTATAGTATAGACTACTGCTGATATATAGCTTGTCTTTTATGGCCACTCAAAAGTACTTCGTACTTATAGGTTACGTAGTAATTCTACCTCTATCCATGATGTCAGTATATACAGCCGGTTTTAAAGAACTCCTCCTCTTCATCTTTGACTTGGTCTTGGTTCTGTTTTTTTTTTTGTTTTCCTCTTATAGTTTTTTTCCCCCTTGATTTCTTTCTTCCTTGAAGTTTCTTACTGCATTTTTAAGAGAGTTCAAAAAGCTTTCATTTGATTTTTTTTATTTTGCCGTACATTGTACAATGAAATAATTCTTAAATATCAGTGCAGATGACGTTCTTTTTTTTTTACTTCAACTTTGGATATACTAAACTACCTACCTACGTGGAGTCCTGCGATATCAGTATTAGTATACGCCGAGAATATTGTACATGTATACTGGCGGGCATGTAGGCATGTAGGTTAGTTTGAAATTGAAGTTATGGAGTTGTTATTTTGAATTATGGGATGCGGATGGGATGACGGATGCGAGACTGCCATAGACTATATCTTTAAATTGGGATTGGATGGGGATATGGGGATGATTATGGGTGACGCCATGGAATGTTTACTCATGAGTTTATGTCTTGCGAAAATGGATTTCCATTTCCGTACGAGATTTTAAGGAGTAGTTTAAGGGCTTACCTAGTTATAGAGGTTGAAGTTGAAGTGAAGAGATGCGGGCTCTTAAGTATCATTATCATATTGTGTACAGCATATAGTATAGCCTAGTATAGGTCTCCGCATATTATGAATGTAGAGTTTGGATTAAATAGCAATGTACATACGTAGGTAGTATGGGTCCCGGTCCCAGTCCCGGCGAATGCCGATACCGCGCGAAACCGGTAGCGGTGTGGGTCTATATATTATGTCTATAGGCAAAGTTGATGATATAATCTGCTGTGATACGATGCGATGTGAAATGATGGTACTTTGTTGGCCATTAAAATTCTGTCCTTAGTGTCTCATTCTCAGTTCCATATCGACATTCTCAAGTATCATCAAGTCATCCCACATTCTAAATTGTACATCCAGAAGCACGCTGAACACTCCCTAATGCACTCCATTGCATTCCCCCGTGCTACTCTGCGCTATGTAGTGGTAGTGGCGCTTCTTCTAGAGGAGAAAGACCAGAATCTCTCTTGAACAGAAAACTCATCTCCGCTCCGTCTTCCTCTTTTCGTTTTGAAAATGCACAGTAGCACACTTACTAGTATGTATACTACAGTATTTGGAAGCTGTAGGGTTTTTGGTACTTCTTTAAATATATTATATATATCTAGACCCACCTACGTATGAACCTGTATTATCATATTATATTGTGCAAGAAGTTGAGGAAAGAAAACCGCCCACACTTTATTATATGGCTCAAGTCAAAACAAGCTATATAGTTACCTATATAAATTGATATTATTTGCATTTTTTTAAAAGTAGGATTACACCACACCATATTTGCCATTTATTTTTGACACTATATTTGGATGAGTAAATAATATTATATGGTAGGTAATATGAATGCATGGGTTTAGGGATTAGCAAATAATTTCACTTGCAATTTAGATACAATTGTTGAAATGGAGTACACAAAATTTAAGCTGCTTTGAAGGTACAAAATATTATGGTATTTACAATCTTTTGAAAGCCGAAAAAACTGGATTTTGAAAACTGGAATTTTGAAAGCGCAGTACAAACAAATTTATTTTGATTTTTTTAAACTACAAAACGAAAGTATATTTCCAATTTTGAAAAGTACAGGCAGCAATGTTTAATTACTTTTTGAAAATACAATACAAATATTTTTACACTTTTTTGAAAGTGTGAAGCAAATATATTTCCGCTTTTTAAAAAGTGCAGACAGCGACGTTTACAACCTTTTTTGAAAGTGCAAAAAACAAATATCTTTTCACTTTTTTTTTTAAAATGCAGAAAACGAAATTTTTACATATATTTCTCGAACTTCAAAAACGTATTCACTGTAGAAGAAATATTCTCAAAAACGTATATTAGCACACTAATAAAGTGTGTTCCAATTTTCAAAACATTATTATAAATAGCTTATTTTTATACTTCAACTTCAACCACAATAGCGACTACAAGATGTACTACAAGATGCCTTTACATAAATGTACATGTACATGGCTCTTCCCTTCCCTATGTATTCCCCCACGATGTAGTATTTCGATTTGAAAATTCACAGCTGAAGTCGACGAGAGGCCTCGAAAGAAAGATGCGATGGAGAGACGAGACTAATACGTGTACACTTCATCTTTTCCTATAGGCATCACCCTTTTGAATTTGAAATATCTCACAAGGGCTTCTCTCCTCCTTTCTCATCGTCACCACTACACAGGTTCTTCCGATTAGAGCTGTGCCACCATCCTCTTCTTGGTCCGTCATCGGCCTACAACATTCTTTGAATTTAAACACGAGCGAGAACTTACCTTACTATACTCCTTCAACTTAACATTCTAGCTCCTACTGGTCCTCGTCCTACTATAGAATTTACTTCGAATTTGAATTTCGAATCCAACTAAATTCCCATTCTTATTCGCATAGCGTTGATACAATGTTGACTTAGTATCTGTCGTTTTGAGTATTATTGGTGTCGTAGTTGGGATTCGGATTCGAATTCGGAGTTTATATTACCTATGCAAGTCTAAAGCGTTGTAGAACTCTCCACTGAATTTTGATTTGGCCGAAGCCGAAATATGTGAACTTCTTCCCTTTTCCTTGTCTGATTATTACGTGCATGCGTTTCTCGTCCATTTTTGGCTTAACAAAGGTTTCGTACTTAAATTGTTAGGCAGTAGTATGTAAGTAAGTCCCTACCTACTTAAAGCATGCATCATTTTCCTTTTTGGTTTTATTTTGGTTTGCTCTCACACGTGTGAAGAGCATTGAAATTTCAAAAAAAAATTCTCTCTAATAATCAGAGAAGATATTTTATTATGTTCTCCCTTGTTCAATTTTTCTTGTTCTTATGTGGCTGTATGGTTCTTGTGGAAATCTCTCACGTTTCCACGGTTAATGACGCTCTTTCCGCCCCTGTAACTTTGATTCTGTTATGGTTTTCCAAGAGACCATGATTTTCTCCCTTCCATTCCAATTCCAATATCACTCTAGGAAACTACCGTCACCGTAACCGTAGGTATAGGGTACCTACCAGGACCTACCTACCAAGATCGAAAATTTGAGATTCTCTCCTCCATTCTAATGCTCAGGTATATATAGGCACTTTATCTCCTTGGTAATGGCCTCCTGTCCGGGAGTTCGGGCACCACCAGCACCAACTTTGGGCCGGGTCGGGGTCCATCTCAATAGCACTACATCCTTTCCTCTTTTTTTGGAATTTTTAGTGTGGCCCCTGTCTGCAGAGAGGGTAAATATAAGAACCTGCCTGAAAGAAACTGTCGATTGTAAGTAGATAGACTGACGACTATAGACCGTAAACGCTATAGACTATGAGACTATGGGTAGGGATCTATAGGCTCTTCTTCGAGGTCATTTTAGCCAACGAATCTGAATAGTAATAGTGTCATTTCATTGACATTAAATCCTCTTTATCTTAACATTGCAACTCGAACATATAATGTCTTTGCTATTTCAAGCGTACGTAGTTTTGTAATCCCATCCTGTAGAGATTCGATTACAGTTTCTATAGTCGTGAAAAATAATTAATGTGATAATTGAAACTCTAAAATCTATGTTAATTACTAAAAGTAAACTTAAACTTAAATTTAATCTTGAATTGTTCGTAATCGTCTATATGGGAACTGGAATTGGATTTCGGCTCTAACTGCCTTGTTCACACATATATGCACTATGTTGTAATTTTATACATAAAAAAGGGTATCTTTTTTGCCTGTCCAAAACATACATACCGTATTTCCTGTAATAGTGGACGGGCCTGTAATAGTAGATGGGTGTGGGAGATCATAATTTGAATAGTAAACGGGGCCCTTTATTATAGAAAATACGGTACGTATTTCTTAATTACATTATAGAAATTTACATCTTTTTATTTGTGAGAATTCCCTTCGTGTATTCGTAGACGTGGTAATATGTAGTAATAGTGGAGGCCGCATATGTAATTAGGATTAGGAGGATGATGTTGAGGATGACGGTGTTGCTTTTGTTTTTAATGTTGTGTGTGTGTGTAGCCATATACCTTGTAACTTCTAGTTGTGTTAATATAATAATGTGCATAACCAAATTCATTGTTATTATTACGTTGCATTTTTTTTACTTGTATTTATATTATATTGCGTGTTGTTCTATTCACTATACTTGATCAAAATCTCTACTCTACTAGTATCTACAAAAGGATTAATAATATTGCGTGAGTCTTATTGAGGCTTGTGTCATTGTATTGTAGAACGCATAGCAATATACATAATAAATTGCAATGTGCATTAATAGTGTAATGTATGATATTAAGTCATAATATAGTTTGGAAACAAAAAATATTATTTTTTTTGTATTCTAACTGTATATATGGGTTCCACGCAGCCATCAGCCATTTCATTCCATCTCCATATGCCATGGACGTACGTCCATCATATACGTAGGTGGTGATGATTCTTCAGATATGACATGTTAATAGTATGAAGCTAATGGTTAAAACTTTTTTTTTGTGTACATAACATTCTACAATCTCAGTCCTGCTATCTGCAGACTGCAGACGAGGGTCAAAGACTTCCAGAATAACTATTTTTTTTTCTGAATCCACTGAACCGGCATTCATTCAATTCATTTCTTTCTTACCAGTACCAAGTTTTTACCATTGCATTATTATTATCATATTTACCATTACGACCAGACCAGACCACTACTTGCATTCTTAAGAGTCAAGTAGAAATTGGATGTGCATTTATTCCCTAACAACAGAGCACCTTTACTTCTCTTATCCCTGGTCTCGTTTTCTTCTTAAGCCCAGATGTTATTTTTGTATGTATGTACAGGTACGTTTAAGCCTTTGACTTTAGAGTCTAGTAGGGATATACTATACTGTACGGTATAGTTACGTATGTATAGAATTATTCATTGACAGGACAAGTGGAAGGGGAATAGCGATCGGCGATCTGAGGATGAGGATCTAGTGGTCTTTTACAAAGATTAGATGATGTTGGACGGCTCTCGGCTTCGGCTTCGGCTACCTTATATTACGCCTTATTGTACATGCTAACAAGCCAAAAGCCAACGAGGGATTCCGTTCAATTTCAATTGCATTTTGTTTATAATGCCTTCGGGCTCAGAAGTCAAAGTCTTTTAGTGTTTTTCGCACTCGAGTCGAATGGCATTGCATTTTGCATTGGTATGGTAATAGTCAATAGTTTCTGTAGTAGTAGTAGTAGTGTTCGCAGAGTGTCCGACGGACGGATAGGCCTTGAGGACGGGACTTTTTCTCTTATTATTTCACAATGCAGTGTGGAGCTGTGTAGTAGTCATCTAAGTCATAGTCCCACTAGATTTTTCCCACCACAAACAGAACAAGCCTGAGAGCGACTGAGCCAAATCTATGTTGGTACGTAATACGTAAAATATAATATAGGAGGGATAATGAAACATGAAAGATAATTGGAACTGAACTGAAGAAGAACCTGACACTTGTTTTCTTTCGCACAGGATATACTTACGAGGATTCGACAGGAAATTATGTACCGATGTACCTAATTCAGTTTAAATAGGGAACTATATACTACGAGAAAAAAATGAGCATTGTTATCTAAGGACTCGTTTTTATTATTATGCATTTGCATTAAGTGTATGTAATTATAGTTTACTGTTTAACTGTGTTTACAGTGACCACAAACTTGTTAGTTAGTTAGTTGGTTAGTTACTCAGAGTCACTATACCACTACCACCACCACCTTCCCATATTCCCATACCATAATATTATATGCTGTAATAAATAGTACAACTCGCCCTTGCCATATATAATGCCATGCCATTCCATGCTATGGTTCATTCCACGGTGTCTTGGTCTGGTCTGGTCTGGTCTTCTTGGTCTTGGTCATGCACATGAAAGGAAATGTTTAGTTAGTAACGGGAAATTGTAATGGTCAGGCCATGTGGATGTTGGATGGTTGGTGATGTGATGATGATGAGTGGTGAACAAAAGCGAGGGGGTAGACCTACAGAAGGGAGAAATTGTGTGCAGAAAAAAAAACAACCAGAACTAAATCAAAATCAGATATGACCATCATTATATCCTATAGCCATAGCCAAGCCGCCTTATAACCAGATAGAATCGACACTTTTATATACATTAATATTCTGTAATAATAAAAATGTATGCGAATGCATTTTTGCGGTAGTTACGAAATCCTCTCTCATAATAATATTAATCATGGCATTGAATTTTAAACGATGGATGATGGAATGATGGTGAGAAGCACAGCCAGCCAACTGAACTGATGCTAGTCTAAGTAGTCGCAGGCTAAAGCCGCAATTAATTTATGCAGAATATTACAGATAATTTAAATTCTTGTCATTTGGGATTTATTTCTTATTCTCCGTCTGCTGTTGCTCCTGCTGCTACTGCTCAACATCCTCACATTGTTTCTTCTTTCTGTAGTTCTTCTTGTAGTTTTTTTTACTACTTTTGCTATGGTATTTAAGTATTTACAGTATCAAATATGCACAGTTACACAGCAATGAATTTATTTCATACGCCTATTAGATATTTTCACTAAATTAAAATATTTGCCTCTTGCGGATCTCTTGCCACTTTGAAAAAGGATGGAGTGCGAGTTTGTAGAAAAAAGTTGTAAAGTAGTTTGAGGTTATATAATTTTATGGTTAATTATAATTATATGGACTATGGACATAGGGTGCCGGAGCCATGAAGGAACATCCCCCAAAAAAATCAGAGAGTCTCTGAATAAATAATATATTAGCTGCTAACTGCCCTCACTGCTGTGATTATGAAGAGAGGTAGTGTGGTTTGAGTACAAGGTACGTACTTGAGTGTCAAACCTTATAGTCTTTTAGACTGGAGGGCAATGTGTAATAATAGGAGGATTAATTTATAACACTTTTTTTTCTGTCTTTCTCTCTCTCTCTCTCTTTCTCTCTCATTCTGGTTAGGGGAAAATTACCCCGTGAAATTGAAAGCTTTCCTCCTCGTTACAGTTAATTTAATGGTGGATTCAAATGGTATAATTATTCAAATAAGTAATTATAATTCCAATTACAACCTACAGACTTGATAGTTGTTATAGTAGGCAATGCTTAAAAGTTTACTCTGTACCTATACCTATATTACCTATATACATATGCCTATATGTGTGTCTATACTTTCAAAGTAGCAAATATATCTTTTAAGTTTGAACAGTTGAATGCACATGCTTTTATGTATTATGGTCATGGCCATGGCCTATGGCGGTGGTCGTGATGGCAGCGATGGTGGTTAGTTCGGTATTCGTTCGTATTCATTACTGTAAAAAAACTACAGATATATTTTGATAGAGGCTCTGTGTGTGTGTGTGTGTGTGAGTGTGAGACCATTTGATAAGTCCCATGATTGTACTTTTGAACGTAAGAAAAAGTTTTATGGGAGAAAACAATATTTTCTTTTTCCCATTCCATTTATTTTCATTCCTCCCAGAGCGGACATTTATCCATACCATAACTAGAGGACTACTACCGTTTTAATCTTCAAGCGGAACCGAGGCCGGGACCGGGACCAGGACCGGGACCGGTGCCGGTAGCCGGTAGGGATGAGTGTACATACACTGTGCTGGACCGTTCCTGATTTCTAGGGAACTATAGTATAGATTCTTTTTACGTATAGATACGTAGGTAGGATTGGAGGAGGATATGAGATGAGATGGGTTGATGTAGTTGATGGGAATCTACTTTGTTTTACAACAGTTGAATTGAAATGGACGAACGTTGGTTTTCTTCGTAGTACTTGCGATTACACTTCCCTTTCTGTTCATAGACATTACCACGGTACGATGTTACGGCTATATATTTACAGGGATGCTCATGTTCATTTTGATAATGGTCTCAATATAATTGCAATTTAAACTTAATGAAATGAGCATTTCTAGTGACAGGAGAGAGGACGGGAATCGGCCATCCCATTATAATACATGTAGTCATTACTTTTCTAAATACTTTTTAATGATCCAGAAAATATAATTAAGTTTGTGCGCGGACTGTAATTTAATTTTACAGTTAGACTCCACCGCATTTAATTACTGCCAGTTGTTTTTATATGATTTGTTTTTTTGTCTGTTCCGTTCATATAGGTGCAAGGCCCCGAATCGCTACTCAAAGTATTTACCACCCAGCTCCATCATTATTTGCTTCCACAATGAGGCATGGTCTGTCCTCCTGAGAACCGTTCACTCCGTCTTGGATCGATGTCCGCCACATCTTTTAACTGAAATCATCCTTGTTGATGACTTTTCTGAAATGCGTAAGAACCTATAAAATTCTATCATAATTAGTCCCTTGATCACTATTACATTAATTAAGGAACAAGTACACAAAAATATGCATTCATACTATATATACACAATCACCAAATCACATCAACAACAATAATAATAATAATAATGTGACTTGGAAATCCGTGAAATTGGAAAATTTTCACCATAAAATGGGTCATGGATTTAGGATATTTCGACCAACAACCAAGAAGGCTTCTAACTTTGTGAGCCTAAACTGATAAAAGTCCAAAGTTCCAAAATCCGCAGAGCCGTGTTATTTACTGGGCAATGGAATTAGAACGATTTGATTTAATTATACCCACATGTATATAATTCATACATATACATATTTTTGTGTCTTTCTTTCAATATCTCTCGTGTATGATTTTCGTTTTAGTCTGATTTCTGATTTGATTTGTTATCTTTTCAGCCCATTTATTTGAGCCATTGGAGACGTACATGAAACCCTATCCAAAGGTGAAGATCGTTCGTGCCAAGAAGCGTGAAGGTTTGATTCGTGCAAGACTTTTGGGTGCTGCTCATGCAAGTGGACCTGTTCTTACATTCCTCGACTCACACATTGAAGCTACTACGGGTGAGTGAGAGAGATGTGTCTTTGGAATTCCAATTCCATTATAAAATAGCACCACCACCAGCAGCAGCATGCATTGTTATTCTTCTATCTATAAGGACTACACACTACATATTTGACTCCCTATATAACATGATTATCTGTATGTAGCACAATTTCCGATTCAAACTCCTAGATTCCTCGTGTTATAAATCGTAAATCTTCAATTTTTTTACAATAACATAATGTGAGCTATACAGTTTTGTACTATCTGTCGAGAATCGAGGCTTGCTTCCGATTACTATAATTAATCCAATCATTTCGATTAGTAAGTAAGTGTGTGTGTGTGTGTTCTATCTCTCGGCGTATATAGACTCCACTTTGCTTTGTTGTATTTCCATTGTATTTTTGTGCGGCAGATACGTATGTAGGTAGGTAGATATAGGTACTGGTATTATAGACACATTTTTAGTTTTGTAGATTCCGATTGTACGTGTATAATTGCTCACCTTTTCGCGTTCTTCTTCTCCCCATCATTATTTTCTATTTTCTGTGGAATAGGAGAGGATCGAGAATAAAGGGGTTTGGAGCACGAGCACACAATTACGATGCGAAATAAACGAAGACGAACACTATAAATCTATATATTCTATCTATATCTATATCTGAAGGACGTTACATATAGTCTATGTGCAATAGAGGAAAAAGGAAATAGAAAGAGAAGAGTGGGATTCTTTTAAATGAATTGACTGTAGCCTGTAGATTGTTGTAGGTGTACCTATATTATGACCTATACTCGATCGAACGTAGTATACTCTAATTCTCTAATAGACTTTGAGGGAGCAGACTTCATGTGTGTGCTGCACCGTTAACTTCTTATTAGAGTGTTTAATGGGAATTGTGTGTGCGTAGCGCTTACTTGTCAAATTGCATGGTAAACTGTCATTTATTGTCAGCAGCAGGTCATCCGACAGAGTAACACGAGAAAATTTTTCGGCTCATATAATATCTGTCAGAGACTGTCTCCGTCTATATAGATATAGTGTAGGTAGATGCTTGCACGACGACTTGGTCCTGGTCGCGTATGTACTACATAGATATGGAAGAATGGCCCATTATATATGAAGTTTAATGTATTTTTGGCAGTAGTGGAGCATTTGGCATTTGGATGATTGTATAATAATATAGGTACCATATAGATATATAGAGTTTTTACGGTGTGAACTGGGAGTGCAGAGTCTCCGCCATTAACTATATTCATACCAGTCGTCCCCACACAAGATGAGTGTCATATGAAACATCAGCTCCACATGCAATGCATGCCATTTCCCATTTACGATTATCCTAGTACACAGATGTTCCAATAAGTTACACATGGGCTGGGTGTGGTTTCTCCTGAATTTTTCACACCTTTCCTATCTCTCATTTAATATAAGGATGAGTTGGCCTTTAGGTTGAGAGCCTTGAGAGATAGTCTGTCTTCTATATTTACATGTATAATTACTATCTTTAGCTTGTTTGCATACACCTATCTCTATATGCGAAATATCGAATACTATAAATTCAAACCTTATTCCGTTCCCCATTTTCCGTCCACATGTCGATGATGGGGGGATGTGGATGTGAATTGTGAATATCCTTGCGGATCCAACTGTCACAGTCACTCCGACGTCCGACGCTGACGCTGTAAACCTCATATAACCATAGCGTGGTGATGGGGATGATATGATGGCAAACCAGACCGTAGCGTAGACCGTGACCGTATAATACATAAGCCTATACTGTCTTGATTATGCCTTATTATGATTATTAGTAATTGCCGACGTTTTACCTCCTAGAAAGCGTAGGATTGGCATCTCAGGAGTTCTCTAAATATGATGCATAATAATATCTCTCTCGTCAGCATCATTAACAGTTTTGGTGATGTTTGAGAAATAATGCTAATTAATTTTGAAGTGAACGCTGAATTTGAATGTGGGGTGACGATGCCGTATGCCGTATTATTTGGTTATACCATCTTTACAGAAATTATTGCAGAATTGTCAAATTAGATCGTATAGTGTTATCGGATTTTCTCGTCTTCGTATTCGAATGGTTAAATGGTGACCGTACCTCTGTGTACCTCTGTGTAATATATGCATCTATGTAAATCTGCAGCTGCCACTGTTTCGCTCTTCTAGTCTCTCCTGTTCTGTTCTGTTCTACTGATCCCAATCTCCGTGTCTCTCTACCTTTGCATTGCATTGGATGGTGTGCGGAATTTAATGATACTTTTAGTTTTAGTAAATGTGTCAGGTATTGAGATAATGAATGATTTTAATTCAATCTTTTAGAGTGTGTGCTCATATCACATCATGCATGATCATAATCATGATGGTGGGGGGATAGGGATAGGGATAGTAATGGCGATGGCAATGGCGATGGTCAGAATGCATTATCTTTCATCTTTAATCTTTTTTAATAGGATTTTGAAAAGTGCGGAGTGTGTGTGTGTGTGTGTGTGTGGAAGAGTGTGGGCTTCATCTGTCTACTTAATGTTACTTGTAGGTATATGTAGATGTAAACCCTAGATTGAGTTTGGATTCTCTAAATTCCACACTCCACGTCCCCTTAATCTGATTGAAATTTAGTAGAGTAGGTAAATGCGCTTATAGGTGTATGTAAGTAGAATATATAATAAAAGAAATTCATTGTGTGTCATCTATTTTTTTTTATGTTCATTGTAGGTTGGCTGGAGCCTCTACTGGACAGAATCCAGAAAGACTCAACGACGGTCGTTTGCCCGGTTATCGATGTGATCGACGATGATACTTTAGAGTATCATTTTAGTAACTCGGCTGGAACTAGTGTGGGTGGCTTCGACTGGAATTTACAGGTATGACTATGAACTATGGATTTTAACACAGACACACAGAATCTCGAGCAGAATCCCAGTTCCATTTCGAAATTATCTTTCAAGGAGCTTTCCCTTTATCAACATCAAAAGAGAGTCTCATTTATTGGGTGCCTGCCTGGTGTAGATCTATCAGAAGTTCCTATATATACCTATATGTCCTTGCATGGGTTTTGGAGGTGGGGGAGGCACACACGCTTTAATTACATATGTGTACGTTTAACTTTTAATACCACTATGTAATAATTCACTAGCTACTACTATTGTTTGCTCCTCGCCCTGGCTCTTCATTGTTCCTATTCCTGGTAGTATACGTCTGTATATATGTACAGATACATGAACCTACTAGGTGGGTATTTTACTTCTTGTAGATACACTTTCTATTCCACGATCCTCACAATGCTACGTCCACGTCCACCCTGGCCCTGGCTGGATGTGATTCTTTATCCGTTTATCCTTTGGAAGGATCTTTAGGAGATATATTATATGTAGTAGAATGTGACTGTGCTTGGAAGAGAGTAGTAATCTTTGAATCAGACTTGTCGTAAATTGTAAGTAAAACCCTTTAGTTTTTGGAAGCTCTATAGAAAATATACCTACCGAGATCCCTGGCGTGGATTGCTTACTACGCTTTAAGATTTTAACAATTGTAGCAGCTACTACAAAATTAACTAACCAGCAAAAGTCAAGGAGAATAGATAGTGTAAATAGTGGGTAACTAGGTAGGATTTTCTATATCTATATTCTATATAGATTTTAATTAAATATGTATATTATGCTTTCCCTTTACTCAAAATACAAGACCCAAGAAGGACCCATTATCATTTTACGTGCTGTATCTCTCTCTCTCTCCCTCTCCATGTACTTATCTAAAATCTACGCTCAACATTCTACTACTACTACGTACCTTTCCAGTCGTTTGGTTTCATTCAGGGCTCAGTTTTGTGTGTGCCTTAGTTTATGTGAAAACTTTTCATTTCATTAATAGGCTCGTAAATATTTTATTATCGTATATCGTACCAGGGGAAAATTTATAATGTTTTATAGATTTTTATAGTATGATTATGATGGTGGCGGTCTCGGTTTTGGTAGCGGTTGTCACTGGTCTTTTGGAGAATAGGAGGAGGGGGGGGGGCCATAGGAAACTGTGTAATATGTTTGACGTCGTCATGTAGTTATGTAGTCGCGCGCGTAGTCAGAGATCAAAGCGCATTCTGTTTAATATTTTATATTAATGTCATTGTCCTCATGTAGGTATATATAGATTCTTTATGTATTTTCGAGAGTGCTTATATACTAAACTTAAACCTCAAGTAGTTACTATTACTAGTACTCCAAAAGAGTACTTATAGAATTTAATATTTTCTGTATAGCTTACACATGTAATATCTGTATGCAATTCTATGAAAGATTAAAAGGATGTAAAAGGATTGGACACAAGAGGTGTTTTACCTTGATGAGATCTAAAATAAAAATATCAGAATGAGAAGCTCTATGAACTCCGTGTTCACATCACATTAACAATTCACATATAGGAAAATAAGTTTTTAAAAAAAAGTTTTATTTTTTTGACGCGCTCACGGATCTTTCGACTACTCAGCTACCGCATATTCCTACAAGTATCACATAATATAGGCTTTTGAAGTTTTCATTTGAATAGGATTTTTAAAAAGTTTTTTTCCTTCTATCGCTCAGCTCAGCATGTTTTCAAACTTTTATAGAATAAAAATGGAAAATAGGGAGATTCTGATTTGGATACGGGAATTCGAATTCGTAGATTGTGTAAAATATTGATGGAAAAAAATTTTTTTTGGGAAAGAGTTAAGATGCCCCTAGCACTATCAACGATTTCGATTTCATTGAAGCGCGAGATTAGGTAAAGAAAAGACGTTATTATTATAGGTTATATTCTTAAATGTGAAAGACTCTTCTAGCACTATATACATATAGCTCTAATTCTATAGAAGTACGTTAGATCTGATGTGATGTGATGCTGTGATGCTGTGAAGTTTGAGTTTGGAATTGGAAAGAAAAAAAAGTGTGAAATTTGGTTTCAATTGGAATTTGGGATTTTTGCCTGGGACAAAATGATGGGGGTAAAAGTGTATTATAAAATTAGAATGACTCTGTGTACTTATTGATCGATTTTTTTTCTTCTTCTTTGGTCCTATGATTCTCCTCCTTCTAGTTTACGTGGCATTCTATCCCTGAGCGTGAAAAGAAACGTCATCAGAATTCTGCTGAGCCCGTTGCGAGTCCTACAATGGCTGGAGGTCTATTTTCTATTGACAAAGCTTTCTTTGAAAAACTTGGCACTTATGACTCTGGATTTGATATCTGGGGTGGAGAAAATCTGGAAATTTCTTTCAAAGTAAGCAGAAAAAAATTAGGGAATTTTGAAGTGTATATTATGATGATGAGGAGAACCTCACAGAATTGATTGAATCCATAATTATATCGATATTACTATATTATATGATTTTGTGAAATAAATTAAAAAGGGATGAAAGAAATTCATAATATTTTTAAATTGAATTTTCATGTTTCTTATAATATATTGTTTTTTCATTTTGTTTTCCATGTAGACGTGGATGTGTGGTGGAAAATTAGAAATTGTTCCATGCTCCCATGTAGGTCATATTTTCCGTAAACGCTCACCCTACAAATGGCGTTCAGGTGTGAACGTTCTTCGACGTAATTCTGTTCGTCTTGCCAAAGTATGGATGGATGACTATGCTCAATACTATTATCAACGCATTGGAAACGATTTAGTAAGTTGGGATTTTGTAAATTTTGATTACTTCATATGTTTTTAAAACATATTTTTAAAACTTATGATTATGATGTATCAAAAATGAAATTAATTTCGTGGTATGAGTGGAAATACAAGACCTATTAATGATAGAAATCACGCTATAGTTGTGTGCATTGTTCCCAAACTGTCTGCTATATAGCTTCATTCCTCCCGTCGTAAACAATATATTGTCTTCTGAGATGAAAAATAATTCGCATAATTTTAGTTGTTGCGGGAGTATATCTTATTAAGCTCACAAAATTGTTTAGTTGTGTAACATATTATAGTATATTTTGCTTTTGTTTTTCCAGGGAGACTTTGGGGATATCTCTTCCAGAACTAAACTTCGTGAGGATTTGGGCTGCAAGTCTTTCAAGTGGTTTTTGACGGAGGTTTACCCTGAACTATTTATTCCTGGCGAAGCTTTAGCTCACGGAGAGGTAAAATTAATTACACGAATTCCATGTTGATGATATGATGTTGAGACATGTTTACTTGCTTGCTATTATGCCTGGACGTACTCATAATGGAGGATGCGTAAAGAGTTCTTCTGTTATAGATATAGTACCTCTACCTATTTTGTATCATTGTTCCTGACTCTTATCTGCTCCTTCCTTACTTGTAATGCAAGGCAGGGACGTCACGTTCAAGTACAAATTAGGTTCTTGTCTAAAGAATCTAAATAAGTTTGTGAGTACGTATAATGCATAAGATCTAAATTCCCTTGGTTTGTTTTGTGTTTTCATTCTCTTTTCTCTTTTAACTTAGATACGAAATATGGGACTGGGTGGTAATATATGCTTAGATTCTCCCGCAACGAAGAAGCAAACGAATAAAGCCGTCGGCTTATACCCGTGCCATGGACAAGGGGGCAATCAATTTTGGAGTTACAGTAAACAGGGTGAAATACGACGGGATGAAATGTGTGTTGACTATGCGGGTTCGGAGCCTATGATTTATCCTTGTCATGGATCTTTGGGAAATCAACATTGGGTTTATGATGATGAGGTCAGAGTCTCTCTCTCTCTCGCATACTTAATACGTTATATTATACAAAGATATATGTACCTCTCTCTGGCTCTCTGGACTATCTTGCCTGTATATCCTTTCCTTTTCTAATTCCTAAAACTTGACACGACACACCCCATATAATAAGCTTGAATTTGACTTTGACTTAATTAAATTCATTCATGCCCTCCCTTTCCTGCCTCTATTCTAAGAAGACTCTAAATTTATTGCAATGTGCTCTCGCTTTAATGTTCATTTTCTAAATTGTTTCTGTTTTTTTTTCTTTCCCAATTTGTGTCTCTCTTGTAGAAGGGGATTGTTCGGCACGGACCAAGTCGTAAATGCATGGCGATGGAGTCCAAAGATAAATTAATCATGGAACCATGTGAAGATGGAAAATTAGCGCAACGTTGGAAATTCGAAAATTTTAATCCTAATGCTACTGCTTAGTTTAATTTGATGAGAAGAGTGCCAATTTTAATCAATTATTTTTATATACATGCATATAAATATAATCGTGAATCGTATTTGTCAATATTATTATTAATTATTATTATTACTATGTAATGTGTAAGAGGGAAAAAACAACTCTGTGATCAATTTTCCATATCGTCATTAAAGAAAAGTCATATCACTCTTGTTACTATTGAACTACAATTTACACTGCTTTCCTCAGTAGAGGAATCTTACCCAGTTCACATTATTTTTAATTGCATCTTCTTTTGGGAAGTTCATAGTTAAATAAATTAGTTTTCGAAAAAAGTTACCGATAAAAAAAATACAAACATCGACCGGCTAATTAAATCACAGTTATAAGTTTCTTGGTTTCTTGTTCCTACGCAAGTAACGCAAGAATTTACAATTGTGTGCATACCTATGAATTATTTTGTTAGAATGCATCCGCACCATGAAAATTATACAGTACCAAAATGTCGTAAATGATTTTGATTTTTGTACCTCAAGGATTTTATTAAGAAATCAGTGTAAATAAATTACATAGAGACAAAAAACTGAGACAGTGAGAGAACAATACATAGTAGAATTACATAATAATTGTATAAATATTATAATACAAATAGGATTTTTTAGTTGCTGAACAATAGTTTTTGCGCGCAGTCAGAAATGAAAAATAACATATTTTTATATAATTTATTATAATAATATATACAAATGGTACTTAGAATGCAAATCATAACCTTACCATTTCATAAAAATGATATACCTACCTACTATCCTATAATGAAATGAAAATATTGAAAATAAATAAATAAATTACTGTAAATGATTTTATGATGGTAATTGGATTAGATTACCCTAAACCATACCATACCTATGGACTGGGGCTGGGGTAGAGCTGTGGAGGCGGGGGGAGTTAAGTTGATCTGCAGTAATTGTAAGGACTTTACAAAGATAAGGTATTAAGTAATTTAATTCTTAACTCGACTCATCACTACTACTATTGTTGTCTTCTTTAATTTTGTTAATTGTGGCTGCAAGACTACCTGGAGTTGGCTCAGGTTCTCGATCTCGCACGATAGTTAAACTACTTCTATTCTTGGCCTTATTCAACACTGCAACTTCTTTTTGCATTATTTTTAATTTGTTTTGCAATGCTTGCGTCTTTGCATCGTACTCACGTTGTGCTTGTTTCAGTTTGTTTCGACATTCATTTTCCGATGTAAAATTGGCAGCTCTTAATTCTGTGATCTATTATACGAGAAATTCATTAGCCCAACCAATATTATTTTATAAGATACATATACAGGCATATACGTCTACTTCCGAAAAATATGATTACTAATTCTAGTAAATGATTCTCGCACAAACCTGTCGATCTTTAGCTAGTAAATCTTTGTCCTTTTGAGCTATTTGTCGATGTAAATTAGAAATCTGTTCTCGCAGCTGGGTCATGGCAACTAAATGATCCGAGCCCATTGTGAGGTCATCAGTTCGAACAGCTCCAGCTGTTCGTGGTTGCTTAGGAGGAGGTGGCTGCTCTTCATTCATTTTCGTTACATCCACTCGTTGGGGTCTCTTATCATGAGGTTTCTTCGGTTCTTTAGGCTTGTTAGAGGAACCAAGTTTCACATGGGAATGTCGGCCAGGATCAGTTGATTTAGTCTTAGCCAGGGCACGCTTAAAGGATAAGGTGCACAGCCAACATAGAAGTTTACCATCAACCTAAACATAAAATAAAACAAAATTGACAGTTTTTTATGCAATTATTTTATAACTTTGTTTTCGGTGTTGAAGTTTGAAGTATACTTTTACGTGACAAAAACAATCAAAGTAGATAACGGTAAGTGGTAAATGTACCTTTTTGTCTTCATCTTTACGATCGAAAGCACATTTCTGCTTGCACTGCTCACAGAGGACGGGTGGGCCATATTTTTTCTCGGAATTGACACATCTTTGACATTTCTGTCCAATAAAGGCTGCCAAGATAGAGCAGTAGTCACAAGCAGAGGGCTTTCCATGCTGCTTGACATTATGCTCACATTTTTTACAAATAGTCGTTGTACTCCCCTTACTGCGATTAAATTAAAAATGCAAGCACATCATTACAAATTACAAATAATGCTGCTTTAAAGAATGATTTAGTTTTAAATTCCAGATAGTTACAATGAATAATATATGACACTTAATCATAAACTTAATTTTTCGAACCTTGTTTGCTGAAATTCTGACCTGCAATACGTACACTTAACTACCGGGTACACTTCTCGGCAATCCTGCAATAAAAGAAGAGATTTCGATATTCAGAAATATAGCTAGGTACGTAGGTACCTAATTATTAATAGTATTTAGTTTCTACTCAAATTCATTTGGGCGTTGAAAGTTGCGCACTTAAATTTGATACTCTGCCAAGCAAAGTACAAACAATAAAAATCAAATATTAAGCATGCCAAAACAGCTTTTGTTCTCCTGAAACAAGAGTGGAGGATAGTATAAAAGAAATAATGAGGTAATTCATATTGGATGCTGCATCATTCAAATGTCAAAATACGCTACGATCAACAATTGACAATCTTGAGTGTCAAATGAAAGTTATTTTAAATATTTGCAATCACCACTGCACTGAGCTGAATTATTAGTCAAACTACTGCAAACATTTCACCCCCATTTAAGAAAATATGGCTATGATTTAAATATCTTTCTCGATTTACTTTGCAAAGCTGTTGTCCTGCAGACAGTTCCTCAAAGGGATGACGACTGTAACACCGAGAGCAGGCAAATAATGCGGTTGATGAAGACATTACAAAATACTATATGAACAAAAATGATTTCACAAAATAAACTATCACTGAAGAGTTTCACTGAGATTAAATATGAGTATTTTCCTGAAATGCTTTGAAATTTGTATAAACTTTTCCTTTGTGTATTTAACGGTATGAAAATATTAGTATTTTGATGAGAACAAGGTCACTCGTTACAGGTCATTTGACCCTTTTGCAGTTGTGTAAGTTGTAGTCTTGAATTCTCTACACGCCAAACTAATACGCCGTACGGGATCATATGATATCTTTCAGCGCGAAAGTTTTACAGCATTCAAAAATTCTCAAGGATAAAAATGTAGGTACAAGTTACAAGAAAAAAGAAGTCCTTTTTAGGTAATGCTTGAATTTCCATTCCACTTTCCACAGATCACATAATCACATTTTTAGAATATTTTATAATTAGTGATTTCAATGCTAGTTCATACATAAATACTAAATAAATATCATGTAAACTGTATAGCTAGGTATACGAAAATATGATTAAATATTGCACCTATTGGCTTGTTTAGTGAGTAATGTCTAATTGTTTAGTAATCACCTTGTTACACTGAAAATACCAGCCAGTTTATTTTGTGCACAGAAATCTCGTTGTATAATACTTTCAATATTGGTTAGCATGGAATTACAACTGTGAATAATAGTGCTGTTGGTGAGCTAATTGGGATTGTGGTGGTAGATTTGTGTAAAAATTAGGGCGCCGATTGTAACTTACTACACTACTCAATACTACCCCTTTAAGGAACGTGACACCTAACGTGAAGTTAGGTGCTCGGGGATTTGGAGATGTAAAAATTATTAACCCGTTATAAATCAAAATTATCAAAACTAATAAGACTCTACTTCCGTAATAAAGATGCATAGTCAAAATGTGCGTGTGGGTTATAATACTATTAGAAATTATGCAAGCCAGGTTGCTAAAGAACACTTTCGGTATGTGCCGAAGCACATATCGCCAGCTTCAAAGGATGTAGACACTTTAAAGCAATTTATAGATGGACATCAAAATACATTTGTATTGACAGGTAACAGATTATGTTGTACCTTTGCATGTAACTGATGCTAAAAAACGCAATTATGACTTCAGTAAAAATATAAATGCGTCAATCGTTTTTATTATATCTGGTACTTACAGTTTAATGTGAAAAAGATTCATAGTGTAGGTCACTAAAATTATTTATTTAAACTACGTATGACGTAGGAGCAGGGATTTCAACGGAAAGCGGAATTCCAGACTACCGATCAGAAGGAATCGGTCTTTACAATCGCTCAAATAGCCGTCCCATGTATATACAAGAATTTCTTAAATCTGCAGAAGGTCGCCAAAGATATTGGGCAAGAAATTTTATCGGCTGGCCGAAATTTTCAAGTACCGAACCAAATAAAGCGCACAAAATTGTGAGAAAATGGGAATTAGATGGCAAAGTAAAGGGTCTTGTAACACAGAATGTAGATCGTCTGCATAATAAAGCTGGGAGTAGTGCCATCGAGCTCCATGGAACGGGTAATTCATTTCATAAAACACAACATTTGTGTACAGTTCGAAAATTAAGTCAATAGTGTTCAATGCATGATTCGTACAGAAAGGAGTACACAGCAGTTGTGTACTTTAGCACTTTATTCTATTCAAATATTATAAACTGGTATTGTTATATAGGCTACGAAGTTATTTGTTTGAGCTGTACCGACTTTCGGGAAGATCGTCATGAATTCCAGAAGAAACTCGTTGAGTCCAATCCGCATTTTTCTCTTCAAAGAAAAGCCAAGGAAATCAGACCAGATGGCGATGTGGATTTGGATCCGGTGGGTTTTTGTAGTTTCACTTATGTAATAACAAGTTTTTGAAAAATTCAAATTAAAAACTGACAGTTTCCATTTGTCTATCTCTATATTCCAGGAGGAAGTAAAGAAATTCGTAATCCCGCCGTGCCCACTATGCAAAGGAATTTTAAAACCTGATATAGTTTTCTTTGGGGACAATGTACCCAAATCAAGAGTTCAACTTATATACGGTACTAATACTTTCATTTAAGTAGTATTTAATAAGGCATAAAAAAGTTTACATTCTTAAATCCAATTAAGCAATAATTAGTTAGCAATAATTTACTTTTAAAATTTCAGACATTCAATCCACTTGCGACAGCATGCTCGTCTTAGGCACATCTCTTCAAGTATTCTCTTCATACAGATTTGCTCTTCGAGGAAAAGAACTTGGAATTCCCATTGCAATTGTTACTTTGGGTGAAACTAGAGCAGATCACTTAGCACAAATTAAATTACCCTTTCGCGTGGGTGAACTATTAACACTTGCTGATAACTAATATATCCATATGAAGCCCTTTTTGACTGCAACTGAAGATAATTGTGGCAATTGATTAAAATCGGTGTGGATCACCGACCTGTAAGCACTGGTGCTGTTTTGTCCGTAGTCATCATTTTAAATTCGATACGCAATAAAATAAATTACAATATTTTACAAAATTTTTGATTTAAAAATCATTTCCTTTTCACTGACTAATGATATTCTTATCAGTCATCTGGTTCTTGTTTAATGCTTCGCAAGGCTTCATCTGCAGTTGTAGGTAAGCACTCTTCAACAATGGAGATGATTTCTTCTACTTGCTCATCCGTCAGCCTTTCTTCACTTTCTTCGATCACAGCTTGAATATCAACGGGCATTACAGGTCTCTAAAAAAATAAGCAATAAACTTTTGAGAAATTGCATAAAAGGACCAGGTAGCATGTAATCTCTCCAACTTATGATAAATTAATTATTAGTTTCAGATGAGTATAAAAAAAAGCATTTCAGCATACTTTCTACTAAACACATGCCCACTATTTCATATAAAATAATTAGTCTGAACTCACAGTATTGATCATTGTCAATTGTTCAAGTTTTGTGAGACCGTATGGTTTCATTCGCCTTACAAATTCGGAAATACCTTCACTACTTTGAAATGCACACGGTGTTTGTTTAAAATACTGTAACGCTTCGTAGACAACCGTTGATAAATGTGTGTTTGATTTTAATGCAGTTGCTCGATCTTCGTTCTTGGTACAGACATCTTTGATTTCTTTGAAATAATCGTATACCTTAAAAAATATAGAGAAATCATTTTGTTTTAAGAATAGTAACAACTCATTGTATTATTCATTTTCACACCTAGTACATAAACTATTTTAGCATGTCTATTTCGGTTTTAGGTCGTCCACTATTCTCCCGGGCATGTTCCCTGCACCCTGGGATATATTTCCTACCAACTCTTACTTCGTATACCGACGTTTTCCTCCCAGTATCAAAATCACCACAATAAACGAGCGTGTTCCGTTCCAGAAAATGTATTCGTAGACATTCTTATCATGAAAACATAGATTAGATACATTTTTTGGAACATGTCCAGGAAGGAAAGGTGTCCAGGAGAAAAGTTTCCGTATGCCGTGAATTCCAGGTTTAATATTTGAATAAAAGAATTAGTTCTCCATCTGACTACAGTGATGCAGCTTTAAGCTTTTATAGCAAGCAGTTCCATTGCACAACCAACTGCTGACTGTAGTACTGTAGTAGTAGTGATTAGTGACTGATAAAAACAGGACTAACTAATACCGTGACTTCAAAAGACAGTGTCTCAAACCCATTACTAGATTCTATTTGGGAAATGAACTATTTTTTATTACTATTATATTAAGTATATAAAAGTGTACCAGATTATACATAGATATATTTATTAAGAACTGAAAGGCAGGGATTTAAAATGCCATTAAATAAACGTAAAAAGCAATTGCTTACCTCTAAATTACTGAGATAACCAACCATATTCATGGGAAATGGCTTCTTGCTAGCAGAACCCGGATTTCCAGCGTCTTCGTTAGGGTTAAAATCCATTTTTAATAACTAGAATGAAATTATATACCACGTTAATTTGTTGTAATTCAGCTCAGCCCATAAATTACAACTTAAACTGCAAGTAATTTTACGGTGGTTGTTGACGATGAATTAATAAAAGTATCGGCCCTTCAATTCTTTCGGATCTGACGTTTCCGTTAATATAAAAGTCCTCGTGTTTACTTTACTGTTACTTAAAAGTCGTGCTCTCACAAACTAAAATTTAAATTATGTAAGTAAGTAGTATAGCTGACCTGAATTGAATGAATTTTATATTAGTATCATTTACAAATTACAATTACCGACAAATACAAGTGACAAGCATGACGTTAAAATTAAAGCGAACCGCTTAAAGTGCACTTTAAAATCAACACCAAACCACTAAAAATACTAAATATGCCACAGGCTCAGACAGGCTGACGCTGACTGACACTGACTACACATGCTTGGAGATTGTCCATAAATGATGTCAGGTATACAGTGGGTGGATCTAGTCAGGTACTGATGATATGCTATGTTTAGATTATATAATGTTAAGATTATTAATGTTAAAGTGATGACATGGAGGTGGGTGGGAAGTGCGATAATTTGAACGACATCATTTACGGACTATTTCTTAAAGACCACATGCATAATTTGCATACATTTTCATTCAATTTTACGAGCGCCCAGGTATATTCAAGTATGTCCTATCGTTCTGAGAAATATCTTCATAAGCAAAAAAAAAGGTTTCAATTTTCAATTTTGAAGTTAAATTAAAAAAGAGCAAAAGGCATGGTCCATAAATGATATCACCCACTAGGTGGGTGGGTCCTAAAATCCTCTCCATTTAAGCCCATGTTAAAAAAGTTGTCATTCTATTGTTAGGGTGGGTGGGTCTATCAGAAAAAGGCCTGTCATCGATGACATCATTTATGGACCATGCCAAAGAAAGAAGCTTGAAAATCGAAAATGCTTTCTTGTTTACTACATACCTAGCAACTATCTACTGTACAAGTTTGTGGATTCCTTCTAAGGCAGAGCTACACAAGATCACAGTAGCGTATAATAATGCTTTCAGATTAATCTGCGGTTACAAAAGAGACTCTAGTGCTACAATCATGTTTGAAGAAAATTCAGTGAATAACTTCCAAGTACTGAGAAAAAACGCAAAACAATCCTTGGTCAGTCGCATGTCAAATTTAGTCAACTCTATCATATGCACAATTTTCAACTCACAGTCTTTTCAAAGTGGTGTCAACAGTGTTTGTTAGCTAATGTTTTGTTTTTCCTAAACTATATACGGGGTTGCTCCAAGCATCAAATTATCTGCTATTAATATTGTGTGGTATATTCTCAACCAAAATATATCGATGTAATAGTCTTTCGAAAATTGTTATTAATATTATAATTATATACATCTATTGTTAGTAGGTACTATCTTTTATATACTTTTTCTGGATCAGCTCTGCTGTGTCTGTCTACAAGAACAATAAATAAAATAGCAGCAGCAAGAAAGTTTAGTAGCAAACGTGCAAACGAGTAAATTAGCTATCGCTATATTATTAGCAATTAAAAATTAAACAATTATGTAAATTAGCTTGCTAAATCGTATGAAGTAATGCGGAACTTGAAATGATACATGAACTTCAAAATTCGCTTGACCTACGCCCAATTGTTATGCTCTAAATTATACTATGTACCATATGCTATAGTTCAACATTATCTACTTACATAGTTGCATTATGCAGCGTTTAATTGTTGGTTAAATGGAATTTTTCCGTTCCCATTTCCATAGGTTTCAAAAGTACATTAGTGATACTGACACCAGCGTATTGCACTTTTTTGTAAACCAATTGTAAGAATTTTATTATTAAAATTCGAGAGAGAGAGCTTTAAGTAAGTATCTACATACATGTAGTATGTATCTAATGCAAGGTAAATTTTAGCTTCAAATTGATTTTGGAAGAAGGGACCTAAACAGATAAAGATTTTTCCCGTAGAAAGCACATACGATTAGATGTATATAAATATACTTACGTAGGAATATTTCTAGTAAGTTAATTAATTACAAATCGTTCAGTATACAATAACAATAACTACATAACTTTAAGAATTGCGATCAATCGTATGCTATTGTGTGTAAGTGTATGATAAGCAGTATAAGCACAACAAAGATGGTAATTCCAAATGTGCTGCTTCACATTCTTCACTGACTTATATATATTTTCAAGTGTGATTTATAATTAGTTAACAACTATTACTTGTGCCCACTACAACGTTTACAAGACATACACATAAATGTGTATAGGAATCATCATTTAATTTATTTGGGTTAAAAGATTAAAAGTTTTAAAACAATGGAGCAGACAGAAACAAAAGGGCGAGGCGAATCCAATCAATTCCAAAATCATATAACAATCATTAATTCAAGTTCATGAAGTAAACAATTTCTTTAAATATATTATGCTTTATAAGAAAGATAATTTATAGACCGTCAAAAATTCTGATATATGAATGCCTTAATTGTATACGATTTGCACGAAATATGTACTTACAAGACGCAGTCAGGCCATGTCAGTACAGTGGGACAAGATATAAGTACTACGTTACGTGTGTTAAACAGATTTCATATTATTCCTATTTATGTTTATTCCATATTTTTTGAAAGCGTTTTTGAAACGTGCAAGTATCTAGCATATAGTTTAGTTTGTTAACGAATGGCACATATCAATAGAGGGAAATAATCAAATAATGTTTTTCTTAATTAAATAAACATGCTTGCATAAATGCATTATCTAGTACAAACTTCTCCCTTGTCAAAATTATAATTCTTACAGATTAAATTAAAAAAATTTTACAATTTTTTAGTGACGTTTTTAAGAAATTCAGAGAATCTCTAAAGATTTTTGGCACGCATGCAGATACATACATACACATATAAGAGTATTGCTTCAACAAATTAATTATTTTAAGCCGAGCAGATCACCAGTACCAGTACCAGTCAGTCGCGATAGTCAATCATTGAAACACAAAAAGGATTTCACTCTCAAAAATATAAGGAATCTCATCAATGTCAACCACGACTAGACACAGAGAAGATTTTCTTTTTCCAATCTGAATCACACAGTCAGTATACCAACCAAGTAACCACCAACCAACTAAAAGACGATAGCCCCATACGCATCGCGGAACGCAAAAATTCTTGGTTAAAATGTTTAATCATAAAATAACAAAAGTATATATAAATGCATATTGCTATTTACTATATCAACTATACCTACGAGTATCAGAGCGAAGTACGACTTTAGTCGTAAAAAAATTATTTTTGAACTTATTTTCTGGTGTTTGGTTCAGCAGGGCAACCTCTCTGCTTTTACCATCTTTGATATGTCCACAATTTAGAAGATTACCTTATATTATGTTCTTCTATATAGATAAATATACTAAAAGTTAATGATTGACTTGACTAAAAAAAACTTGAGCGTGTCTCTGAACGGTTCGCTGAGCGCCATGTGAAAGTGAAGAATGTATTCCACTCCCTGCCTTTAAGTATACACTGCTTTAACCGTCACCGTTACCGTTCTTCTATACTGTATATAGACTGTTTTTTAGTTTTTTATGAAGAAAGGAGGAAAAAGGACTATATATACTATTTTTGATGTGCTTGTACTTTGTATATTAAATCTAAATCTCCATTAGGACTTGATAGTGATTTGATAAAATGCAAAAAAACAACATAGTTTTCTATTATCAAGAAATCTGCGATATACCTTGTCTTATAACGCTTTGTTTTCATTTCAATTTCGACTTGGACATTGAATTAAATAGAAATATGAAACCTATGAAACAAAAATGGTCAGACGTTTACCCCTTCCCCCCACCACCATTCTCATCATCTTTAATTATCCCTATATATTACCACTACTATGTTAATAGGATATCCTTTGTGAGGGGAAAATTGTCGAGGGCAAACAGTATAAAAGCTCACAAAGTTTGTTTTCATGTCTTCATTGTTCCTTCAAGTTACCTACTAATAACAAAGTCACAATTACAAAATCCAAATCAGTTCAAAAATGAAGGTAGGAATCTATTGACATTCTATTGAATATATTCTTTTTCAATTTTATATTCCAAATTTTAAAAACAATTTGCGATCGGCTCGGTGGAATTAATTTTTTGTTTTCTGATAAGCTTTATGCCTATGGTATAGATATATATTATATAACTTATAATTTTTAACGCTAATGTTGTATTCATTTATTTCAGTGTCAAATATCAAAATCGCTGGGAATCTTCCTTTGTGTTCTGGGCATTGCGTTGGCCTACCCCGTATTTGAGGATGATAACGGAGATCTAGTGGAATTGATTCCATTAAACAGAGTTCCACGTGGGGCCCCTCCCCCACAAGAGCGAATGATGAGAGGTGACGGTCAACCACAGTATATGGGTAAGTACTTAAGTATTAATGTGGTTACTGCAATATTAGAATTTTTATATTTCGGAGTTTAGTCAAACATGTGTTAATTTTACATTAATTTTTGTACAGTGGTTCCGAGACGAGAACCTTCTGGCTATGAGCCCATGCCCGCTGCTTCCCGTTCCGACCCAATTGCATCCGAAACCGGGCACGGTCACTCTCACAACCCCTATGACTATGTCGACTACGGAGCGTACACCGGTGGCTATGGTGCTTTTGGCTGGTACACGGATCATCCCGTCTACACCTATGGTCATGGCGGCTATTAATTTGTTGTTGGTCTTTGATATATTTTCCGTGCTACATTGTACCGCTAATTCACGATAATGTACCTGAACCGTGTGTTATGTGAGTGAGCGTGAAAAAACTAGTCATGATTGGTTTTTAAATTTGTATACTAATAATTGTTAAAAAAAAAGATCGAGAGTTGATCATTTTCGTTAAAGTTAGTTGTTGTATTGTGTTAATTGGTTATTAAAATTTTATATAGTTACTTAATATTAGTGTTAAGCTGTTATACAATTACTGTTTATGCTTCCGTTCGAAAGTACTGTAATACTTACATGGTGTTCTCGATCCCCTCGATCGGATTTACTTGGATAGAAATCAAAACCGAATCCTTGAAAAAAACTACCCTTAGTATCTATAATATAATATACATTTTCAGGACATTTTCTTGTATAAACTTTACGGTATTCTATTATAGCCAATCATTACACATAAGTTGTATTATTGTCACATATTGTTATGTTTTGTTATTGAAGATAAAAATCTACTTTAAAATTGTTTTTTTGCCTCATATTATGGGGTTATGTTAAACTTATTATTTTTGAAAGTTGTTGTATAAATAATGATTATATTATTGGATAAAAAATCAGAATATCACTAAGAAAATTAAGAAATAAATTCCGATATTACAGTATTTTTATAAAAATCGTGGTCTCTCTCCATAAATCTCGATGTACCTTGTTTGTTGTTGGCTTGTTCACTATTCAATAGCGCTTTTTAAATTCTTTAAACTTCTAAGTACTTTACTTTCTACTTGTTTACATATCTGTGATCCTGATTATCTGGAATTAAGTTTTCATAGACGTGGTGTACTGTCAGCTAGTGTACTGAAGGTTCTAGCTCTAGTAGTACACAAGGCACAAGGAGAATACAATTGCATAAACTTATCAAAATTGTAATTCAAAATTAAATTAAAATACGAACACTTTGATTAATTAACCTTGCAATAAAACAGCCTGAATAAGAAGCAGAATGAAAAGGAAGGCATGCAAAAATTCAAAAATCGGCTTTCATAATATATAGGTATTAATTGTAATTAAGTACATTAAATTAAGTACCTACTGGCTACAGTACAGTGGCTACTAGCACAATAAGCACAATGTTAACTCGCGTGTACATATTTGGTACATGTGCTTTCAGTTTTCAGTTTTTCAGTGGAAGAAAAGTGGCAGTCGCTTTAGTCGCAATTTTCAGTAGCAATTGAAATAGTCCGTAAATGATGTCATCCAGAATATTCCATCCAGAATATCCACATGTCATCACTTTAAAATTGTCTAAGCGGCTAGGCGTCGTGCACATATTGCGTATACAAAATAGGGGGGGGGAGGGAGTCTCAGTGCCTGATACTTTTGTATACTATAAAACGGAGGGGGGGGGAGGGTTGGAACCCTTGATCACGAATACAACACAAAATACTCAATTTCTAATGAATTTAGTTAATTTTTATTCATTTTCTTTGATTTTATTTATTTCATTATAAAGTGCAAAATAAAATTTTAGTTTATAAGTGAATTATATATTTTTATGCTAGTATAGAAAATCGATTTACCTACATGATTTCCTTTTTTAAAACATGGCACAGTTAAAATAGTGTGGAAAATTAGACCCCTTAGATTATCCTAAAAATCACATAAACTTTCGAGAGTTAAACTCCTAACTACTTTTGGAAAGGAGCTTTGCTCAAATATGAGACCTTGACCCCCAAATTTTGAATCAAAGTTCAAAGATTGAACCACAATGGATTTATGTAAAATTCACTTGTCTGGTGTAAAATTTGCTGCTAATTAACGTTTCTTAACTGCTTTTTAACGTTAAAATTTGCATCATAAAAATTAACTTACAGAAATTAGCAATTAATATTATTTTCCACCTTTGGCCCAGAGTAGGGTCAAAAATAATTTTTTGCCAAAACAAAGACCACCGTGTTAATCGGCAGCAAATTCTACGTGGTATACAATTATTTTGTGGGGTAAAATGCGATTTTATATTTGGCATGTGACCTGAAATTTTGGGGTCAAGTTCTAATATTTTAGAAAAGTTCGTTTAGAAAAGTTGTTAGGCATTAATTTTTCTACGATATATCGAATATTGACGGGAAGGGTCGCATGTCTCTGACAAGTAGGACAGCTGATCAATCTAATTAATATTTTATTTGGCAACAACTTCTCAATCTACGACAATCTCAAATTCTATACATTTTTTTGGCCGTTTTATTCGTTTAATAAATTTATTTGGCTTGGCATACGGTACAATACACAATAGTATGTAAACTGTATACGAATAGGGGGGGGGGGGTGGGTATTGGCGCTGATCACTATTGTATACTTAGGGGGGAGGGGGAGTACAAAAAAGTCGAAAAAGTGTATACGCAATATGTGCACGACGCCCTAGGCTATCTTTAACATGGCATGCTATCATGGCCCGCCGACTAGACCCAATTTAATGAGCTTATCTATGACGTTATTTAGGGACGATTCCTAAAATGTTATATTCATGCAATATTTCAAAGTGGTAGATATTTGGTAGTGAATGGTGACGAGATGCACATCTAGCGCCCATGGAAGTAACTCTTACGCTCGGCATTTATGGGATACGATTTTACATGGAGCATACATACCAATTGAAACCACGGCACGTCGGTGCAGTCTCAGTCTTTTCTCACTGCATTAGTGTCAGGATCGCGCTGGACAGTGCATGGGATATCTCTTGAATTTTGAAGATATTACCGAAATATTAAATACATTTCAGAATGTCTGGATTGTCACCTAAGGTACGTTTTTCATTTTTTAATCTTTTAAGGCTCTAATAGGCATAATTATGGTAAAATCTTTCAAATTTAAATGAAGTGTGGGTTGCCGCATGGCGAGCGGCCATCTTACATCCATGTGTTTATATGCTACACTCATGTACATACAGGCCGGGTGTTCAGTATTTTTCTCTTCAATTTTCGATACTCCTTTTTTTGTCTGAGCTCTAATTGAATATGTTGAAGTTAGCTAATATTGCTTTTGAATTTGTTTTTAAGTCAATACAAATGTATGGTTGTATTTAATGGAAAGGATAGTCGTTAATTGTTGGTTATACTTCTACTATTTATTTAAGAAAAGTTCAAAACTACATGCAACATGGTTGGAAACTGAAGCAGAAGCATGTGGCAGTAACTGTAATAGTATGATAGTATGCTGCTAGGATCTTGTACCATTTTTCGCAGATTTACGACGACTTTCGGATCGCACTTAAAACAGTTAAATTTGGACTGGTTATGTTTGATTAAATCCGAATGTAATTTAATTTCAACTGGAAATAGTATTCTCCTATTCCTATAGGGCTTTTACAGTCAGTGCGAAAGAATTTCAGCGTGCAGAGTGGCCAGAGCCATGCCTTAATTCCCTTCCTTATCAAATAAACCACAACAATATTTCCAATTCCTTCGGTAGAACAAGCTCCTAAATTCATACATTATTTTACATCTTCCTTGCAAAATTCTTCAAAACTCGGAACTCACAAAAAAATCCTTAATCCTTTCGCACGCTCGAAATAAAAGGTTTGCAACTTTGAATCAACTTCTGAAGGTTTAGACATTTTAGACTTTTAAAGTCCTAGAAAGAATCAAGAATCATGACACCTTTCGAATTCGAAAATTTGGTTCTGTGATGAATATATTTGTATTGCATTTGCTTGTTGCTGTCTAGTTAGTGTAAGTGGCATTTAAATACTAAAATGTCTAATGTTTGCGTTTCAGGTCACAGGTTCATTTGAAGTAGTGGAAACTATTTTTAGTTTATTGATAATCGACCACTTTCAGTCGACGAAAAAACCATATCCAGAGTTGAAATTGCACTGCTCTAGGTTTTAGTCAACCAGTCCAAATTTCAATTGTTTTAATCACGATGCGAAAGTAATTGAACTACAAAAAATAGTCAAAGATCTCTGACTGATTATGGATGATACATCGTGCATGCTGTTTCTGTTGTCTGTCGGGTCGAATGATTGGTGTCTTTATTTGATTCAAAGGTTATTAGACTAAACGTGTTTTATTTTTATTTCTTATAGCCCATTAAAATCGATGGGGCCGGACATATGCTTGGTCGTTTGGCCACGACCGTGGCAAAAGCCGTACTCCAAGGGAACCGCGTTGTAGTGCTCCGTGCCGAGTTAATAAACCTCTCCGGCAATTTCTACAGGTAAACAAAATACTAATATGAAGAAGTGAAGCCTAACTTTTTGTGGGATATATTGTGAAACTTTTTGTGCATGTTGAATGTAGATTAGTGGTTTTCTAACTACCTATGCATAACTAACATGCTTCGGTGCGTGTAAGTTTCTTCTATTTGTAAAGCGTTAAAACTGGAACGAGATAGTCACAAGGATGTTTTATTCTATTGATTTCAGAAACAAATTGAAGTATCTAGCGTTTTTGAGAAAGAGGTGCAATGTGAACCCCAAACGGGGGCCCTTCCATTACCGCGCCCCTAGTGAAATCTTCAAGCGCGCAGTTCGTGGTAAGTTATCTTGTATTACGAAGGTTTAGTACTTCTAAAATTTTGCGTCAATGGTTTGGATCTGTATTATTATTGGACTCTTATGACAGTGATTTTGACCTGATTAATGTAGTTAAATTATCAAATCAACTTTTTTACAAGAGATTTTTCAATGAACTCGTGGATGGAATAATTTCAAACTAAATGATTTAATTCTAACTAGTGAACATACAGAACAGACTGATAGAGCCTCTAATATAATAAATATTTTGTTCAGAATAAAGTCTTCACATGTTCTGTGAATGATTACTTGCTATTAGTTTAAAATAACTCATGTTTATTTGATTTCTTACAGGTATGGTACCCCACAAGACTCCACGCGGAAAGGATGCTCTGAAAAGGCTGAAGGTATGATTACATGTTCCTGTTTCCTTCCATATTTGTTGTATTTAATCACCGTCTATTTGTCAGCTTCAATTCAAGCAGTTAATTTTATATTCTTGATTTTGCAGGTTTTGGAGGGAATCCCACCACCATATGACAAGAAGAAGCGTGTCGTGGTTCCCCAGGCTATGAGAATCATGTGTCTCAAACCTGGCAGGAAAGTAAGTTTATTTTTTTTATCTTACACCGGGAGATGTAATTGATATTTGATCACTTATCAGCTCAATCCGGGTATACCAATCTCGAAATACTATGGGGGTACTCCTTTTTTAGAATAACGAAGATGGCATTCATTATCTGCTTAATTTTGTCTCGTTTTATGTGGACATTAAATACCCGTGTTTGAATAAATAGCTAACGGTTTATGCTCATGACGAGCATCGTTGATTTAAATAATTTCGTGTACTCAACTGTTTATTTTTCTTCTGAACAGTATTGCTACCTGGGCCGTCTTTCTACCGAGGTGGGTTGGAAATACGCTGATGTCGTTAAAACATTAGAGAATAAGAGAAGGATGAAGAGCGCCATTAGGGAGAAGCAGAGGAAGATTAAGAGGGTAAGATTTCGCTCCAATCTATTGATATTAATGTTTCGCCTATTGCTCTTTGTTTATGTGGATATATGTAAACTTCTCGAGTTTTTGTTATAAACGTTCCTACTCCGTGTTACTTCATTACCTAATCCTTAATCATGTGTACTAAAATGTACTATTTATCTGCATTTACAGAAACTAACGCGCCAGGCTACTGAAAAAATAGCGAAGAAAGCCGAGCCATTCACCAAAATCATTAAGGCCTCCGGTTATTGAAGTGACTCTTCCCAGTTTGATTTTGAATAAATCGCGTGTTTGAAAATATATCGATTCTCTTGAATGTCGTTCTTCTTTATTCTCAGTCATATTCCATAGTACAGTAATTAATTCATTCATCCATGCAATTCAGTTGGACTTATTTTTTAATTATCGTCACGATTATGATCATACACAGAACATCTTTCACTTTTATCCCCGCCGCTGGCTTTTATTTGTATGCATTCTAAATTCTATTATTAGCATTTAACAAATAAAAAGGCCCGTCCTGCGGATGGAATATAACACCGTATTAGAATTATTAGAGCACATTATAGTATTTACATAATGGGAGAGAGAAACTGGCTCCAGCAACAAGGGGCATAGGCGACACCTAGGTCGGGACAGGGAAGTAGGTGTAGGTAGTGAAGACATCACGTGGGGACTGGATGAGGAGTGCATGGTCTGGTAGTGGTAGTAGTACCAAAGCACTAGAGCCATCACGCGTAGACGGGATGGGCAATGTATGATCGAGAAGGATCGGGGCCGTGGGATGGTAGGCATGAGCATACGACATGATAACAATCCCTACGTAGCAGCAGGTATAAAGCTGCGTAATGAAGTATAGGGGACCGACCATGGCTATTCGGGAAGATGAAGATTGGGGAGCAAGAAGGTAGGCTCGTAAGAATATGGTAGCCAATCAGCGGTGGAAGGTAGGCTCGTATGTGGTTGATAGCCAATCACCGATCAGGGTAGGGATATCCGTAAGTGGGGTAGTTTGGGTCGGTCTTCAGGTTGAGGGCTCACGAGACGATGAGCAGAAGGATCGATCCTCATTCTTTTGCCATACTCCAGGAGACACAGACACGGTGGAAGAAGCGTTCTGTTCGTGAAGTAGAAGCAGACCTCAGTTGTTAGGAGTGTTAATATAGTATTGGCTGTGTCGTTAGCCATTGTTGGGGTTTTAGTGTAATATAATTTTACAGTTATTAGTATTATAAATAGAGTAGTTTATTCCGTATTTCGTACCGGGTAAACCGGATATTTGTGACAGTGTATTCCCGACATATAAACTGACATTATTGTGGGTCGGATGACCGAGAAATGAATTAATAAATCGGTGTAATTGTGAGAGATTTTCCCCAGACAATACCGGTGTGCGAAGTAACTTTTTAGCCTATGGCTGACAGCATATAGGGGGCTGTATGAGACATTGTGCATCAGTGTGTGATCATTCGGGTCCAAATTACCCCGGTCAGATAGAGACGTGTATACATACGTGGTACATAGACTTGGCTAGGCCGTCCGCCTAGTCTCATATTGCCCATAGGTGCATCTGTTACCTCTAGATCGGACGAGCTAAACATTGGAGTGCAAGTGTTGAGGGTGAGATACCAGCACGGGCACACGAGTGGGACATACTGCATCTCCAGGCCGCAACACGGAGCCTACATCAGATCGGGTGCTAAGGAGCGGTGCTCGCAGGCCTTTACCAAGGAGACCGACCAGGAGCTTCGGACCGGAGCTCGAGGAGGGGGGCTCCTCGTTTGATAAGCCGCAGACCAGGAGGTCTAGAGCTCGAGGGAAGCGGTCGGTGAGGGCTTGGACGGGGGTTAGGACGGGGCTTAGGTCCGGGTCTAGTACTCGAGAGCAGGAGCTCTGGAGGTCCACCCCGGGGAGGCCAGGGAGTATCAAGGGAAGAGTACCTCGCGGAGAGGTGGTCCTGGTGTTTGAGGCTGTAGAAGTGCAGGATTGCGGTGTTTTAGGAGATTCCCCTATCACACTGGCGACTACGACGGACACAAGATTCTCATCTTGTCAGAACCAGAGCACACCCAGGTGAGATAAACCAGTTCCTTATTTCTAAAATAAATTTTTTTTTCTATATCACTACATTAGAGAATTAGAATAGGGGCTGGTATAACATATCACGAGTTCCGGGATAGAGGTTCGACTGAGCTATACTCAGGCAGGTCAGGCGAACACCATACTAGGAACATCGAGATTTAAGGGGAGAGAGAACATCACCTACTTAGGTCGCATCTTACATTGTTGCTACTAGAGGTTACGTAAACGTATATCACCACCAAGAGAGTCACAACATAAGCCAATTCGAGCTCCGAGCAATAGTGGCAGGTTCATACAGACCGGGGGTCTGACCGACTGGGCGGTCCAGTTTGTCCAGGCTAAGGGTATTCAGTCATTTGATGTGCAGTGCATTGGTCGATGTGGAGGTTCTAGACCATACACAGAGCACCACAGCATCGCGTATAACTGTTAGTCTTCCATACCCACACCTTCTGTTAGTATAACGGCGGTCACGTACCAGGGGCACAAAAAAGATCCGGTAAAAATCAGGTCTGAGACCCAGTAAAGTCAATCGGGATTAAGGTGAGCCGGTCAAGACAGAAGACGGATTTAGAAGATGGCAGCTTCAACCCAGCTACAAGCAGAGTTGAAGGCCTTATGGAAGCAACGGATCGCCAAGATGATCCAACTGGGGCAACTCAAGCTGCAGGACGGCGAGGAGTTAGGGAACTACTACATCCAGAAACGATGGTTCCTCGCTCAATGGGGGATCCTCCACAAGGAAGAGCTGCCCAAGTTGATGACACAAGACCAGGTCCAATCCCTATTTGCACAAAGGAAAGATAGAATGCGGAAACTGGCACAGGAAGGGGAAACAGCGTTCAGTGGTGTACTGGACTTGGCTCAAGAAGAAGCAGAAGCCCATAGACCCAGCCCGGTCCAACCACCTACGTCCCGATCCAACGAGGACCTACTTAACCCCGGCTCGCAGCAAATACACGAGCTACAAGAAGCATTAAGAGACATGTCTAGCCGGTTCGAACAGCTAAACCTCCTCTTAGTCGAGACCAGAAGAGATAATGAAGAGCTGCAACAGACAGTCAAGATGAATGAGAAGGCTGCCTTGGCGAATACTATCCTTGCCAGGGAGGAAACCACCACTCAGCAGCCCACATCTCCGGATTCCGGGAACAGCAGACAAACAGGACAGTCAACGACCATAGATGCGGTCCTGGAAATACTACAGTTACAGACAGCACAGATGTCCAGAGCACAAGAGCTCCAAGCGAAGCAAAGAGAGCTGGCACTCGGAATGATGGCATCCAGCTTGACCATTCTACCACAGAAATTCGATCCAGACATAGACATAGCACATAACTACATTGCATCCTTCGAGAACCACATGCAGGCCCACGGCATACAACACAAGTCGTATCTCAATATCTTTCAACAGTGCCTCTCCACACCGGCAGAAGCAGCCTGGTTGAGAGCAGTCTTGGTAGACACTGAACCCAAATGGGAACCGGTGCGTACCGCGTTCTTGAAAGCATATCACAAAATCAACATGCAAGCAGCTCTGGACCACATAGTATACAACAAACAGAAGCCAACAGAGCAAATTCGTGCATGGGCTTCGAAATTCTACACCAAGCTAAGAAACATCCAGGAGCCCCGACCATGGGCACCTAGGGAGATTATGGACCGCATCAGGAAGAACATGCATCCTAGTTTAGCGGGGGCTTTCCCTTCAGGTACTCCGGTGCCACTCAACATCAGTGACTTCATTAGCAAAGTTGAATCTTTCCACCAGACACAGCAACGAGCACATCGTGAACAAGAGTCATATAAGCCCACATGCGACAGGAAACATAGAAGACATGACAGACCTTATCAGCAAGCAGAGAGGACAAGGCGATGCTCAGCAGAAAGCAGCTCGAGCAGGTCCACGGAAGGAAGATACCGGGTTCGCGACCAACATCCACAGCGGCCCCGCTGGGTTTCTCAGGGGAGAGCGAAACATCTACACACGAGGCCGAGAGACCGGTCTTGGAGCCCACCTTCTAGGCGGCCCAGACCTCCAAACAGGCAATCCAGAGCAGGAGTGAAGCGACCCGCCAAATGGTGCACAATATGTGCCAATGGCTCTCATCATACGGTAGACTGCCGGGCAAAAAAGGCACAACTCCTAGCAAACAGACTGCTACAAAACTTCAAAGAGACAACGGAAGAACGGAAGGAACACATCAGCCAACGGCCAGAAGCCGAGAACACACCCCCACCGCAAGAGCCCATTAAGACAGAACTGCAGGACCCCCAGATGAGCGGATCCACACGTCGTATGACAGCCCGAGCAAGGAAAGCACTAGAGAAGAAGCTCCAGGACACCGACAAGACGGACATCATCTCATCAACCTTCGTTACTACACCGCCACCAGAAACCGAGGAGCATTTAAACTGGTCTCAGACACGGACATCGAAGGGCACCCGTGTCGAGTGCGAAAACGAAACAGAGCCCCTTTCGCCCTGGTACGAGTAAAGGTAAATCATCAGATATTTCCAATCTATGGGTTACTAGACTCCGGCTGTACCGCGCTCGCCATATCAAAGCAAACATGTGTTAAGTTAGGCTTAAAAGTAGAGAGATCAGAAACAAAAGTAACCGGATTCGACGGTATACCTAAGATCGCATCAGGGCAAGCAGTAATAGAGTTTAATATAGCAGGTAGATGGTTTCGAGAACAATTCCTAGTCCAAGAAGGCCTCATGTATCCCATATTCATAGGAAACTCATTTAGGTGGAAGTACGGCCTTAGTTTCGATGATATCAAAGGAGAACTGCATTGGGCAGTCAAAACTGAGGCCGAGGAAGAACACCAGGTAGGCGACTTCATAAGAGGTCTGGCGGTCTGCTCAACAAAAGATGTCGGTGATCTTCCACCAACACCGACCCCAGACATAGTAGATCGCACGTGGGTCCTCCGGACCCCAGTGCAAACCTTTGCAGAACTTTTAGCGCAAAAATATGATCGGGTGGTTCGAAGCGATGGTTCATCAGGGATCTCAAACGCAATGGTGTACGATCTAAAGATCGACCCCAACTGCCCAGTGTTACAATGCAGACCTATTCGGCGGCCACCGGCCATAGCCAAGTGGGTAGACGAGAAGCTTGAGGCATTGGAGCGCCAGGGCAAGATACGCCGTTCGACCTCGGAATACTCATCTCCAATGTTATTAGTCCCGAAGCCGAACGGCGACAAGCGGTTGGTAATTAACTATAAAGAACTGAACAAGTATATCCCCAAGATTCACAGTCCCAGGCCAAACATACATATATTTAGGGAACACCTACCTCCAGGTCGGTATATGTCAAGGATCGATCTCCGATCTGGTTCTTGGCAGATCCCGATATCGGAGTCCTCTAGGAAGTACACAGCTTTTCATACACAAAATGCGTGCTGGGAATGGAATGTCCTTCCCATGGGACTGAAGAACGCACCCGTGATCTTTCAACAGTTGATGAGCCGAATCTTTGGTAGTGACATAGGTAAATTCCTATTCCTCAATCCCGATCATATGCTAGTTTGTAGCGCGACGGAGGGGTTACACAAGGAACACCTAGAATTCGTATTTAAGACCTTACATAACGCTAACCTATCTATAAATTGGCAAAAATGCGACTTCGATCTCCCGGAAGTACAATTCTGCGGACATATAATTACCAGAATGGAAATTACCAAATGTCCAAAGAAACTCGAGGCTGTTCGCGACTACCCGGCCCCCAAAACCAAGAAAGACGTTCAGCGATTTCTCAATGCTATTGGCTGGTATATGAGGTTCATTCCCCATAATACGACACAATTAGAGCACATCTTTCTTAAGCTCAAAAAGGAGGAAGATCCTAATCGACCTTTTACTTGGGGTCCGGAGCAGCAAACAGCCTTCGATATAATCAAAGAGGCAGTGGCAAAGGAGATCGCACTCAATGATATTGACGAGGACCATCCTTTGTATGTCTACACGGACGCCAGTGATACGGGCTTAGGAGCAATTCTAGCTCAGCAGTACTACTGTGATAAGCTTAAAGCCGACCGGTTCCGGGTGATCGAATGTCGAAGTAAGTTACTAAACACCGCAGAGCGGAAATATGATGCTCGAGAGAAGGAATGCCTGGCTATTAGGTTCGCAAATCGGGTCTTTAACCCACAGATACGATACCAGAAGGATGTTATCTTCAGGTGCGACAACCAGGCCCTATCCTACTTGAAACACGCAGCCACAAACGACCACCTCTACAATAAACATATTGTGAGGTGGGCGATTGAACTGGGTGATGTAGTGAACGACATCGAATTTGTCAAAGGCTGCGATAATAGACTGGCGGACCTCTTCTCACGCGGTGCTCTGCCGGATCCATCCCAGGATGATGATCCGAGCCAGGTCGACCATTGCATAGCAACCTTTACCAGTTCGAGAAACAACATCGAGATCGACATGGATATGCTGGACGGGCCCATGCTGCAGACCCTTCAGAGATCAGACGAAGCGATCGCCACTATTGCCAGGAGTTTATGTCGAGTTGGTCATCGATCCAGGTACAGATATGACTACGCGGTAGTGCAAGATATTCTGTGCAGGTATATTCCAAACAAGGACCCGAGCCCATTGAAATCTATATTGAAACAGGGCACCCAAACGGACGACTTCTATAGCAATAGAGTAGATAGGATCTGGGAACAGCGTCAGGAGGAACGAGACGTAGGCGGTCCATCAGACAACCACAGCTCATCACAGATTAGCATAACGCCTGGCATGCTCCGTAGGGGCAGACATATTAAATGGTCGCATCCAGTAATAGCATCAGACTTTTTGGATCCGGAGGTGGCTACGACTAGAAAGCGCTTGGTTCCGGTGATCCCGCAAGTTATCGAGCGGGATATCATTTTACACTTCCATGAATCCACAAAACCAGGCCATCATGGGGCTCAGTCCACATATGATAGAATAAGGAAGCGGTTCTGGTTCTACAACATGGCAAAAACGATAGAAGCATACGTTAAGACATGCACGGCATGCCAGTCAGCCAAAGCAACCACCCAGCTAAACCAGGATAGGATCGGTATCCACTCATATAAAAATAAGATCTTTGAGTGCGTTCAGGTAGCCATCATCGGGGAGCTCAACCCAAGTGCGGGACATAAATACATAATAGTCTGCATAGATCATTTCTCCAAATGGATAAGTATGGAGCCACTCACATCCGTCTCCATGGCTAGGGTGCTCAGGTTCTTGCGAAAGGTATTTAACACCTTCGGTACCCCCAGCAGAATCGTATTCGATGACCCATCGTACTTTTCTGGAACAGAATGGGAAGAGCAGCTCCATCAATGGGGATGTCTAGTGGTACAGGTCCCACCGTACCAGATGTACCCTAGCCAATTAGGGGCAGCCATCCAAGATATCCGGAGCATTCTCGAAACATTCTGTTCCCAAGGCCGTACCAAGTGGGCGAAGCAACTGGGAGACTACATGGTGGCGTTGAACACATCAAAATCCAAAGCAGCCACATATTCACCTTGTCAACTCAATCTAGGCAGGAATATTACCCTCCCAATAGATCGCAGAGCGCAGCTCCAACGAACTCTGGGAATTACAGAAGCAGATTTTGAGCTGAGACTGCTCTCGGACGCCACAATCATCAGGGAGCAGGTGCATAAAACCAGCAAACTAGTTCAGTTAGCTCAGAACGAACACGTCAACCGGAACACACGTGATTGTATATACAAGGTAGGAGACCTAGTTACGACACGCAATAGACACCAGTCACAGGCGCCAGAAGCCATACATACAGGGCCCTGGATGATAGCTGAGGTATATTCAGATCTCTGGGTCAGCCTTAAAGACCCATACGATCCGCAAGCTACTGCTTTTAAATCCCATACCTCGGTCATACTCCCATATCATCACAGTGTAGAGGTGACGAACGAAGACGAGTCTAAAACTCAATCACAGAAACCTAGGATAGTAGTATCAGGAAGCGAGACTAGACTAGCACAAGGCAAACAGGTTGGGGACATAGGAAGGAGCAGGTTAACCAAGCCAGAGGCGCGACAGCACACACCAATAGTAGCAAACGAAGGTATCGGGAGCCCGAGCATAGGGCCAGTGGATATGTCCGATGAGTACGACCAAGAGTACAACGGACTTCCTACGACACTAAGGAAGTCGACAAGAACCCGTAAACCTCCGGACCGCTTAGGTATGAACGCTATGCAGTCGGGCAAAACAGCATTCCGGATGGGGGACCTGCTGAGGATGTCTTTTCCCTGGAACGAGACCGCAAATTAATGAAACAGGAAGTATCGGAATTAGAAAGGCGTTGCATTAAAACTATTTAGCAATTTTGGGAAATTTAAATTTTTTTTGGTGATGGGAATGGGGGTATTAGGTTAGTCTTTACATAAAAATATATAAAAATGGGAAAAAATAAAAATATAAAATAAAAAAATATAATTAGGTTAAGACGGAGGTGTAGGGGCTGAGGTCTCTACTCTTCCGAACACGTCCTATGACGTGTAAGACGTTAAACTGCGCCGTGTGCTCGTCCTGACCTCCACCGTAGGGACGAGCATAGGGTAGGTTACTAGTGAATGGGTAAACAACTCCCATCGGCAAAAGAATCACGAAAGGCTGAGAACCCAGCCTGGAGCTAGGGAGCTCCTTTGCTCAGTAACCGACCCTATTCACGGCATATGGTTCAGAGCACAAGAAATCCACATACCGGGAGCTGGTGTCCGATTTAGATGTTGGTGGAGCACCCAGCACGGAGAAGGAGGGCCCGTAAAGCCCTCATAGAAGGTTAGCTTAGGGTAACCTCATTCGAAGGCATGGGAAGCAACAGATCCACAGGACCAACGCGGCCCAGCATAGGTAATTTAAACAGTACAGTTCCAGCGACCATCAGCTCGGTCGAAGTCAATCCATTTTGTTACGCTCAAAGCTGAGAGAGCATGATAAACCAGCAACAGAATAGTACAGTCGTCAGAATTATCAGCGCCTAGGAGCACCGGAGGACCCCGGAACGGAGATGAGCGGGTAGATGATGTCGTGATCAGCATAGGTTATTAGTCGTTCAGGCTGGTAGTCATTTCTCAACACCCAAGTAGTTAGTTCAATCCTCAAGCTAGGGAGTATAAACAAGCATAGTAACCAGGAGACCGCCACAGCGGTTTATTGACTCACTGTGATGAGTAGTTTAGACTTGGGCTTCAGGTCAGGTACAACATGCCATGAAGTGTAGTACTCAAGCTAGCGAGGATAAACAAGCAGAAGGGCATTACATGTCAATTGTGAGCACTATGAAGAATACAGGGCAGGCCAACGAGCCACAATTGCGATGTTCTGTAGGGTTCAGCCGGGTACGGAGATACTTCCATAGGACAATGGTACAGTCTAGCACAACGTACAGCCGTTTAAATGCTTTCCCATACACATGATTTTCTGTGGAAATCCAGCTAACAGGTCGTTCGTGGGCAGTAAGCGTGAGAGCCCAACAGAAGGGCGCATGGGTAACCAGGTATGCAGGTAGTCACCGTCAGCAGGTCGACGTCCTCAACGCTAGCGAGGGTAAACAAGCATTCAACCAGTAGATTAATATCGACGTAACAGTTAAATCAAAGGTCCAGCAGGAGGACATCGAGCATTCGTGTAGCAGAAAGCAAGAGTAGGTTAGTTCTCAAGGCTAGGGAGCATAAACAAGAAATCGAGACCACATCCAGCAGTGATTTCAACTAATTTGAGTCCTGCAAAAGGGGGCTGGGAAATAACCAGCTCCAGTCGAATGCAGTACCAGCATAGTAATGGTAAATTGGACGTAGAGTAAGGAATTCCATCCAGGAGGGAAAGTTATAGTAAGCATAGCAGGTAGAATTCCTCAAGCTAGCGAGGGTAAACAAGCACCCGGGCAGAATTCCCGGCAGTTATTTCAACCAATTCGATTCCAGCTGGGAGTTTTTGAGTGACCAACTCCAGCTGAGACTTCATACCGATGTGACTTTCGGCTTGTCCCACTTCAGTGTCTCGATGTAGGAGTCGAGAGTGGGCAGTAGATGTACAGGGCTCCTCAAGACTAGGGAGGATAAACAAGTCAGCACAAGAGCCACGATGGAAGCGATCTTTGAATAGACATTAGTCCGATCCATCCCATGTGCATGCCACTTCTTCTCCCAAGGAGAGCAGTGGTGAAACGGACAAGAGTTAGCACAGGATAGGGTCGGCACTAATTCTCCACTCAATCCAGGTCCACGAAGGTAGATGCGATCAGTAGTTAGATCAGCCCAGTGAGGCAAGAGTGGGGTTCGATGCAAGCGATCGACCTCAACTCCAGGGAGGTATAGTGCAGAGCAGCGGGTAGCTAGACCAAAATATCGCGGCCTAATCCAGACAGGCGAACGCCGTAATGGTGATCTTAGACCGACTTAAAGAACCCGGTACGGGACACAGGTAGTACGGTAGACCTAAGCGTCCGAGGAATATAGGTCGTACACCAAGTACTATACAGTAATACCGACCGGGTTAGAAGGTCGGGGGGACCGCAGGTAATAACTCGGTAGCGGTAATATACAGGCAAGGGAGTTCTGCAGGAGGTGTGATCAATCACAATTTACGGTGGCATAGCCCTTCCGAGGGTTATGATTAAGGGATAGAGCAGCGTCTCTAATGAACACACGCGGGGATGGAAGGTCTTCTGAGCTACGGTGACATCGTCATCAGGCTCAAAAGACCACACTTTAGTTAAGCATGATGAAATTATGGAATGACAAGGCATGTAAAGCTCGGGTTTAGGACCACGTAGCATGATCTAAGGATAGCCGGGGATTTTATATGAATAAGGGAGACGGTGAGTCTCACTTAGACCTTGTCTAATCGGTGGTTTTAAAATTTTAAATTGTAGCATGGCAGCTTCACCAGCGTGGCTCGAGGACGTCACCGCACCACTCCATGAAGTATCATGGGCAGCAAATGCATTAGCTCAAGGAGCCTACGACCCAGTTTTCAACCCTACGGTCGTGTCCCGACCAGCAAGATTGGGACCAGAATCAAGAAAGGCGAAGGGTATAGCAGCGAGAAGAGGCGTAATCCCAATCGCATCTCGTCCACAGGAAAGGTCACCATTCCGAGATGTGGTAGAAACCTACCGAATCAAGAAAGACGACACACCGGACGCACATTTGACTCAAGCTCAGATAGATGATCCGCACAGTGATCCCCGAATAGTGAGACATTTCGTGACTAGAGACAAGGCATGGCCATCTAAATCCCAGGGAATTCGTCCAGCCATACCCAAAGAAGTAGGGGTTACTCCAGGGGCGACTAAGCAAGCGGAGATCCAGTCAGTTTTAGTTAAGCTGGACAAATCACCGAATCTTGCAGTTCAAGTATGGAGAGCGAACACGCATACCACGAAGAGAGGATATATCTCGGTGATCGCAATAACAGACGGAGCACGGGTGGTGCTGGCAGGTTATGCAGCAATGGCACCGGAGGCACAAGCTTATCTCCTAAACTGGTTGGAGAAGAACAACGCAGTCAAGTGGACCTACCAGCTCGGACCCCAATTTGAACTCCTGAGGAATTTCGCTGACACTCGCCCGAAACACATGGTGGATGTCAGGTACCTGTTGAAACGGTGGTGGAGAGCTAAATATAAGGGAGAGATACCGCAACGGGCGGAGGAGGTATTACTTACAATATTTCCTAAGCTCCAGATTACCGTTGAAGACTACCTGGAGGATAATCGCCCAGCTAAAAGGGGATCAGAGGACAGAGTGTACTTCACACCAACGCAATACAGGTATATGGTCACCAAGGTGTTGGGTATATATCATTTGGCTCGACTCTATTCGGAATCCTTCACCTCCGCTCAGACGGGCTTCAATAAGTGGGTCGAGGCATACAAGGAACGGATAAAGATCATGGATACCCGTATGCCAGTAGTAGCACCTGACTTCTCCCCAAATCAATGCCGCCAAGAGCTGAGTAAGGTACTCTACCAATATGCTAAGCTGTATCGCGAGGATAAACTCAAAAATAGGGAAATTATGGACGCTCGGGGTACTCTCGCCATACTAATAGTGCTTCGCCTAGAAATGGCATATAAGTTGGATTTGCAACCTGGGGAATGGCTTAAGACAGTCACGGTAGCATATATGTTACAGGCACAATTCTACCGGGAGAAGGACGTGGTAACCGAGACTCGGGTATCAGATAAACCCACTAGCTTCCTCTACTACTACCGATGTAATGCACAACAGGATGTGTGGAATCATTTTGGGGGAGCGTTTGATGCCTTCAAGAGCTATATTGATAAGTGGTGTTTAAAGGGCAAGGAAGGGGAGCCGCGTAAGCCAGCCCAGACGATGCAAGGCAAGGGTGAGCTTCGGAAATGGATTGATTACCCGTACCTACAGAAGCACGTGGAAGCAGTACTAGAGGTAAAGATAGCGGACCTAATAGACGGGAAAATCCAATGCGACGACTGGGATGATTGTATGACCTCTAGATCTGCAGATGAAGATGCTGAGGTTCAGCATGAGCTCGTACTACAGGAATGGGATGAGAAACGCCTGGCTGAGCGAGTGGCGGAAAAGAATAGATTGGACCGTTTAAGACTAAAAAAGCAGCAGGATGATCTCGCGGCGGCTTTGGCCCTGGCAAAACCTGTACCTGATCCTAAACCTTCAGCAGAGAAACGGCCGCGGTCATCTAGGGATCACAGGCGTTCGGACGGTAAAGATCGAGGACCAAGGACCCGCAGCAGTAATCGTCCCATAGCTACGCAGAAGGCGGGGACAAGGCCTAGTGTTAGTCCAAGTCCAGCTGACAGCCATAAGGTCCGGGTGAAGACAGAGCCACCAGCTAAGCGCCCTAGAACGGAGACAGTACCGGAGGAGATCGATATAACCGACTCGCCACGACGATCACCAGCACCGGAGACGGCGTCAGAAGCTGCATCAACGTCCGAGCAGGAATCGTCATCCGATGATGAGGCAGGATGGTCAGATGGGGGTACGAGACGGGTCCTAAAATCTCAGCTCGTGTCCTATGAAGAGGCGATGGGACGACTCTGTGCAGAGGCGGGGGACAAAATCATGTCACTCCTGGAGAGCACGTTAACCCGGGTGTGGAGTAGTGGGCACTCTGCATTAGGAAGGGTGTACACGCTCAACAGGTTGGTGGGATGGTTATTGTTCCCGCAGAATTTTATCCCAGGGCACTTACGAGTTGTGCAGCGGAACAGCAAAGGGAGGATCTACGCACCCACTCAGCCGGTCGTGGATGAGTGGTGGCGTATATGCAAGACTTGTCGAGCCATCGGTCATACCACCACGGAGTGTTACGCTCACAAGACCAACCAACTAGTTGTGGATCCGCAGCAGATTGATGACGATCACCACTTTTTGCTACTACCAGGGGACCAGGACATTATGTTCAGAGCGGACGTGGTGCAGTCGGCCATGTACCAGATCCAGATCAGATCCCATGAGCTCAAGCGATCAGACGACGACCGATTAGTGATACACACAATGTTAAACAACATGCTGAAGCGTCCCTTGACAAAGGATATCTATGAAGTAGTTCGGACGGTACAGGAGATCCTGAGTACAAGTCAGTGGAAGATACCTAAGCCAGTACCACCACCATTGACATATGATGTTGTTCTTGATCAAAAGCTGGCGGGTTTGCAAGCCCAAGCTCTTCAGTTTACACAGTCAGTCACTGATCTGAGGGTGCTTAATCGACCAGCCGAGGTCTTAATAGAAAACCAAGTTGATCTAGCGAAGTTGGTCGTAACGGAGTGGCAGAAGGAACAACAGGAGCAGAGGAAAGCAGACCAGACGACTCCACCTAGACGACCGGATGCTCAGGAGTTTCAACCACAGCAGGCGGCGGCTCTGGAGCTGTCGCGGGGTAGGAAAGCCTCATTGGAGTTCGGACCTTTAGCAGGACCCTCAGGATCAGGGAGCACCTCCAGCTTGGTTATAGATGAGACGGTTACATCTATAAATTTGTCGGACCACGAGGAGGATACCTCAACGCCTACATCTCGCAATGGATCCATACGAGGAAGACCTGCGCCGGAGGACCAAGAAGGCAACACCAGTGATGCGGAGACCATCGCACCAGACGAGTTCCCTGATTAGCTTACAATACCGAAAGAAGGGGCATAGGACATGTATATTTTATCTATTTTTTATACCTTTTATATTTTTATTACATTATTTTGTTGGCGTATATATAACTCTTGTATGAGGACCTCGAGGGGAGTCGAGGATGATGATATAAGGCATTTTTTGTATTTGTAAATCGTTTGCTGTATACTATTAACAACCGGACGGGCCGGTGCTCGATCATGAACATGAGTTTGTAAAGATGAGTTTTTGTGTGTTATTAGAGTATACATAAGTTTAGAATAATGAACTTTTATTGTAAATTTGACTAAAGGATAATTTTAATTACTTTTTATGTTATGAATAGAACAACTGAGGTCGGGATAGGTGCTTATTAATAGGGACCTTGATCTAAGCGCATAGGTAGAAAGCATACGAGAGCTTCTGAGTCTTTTGGGTCTTGAGGTAGACTGGTCTACATGTATAAGAACGGGGACCCCCCGATCAGATCGAGTCTTTAAGGTTTCCAGGTCTACTGTTCCACGGCAAGTAAGGTCCTCAGGTCCACTGCTCCACTTACCAGGTCTTTCTTAGGTGAGGTCGTGGGAGAGAGAAACGGCAACATCTTTTAGCTAAGAGTCGTTCCCGTTTCCAGTCACTGGCCTTTTCACTTGTTCTCGGCGTTGCTCAGGCGGTAGAGAACCCTCTACGATGTTTCAGGCGCCTGGCAAAGTTGAGAACAGTGGGGGGGACAGTGGGAGAGAGAAACTGGCTCCAGCAACAAGGGGCATAGGCGACACCTAGGTCGGGACAGGGAAGTAGGTGTAGGTAGTGAAGACATCACGTGGGGACTGGATGAGGAGTGCATGGTCTGGTAGTGGTAGTAGTACCAAAGCACTAGAGCCATCACGCGTAGACGGGATGGGCAATGTATGATCGAGAAGGATCGGGGCCGTGGGATGGTAGGCATGAGCATACGACATGATAACAATCCCTACGTAGCAGCAGGTATAAAGCTGCGTAATGAAGTATAGGGGACCGACCATGGCTATTCGGGAAGATGAAGATTGGGGAGCAAGAAGGTAGGCTCGTAAGAATATGGTAGCCAATCAGCGGTGGAAGGTAGGCTCGTATGTGGTTGATAGCCAATCACCGATCAGGGTAGGGATATCCGTAAGTGGGGTAGTTTGGGTCGGTCTTCAGGTTGAGGGCTCACGAGACGATGAGCAGAAGGATCGATCCTCATTCTTTTGCCATACTCCAGGAGACACAGACACGGTGGAAGAAGCGTTCTGTTCGTGAAGTAGAAGCAGACCTCAGTTGTTAGGAGTGTTAATATAGTATTGGCTGTGTCGTTAGCCATTGTTGGGGTTTTAGTGTAATATAATTTTACAGTTATTAGTATTATAAATAGAGTAGTTTATTCCGTATTTCGTACCGGGTAAACCGGATATTTGTGACAGTGTATTCCCGACATATAAACTGACATTATTGTGGGTCGGATGACCGAGAAATGAATTAATAAATCGGTGTAATTGTGAGAGATTTTCCCCAGACAATACCGGTGTGCGAAGTAACTTTTTAGCCTATGGCTGACAGCATATAGGGGGCTGTATGAGACATTGTGCATCAGTGTGTGATCATTCGGGTCCAAATTACCCCGGTCAGATAGAGACGTGTATACATACGTGGTACATAGACTTGGCTAGGCCGTCCGCCTAGTCTCATATTGCCCATAGGTGCATCTGTTACCTCTAGATCGGACGAGCTAAACATTGGAGTGCAAGTGTTGAGGGTGAGATACCAGCACGGGCACACGAGTGGGACATACTGCATCTCCAGGCCGCAACACGGAGCCTACATCAGATCGGGTGCTAAGGAGCGGTGCTCGCAGGCCTTTACCAAGGAGACCGACCAGGAGCTTCGGACCGGAGCTCGAGGAGGGGGGCTCCTCGTTTGATAAGCCGCAGACCAGGAGGTCTAGAGCTCGAGGGAAGCGGTCGGTGAGGGCTTGGACGGGGGTTAGGACGGGGCTTAGGTCCGGGTCTAGTACTCGAGAGCAGGAGCTCTGGAGGTCCACCCCGGGGAGGCCAGGGAGTATCAAGGGAAGAGTACCTCGCGGAGAGGTGGTCCTGGTGTTTGAGGCTGTAGAAGTGCAGGATTGCGGTGTTTTAGGAGATTCCCCTATCACAATAATTAATTTTATTTCATTTCAGTTTTATTATTCATTTTTACCAAGAACGAAAAATTGCAGTTCATTCCATTTAGCCAAGGCACTAAGCTCTAAACCCATTGCGCAATGTTTCCCTTTCAATTTAAGTGGATTTAAATTTCAGTGTTAAAATTGACAAGACTGGCAACGTCTTTCTATGTTCTCTTGCACTGGCATGTGGTTAGTAGTTTTAGTTAGTACCTTTAAAGTATGCGCCTGAAATTAAAACCCACCATTTAAAAACCACTGTATTAGCTAAATAGACCACCTTCGTAATAGTTGGACTTCTAGACCCACACGCTCTGTTTGAGATCCGCATGCTAATGTTTTTACTGAAAACAGCAAACTTTACAACTTATAAAGTTGCTTGTAAAAAATGATATTCGACAAATATCAAACATAATACTATACTCATCTAATCGTAAACTCTGAATCGAATGACGAATAGTAGTTATAGCAAGGCCATGGTGTTAAAGTCATTTCCTATAGCTTCTATGTTCAAAAACCTAAATTTTATACACCCGTCTGGCGTTAATGCCATTTCATAAAATTTACCAAAATTTTAGACCCTTCTGGTATAACAGACGTGTGGTTTATTGTATTTCTGCACAATTTAGACTTGATTTGATATTAATAGCGGGTTATATTTTAGACCTGTTCTCTATTTCAGGCACGTTCTGATTCACAAAATACGGTGTCAAATATCTTAAATGCCAAAATATTTAAACTGAGGCGTTGCTCCCCTGTCTTTAGATATTTGTCTGCTATATGTATTGAAGGATTTATTAGGATTTATCTCAATTTCTAACTGAATCTGCTATTAATCCAACACGGATAGCAGAATAGGTTAAAATTAGTCAACATGATTTTTGTATGATGTAGCCATCATGATTGAGTGCGATGTCAAAATGTAGGCAATTTTATTTTCAGCACAATTACAATTATGCATACTTCAACTTCAATCATTTTTATCATATTCTACGTCTAAATACGCCTCCAGTGCAAATGTAAAATTGGTGGGGCAACACGATACCGGAGACAGGACACCGTGAATTGGATTTTTTGTATTCTGTAGATATCAGTTGACCTACCTATACCTACAATTATAATTATCATCCAAGTTCATCAAAACTTAAATACTCTTTCATCTGCCATGATATAGATAAATAGATATAGAAACTAATCACTAATTAAACCCTCGAAAAATTACATCTTTTCATTTGTGAAAATTATATGGGTGTTCCCTAGAGTCACTCAGGCAACACAGAACACAGTCTTACCATTACCATTGACCATGTCGTGTAGTGTACTTATAGGCATGTACGATAGGTATATTTGTTTAGCGACGTGCCTAACTGCCTAATATGCTCAGGGATTAATCACGTTCGCGTAAAGATTTAAATGGTCATTGCTCACCCACAACATACAGCTCGAGAAAGATTTCACTGTGTAATGTTTTTAAATGATATTTAAGTGAAAAGAAGCACACAAAAAAATAGTATGGATAAATGATAATAATAATTATTACAAGTCAGTATTATGACAACATTTTCTATTTTGTGGCTAATATTATTATGGTGAACGATTTCACTGACGGTGGTGGTGGTGGTGTTGACTTGATTGTTGTGATTTTGTGATATGATAAGATGCTACAAAAGCATTTAAGTCTGTCAATTCAATGGAGTAAGACTATAGGGATAATATACTTAATTCTTTGTCTTATTGTTATTAGAGATGGATTTGGATTAAGACGTGCGCTTTATGAGCATATAGCACTTCTCCCTTATATTGAAATAATAAACCAAGCTCAAAATCTAAGTATATAAAATAGAGGTTTATAAAATAATAATAATGTGTGACCCAGTAACCACACATGGTCGCTCCACCGCACCACACCGAGACTCGAGACCGAACCACAACGCAACGCCGTTACAATCTTTCACATTATCAATTTACTAATAATTCCTCTTTCTCTGAATTATATACAGAATACTAAAATCTATGGACCTTTACTACCAACTATATACCTCTATATATATATGGCCACAAATATAAAGCAAATCTCACCTCCCTCCCTCGCATCGTCGTCTGCAATTATTACAGATAGTCTGCATCATAAATTGAACATAAATGGGCCACAACAATGAAAACCAAAATACCTATGTACGCACAATAATATACGGTTGTCTACAAAAAAAGTAAGTTTAAAACGTGCTTTTTTGCATGATATGAAATGAAGTCTATACTAATGCACGTATTAAAACGTCTCAGGAGACTTTTATACATAACTATATAGTGAACGTGAATCATTTACTGGTGGTTTAGGTGTTAAAGGAGTCTTTAACTTGCTTAAAACCAAAGTGAAGTCAATATGATTTGATTTTGGTTCCGCCGCAGTCCATTCCTATATCATATCGCACGATTAAAGGTATGTATACCAGTTTACTATATAGTTAGTACATATTAATAAATGACGATTGAGAACTGTGCATTATGGTGAAGATGATGAGGGCTACATAAAGGAAAGTTTTGACGTGAGCTTTTGTTTATGTAGTACGAATGAAAGAGAATATGGAGACTTACAAGAGCGTGACGATTTTTCGTCTATTAAAAATGTGTCCATCTTATATAAAGAGAGGTTGAAAATCATTTTAATTAGTCAGTTGTTGTTCAAACTTTAAAGTTTGCATTTCATACTAAGCTCAAGAAAGTTGGTTGTGCCAAGTAAATCAGTTGAAAGATTTTGACAAAATTATTAATATTTTACAGAAAAGTAAAATACAAAATAATATAATACAAAAATGAAGTTAGCTATTTTAATAGCGTTCATATTAGGTGTTTGTGTTGTCATCTCACATGCAGGTCATGGCCATCAAGGTTACTTCCAGTATGCCAATGTCCCCGCATATGGTCAGTACGAGTTTGGATATCATCGGGGAAATCCTAGTCACTACACAAGTCGATATGAACAGGGTCATGGATGGAGAGCCAGGACGAAGGTATTTTGATTTTGTTTTCTTTTAATTTTTGCTTTCCGATTTTATGATTAATTTTATGATATTTTGTTTAATGCTCAGGCGAAATTTTACAAATAATTTAAATTTTATTATTGCTGTATTATTAAGGTTCGTTGGGGAGACAAGTATGGGGGATACGGAGAACATTACTTTGACTACAATCATGCCCCCAAGAAAGGTCACGACCATGGTTGGAAAAGCCAGGGACATGGGCACGGACATAGTAGTCATGGACATGGACATGGACACGGGCACGGTCATGGACATGGTCAGGAGCACGGACATGGCGGAGGCTATGGACACCATACTTTTGGACACGGAGGTGGTGAACATGGACACGGGCATGGACACGGGCATGGTCATGGTCATGGTCACGGTCACAGTCATCATCACGGCAGTTACTCAGAGAATGTCCAACAAGTTACTGCTCCCAAAAACAATATGATTTAAATTCTGTTTTAAAATATCCGGGAGGACTTGATATTGCTTCCAGTGTCTATCAGCCAACGTCGTTATCTAATTATTATTAATTACCATAAATAATTTCGTGTTGTTCATTGTTTTTATAAGCATTAATATATAGCATGAGTTTAGCCAAAATAAATTAATTGGCGCAATATTTTTTTGTTACACACCTGTTGTTTTCCATGTCGAAATAAAAAAATAAAAATATTAATCGCAATCGCAGTGCAGCATTATGATTATGACTAATTTATTTATTGCCTCTGTAAGTAGTTTTAATTTTAAAATATTGGCATTTTCTAACATATAAAAAAGTAGCTCTAAATCACTGTGCTGGGAGTAAATTCGTCAGCAATTAATTAATGGGCTATGGGGCTGAGGGATCATATCGGAAATTAGTTTTTAAAGCACCAATCGAATTCGCAATTTTGAGATGATTTTTGTAAGTACTTAGCTTGCACTGGCTTGCAGTATACTAATGCCCCAAAATATTTTTACTCCCGGGTTATAGCAAAGTCTGATATGTAAACTCCGCGCCTGGGAGTTGGAACTTTACGCTACATAAACTTTGTAAATTATTGTATGAAGGCGTGTGTATAAATGAAGTTCTCAAGAAAAGCGACTTGATTGACCAGGTATGTAAATTAGAATTTAAATACTAATAATTTATTTTATACTTTAAGGTACCACTCATAAAATTTGTGAAATTGCAGTTAACAACAAGAACAACAACTAAACCGCAATTAAGTAAATAATAATAAGTAAAATGATGTAACTGTTTGTAATAATAATTATTGGCATGATAGAAGTTTTGTACATTGTACATACATTGCTATAGATTTGGAGAATAGATGACGGACATTACTCTTTTTGGAAGTAACTCATAGCTATATAGATTGGTATTATTGGTATTTTTTTGCGGTTATTACTAGCATTTCAACTTTTACTTTTGTAATTTGTCAAATAAATACATAATTATTATTGTTCTTAAAGTTAGTAGTAGTATCCACCGGCATTGAGTTGTGGGGGTTCATAAGAGAAGTACGGCCTCCTTGAGTCTTGGTAAGCTCCGTAATATTGAGGATACTGACTCATAAGATTACTGATCCCATACGATGGGATTCGGCGGAGGTATCTATTCCTGAGCTCATTTTCATCGTCCTCATTTGTGGGGCGGGTTGCGGGGATGGAGGCTAGCGGAGGTCGGGGACGGAACTGGGGTTGTTGCCCTGTGAGTAGTGCTGGGTTTTTCTCCCGGTCCTCCGTTGAGCCGGAGCCGGAGCCGGAACCGGAACCGGAACTGGGAGGTCCAGACGGTCCTGGACCTTCAACTTCATCCGGTTTTTCTTCCTTCTCTTCAGACTCCTCCTCAGCCTCCTGCTCCTTGGGCTTGGCCTTTTGCTTGTAAAGAACTTTGAAGCTTGAGACACGGATGGGCTCAGCCTCCTCCTCACTCTCACCCTCATCTTCAGCTGAGGCGGAGGAAGTGTCATCTTCAGCGTCTTGTTCTTCAGAAGTCGTGGCATCTGCGGCTGAATCATCATCTTCCTCGTCTCCCTCTGGCTCGTCAGCTAATTCGATATCACTCCGGTAAAATGAGTATCCGAGTCTTCCCTTTTCTCCGGTAGTATCTACGTTTTACGATAGAAAATAATTTTAAAAAAATTTTAAACTTAAACTTCACAATTATATTGAAATCAATGATGTATTAAATACAGTACTAACCAGGAATAATAGTGTAGGAATGGGGCATAACTTTTTCCAAAGTATCAATGGGCACAAAAATTTCTCCAGTTTCGGAAATATATCCTGGGATGAGAGCTTCAGGTTGGGGCTCGTTTGGATTGAGCATGGGGTGATCCTGATGTTTACCTTGATTTTGATTCTTTGGTTGATTTTTTGTAGAAACTTTGCTGGATTCAACAGCGACATTTTGTTGATCATTATTTTTACGAGCCACTCTTGCCTCATCCTCCTCCTCTTCCTCCTCATCTTCATCTTCTTCGTCATCAGTGGCTTCCTCATCCCCGGCTACTGCCTCCTCCTCACCATCTTCCTCAGACGACGAGTCATCCTCCTCCTCTGGTTTCTTTGTGGATGAGGGTGGAGGAGGGGGAATATTTGAGGGACGGGGTCCGGGTGGACCGCCTTCGGGACCCTGACCTTGACCTTGGTACACTGGTCGTGGACCGGTTGCCTCCAGACCTGGTAGTACATTTCCATTCGACATGACAATCTTTGGAGCAGTGGTGGAAGCCACTGCTGCTGGGATGGTGAGAGCCTCAACTTCCTTTTCGATGAATGTGTGAACAGTTGAGGTTGGAGGTTTTGAATTCTCTACGAGGTCCCCGATTGGGGCAAGGGAGCCCACTTCTGTTTCAGCTACTGTGTAAAATAAATTCATACAAAGATGTCAAAATTGTAGGTTTCTCGAAAGCCTCTTTAAGAAATTATTTGCCACTGCAAAATCTTCTATATTAAACTTTTTAAAGGAGCTATTGACATTTTTGAGCTTTCTCAAAATTAACGAAATAATATTTTGGGAAAAGAGGCCGCTTATTACATCATCAGTGCTTTTGAAATTGAAAAATCACTTTCGTTTTCCTATAATGACTGATAAAGGAATTTTATTTTCACTCAAAGTATTATATTCTGTATAATTTTCTATATTGAACTGTGCAAAAAAAAATGTTCAAATATCGATTAAAATTTTAAAGCTATCCTGGGCTATTACATAATGGTATAGAGTGGAAATTCCAAATTTTCACACACAGAACTTTAATGCGTTCACAAAACGAATTACAATTGTCAAGCCTAAATATTACATCCAACCCTTTACAACCCTTAGAAACTTTAGGTATTTTCACTATATAAAATATTGTAAAATATAAAACCCGGCACAATTGACCCAAAAAAATGACCAGATGCCTGCAGGTCAATTTATAAAACGCCCTACTGATAAAAAAATCAAACCAAAATGAACCTTTAGCTTCCGTTGACGGAACAGCCGTGGTGGGGACGACGACGGCAGGTGTGACAGCCTCAGAAGGGACTACAACGGCGGACGTACTTTCCATTTGACGCCGGCTATTCTTCCGAGTTGTGGGGAGTCCATTGACAGTACAAGAGACAACTATGAGAACTAAAAGTCCTCCCACTAAATCCCTTGAAAGTTTCATTCTCCTTCTTCTTTCAATTTATAATCTCCGGAGTCGTCTGTTTATTTAAGATTTTGCTTCCTTCTTTTTTTTCTTAATTTAGCAACTCAAGAAATACACTATAGAGAAATAACAATTAAATAGAATAATATATGATTGTCACGACACAAGCCCTCTCTCAATTAATTTTAACAATTGGAAAGGAACAACAGTCCAATCTCCAATTTAAGAAAACAAATAATTATACAGACAATTCAGTCAATAGGAATAAGGTTTAGATTTTCTATACAAAAAATAAACTTACGGAACGTTCTTAAATGGACGGAACGCTCTTTTCTTCTGAGCCGCTGCAGTAGTCCCGACAGTGAAAGTGACTATGAGCTGACGATAGATATATTACGTTTCACACAACAGAAAACAGAGACAAGTATTAAGTGCCCACAGAATTCAAGAGTCATGCAGCAGTAGTGTGGTGGAAGACGACGAAGAAGGAGAAGAAGAAGAAGAAGTTTTGAGAAGACGGAGTCATCCTCTGAATGAAACCGAGAGTTTCAAATGGAAAAGATCATTGACTTTTCCCCTTTGTATCGGTTAAAATCTTCGCTATATGTACAATTATAAGGGTGAGCTTCATCGCTTCATTTTCGTATTACACTATAGATTTCATATAGGTATAGTAGTACATAGACAGAACAGACTATAACAGACACATTCACCTGTGATGATGAGATGAGATCCGATTTAATTAAACGGTGGAAATGAATTTGTTATAATTCTCATCATATTAGGTATAGGAGTGCTAGTTTGTTAATGATATATCCCACTACATTTGGACATTATAATATAGGGTATACAACCTATATACAGTTTACAGTTCTGGTCTCTGGTCTGTCTGCAAAACTAAAACTAGTAACTAAAGAAGAAGAAACACAAGAAATTCCCGATTACCTTGAACACGGTCATCGTTCGTCAAACAAGGCAAAGCCGAATGTGTGAAGCTCAAAGGCTTTACTACTGCTACTTTATACCCTTAAGATTTTTATACATTTTTCAACAACCAAACCATAATCATCTGATTGTTGTAATATTTAACAACATATTATATCTTAACCTTTGGCTTCTTTACATATTGCTTTCAGTTTTTAAGTGTATTGTAACTATATGTAAACTATACCGCATATAGGCAGACAGATCATATCATGTATGATATCATCACACTCTCCTAGTATTAGTATTAGTAGTAGTTAGTTCGGTCATCTCTCTAGGTAATCCTCAGAATAGGAAAAAGTAATATCTGTAGAATAGAGGCGGTAGTGGCAGCGGCAGGAGAAACGCCGCAAAAAAAGAAAAATTCTTTCGGAACTTTGCATATATATAGTTAGTTTGTAGGATAATTTGTCAAAATCAGAATGTTCAAGTTAATAAAAAGCTAAAAGATCGAGAGCTGAGAGAAAACCATGCAGAACCAGTTTTGGCACTTTGACCAGTACCAGCACCAGCACCAGGGCAAAAGCCAAACGTCCTGCCGCAGCTGTGCTGTCGGCTGTAGACAATACAATGTAATTCACGGGTTATGGGCAGAGTATATAAGTTTCTAGATATGTAGGTACTTTAATCAAAGATAAGTCGAGATTTTACTGTATCATGGCAATGGCTATATTACTTTTTGTTATGTGTATGTGGTTTTAGGAAAACCAAACCACTGCAACGGACATTGGCTGAATATCTGATTTATTTTACATGAGTAATTATACATTATGTGTCTCTGTCTGCTGACTGCTGGATTTCAAAGCTTACACTCACTTAGACAATCAGTGAGTTTTTTATACGTGTCATGTACTTCATTTTACTTCAGTATTTAATCCAAAACTTGTGTAAACTGCAGAATTCCTCTGGGTAGTATAAATTGTATTTTAAAATTAAAAGTTAAAGTTTCTTCACGGTTTCAGTGGTGCATCCACACTCGAAAAAAAATATGGCTGTTCCTTTTTACTTAGAGATGAGTCAAGAAATGAAATGAAGTACAAATATTGTATCGTATATTACGCATTATTAGAAATAAAACGCACTCGGAGTACATAATTATGAATAATCCAAATATTTGTATATTTTATTTTGCAATATATATTATCTTTGGACTAAAAAATTGGAATGGAATTTGGAATTAAATTAGATAATTAAATATACGAACGAGGCGAATGTGGAGAAGAAAAAATTCAACTTTTTTTTTCAAATATTTCAAGTTTATTATTTATACAATATTTTAATATATATTTTGAGCTTTATTTTTATTATCATCAGCATAGTTGTCGTTCATAAGGCAAGGGGTAGTATAATTTCTTTCTTTTTTTTGTAACATTTTTTTTACTTTCCGCAGCCACCACCACCACAGCCACCACCACCCCCACCCCCACCATATCCACCCCCACCGCCACCACCACCGGAGAAACTATAACTTGCTGCCCGATCTACCCCAGACACGCCATTAATGGCTTGAAGTGCATGGGCATTCGTGAGTGTTTGTTGAGTTTTGGCTGCATCGGCATAATGGGCAGCTTGAGCGGCGGCAACATGTTGGGCGGCGAGAGCAGAACCCGCCAAATAAGCGGATTGTTGAGCAGCTGCATCCGCGGCGGCTGCTGACAATGTGGATCCTTGGGCAGCCTGGTAGGCCTGTGCAAAATTGTCTTTGGCAGCCACGTTGGCAGCTGCAGAGATGGCCGGTGCAGCTGCGGCCAATGCTCCGGAAATGAAGGAACCTTGTTGTTGATGTTGGACAGCCTACGTAGGAATGATAAAATTATAAACATTGTGGATATCTTCAAAGTTTTAGTTATTTTGTTTTGAGTAATTTTAATGTACGTTTGATACTTACATTGAAAGTTTCTTGAGCTTGACCCTTGGTGACGGGAGCAGTGAATGCATTCACAAACTGGCTTGTGGTTGCAACTTGATTTTGGTAATCTCTACCAACTGAAGCGGCTACTGCAGATTGGGCTGACCAAAGTGCGACACCCTATGGATACAAAAATTCATTCCGTCTTTATTTTTGACCTGACTTTCTTATAAGATCTTAAAAATGCTGTAAATTATTATATCCACCGAACGAACCTCATGCTGATTGATAGCACTAATAGCTCCAGCCCCAGCAGCTTGTCCAGCTGGTCCTGAACCATATCCAGGGGCATAACCGCCTAAATTAGACAATCCTGCTCCTCCCCCTCCACCACCGTAACCCCGTCTAACGCGGAGCGAGCGCGCTAGCGTTGACGTTACTAAATAAATTTACAGTGATAAAATATATTGTTGTAACAAAACAAATAGCACACCTTTCGCACCAAAATTTCATGAAGCAACAGAATATATTCTGTGTAGATTTTGTAAAAAAATAATAAAAACTGAACATGCAAGCAGGCTCTTCTCCTGCACGGTATAGTGAACGTAGTGACCACACCACAAATTCGCAAAAACCCAAAAATAACTCTGAAAAAATGCTGAGAGATTTCATTTTTAATTTGAGTTGAACAGATGATAAAAATAAAAAAACAGACTGAAACAAAATTTTTTTTTACCTGATGCAAAAAAGATGAGTATGATAATTTGACGCATGGTTAATGAGACTAACTGAGATATTTTGAAGTATGCCGTTTATATAGGGAATCTATACTCAATTCATTTGTAGATCTTACCAAATGAGACTTACTTCATTTAATTTGTTTTCCATTTTCTTAAACCTATAGTTATACCTATATACCTACTCTAAACATGATCTAGGTATTATTGAAAATGCATCAAGTATGAAGAATACAGATGAGAGAAGAGACTAAAGATGTGTAATTAAATGAGGTCATAGGAAATGAAATAATAAGACATGGTGACAAATAAGAACAAAAAGCTGGTGCAGATAGATAGGTGTAAAGTTACGGCGAAAGTTATTCAACTGCCTACGCATTGACGACATCAATAAAAAAAACAAACAAACGGTGGAAGTATTTAAGTCTCAAATAGACAGTCACGTTAAGTAAGTACACACATTTGGGATTTTTACATAGGTAGGTATTATGCTATCTCTACTTACAAGTAGCCCCCATCCACACATATTACATGATGCAAAGTCCAAATCTGTAAAGAAAATCTTTCGAGTGGAAAACTTGCAAATTTGCAATTATTGTCTCAGCAAGAACAAAAGGACAGAATGAATGAACTCCGAAAAACAAGTCAGTAAAAGAAGAATACATTACATGATCTGATGGTGATGCATACAGTCAACAGTTGTAAGTAATACTGTAGACGTCCCTAAGATCTTTTTTTTACATTCTTTTTATTCTTTCAGCACGCTTGTAACGATTGTGAACTGGACTGGTATTTAGTTTACATTACATTACTTACAGCGACATTGTTGGTCTTATCTCTTTGTTGAATATTACAGATAATCAGAAGCACGTGAATCGCCTGAATTGCCCAAAAAAACTGGTATTAATTTATTCAACTCACAAGTAACTTAAGTATGAATTGTATACAATTCCAATAATGCATTGAACTGGGTCTGTCTATATTGTAAGGTAAGTACAGGTAGGTAAGTAATACTTATGCAACTATGTAATATATTAACATATGCGTATATGTATTTTGTATGACGAAACTAACAGAGTAGCTAACAACATGCACATAGACTAGGACGTCGGCAGGCCCATACAAACAAGAACAAGAAAAACCCCTACTGTACATACTATTTTATACTGGAACGTAAACGGACTTTTAAAATGTAAATATGACAAGACTAACATTATTATTCAAAATGACGTGGATATTTTCTGTCTATCCGAAACTTGGATTACTGAATCTAATGACGACTTGAAGAGAACTCTCAATAATTACACCATCATCCTAACTCCTGCAGTAGGAGAACGAGGCAGAAAGAGTGGAGGACTAATTGTAGGCATACGGAATAACATAGCAACGCTATGCAAAGTTGTGCACCAGGACAGATACAAAACCTCGATTGAATACACATTTCAAGGCAAACCTACACTTATCTGCTTTGCTTATATACCACCAGCATCCCAATATGACGACGAACTTGACAATCTCTTTATTGACACCCCTCATCTTAACAGACAACAATGCATACTCATGGGAGACTTTAATAGCAGAATTGGCGACTACGAGAATACTTCAGAATCCACACAAAATTTTAGCAGAACACGAAACTCATTGGACACGTATACCAACAAACGAGGAAGAAAACTAACCGAGCTAGTTGCATTAAATGATCTTTTGATATTAAACGGAAGAAGCCCATCTGACCCGTACGGCAAACCAACATTTATAGGACACAACGGAAACAGCCAGGTAGATCTATGTTTATGCAACGATCGAATGAGTAACCACATAGAAGATTTTGTAGTAATCGAATGTCTCGAGTCTGATCACCTCCCAATACTACTTAAGACTGCACAGAGTAGACAGAAACCTATGCACAAAATTTCTGTAAGTGAGAGCCGTATACTGTGGAACAAAGAAAGAGCTACTAACTTTACGATGCAACTGAAAGCTGGAAGTAAAGACCTTGACTTCGACCACTGTGAGTTCACAACTCTAAGAGATTTTATCTACACAGCAGCAAATAAAGTTGGAATGAAAACCGAAACTAATAGCGACACAATAAAAAACTACGGGCCCAAATGGTTTGACAAGGAATGTAGTATAGCTAAGAAACGTGCACTCTTTCTTTTGCACAAATACAGAAAAGACCAACTACATAGCCACTTAACTACTGATAGCCTCAACAGCCTTCTACAAGCTAAGAAGGAATATCGCAAACTATGCATTGACAAAAAGAAATTGTTTTATGAAACAGTGCAAGACGAAATACATCTTAGTAAAGACTCAACAAGCTATTGGAAGGCTGTTAACATGCTCAGAGACAAAAAGCACAGTTTTAAAGCAAACGAAATTACCAAATCTGAATGGGACGCACACTTCCGGAAGGTGTTTGAAACTATAGATGCTGACACAACAGAAACATCTGACCTAGACGTTCAAGGTCCAACTTATGATTTTGATCTACTAGACGAGGAAATTTCCATGATAGAACTAGTCAGAGCATCCAAAACGCTAGCGAACAATAAATCTCCTGGAGCGGATGGGATTCCTAATGAAGTATGGAAACACTTGGACAGTATAACATCAACTTACCTGCTTCAACTACTTAACACTGTCAAAGTTGAAAAGATTCCAAGTAGCTGGGCTGAAATCACCACTGCACCAATATACAAAAAAGGAGACTCCGAACAACCCAGTAACTACAGGCCTATAGCGCTAATCAACACAATTACTAAGCTATATACCTCAATCATGTCAACCAGACTTAACTCCTTTTGCTCTGTAAACAACATAATATCGGAGAATCAAGCAGCTTACAGAAAAGGGCGGGGATGTACAGATCATGTATTCGCACTTTACGCATGTATTCTGAAGCAGCTCAATAGACCGGCCCTAAAAAAGAAAGGAAAACTGTTTACCTTATTTGTAGACCTTAGTCAAGCCTTCGACTCTATCAAAAGGAAAAAACTATGGATAAGACTTAAGGAAGCTGGCCTAAGTGATTTTTTTATTGGAAAAGTCAAAGAACTTTACGATCAAGCAAAAACCAAAGTTAGATGTAAAGAAGGATACACAGACATGATCAAAGTAATGGGGGGAGTATTACAGGGTGAAACACTATCACCAACACTGTTTACAGTATACATTGATAAAATCACGGAAATCCTTAGGACAAGTAACATACAAGGTATCAAAATGTTTACCCTTGAAATACTCATCCTCCTATATGCTGATGACATTATTCTTCTTGCATCGAATGAACTGGACCTTCAAAGACAAATAGACACGATTAGCAGCTTCTTTAAAGAAAATGACCTAAAAGTTAACCTCTCTAAAACCAAGGTACTGATCTTTCGGAAAGGGAACAGAATTAGTAAATCCATAAAGTTTAACTGGGAAAGCAAACCGCTCGACATCGTTAATCAGTACGTCTACCTAGGTGTCCCCTTCTCACAGAGCGGAATCTTTAACGAAGCAAAAGAACATTTCTTTAGTAAAGCTAGAGCAGCGCAATCAAAGTTATTTGAGCTATTCTACCGGGCAAAACTAAAGGACATAAGTATACACATTAGACTGTTTAAATCTCTTGTCAGCTCAATTTTGATGTATGCCGCACCGGTATGGGGACTACGATATTGTGAAGAACTAGTAACCTTCCAGACCATGTTTCTTAGACGACTCACAGGCACTTCCAACTCTACACCAGGATACTACCTTCGACTGGAGACAGGCGCGCAGAACATAAAGCTGCAACTCTTTAAAGCACTACTCAAATTCCTTAAGAAGACCACCAATGCCAAAGAAAACAGTATAGCAAGTAGCTGTTATGGAGAGGTCATGAACATCAAAGCCAAAGATTTCCGATATAACTGGATGCTGCAAGTTAAAAAGATTTTTACTGATGCATCCCTTGGAGAAACATTTGAGAAACTAAGTAGAGAGTACATAGCAAAGCACGAAACAGAGATTCTTGAAAAATACCGACTTAACTGCGTCAACATGGACGTCCAACAAATGCAGAGCTGCAGCTCATTGAGACACTACGTCCACCTCAAAACACATGCCTTACGATCTGAATATTTTAAAATGGGCCTGGCCTGGAACACTGTGAAATTCTTACTTAACCTGAAACATGGCCTACCCAGAATCGTTTTGAGAGGAAAAACCACCAACCTCAACGGAATGAAGAAGATATGGAAGCAATCTAAAACATCTGACTGTGAGCTGTGCGGTAGAGAAGTAGAAGATATTTTCCACATAATGCTTCAATGTCCTCACTACAGACCACCTAGAAGAAAATTTCTAAGATCGCTAAGTGAAGTAAAACCGACCAGGGAAAACCTCATACTGGAAATCTTTGGCTGCTACCCAGATGCAAAAGGATTTGAACAACTCTTCAATTTCTGGGATGAAGCCCTAAGGACAAGGAATTTTTTCTATAAATGTATTGAAGAAGAATAACCTCCTCCCCCCCCCCCCTCCCCTCTGCCACCCATCTTATAGACAAATGATTTCTATCTTTGACATTTACTTTTATTGTATTCTGTGATTCTTGTGATTAATATTGTGACTAATACTGAGTAACATACTGTAATTAGTGAACCATATCTCATTCAAGGTTAATTTGTACCATGAAATTGTAATTCTATGCTTCCTTACAGGTCCAAAACCCAAGAAAAAACTTACACACACTTATACTGACATACTTTATATCTAATATATCTTAACCAAGGATAAATATCCTGCATAACTAAATGTAAATTACCAATGTTGTATGGGCTGCGGCCAAATCGACTCAATGAATAAATTATTATTATTATTATTATTATTTTGTATGACGTCTTATGTACACAATATATTATGCATGGAGTTCTGCAAGTGAAAAAAGTGCAAAGTGCAATGTGTGTAGACAATTTGAGGATTTTTGATTTTTTTAAACGACAATAATTTATTTCCGTTTAGGAAAAAAACGCCTTTGTAACACTTTCATAATATATATATTTATATATTATAATCATATAGATTATATTCTTTCTGTACATTATGGGCAATGCCCGATTAAATGCACAATAAATTAATAATAATTACATATATATATTTATAGATTATTCTCTGTTCATTTGTGTATAGTTTTGTATACATAATATAGTTGCTTTAAATTATTATTACATATTTTGGTGGTACAGTACAATATAAATACATAATGTGTATTATTATGTAGTTATGTAAATAGTTCAACATTAAACATAAACCGGTCCACCCTCTTCATTATTGTATGCGTCATCAAAGAAACGCCGAAAAGTAAATTCAAAGAATCCATGAAATTGATTTGAATCCAAATTAGATGGGTCCGCATCCTCGGGTTTATCACCATCACATGGGTCAAAATTAGAGGTATCTGTAGGATGCCGGATTTTAGGGATGAATGGAGCAACAGTTCGTCGGAGTCCGGATTGAAAATCGATGGGGATGAAGAAAGAATGCGACTGTATAATAAATTTATATTTATAAAAGACCAAAATTATGAGTATCAAAATCGTAATTCAAGCGAACATTACAAGATCCAGAATAAAAATAAAAATTAATAATCTATGTTTCACTCACTTTGACTTGTTGAGGACCATTTTTTCCTAAACGTCGCGTATGATCCGTGCACAGTTTAAGGATGAGATCTTTAAAAAGGAAGATTTTTAGTAATAAGGTTATTGTTATTAGACTTGTATTCATTTTCTAAAGCATGAGCTGCACAGATCTCATAGAAAAATCTTAGCTTTGTACCTTTAGCTTGACTGGATAAATGTGCCTGACTGGGAATTCTTAGTGAGGTTGCCCAATTGATAACTTTGTACTGAGTCTCGGCTGGAGTTGGTGCAAGAAACGGTGGTTGACCCACTAACATCTCGTACAGAATCACACCAACTGACCTATAAGTTCAGAAAATAAATCACAAATTAGTTCTTAGTATATACTTGTACGTGCTCACATATTTTTCTCCAAATTAAATTTAAGTTCGCAATACTGAATTCTTTACTAACCACCAATCGCACAATTGTGTGTATCCCGTCCGCATGAGCACCTCAGGGGCAATATAATTTGGTGTTCCAACTAGAGAATGAGCTAAACACCGAATATGTTCCTTTTTACGACGTATCTCCAGTGGTTTACTATCTCCAGGACATGTTTGCCTGTTTCATTTTGTAAATTTCGAATTAGAGTTGGTGTTTAAATAGTACCTTGTGTACAAATCTAAATGATTTAGTTTTTTAATTAACATGGGCAACCCCAGGCCTGTACTTACCACTGACAATTCTGCTCGCAATGGCAGCTATTAGAGTCTTGATAATATTTTGAGTTATGAGTCCATCGAAATCCAGTACAAAGGCCAAAATCTGTTAACTTTATATGACCATCGCGATCAATAAGAATATTATCCGGTTTAATATCTCGGTGGATGAAGCCCATTTTGTGCACTGACTCAACGGCACACGTTAACTCTGTAAGGAAACAACACAATACACATCATGGATAAAGAAATCTTCAATGCAGCTGTTCAAAGTGAGGGCGCATTGACTGCCAGCTTTATAATAATATGATCTCTCTCTGCCCTGCAAAATTTATCCGGACAAAGGTACTTATAATACAAAAGCCTTTCATAAACTACTTGGCATATTAATAATTGAAAAAATTTCCCGTCCTAAAAATCAATGTTACTAAAATGTTGTGTCATAAACCGAATTAAACGACCTGTTTGATCTAGTTTACGCCAAATACACGCTGACAAAAAATGTAACTACATGTAGCCAAGTAAAGTCAAAGCAAGTAAAAAATTATTATTCATTGCATTAAACCCAAATTTATGCCAAAATTGTTAATTTAAAAAAAAGCCCAGACTTATGTAGACTTTATGCTATTGTGTTTAAGATTCGAACGTGGTTCAAACGTGTAATAACCATTTTCGAACCCTCGCAAGTAACACACACCTCGAAAATAGTTATAATATTTGTACCATTAAGCCCAAATATTTACCTGCAATATAGAACTGCGCTAAAGATTCCTCAAAGATTCCTTTTTTGATCAGTAAACTCATCAGATCCCCACCAGGTATATAATCCATGACAAAATAAAGATGATCCATATCCTACAAAAAAAAAATTCAAAATTCAAATCTAGTCCACAAAGCCCATGACGCAAAACAAAAATCAATGTTAAAACTGGTAATATAATATTATGCTACTATAGACTAGCATCCGTTACGAAAATTCTGCATCCTTAAAACACATTGTTCTTACTTGAAAAGAATAATAGAGTTTAACAACCCATTCATTATCCGCTTCAGCCAGAATATCTCTCTCAGCCTTGACATGAGCAACTTGATTTCTTCGAAGTACATCAGATTTCCTTAATGTTTTCATAGCGTACAAATGCTGAGTGTCTAATTTCCTAACGAGAGTTACTTCCCCAAATGCCCCCACACCGATGGTCCGAATGCATTTAAACATCGACTTGTCCATTTTGGCTCTTTTTAATCTATATTACAAAATTGTTTAGTTAGCTTAGTATAAATTAATTTAATAGATTGTTGTAAAATTAGAGAAGCCAAAGTAACATTTCTCATACGTTGATAAAAATAAGTACCTTATGTAATTTGATTCTTTTTGACTAAGCATCCTCCTCATCTGTGTTTGTGCTTCCTCACTCAGACCAATTTTCGCCATTTCTGCCTCTAATTGCAATCTTCGATTAACTCGCTCCTTGTGAGATTTTATAACGTTTTCCACATGCTGCTCCATAAAAAATTTGAATGCTTGAGGGGAATAAACTCGGACCTGTAATTAATTTATAAATCAAAATTTTTATATCATAGCTGCACAGTTTAGAATCTATTTTTAAAAACTTATTAATAGTGGTTTCATGTTTGAACTGACGAGTTAATTAGAATTTATCTACTATACTATTCCTACCTTAGATTCAAATCTTTCTTCTTCTTTTTCTCTGCTTAATTTTTTTCTTTCAGGGATCGGACTTTCATGCGTAGTCACTTCTGGTGGAGATTTTCGGTCTACAGTGGTTGTACTGGTGTGATTACCATTAGTGGTACTACCATTTCCATTATTAACTGAATTTGAATTTACATTAACACTAGTTTCACTGTCTAGAAAAGCTTTGGTTTGTAATATCGGTTGTGACGGCGGGAGCGGCTGCTGCTGTGAGTGGTGGTAGTTATAATGGCTGGGCTGCTGATGCTGAGGTTGCTGATGGTGCTGTGGCTGATGAGCATTATTACTATTATTATTATGTGTAGACCCAGTTGTGGGTTGATTTGTCCCCATGGACGGATTCTGAAGAATTTGATGTGGGTACTGCAGTTGTTGCTGCTGCTGTTGTTGAAGTAGATGAGGTAATATTTGTTGATGGTGACTTTGCTGCAAGGGAGGACTTGGATTTTTGAACTGGTGATACTGATGATGGGGAAGCTGGGCATAATCAAATGCATATGTTCTAGGAGAAGGTGGAGTTCGAGCTCTCGGGATCTGAGGTTGAGCAATTTGGGGTTGGGGCTGTTGTGACGACGTCAACGAAGAGATTATGTCATTATTATTGTTATTGTAATAGTAATGGTTATTATTGTTATTATTGAGAATATTTTTTGTATTGACATTAATGTTTTGATGATGATGATGATGATTAGAGTTGGGGTTGGGGGTGTGGTTGTGGTGTTGTTGGTGCAGTGGAAGTGGGGGTGGTGGCAGATTGACAGCTGCAGAAGCGGAACCAGTTGGAGCTGAATTTGAATATGAAGTGATTTCAACTCTTCCATGACCTTGACTTGATGGTTGTACCTGATTTTGTTGACTATATGCTGACAAAGATGGAGGAGATTCTTCTGGAGGATGTAGTTTTGGTTTTGGTTTCGGAGGCAATGGCGGTGGCAATGAGTAAGGCACTGCTGTCTGTAACACTGGTTTAGGCACTACAGTCGATTTAATAATTAATGTCGGTTTCTTGACAATAGGAGCAAGTTGTGACGTAGGAGAATTTGAAGAGGAGGACGAAGGCGATGAGGGTGAGTCGATTCTTCGGAGCAATTGCTGAACTGATGGAGGCACTACAAGAGAGGCATAAAAATAACGTGTAATGCTTACCGAATTTAAGTAACTACAATGCAACAACACGATAATAAACGAAAAGACATCATCCAGTTAAATACACTTTATATAATTTAACAATGTCAATTTATCAACTGTGTATAGAAGAAATACCTTGACTTGGTACAAACGGGTATTGCTGAGCGCGATACTCGATTCCCCTTGGAGAATGGCGGGATGGAGACGAGGACTGTGGAGGTCTTGAGTATTCTTTCCCATAATCGTTATTTGAAGAGGACAGTGAACTTATACCGGACGATGTCGAGCCTGACTCGGAGGTTGCAAACGGTTGCAAAGAATTTCTGCAACACATAATAATATCATAATAACATTAAAACGAATTTGGAACAAGCACCACATACATACGGACTTCCACAAACTAAAAGTTTTCTTCATATTGAATTGATTAAATTAACTTAATTGTTCATTCATTTAATTATAATTATTATTACCACCAACAAACACAAACTTTCTAGTCATGAACTAAGATTCAAATTTACCGCTTATATCATTTAAGAATTCAGGGACGGACAATAAACAAAAATGAAAAAATGTCTCAGGTAACTTTAATTTTAATCACAACATAAACTACTTGGCAGTCTGTTGTTCCCAACTCATACGCACACCATATTACAACCATAATCAGGATTTTAGATTAAAAAAGTACCGACAGCACATGACGAATTAATACTTCTACAAATCCCAATTAGTAATTATTATCTTATCGCTCAAACTGCAACTGCTTGATAATAACCATATAGAATCGAAATAGAATAATGCTAAACACAAAAATGAAAATCATAAATAGCAATCATGCGTTAACGAATTCCCTACTTGCATACTTGCAACAACAAACGTATTGGGGCACTAACCTATCGAACAATAGACAACTTTTGAACTCATGCAATATTTAATAAAAGAGTTAATTTCAAAATACTGATAGGTTTACTTAGATCTTTAATACACTCACCTGATTTGCTGGAGTGCTTTCTGATGGTAGGAACTTTTCTGTTGTCGAGGAGCACTCATTACTTAAAATATAAAATTAACGCTAACATTGTCATCGTCGCCGTCACCAGTCAGTCGTCAGTCATCAGTAACTCTACATTTAGCAATGTATTTCAAATATTTTCAAAATTCCAACGATGTCATCACAACAGGCACAGTCAATGCCATGTAAGCACAAGTACATATACACTATACTGTACTTACTCTGCTGCTATGTGCAATCAACTCAATTTTCACAGTTGTAAACAGAGAGATTACTTGTTACTAGTTGGATGGATAAAATATTGAAAATAATGACAGAGATTTAAAACTGCTCTACAATCTTTTTAGGCACGATGTAGGAAACTCAAAAATTTGAACAGTGCACACACAAATACTTTGGTAAAAATAAAAACAATAATGCAACACAAAGTATTTTTAAAATTAAAATGGATTAAAAAATAGGAGCAAAACTTAATAAAATAAATGAATGTGTACTTAGGTACTTAAGTATTTATGTACATGCAGTGGAGCAGTGTGCTTGGTTCTCCTTATTTTTATGGCCTCTCGCTCACTTCATTCCTTTCCTTCTTCGCTCTTAAAGTTCTTCTGCTGCTGGGGTTGTTGGGAAGAAGGTGCAACATTCCAATCTGATGACGTCAGCCTTCTACTGTTTATACCAAAAATGTAGGCACCTATCCCTCCTCATCCTCACAACAGTTAGCAGTTCAAGTCCTTACATACAAAGTAATTATAATCGAACATCCTGTATGTACTATGTACTTTATTACTTACTGCACTTTTTGTATGTTGTAGCTCATTTCTAAAAAGGCTTCCATCAATCGTCAATCATTAACATTCAAAACGTCTCCATTTATTTTACTTCTCCTACTTAATTCCGCTGTAAGTACTAATCGTAAATCTACCAATAAGCTCAAATTGTATCATTGTATGCAGTAAATGAGGTACATACATTTATACTAATTGACCTAATATATCGTTAGTATTTTTATTTTGCATCAGAAGAATACTACCTCTACTAATAATTATACATGGGCAACTATAAAGAAATTTCACTAAAACCATTTTAACATTGCATTAAGTTAACATTCCAAAATTCCTGTAGGATAATTACCTAGTAGGTACTTACACACGCACATACACACACACACAGAATACGAATTCACACTCCGGTTCAATCTCTTTATCAAATAATACCTCAAATGTGGCTTTTCATCGTGCCATAATTATTGCAATCATAATCAGGGCCGGATAATGCGGCCAGCGCAGCCTGAATTTTCAAAAACATGAAAATGGAATAATTTGAACTTTTCAAAAACACGCTAATAAAAGTTTTTGCACATTTCAGTGTATATAAATAGAACATTTTAAACTTTTCTAAAAATGGTAAATACAACCTTTTGGTTTACCAAAGAAAACGATCTAAAATCAAAATGGTATTTGTTTGGAAACTACTGCTGCCTAAAAGCAATTACATGCTTCGTCCGGCCCTGATCATAATGGCCATACATACTTCTATTTTTTATATTACATTCCGGATTTCAGTGAAATACAGTATTTTACATAATTAAATAAATTTCAATTACAATAGGGTTAGAGATCTTAAGCGACATATTTAGGTTGTATTCGTTAAACCTATGTACATTAAATTGATATAAGTAAGTATACTTGCGTCTAATGTGATAATACATTTTACATTTAGTTATGAAATGAAATACAGTGTTATTGACATTACCAGACCTACAAAAAACAAGAATCATGGTCACTGAAGTGTATAGATAGATTATAAGATACGATAAGTAATCACTGTTTAGTCGTAACTGAGCAATGATGCGAACATAATGAATAGGTGAAGCTATTTTAAGATATCTATTGGACAACTCTGAGTTTCTGATCCAACAACGGTAGGCAGGATGATACGACGAATTGTTAATTCTGCAAAGATCTTCCTGCCTACTTTGATCTAAAATGCGCTGGTAGATCTGCTCATACATTTGATCAGGAGACCGGTCGGTACATAGGCCATGTTGGCTTCGACATTGTGCAAATGGAAAAATCATAATTACTGGACAAAAAGCGTGTCCACACAGCGCAGCGTTTGGAGTTTAAAGGTAGCACAAACATCACAGGTACCTAAGTTTTGTTATTATTAATTAAAAACACTTCAACACTACACAACCGATTAAAAAAGTAATTAAAACTTTAAAAAAATTAAAAGTAGATACTCTTAACCTAATGCTCAGCAAATTTAAATTCGTTTAACTTGACTAATGACACAAGCGTAAGCAAATACGTATTATAAATTTTCTACATTTATTTTGTAAATTCATAATTCTATTTTAAAATATTACATTATAGTCTGTCTGTAGAACCTACGGGTTCAAACAGTATTTTCATTGAGCAGCGCAAAACAAGAAATTCAGTTCGACCATTTTGACAAAACAAATACGAATTTTTTTGGCCGTATACATGCACAGTTTTTGAGGATTTTACACTGTTTTACATTCAGTTTCGTATAGCTTGACGATAAACTAAAAGTTTTTGAACCGGGAAATCGTAATACTATATACTACCTTCGATTTGGCAAAAACTATATCTGAATTATTTAGGAATTCTAGATTGCGAGCCTTAAAAGTAAAAGCTTGCGCTTATGAGACTTATTATTTCATAATTTTCTACAGTCCACGACTGTCCGATTGAAGAAATAAACTTTGGCAGAATCAGTATTCACGCTGTGCCTGTATGGTTTACATTAATATGAGCTTGTAAACTCGTGGCATTCGTGTAGCCCCTTCCACACTCAGTACATTTAAAGGGTTTATTCTCATTGAAATGGTTCTTGACATGGGATGAAAGCTGATTACTAGTTGCAAATGATCTTGAACAGTAATCACATGGAAATGGCCTTTCGCCTAAAAAAACGTAGAGTTAATGTTCATATCAATATGCTATTGACTGGACTGGATGCTTATACAAATTCATCATCAACCCATTGGTTCAACAAGTTTACAATTATTAGTGTGGCAATGATCGAAAAAAGTAAAACATAAATATTTCTCTTACCGGTGTGCAATCTTCGATGAACAATGAGACGCGAGCTGTTTACAAAACCTACAATGTCAAATTACTAATATCATAATCGTATCCGTATAAAATCAGAATATGAAACTGTTCTAGTATATCGCTACTGACGACGACGACGCAAAATGCCGATCTCCAATTCTCACTAGGAGCAAAATTGCCATTCTCCAATTCACGCTAAAAGCAAAATTACCCATCTCAATTTTTTGACTTAAATAGTGTGTATAATTTTGGTCCTCAGAATATTAAGCAATAAGAAATGCCTACTTGTTTATTTTGTCGAAAAACAATATACATACGTTAAATACATTAAAAAATTGATATGGTCAATTTTGCTTTTAATATGTATTGGATTATGGCAATTATGCTATGGGAGAAAATTGGAGATCAGCAATTTTAATTCTTCAGTAGCGATAAAGCCCCACGATGCCGATTTTGATGAGTGCTGGAGTGGTAGTACGTCAAAAGAAAGGCCTTTTTTCGCAAATTAAAGATATGCCACTTTATAGTTGCGCTTACAATGGATATCGGTTGTTAAAATTGGCGAGGTGGGGCTACACCAGACCGAGATACAAGTTCAATTAAATTCATTGTTTTACTCTATATAATATGTGTTGTACCTTGGTTGCAATAATCACATTTGTATGGGCGTTCCCCCGTATGTACACGCATGTGAACCTTCAAATTTGACTTATCTGCGAACCCTTTCTGGCACACTTCACATTCGTATGGCTTTTCACCTGGAACCACATCAAAGCAAAAAGAATATGTAACAATCTTAAATCTTTTATATATATAATATTAATCTTTTGAATAGATCAATCATTAAAGGCATAAGTAAATGAAACACATTATACATTATTTTGCAACTAACTGTTCATAAAACTGAAAATGAAGCTTAGATTATTGCTATATAATTGTAGTTAAACTGAAATTATAGAACTCACAAACCTGTATGGGTCCGCATGTGTAGCATTAGATTGTGGTTTTTAGGGAAAATCTTTTGGCAAATACGGCAACGTGGGCCTTCTCCTTTTTAAAAGAAAATCAATTAGTATTATTAATATTAAAAGTACTTTGGCAGAATTCAAATTATTAGTCGACGCCATAATAATCAGCTGAATGCATTAATTCAAGTAAGCAACAGAAAAATAATGTGTAACTAATTTACCTGTGTGAGTTTTCAGATGGTCCCTGTAAGGATACTTGTGAATAAAAGTTTTACCACAAAACATGCACTCGTAAAGACCGCGGTTATTCTGCTGAATTTCTAAAGCGTCAACAAGCCCATGGTACTCCCTATATACATATTGAAAATGATTCAATCTGTTGTTAACATTGTTACATGCATTAAATAGTTACTATAATTCATTAATACTGCTGCATGCCACTACATTTAATTTTTCTGTCACATTTAAAACGTATTAAAAATGGTAGCAAACTCGCTGTGTAAGTACCTAGCAGGGGACGAAACCTCCGACAAAGTCTCCAACTCCTTGCCATCTGCAGCTGGGACCGCATCGTTCTCGCCGATTGCTCCAGCGTTTTCGTTATGACTTCCGTTATGATTCTCATTTGACAGATTAACTTCCCCATTGTATTCTGTGATTTCTAAGGTGGGAGAATATTTATTCAAACTACCTTCATCAATATCCTCTTCACCTTCGAAACTCCCATCTTCAAATGCTTCCGTCCCTGTTGTGTCTTTATTCAATTTCGAGGTTGTTATGATTCCGTCCCCACTACCAGAACCAGACGCTTCATCGTCATAATTCCCATACCCAGTGATGGAGTATCCACCCTCCCGGAAAAGCTTAGGAGACATAGAAAGAGTTATCGTTTCCCCTTTAAAACCATTAGGTAACTCTCCTTCAAAGTTTTTGCAATCTTCGGACTGGGAAATTCCGTTATTTCCATTACCGGACAGATGCATTTCACTGGCGACCTTTGGCTTTGATGTTTCTCCTGACGACGACTTCTGCTTCCTCATTCCATTCAGGTTCTTCATTATTTCTTTTTCGGTCCCACTATCGCCAGCTAAAGCTCCAGAGTTCCTATTTTGTAATTTAATAGACCCTTCTGCTTGCTTATGGCTTATTTTCCCTTGGAAATTTTTTGACGAATTAAGGGCTGTGGTTGTACTACCAATAACCTGAGAATTATTTTTCAGCAATGACAAATAGGATGAAGTAGTTCGTTGATGAGAATCCGATTTTTGAATCTTATATTTTGGCTCTGGCTTATGTGACAAGCTTGGAAGTTTCTTATTTCGGTACTGTTTGGGCTCTCCAGTGCGAACAGGAAATTTGAAGTCGAACGTTTCATCTCCATTTTCCAAAACTTGATCGTGGAAGGCTGAAACAATATACAATAAAATATTATGTTAAGCGTATATATAGCATACTAGATTAAGCACACCAATCAATGGTTTTGCAGACAAATCAGTGCAACGATAAACTGCAAGCTTTATTAAAACAGGGTAATCCGGTGATATATTTTTCTTCACGACAATGGACAATATCCAAAATCCAAGTTGCTGAGGCTGAATTATGAATTAGAAATAAAAAATGCAGCAAGTAAATTGAAGTATTAATATTTAAAATTCACACTTACACTCGTACACAATTTGTTGCAGAGTATTTACTTCTGACTTCTTAAATGATTGAAGTAACTTTGTGGGTGACTTGTTTATTCCCGTATTAAGTTTCATGGAGTTATTGCTTGCATCCAGGACCTTGATGATGGAACGTGCCATTTTAGATCTGAGTCGGTCATACTTATCCTCCAAGTCGCTCAGCTGCTTCTCCATATTATTCAAACTACCAACATTAGACGAACATGGTGAACATAGTGGGAGCCCCTCTTGGAATTCTCGAAAAAACGATGGATCCACTCTAATCCCGAAAGCTCCGTAGATGACTTGCCGTGCTTGAGCAGCACCTGAGACTAGGTTACTACTTTGATAAGTGGAAGTGTAACAAGTCTCGTTGCAAAAAAGACAGTTTTCTTCGTACACTCGTGGGATTTGACTGTCTCCAGAGGTTGCTGCAATTGCAGCAACACTGGGCATGACTTCCATCATCAAATCAGCTTCAGCAGAATTAAAATCCATGCCTGAGGAGCTCCTACAGAAATTATAATCATCCCATGACATTTTCTTATTAAAGTTAGACTTTACTAAAAAATCACAAATGAAAAAACTATTGCTATTTGTGCGCAAAATACGACAGTAGAGCTGTTTTAAAGAAAAGCCTATATACATATGAGACAGTTTTGCGAAATTCCTTAAGGCAGAGTTACTGTCGGCGAAGATGCTATAATGTTCAAAATTTAATGTAATGGGGATCCAGTACACGGGAATTCCGGCTACACAGTGTTTTGGATTAATCAACTTATAGGTGGAAAATGCAATTAAAAATAATGTGCCACAATTATTATAGCTAATTAAGCCATAATAAAAGGAACGTGACATGCAATAGAAGTATCAGGAATAATTTCATCTGTACTCTTTAGTATAAAATAGTAACTAGCCCACTATCAGCAGTGCACGCGAACTGTAAAAAGCGGCTGCCGAATTACTGTACAAAAACATAGTGCACCGGCATCGACCGCGTTGCCCCAAGTTACCGCAGAAAAACCGAACCACCGCGTCACCTACCGATTCGTTTCCTACTAATAAAAAAAAAGAGTTACGTGACAGTTAATGTCTGTAACTTACTAATAATATTTTACTGGCTACTTTAGTACGACGGGGCAGGCAGGGTTTCGAGCACGAAATTCGAGCTCGTGTCGTTTTCCAGTTATCTCTAATGAGCCTTTTGCAAAAGTACACGCCCTGGCGGAGCAAAAGTGAAACAAGCAATGCAAAATCATAAGTATTCTTAAATGGCTTTATTTCCAATATGAGGTTTATAGGCGCAAATTAAAGATAAATGCACAATTAACACTTTATGATAATTAAATTGGCAGTGCCATGCATGTGGTAACCGTTAAAATGATTCTCAGGTCGACGTATGTATTTCAATGAAAACCCCGTAGGGCTTGTAGATAAATGGTGCAGGATTTTATTGAAATACATACGTCGACCTGAGAATCAATTTTACGGTTACCACAGGCATGGCACTGCCAATTTAATTATCCTAAAGTTTTAATTGTGCATTTATCTTTAATTTGCGCCTATAAACCTCATATTGGAAATAAAGCCATTTAAGAATACGTATGATTTTGCATTGCTTGTTTCACTTTTGCTCCGCCAGGGCGTGTACTTTTGCCAAAGGCTCATTTATAACAGTTTTCCTTCCATTTACGGCTAACCAACAATGAGTATTAAATTGGGATTTCAAGCGTAGATTGCATAAAAGGTAGCAAGTTCGATATTTAAAACTTTGGTTTTTAAAATGAAGGCGAGTGAATCAAACTAGTAAGTAACTGGCATCTGACATCCACTAAAACTGGTAAGTAAAATATCGCTTCACCGGCTGCGTTTCACAGCCCCATCTCGGCGATTTGAAAATGAAAAAGATATAACACTTTTAGTTTTAGTAAACAAACTCGAGACTTTGAAACATGCCACTCCCTACATGTCCCTTTAAATCCTTCATTCATTCATAAAAAGTAGACATTTAATTAATCACGAACCAATGATTTGAGCCATTACGATTTAAAGGGACTTGTAGGGTGGAGTATATTTTACTACGAATCTCGTTTGTAGTAAACTCCGGTTTTGAGCTCTATCTACTTATTAGGTGTGTAGAAAATCAGACCCACCAGAAAGACTCAATAATAAAAATATGGAGTATGTATGAGTACCTATTGTCGTAGAGGAAAGGACCCCACTTATTATTGATTATAAAAGTACTTATGTAAGTATAGTGTGAAATTAAGTTTCATATAGGCACTTTTATCCTAATTACATTTATTTTTTAAGTGAGCATCAATAATTACTGTAAAGTAACTCGTAATTTATTCAATAGTTTAGTAGCACTAATGCCTTGTCTTCTTGTCTATTATTAAAGTAGTGAAATGTTTAGATTAGTGTAATGCTTGAAAAAACATTCGCTGATGTGATAGTCAAATGTATCAATTTCACGAATTTTTAAATTTTCTGGCATTGTTTCTAACATAATCAGTAAAAAACACATACGTTTGGTCACCTTCTGTTAACCGCTTAATAAGTACCGCTTAATATTCGGTACGTCGCATATAACGATACATTAAGGTCGGTCACCGTGAAGAGGCCGCTGCCTGAATATTAGGTCTCTTTCTCTTGTCTGCTTTTAATATCTTAAGGGTGTCCATGGGCATATCAATTGGCAGACATATATAAATACAGACCATTAGGCAACTTCACTGTTAACAAGTGTAAGATTAAAACACGAGATATAATATAATAAAAGAAAAAAAACTATAGCACAAGTCAGGGCTTTCTATAAATCTCCGTAAAAACTGTGGGACCCGCTCCTTGTGCAGTACTTACATAATATGTCCTATAGTGCATAGCCAGACACATTCACACACCAACTTCACTCTAATTGCTATAGGGACCATCCATCGATTACGTCATGTGCTTACGAGAGGTCCTCACAAAATGACGCCATAATGGTTATTAAGTACCGGCATTAGTCATGTACATACCGATTTAGATGAGAAAGAGCATGGGGGTCTCAAATTATATAGGGGGTTTGACATGACGGTATTTTGGAACGCTCCCTTAGTAAAAACTTATAGCACCAGCCCAAGCGCATTTGCTGTAGCAGAGACTAGAAGAAACCGTCGTCATCGCCATTTTCTCATGATTCCACATTCACCACACGACTGCCGCTTCAAGAGTACTGATACACACTACACACATGCTGGCAGTTCTTTGTGTGCCCATAATAATGGAATATTATTCGAATGATTATCATAGCTGCATCAATGCTGTATTAATAAGAAAATTAATGTAAAGATGAGTTACTTCAACAAATTAAATGAGCAGGTTGTCGTTCATAGTTGAAATGTTTAACACCTACGTTACGTGGGGAAACGTGGAACTTACACACACTACTGCATTTACCGGTCCGTTGCGGTTGAACGCAAAGCGAGTTTAAATCGACATACGAGTTATAGTAGTATGAATTTCTTAATATAATTTTAACTTTAGTAAGTATTCTAAATATCACTTACATTTATACTCGTCAGGTTAAAAAGTTTTTAGTTATTCACAATTCCGTCCTCCTTTTTTTGTAAGTAAATCTTCGCCACTCTTCAGACGGCAACCGGCAACCGGTGGAAATATCTTGCTTCCTTAGCGACTCTACTAACAAAAACTTAATCTTGACTAGCTAACCAAATTCTTGTGCGCTAAATGCTAAAAAACTGAGCAACTGAAAATATTTCGGAATAAATTAATTAACTAGTGACACTGATTAAACTAATTACAAAAACTCAGAAGAAATAGCGCTTTCCATAAATGGGCCTCATTGACAGAGTTTTCTTACTAATTATTCCACTCACAGCTCAGGGGTGTAGGACTCCACCGTACAGACTGCTGACTTGTGAAGTCTTAACAGAGAAGAGAGCGAATAAAGCCAGTGGACCTGGAGTCGAATACTGTTTCGGTTTCAGTTTTTAGTGTTAGTGGTCCTGGTTGGTGGTGGACCGGTACTGGTGAACGCCTACGCTGATCCGAAATTACTTACTAGCAATAATGTGCATATTATCTGATTGTTGCTGTACAGTGCCGATTCTTTCAGACAGACGGCATGACCAATGACCACTGCAGAATGCAACTTGCGAATACTAATTTGCAAATGTTTTTCTTACGATTAGTTCTTTTGCCTGGTTTATTATCTTCCGATTACGGCGATTGTATACATATTACTTATTTAATCCCAAAACTAAAGAATTTAATTTGACACTTTATATAATTACCTTCTTATATGACTAATTATTACTTAAAAAAAGTTATTAAAACTATTTAATTAGCTGTTGTCAAACAACAATGCTGGTAATTCATTAATGAGTCATATAAATGACTCAACGCAGAAAACTTAATACTTGCTCACTTACTAGCTCATAGCTATTAGTTATTAGTTTTAGCAGCATGTTAGCTGAAGTCTACGATAATATTCCGGGCTTTGGTTACACCCAACATTTATTTAATTTTTATATAATAACACTGTATCGTATCGAATTTGAAAATTTCAGCCCTTTATTTTGTACTAGAAAATCGCTCAACGGCAACGGATAGAAAATTAGAATTCCAAAATTTCATATAAAAAATGCAAATAATGGTGGCATCCAAGATTGAAGATGTCCCAGAATAAAGAAATTATAATTCTCCACCAGTGTAGTCTCACAAGTACATACCAGTGGAAACAAAGTGATATACATAATATACTTAGTAGGAGATTACACTTGTAGTGAGAATCGTGAAGGTTAACAATTTATTTGGTTGGACTCTCCATATTAATTAGTAAATTTAAGAAAATTGTTGAGATTAAGGCATGACATTCCTCCACAACTAATTAGTTAAAGTTTTACAATATTACAAATACCTTAATTAAATATTATGTTATTACAATTCTATGTACAGTTTCGTAAACGACATCATGCACAAGAAATATTACATTATGAGATAACATTGTAAGTATTTAGTATTCAGTTCAGTCCTTCAGGGTTAACAATAATTATTATAAACATAAATTAATAGTGTTAGAAAATGTATATGTATCCAAGGATTACAAAAATACCGTGCGCTCTTTGGGTTTTGGAACTATGTATGTAGGAATACAGATTTTGGTAAGAGTAATTAAATATAAAAATTATTTACATATATATAGAGGCACATAATATATTTTTTGCATTTATAGCGTAATCAAGTCATAATGTATATATTTATATAAATAAATAAATAATAAATATGATTATATAGTAATAATATTATATAATAAATACGTTTTGGTCAATGTCGGTCGAATCCATATAGATATTCATTATAGAGATAGACAAGTCCCATCGTGAGACCAAATACAACCCCTAAAATTAAAAAAAGTAATTCTAGACCACAAAAAACGGTGAAAACGATGGCATTCAGCTCCAATTCACCATTTCTAGCTTGAATTTCTGGAACTGTCCATGCTTCCGAGTCCCTCAGTGCAACATAGATGTATGTGAAGAGGAGCATAGATACCAGCTGATAGCCAAACCAAACGATTTGACAGTCATGAGCGACGTATGACTTATCTGCGTTCCTCTTCCGCTGATTTGCCCATGTGGTCTTCTGTAAATGAACATAAAAATGTACATGTAATCAATGAATCATCTAGACCAAAAAGTTAGTATACCTTAAAGTACCCATAAATTAATTACAGGCTATACTTTAAACTGTTTAGAAGCAAAAGCAAAATTGGTGCTCAATATAGTATTTAGAAATAAATTACAAAATACTTACTAAATAAAATATAATAATAAAATTATTACAATAAGATTATAAAAATAAATATTATTAAAGAAATTATACTACTATAGAAGTCAATTTAAAATTTTTCAATTTACCCTCTCGGCTTTAAATAGGTAATGATAAGAAATTATGACTGTGATGAATCCAAAGATAATATGAAGACATCCAAAAACAGCTCCAATCACAGCGCTTGTTTTCCATAATTGGGAATGTAAGCAAAAATTCTCGAGTGATTTACTTAGCCCGTCAGAGTAGTAGCAACTTGCTTGAGTGTCAATAAATATTTCGGCTTCTATTAGTAATTTATTGTAATGGAGTGAGATCACTGTGAGAGCTATTCCAAACAGCTGTATGTGCAAAAAAAATGTACAAAAAAACAAAGATAAACACATATTTCAGACTCTGGAAAATACAAAATCGTATACAATCTATATACAAATTATATTCAGCATATAAATATTTAATTTTTCAACTAGGCAAATAATTGCACTTAAATAAAATACCAAACTAATAAATAAATAGCATGTAAGTGAAATATTTCAAAATTGCTAAAATTTGTGTAAAAAAAGTGTGGTGAACTAAACTAATAACTGAATGATGACTTACAATGGTAAAAAACAAAAGGACGAGAACCAATTTATCCCGTTTTCTTGTTGCCATTTTTTGTACGCAGCGCAGGTGACAAGCACAGATCCTAATCGTAGGTAACTTTAAAATTTAAAACCAGTTTCTATTTCGGTAGAGCACAGCAGTTTACAGCACAATAATAAATATAAGTAATTACGTACTACTGAAACTGAATACGTTATTGAAACTATTCACGTAATCGACGCGTAATACACACGAAAACAAATAATAGAAAACACCCACCCGCACTAACAATAATAAGTAGTACCAGTACCAGAAATGAAAATATTAAATATCACTTTTTTGATGAGCTCAGCGTCAAATATAATAAATCTGTAAGTGTGTACTATGTAGTTAAAGTTGATTTCATGCTTTCATTTCATTCTCCTGACTGACGAGACTCTTTCAGATTTCAGTCTGTTCCAAATCCATACAAAAACAAAATAATGAACGACAACGAAGCACGAGTTTATTAACATTCGCATTCACAAATAACACTGATTATTTTCTACATAATTAGACTCAGACTGACTCTGTTATTTCTAAGTTAGGTTAAAATAAATGAAGCTTCTATAGGTAGCGTATACGTTTTTTTCTACGTGATACTTGATTTATTACACACTCGCACTGCACTACTTCAACTTCACGTCCTGTCCTGACAATGTCTCTCTCTGCATTTAAAAAAAATTTAAGTACTGCCGCATATTATATTTTATATATTTGGATTGGATTTTCTAGGTTCCGGTGTCCCGTCTACTAGAAAAAGAGAATGACTAACGAGAACCTCTAGAATACTAACTATAATACTGAATCAAATAATCATATTTAGCACATACTGTATTACTAAACGGGCTGACATGTCAAAAGAGCTAGAGGAGGAAAAATAATATCAATATCTTTCATTAAAATACAAATATATATAATATTATACAATTTATATACGTGTTATTATATATAGGGAAGAGAGAAAATTATTATACAAAATTTATACAGCGTGTGTCTGTGTCTCTGTGTGTGTGGCGTCTAGTGTCGTAGAGTGTTTGTGGGTATATTTACTTTATTACTACACACACATCATTAACGTATATATGAATATCGTTTAAAAATTCTGGGCACCGCACTGCAGTCACCTATTACAGAATTACAGCTAGTCAGCTCACAGCAGGATGGATCAGCATTGCAAATGCAAGGTTGCAAATTACCATTCACTATATATTGTATTTAATGTATTATAAAGTAGTCTGCAAAATTAGTAATTTATGGTCTGATAATGTAATCAAAACTGAAAGGAAACGAGCACAGCAACAACCTTATTTATTTGCTAGCTAACTAACTACTAACTACAACTAACTAGTAAAGTGTCCAGCGCACACACATCCAGTGTAGGCGGTAGAGGGATAGATATATATACGGACCATTCCTAATAATAATAAATATGTGTATATATTATATGTAGCTCCATAGTAATATCGCTACGACTTTTAACTTTAACTCACATTTACTTTACACACAAAAATATAGTATGTACGCGCCAGGCTTCAAGTTCACAAATTACACAAGTTTCTTGCATCCCCTCATTTTTATCCATGAGCCATCCACAAGGATGATATGATAGGATATGTATGGTAGTTATAGTAGTTTACTTTAGTAGTTAGTGTAGGTACCATGAGGCACTCGGTATCAACTTGAACGATGTGACTATTTCCTATTTATTACGTATTTAATACGTATTTAAGTAGTACTCGGCTCTCATGTATGTCTCAGATTCCACGCTGGAAGAGTTCATCAATTATAAGTACCTACATGACTTAGATTTAATTCATATCGGCAGTCGGTCTAACTAGTAAGTTAAATATTCTAAACCAATGGGGATGTAAACCACAAACTACAAACAAACAATAAGGCAAGGAATTTTATAATTTTTATGTTATGTGCAGATGTGCCTAGTACCTAGGTAGATAGGTACTAATTATATGAAAGTATACTTATGAATATGAATGAAAATAGAAGCGCGGTCCGGTCGTATGAACTCATGTACAATAATAACTAATTTAAAAAAAAAGAAATCCAGCAGTGAATGGGAATGCGGAGTAACTTAACACTATTATACAACTAAAGTCGTCTGCCAGTAGTCCAGTAGACGGATCTATTATTTTAGAAAATACAGTAGAAATTACTGGAAAAACTTCGGAGCAAATTTTTTCCACCTCACTTTCTAACAAAACGTTTGTCTCTTTAGCATCTATCTGTGAAGAAGGGCAAAGATCAAACATAAAAAAAGGATGATAAGACAAGACAAAGAGGAAACCACAACATTTTTATCTAATCCATTCTCGGGTGGTGTCCAATGCCCGTGGTCGTTTTGATGTAGGTGAAGGTTTCAGGTTTAATTTCCTGAATTCAGTTCAGACTACTTCAGACTATAGCTTCAGATCAGATAGTACTTTATATAAGAAGAAAAATATATTTAACAAAGAATCAGTAACACGATTTTTCTTGTTCGCCCATTAATACCCACTACCCATATAGACATCGTATACTCTACAAGACAGTTAAACTTTAATGAATAAAATAAACATCTAAACTGATACATACTATACACAGCATTACACAGAAAAGATATAAGAAATTGTGTTTTTATGAGCGCTTATAAAAATACTCACATACTCGCAATGACTCGCATCACGTTTTCGGTATATCTTACTCATATGGCACACTGGTATGTAATGTAGTTTTTAACATTTCGTACATTAAAAAAAGTATGGATTTATCACGGAGGCTTTTGTTGTTGGTTCGGTTTGGGTGTCAGCTTGCATTTTTCGAGATTTGTATTTGTGATGACCAACTTCATTTAACTCACAAGGAATATCATGCATTTTAAATACGAAAAATTAACTGAAATAATACATCCGTCCCCGTCAAAATTTAAAAAAAGGATATTCCCGATATTCATTTATTAACCCCTAGTCTGCAACAGTATTATCAGTATGTCTAAGTATGTAGTTACTTACATATAGGGGATACGGGCTCGTCGAACTTGAAGATCGAAGGTGCAGGCAGAGTAAAGTCGCTGAAGGGCTGAAGGGAATTATCGGAATACAAAAATAAAGACGTATAATATTCGATAATTATACTAGTAGTAGTTATCCAATCGTATATAAGTACATCTAGACAACTTTAATTACGAACCATAATTTACGAGAATACTGTTTACTTAAGTTACAATTATTAACAATTTACAATGCATAATTTACTTATTTTTCATAAGCTTAATACCCTGAAAACACTGATTCCTTACTTCAAAATTCCAACTCTGGACCATTATTTCTACTAGCTAAATAGTAGCACTACATATTGTGTGACAGTTCTGCCCAATTTAAACTCATTGATTCATAAACAAAATGCATTTTTTACTAGATCTTACTTCTAATTGCAACGTAGTTAAATATTAATTTAAAGAAAGCCCAAACAAAGCAAAAGATGAAACATGACGAAAAAGATGGACATGGACTCAAAAACGTGCAACTAATTACGTTGAAATTTGCACAGTGCTGTGTAAATTTTGGAGATCCCCTCAGGGCACGAAACACGGGAGCTTTATTTACTTGAGAATACCCGACCCGATTTTATTCACTAAATAATCCTGACTTTAATGATAACGAAACGAAGCAAAAGCAAGGTAAAAATGGTACAAATGATAGTTTCAATAATTCCCGCCTCGGCTCAAGTGAAGAGCTCGATACATTTTGCAGCTTTGCTGACGACAGCAAATCTGGTATAGGCACCGAATTTAATCGTATGCACTATATAACGTGGAATGAACTTTACGTTCTAATAATTGTAAAGGTTGTATATTTAAGGGTAGCTCACATATTATGTTACCAAAATATAAAGGAGCAAATTGTATTCACTTTCGTCCACCTAGGCACCTCCGTAATTCCTCAGCATTGTGTTGATACACCCTTCCTCGGTCTACTAGCTAACGTAATATATGGACGGCCCCATTAGTATTAAAAATTGTGGAACTGTAGTAGACTGTAATGTGGATTGTATTGTATCCACACGACACACTGGCAACTGGATAGGGATTTTTGGAGAAGAACTGAGCATCAAGCCAGTGCCAGTGCCAGTGTATATTTCATTCAACTTATACAGGATTCTCAGTCAGTCAGCTTGAACAATGAAAGTCTCACATATTTTATCCTTCATTCATTTTTTTTAAGTACACTCTTTCAACTTTTAGACTTTTGACTTTTAAATCAAAGATTTAAGAAAACGAAATATTTTTAACTACTATAGATTTATTCGTATCAATGAAATTTTAAAAAATTAATAATAATATTACATCCGTGAGGAATTCCACTAGCACTAACTAATGACAGAAGATTAGGCTTATAATAGTCACTGTTGACTGTGAATTTTAAGTATTCGTCGGACAAGGTGGAAGTTGTTCTTGTTCTTGTTTTACTTATTTTAAGTACATAATAGACGAGAGATTATAATCGATTTTTGTAATTTTAATTTCCTACTCCAAAGTGACTAACAAGAACAAACGTAAGAGTGTCGTTAGTCATACTCGCATCGTGACTTTTTTCTGACTTTGTTATTGTATTTTAAGGCTGTTGATAGTATTATTTTGAGGTTTAGTGTGTGTAAATGTGATATCTGGCAGTTGGCCGTAGGAAGCATTTACCCAGTATTCAGTCCGTGAGAAATAATAATTATTGTTTACATGTTTTTTTTGTTAGCCTTCAAATATATTGATATTTAATTTGAGATTGAGAGGGGCTTCATCTATTGTTTGAGTTGACTTATGACTTATAGTTGAGCTAACTTTAGCTGTGACAGTGTCCGTGTAGCATTGTCAGTCAGTATACGGATTTTTGTGACTTCAGTCGTCAGTGTTCAGTTTAAAAAGTAATCATTAATATTCTACGCAAAATTTTAGCGTTACCAATTTTTAAAATGAGTAACAGTGGGAGCGATAGTGGATCAGATGTGAATTCTAATGATAACCCTCTAAGTAAGTGATATTTTAATATTTTAATTGTTGCTTCTACATACTATTTGGTCAAAGTGATTCTGCATTACATGACTTAAACTTGATAACAAACGTCAGAGACTGATGAAGATCGAAGAAATTACACAGTCAACAGTCATGACAGTTGACAGTCGTAGTAGTAGTATAGAGTCGCCAGGCCATGCTTAAGATATATCTGTCAACACCCATTGATCTATGGTGTTCTTTTAGTTAACATCTAAATATACTATCCTTAGATGTATCATTTCAAATATTAATTTTTTTAGAATTAGTATAATCTGTGCATGGTATATACTAATTAAAAACCAAGCTTTTTCATGTAGCATATCCGCTGGACTAGCCTCATTAGACGAGATTTTAAACTATATTTATTAAGAATAAAATTTGAAATTGTCCTTCTGTTAAGAGTTTTTGTATGATTAAATAGCTTTTTGTTTTATTTGGATTAAATAATTTGATTGTATAAACTTTGCAGGTAGGAATAGGCTTAGATTAAATTTTGGTCCAGCATCATTTATGCCAGAACCTAACTCGAAGCCTCCATCGAATCCACCGCCACCAGTTATTCCTCCTCAACCAATTCCAGTTCTAGTTAAGAGGTTACCACCTGTCCCACCTACAACGTCAGCTGGACCGACTTCTCAATCTCAGATGTAAGTACCGTTTACATTTATTTTATTTTAAGGCACAGTTAAGGCATACTTTCCTCGTATATGTATATGTATATCCAATACAGGAATAGGAAGTTGTACTGACCGCCTTTAATATTATTTAGAATCTTCTAAAATACTTTAATTACATTTGCTGCAAAATAGTCATGCACATGTTAATTTTGAACCTTGAATAGAGATGCATTCCGCAGTCTCCAGTCATCTGGTAAGTTGAAAATAAGCCCAGAATTGACGTTTGACTTTACTGCAGAAGATTTACAAGATCTTGGCGAAATAGGACGTGGAGCTTATGGAACAGTCAATAAAATGATTCATCTGCGATCCTCGACTACATTAGCTGTCAAGGTAGATTTTATTAGTTTATTCATATATATTTATTTCTCTATGGACTCTGAATATTATGCACATCTGGACCTTAGGAACCTTACTAAAGCTGACATTTTGTCTCTAATAACGCATACTTACCGACGGTCGAGTTTTTAAATTTCGAATATGCACTAGAGTATTCTATGCGTCATTCTCTTATTTGTATTCATTCATTGCTATGCAACTTATAATAAGCTGCATTCCTATTCACATTCATACATAAATCATGTATGTGTTGTGTAATTTTATCATGTATTATAATTTGTATGTAAGTAAATGATGCTCTGTGCAACCCGCATATAAACTAGTTTGAAACAATTCATACCTCAACACATTTTTTGACGGTACTCAACAAATTCGGATTAAAATAAATTGTTATTACTGAGAATAATAGGTGCTTATACGATTAACTTGGGTTACAAATATTTATTGATTTTTTTTCTATTAGAGCGTATCTTGGAGTATATCTTACTTTTAGTATGGGCTATTAATTATTTTAAATTAATAAGAATTAAGAATATTATCGTTCTATGTTACAGAGAATACGTTGTACCGTCGACGAGCGTGAGCAGAAGAAGTTGATGATGGATTTAGAGGTAAATGTGCGTACACCACCCCTGCTCAACTAACTCTATAACAAATACAAATTTTAAAACATTGAATTTTTTAAACAAGTGCTGACCTTTGTTTTGAATTAGAGTAATACTTTTTTTTGTAAAATTTGGTATAAAATACAATTTTATTTTGCTGGGATGCAACCCTGTACAGATTATTTTTACTTTTTATAACCGTCCTAATTATTATTTAATTTTTCTACATTTTCTTTACGATACAATTTTAACTCTTATTTTAATATTATAATTTTTTCGTGTACATTAATGCTAACAAGAAAGCACTAGACTTCGAAGTATTTTCCTGCTTGATTTCCCGTTCCTAGTTCCTAAAATAGTTACTTTTATTTTATGATTTATACTACTAGTATACATTTTTGGTTTATTTTATAATTTGTATGATTTAAATTGCACTTTTAAACATGCTATCGGTTCAGGATATTAAATACTAAAAGATTCTCTTTGTGCATAAAATACTGAAGGTGGTGATGAAGTCAAATGCATGTCCATACATTGTGCAATTCTATGGAGCTGTGTTTAAGGAAGGGGACTGCTGGATTTGCATGGAGTTAATGGATGCTAGTTTGGAGCAATTCTACAAATTTGTTTATCGCAATCTTAACGAAAGAATTGGCGAAGATGTCATTGGACAAATTGCCTTAGCAGTAAGTTGTTTAATAATATTATAAAGTTAGCCTGTATCTTATATGCCTCAGTTCCTATTATTATATTATTTTTTTCTTTCGTTCTTAAATATATCCGTGGGTGGTGGGCACATACATAATACTAGTATAAACGTACAAGTTAGATTTTAATTAGCCTAAGTGCTGCAGTACAAAGTTCTGACCGGGTATTTTTTTTATGGGTCCCAGGAAAAAACTGCAAGTTTAATTATTTTTTATCCATTTTTTGTTCTAGACTGTCCATGCTCTGTCTTATCTCAAGGAAGAGTTGAAAATAATTCATCGTGATGTGAAACCTTCTAATATTCTTTTGGATCGGAATGGAAACATTAAATTGTGTGACTTTGGAATTTCTGGTCAGCTTGTAGACTCGATTGCACAGAGTCGGGATGCTGGTTGTCGGCCTTATATGGCGGTATGTTTATATACCTCCTTACATACATGCTCAGGCAGCTTTTATTCTCAAATATCGAATTTAATCATCATGTCTAGTATAGCAAAATGACATACTTGTGTGAGCAATATATCCAAGCATGTTTCAGCCTGCTGCACTTTTTATGCTGCATATATATTTATTGATGTATTATTTTGGCAGCCTGAAAGAATTGATCCATCATCAGCACGTGGCTATGATATTCGTTCGGATGTTTGGTCATTGGGTATTACACTATATGAAATTTCGACTGGGACTTTCCCTTATCCTAAATGGAATAGTATATTTGAGCAATTATGTCAAGTTGTTCAGGGTGATCCTCCTCGTCTTCAAAACCAAGTTAATGGATTCGCATTTTCTAAGGAATTTATTGATTTTGTTAACACCTGGTAAGACCCATGTTTAAACTCACTATATTTTTCAAAAGGACTTGAACTCTAATTATTGTGCCTGTAGTCTGCATCTATATACTTAAACAATAATTTTTATTTTGTTAGGTAATCTATACCCTGTTTTTTATTCTTTTCAGTTTAATAAAAGATGAACTACAACGACCAAAGTATAGTCGACTTCTACAATTACCATTCCTGGTCCGCTCAAAAAATGAGACCGTAGATGTTAAACGTTATTTTACACGCGTGTTTGATGAAATGGGCGATACACTTGGGATGAGGTTGGAAGATTTGAGTTTAGTTGATTACTGATAAATAAAAAAAATTAAATATATATATTATAATTATTAATATGACAGCTATAAAAATAATACTCCTAACGGTCAATTTGTATCTGGATGTAGTATTAATTTTTTGATTATAGTTCCCTTGCATTCATTGAAATTCATTGACACACTTGTAATTAATTATTATTGTATTCTGTCATATAATATTATGTTTTTATTCTCTCATAAACTTTATTACATTTTTTTTAGATCTTTTTATCACATGTTTGACTAAACTCTCAACTACGGAACAGATGTATAATACAATACATAGCACATACTTTCATATATATAATAGTTAATTGTATATATTATTACAGTTCATACACATTAGAATCACAATGAAAAGTATGAGAAAGAGGAAGTACCAGATTTACCTACTAGATTTTAATATTATTATGTATTTCTTAAAAATGAGTACAACACAAAAGTAAGAAGATTCCATTTAAAATTCAAATTATTAAGATTATAAGATCATCACTTATTAATGTCCACCATGACCGTAGCCACGGATGTTGGCTTGAGCAGCAGCAGCCGCCGAGGATGCTTTGTTGGCGGCAGATTGAGCAGCGGCCAAATCCGCAAGGGAAGCCTGTTGTTTGGCAGCCAAGGCTTGAGCATTCTGTTGAGCCTGGTAGGCCATTTGAGCTTGGGCAGCCTGGACAGCTTGAACAGCCTGAAGAGCCGCAGCCGCCTGAGCGGCGTGATTTTGGGCGGCTTGAGCAGCTGAAGCTAGGGCCTGAGCTTGTTGGATTGCCTGGACTTTGGTGGACTCCACGGCTTGAGTCGCCTGGGACACTTGAGCTGCCAGGGTGGCTTCGGATTGAGCGGCTGCCTGAGCAGCTTGAGCAGCCTGTGTAATCTGGGCGGCTTGGGCTTGTTTGGCAGCCACTACAGCTTGAGCTTGCTGGGCGGCTTGACTGGCCTGAGCAGCCAAAGTGGCGGATGCTTGTTGGGCGGCTTGGTAGGCGGCTGCTCCTTGAGCAGCTTGGGCAGCCTTGGCTTGGTTAGCAGCTTGTTGAGCAATGGCAGCAGCTCCTCCAGTTCCACCTCCATATCCACCACCTCCTCCGTAGCCACCACCACCAGAACCGAAACCTCTCTTGGAACGTTGGTTCGCATCTTCCACGGTCTCTCCTTTGCTACTCGTACTCTTTTCCGTTTCCTCAGCTTTGACGAATGAAACTATTAATGAATTGGAGAAAAAAATCAAATCATATGGTACTTTTTCTTGTAAGTATTTTTATTTTATAGTTTAGACACTTTTTTTCAAAAACAAAATTTGTATTTTCGAAGATCCGACTGAGTTATGTATATTTGATATCCAATGTCCAAAGAAATCCTTTTACACTTACCAGCGAGGACGACACAGAATACCAAGATTCCACTCTTGACTTGCATTTTAATGTTGTTTTTAAAAAAAAGTTATTGAAAATGAAAAAATGTAATTAAAATGGAATTATTTTCCAATTTTTTAAATTTTTGATTTGAAATTCTTGAAGATCCCAAAACGATAATTAGATTAATTGGATTGGAGAGGTGAAATGAAACTGATGCCAATCAAGGAATTTTCCAATGTATTTATATGAGAAGGGTTTTGGTGGTGGAAGGATTCGATATGGGATGAGGCTGGGAATTAAATGAGTACTTAAATTACCATTACCAGCGATAGAAAATGGCTGAAAAGTATATGATTAAGCTGAGACACATTACTAACTAGTACCTACATGTATTTTTCTGCTCAAAAGTTCAAAACAGTTCTGTAGTTTCGCAAATCATCTGAACGCATAGATGTATATGCACCTAACACGATTTACATACGCAACCATATCTCGATACATTTATGTATTTATATCTCGTTTTTTTTGCCTAACAATCGGTCAACGAAATACAAACGGTCATATCTACAATCATCTACACCTTGCTTGTAGCATAAGGCATGATGGTTCCAATTGAAATGGAGGTGGAAGACAAGTACAAACAACGAGGCTACATACATACATAAACGTAATCATTATTAGAAGACAAAAGGACGAATTACAAAGGAGGCTGCAATGGAGCCACGAATACGATTCCAAATATATTGCTTGTGGATGGAAACCGAGAACAATTAATTAAAAGTCATGTCGAAAGAAAACACTGATTCTCACAGGAGACTCGCAGGACAAACAAACGCGACAAACTATAAACAAACTACAAACAAGTGAGAGTTACTTCTTTTACAACGAGAAAATAATAATACAAAAATAAAACTTTTACTTTTTCCATGCTGCCCCACACACAACACCTACCCCCAAAACCCAAACATGTATCAGAAGTTATAATGTATTCAAGTTATTTTTACACAAGAATACGGTTTTACAACAGTATCTATATCTATACACAGGACAGGATGAATCCCAATATGGGGTAAACGATCTTCTTAACAACACTATATGCATTTTGTTTTATTCTCTGCGTTACCATTCCATTGCATTAGCATCCCAATCCCTACTAGTCTGTGTGGATGTCTTAGTTGTGAGCCAGTTTCGCCTTCAGCATTGTTAATTGTTATCAAAATCACCATCTTTTTAATTCTTAATCCCGTGTGTGCACTATGTGCTCCTGTTCTGACTTCTTGGAGCATAGTCGTCGTCGATTCACAACAATTCGATTAATTTAGGAATTCAATTTGAAAATAATGTGTGTTGGTGCCAATTTGTTCTGTAGACTGCCTGCGACTATAGGCAACTTCTAAGGGGGAAACAAAATCCCAATTTCTTTCATAAAATTCTCTATATCTTATGTTCAGCTTCTATTTTGCAGTATTCCGTTCCGGTCTTACTATATATAACATATACTTATTTGTTTGTGCAAGTGTCAAGTGACACACGAACTGGTACCATTTCTATTTTAAAGTTACAACTAACGAGTGACAAAATATGGATGTACGATGTGTATGCGCATAATATACCCTTACCAATACCAATTCAATGGAAAATGCATTTTTCTTGAACAATGTGAACCTTAGGCTTTACAGTTTACGGATCTTCCTTGTTGTCATTATTATTTGTTTTTGTATAATTACTTGATTTTTAGTTTTTAAATGCAACTATACCTACCTACTACTATATTGTATTATGGGGAAACTTTCCCATGTTGAATATTATTAGGCTTGCTCTTTTATTTATTTTTTTTGGTATATTATTGTGAATCTCTGGTATTATTTCAATGAAGTAATCTTAATTCGTAACCGTGTCGTCAGACGTAAACATTAAGCTCAGTAAGCTCACAAAAATAAATATAGTTACATTGCATACACATACTGTATAGTTTAATTCGATTGTTTATAATGTTGTATCACTCAAAATAGATCACCCCGCATATTTCCTATGGTATGGAAGTATTACGTGAGTTACAGAATCACTTTTAGCTTACTTTTATTTTATTACATACAGTACTCGTCTTCCTGTGAATAGAAATCCTTAACAATGCTAAACCGACGACGGCGAATTGTATAACTACCTACATGAAATTGTGATTGGAACTATGAAATTAGTTTTTTCTGTTGCATTTTTTAGCACTATTGAAATTTTCTGTATTATGTATTTATTTCATTCATTCAGTTCCCAATTTACGCTGCGTTTATTTTGAGATTTACATAATTCAAGGCATTATTTTCATTTCTATTACATACATATATATAGTATCTTTCCCTCTTGCGCCTATTATGTGGACATACTAATAAAGCAATTCACGGAGACACGATACACGATGTGCTATGATTTAGGAAGTTACTTAGGTCTGTACTTTACCTAAGTATGGCGAAGACATTTTATAAATCCAATAACTGTTCTAGTAGTTTAGATTGTTTACATGAATAAAAATAATTTTCCTTTGTTACTACAGCAAAATAATGCGATTTTCATAATTGTATAACGTTTCCAGCACATAGTTCAAATATACGTATTGCGATTTATAAATTTTTTTAACTTCGTTTTTGAAAGGCAAAATTGCCGCTCTCCATTTTGACTTAAATAGTGTACAGGTAATTTGGGTTTTTAGCACAATAAGCAATAAGAAATACCTATTCGCTTATTTGGCCCCAAAAAATTGGTACACAGTAAAATACATTAAGAAGTGGAGATGGGCAGTTTGGCTATTAGCGAAAATTGCAGATAGGCAACTTTGATTCTTCAGTAGCGATACATTTCTTTTCTCATTTTTGAAGTGATAATTATCAATTAAATGTAACCTGGCAATGAGTATTTAACCCTCTCTTTCATCCATTGCCTTGTCAAGTCGCCACCATGGATGATTTAAAATAAATAAAATAAAAAGGATCCTTGCAATCAACGCTGTGTCACCGAATGAAACGCTAATCCAGAATTCCGAAGCGGCACAAAATCTTTGTTTACAACGCACAACAAAATGAGTTCATCATCATCTGTAAAAATGTAAATTATGACCACAAAAATGAAAGGTTTTAAACAACGTTTTTTATATTTTAGGCAGGTATGTAGGTACAGCTAGCTAAACGTTTTGTTCAATCAACTGTGACAATCTTTGAATTCGTCATTTTCTTTCAGTATTGAAGGTAAATAAGACAAAAATGCGGGGACTAAAGAAGTGGAGAAGAAGAGAACATTGGTGGGTCTGAATAATAGACATTGCCTAATATTAAATCTCAATTCTGATTGCAAAAATAATACAATTCGATTCTTACTATCAAGTATCAAAAGTCAGATTACAAGAGCAAAACAAAAGCTGCACAGGATAAAAAGAATTATAAGAATGCCATCATAAATAATCAAAGTAGGTGAGAATGAGATTGTTATAGAAAAACGTCACCCTGAGTTTCGTCTTTTGTACTGACTGTGTAAAAGGACCTACTTTGCTTTATTTTAACTACCTCTACTTATAATAATAAAGTCTAGACTATTATTAGATAGTTGCATTTATTAACTAGTGTGCACATATACACCAGGTACGGAGACAGTTACCTGTGATACTTCACTCCACCGTAACTGTGGCTACAACGCACACCGCATGAATTTTTCCACTTCACAATAATATTGTTTTCAAAATTACAAAGACAGTGCTGCAAACAAGCTGAAAGGAATTCATCCAGGCATTCTGATGATGACTGTGCCTGTGCCCACTGACTGAGGTAGATAGTGCCAATTTATTAATGTTTGAGATTAAATAACGTAATATTATAAATTATTACTGATGTAGTTGGAGCTTTATTCTGCATCAATAAGTACTTCACTATGGCGTTCAATTGCTTCGCAAAATTCTATCATGATTTTTAGCAGTTAAATCGTAAAAGTAACGCTATTATCAAGATATAAGAACTCCCAATTATTAGTATTACTGTTCTTAACTTTATTTTTGTGCATTATTAAATATTATTAGCATTACATACCGTACCGTCGCTACGATAAATCGATCTTTAGAATTTAGCAGTCCGTCTTGTTGATCGTCGCCCAAGTAGTAAAAGGTGTCGTCAGCAATATTGTAAAAAAACAACAAAGGAAGACAGAAAGCTAACAAGAAACAGCAGAGCAGCAGACAGGGCAGGAGAGACTAAAGATTTTAGATCATAGTAAACTCCAAAGTTAGATGGCGCTCCAAGCATTGGAAAACTATTTAGTTCTTTTTGACATTTCGTCGTTTTCTCGTTTTTGCTCCCGTTTTCTTGCAAGAGCTGCAGCAGGCAATAGCAGGTAGACTTGCTAACTTGCTGGACTCGGTGTGGGTTTCGTTTGTCAAGCAGCAGTGAAGGTTAAGTACTAAAGTGGCTATTTGATGTCAATAATTGTCGTTAAATCTTAAACTACTATGATTATCAGCTACTTCCATCATTTTATAAATTTCTGTACATTTTGGAGCAGCAATAATAATAATTTACAGGACACAGGGGTTCAAAGATTCAAATTAATCATTTTAGAATATTCAGCTGGACTGGAATTCGTTTGACCGTAATTAAGTAATTAATACGCTTTGCTTATTGTTTGGCATCGGCATCACCAACTTAATAATGTTTACATTCAATGTCGTTGTGGGTAGTCTTCAGTTTTCAGACGATGACGATGCTGCTGCTTTCAGTTTGGAGTCCGGTTTAACTGGGAATTAAATTACACTCAACAATACAGAAATTAAATTATGGAAATTAATTATTTATTAGTTTACATCTACATCTTGTAAAATTTCATAGTTTAAGCAAGTAACAAGAAAATAATAAGTCTTGTAGTATGTTATATAAATGGATTTTATTGCAAAATGAATCCCCCAAAATGTTATCCGCCGGTGTTACAATACTTTAATATGATTATGCACATCAAGTTTGCCCTATAATAAATTGATATTAGAGAGTGTTTCGTAATGTTGACCTCTTTTAGAAAAAATGGCGGGAAAATCAGTTATTTTGAAGTTATGGTATACTCATGCATAGTATTTAATTACCGTATAATAAACTTCTACTAACTCCCGGGTTTCTAATAATTCCGTGGTATGTGGCTAACTATAAGTTTGACATAACTCCCGGGTCCTCTATGGGCTTTTGTATGCTTTTACTTAAGTCAACAAATGGCTTAAATACAAAAGCGAGAACGAGAAACTTTCGCACGGTACTTTTAATTCCATTTTTATAAGGGTATAAATATTTAGTGACTATGACTATACCTAATATGACTTGCTCAAAAATGACAATTAAATGGGACCATTGTACTTTATCCATTCTACAATTTTACAAATTATAATTCTCAGTTTTAAAAAAGCTATACACTGAAAATAATGTCAATTTCTATAAAGCTGTTTTCAAACTGCTTATTTACAAAAAATTAAATTAGACTTTAAGAAAAGCTCATTTTCTTACATAGACTATAGTTTCAGAATGGTACATTTAAAAAATAAAATAAATGTCAATATTTAACAGTATCTTACTTTTAATCAAATCATCAAATTTACAAAAAAACTGTACTTCAGGTTTAATGCAATATTTTACAACAATCCTTGTCTATGGGCTTACAATTCCCGGGTCAATGGCTAACTCCCCCCGGGAGTTATTAGAAGCTTTACGGTACTTGCATTTTATTTCTACATTAGTCATGGGTAGGAAATGCCCTAGGATTGGTCGTGGGTAAGAAATATCCAGGAAGGAAATGTCCGCATACCATTATTTTAATATCATGGACGAGTATCGAGCTATGCCATAATTATGCGATCAAACGTAGGTACATTATGCACAACAAACAGCATAAGTACCGAATATTCTATAATAATGCGCGGGTCTGTAATAGTACGCGAGTCTGAGAGGTCTCAGTTTGAATAGTACGAGGGTCTGTTTTAGTCATTAAATTTGTATTTAAATTATCTAACATTTCTGTTAAAATCTATTTGTAAATAAAATATCCGTTTTGATAATCCTGTTATTTACATGGTGATGGGTGGAGAAAATAATTTTCATAAACGGGGAATTCGTACATTTTATTTAGTGCGCGGGTCTGTAATAGTACCCGGGTCTGAAAAGTCCAAATTTAAATAGTACGCGGGGCTTACTATTATAGAATATAAGATAATAATTATTTATATCGTGGTAATGCAAAACAATCATGCTTTTAACTTTTGATTTGCCTGTAGTACTCCCCTTGACCCCGAACGTTTAGTGGACAGGTTCTAATATGTGTTACTAATATTGCTCTATTTATTAGCTTGCAACTTATAGTCTTATAGTCTATATTTCTATTGCATTAATTCTGTGCTGCTTATTGGCGGTGGATAGAACTGCCAAGCGCATACTGCTTTGACTGTTACTGATGTTTTTTGTGAAGTTATTAATGCTCTCTATTATCAATTTTTCTCGTGAAATTATAATGCATTTGCGCTGACGAAACTCTAATCTGGCTGGATACCCATTTTTGTCAGTTTTTTAATTATAGCAATTAAGTAAGAACCCCTTGATCCTTAGAGTCTAAATCAAATTTTAAGCATATACTGAATAGCTAATTGTTATAGAAAAAACAAGGATCTCGCCGCTCTGGAGAATTCATGCTTAGGGGAGGTTATCCCCCAACCCGACCCCGACCTTGGTGACCCTATTATTTTTGGGACATACAGACAGTAGATAGACACGAAATTTTGTCATAGCTTTATTGGTTTGTTGGTTATTTGGGATTTGTGATGTGACTGTTAGCTATATAATATGCTGATGCTCATATTTACCAGCTCTTTTGAATCTTGAGCGGATGAGAATATCTTTTGGCTGCATTTGCTAAGTAATTTATGAATGATGGAATGTGCCTTTTGTTCACGCCTTTCTTCTGTTCCTCACTATCTTCTAGGGACTATAGAATAATAATCAGTTGCCATAACGTCCCGTCAAAGAGCCGAGGCGAACCACAAGGACTATCTCTAGAGGTAAGTAAAGTACGGGGATCTTTTATGCACTCTCGCTCTCGAGTAAAGTTAAAGTTGTAAGTAGTATAAGTAGCAGACGTACAATGTATGTGCGTAGGAATATTACAATATGGTATGAGATGATTATGCAGTCTGAATAACGTACCTATAGGTATACCTACCTACATATATACTTGATATACATAGTTGATAGTTTAATAGTGACTGTCGAGTTGGTTGAATATCCGCTATTCTTGAAATTGTTATAGCTTTTAACTCCATTACTCCTCTCCTTTGTCGTGTCGTTAGTACTTTTGACTTTGTATTTTATTATAGACTTACTGCCATTTCAAGTCAGTCCAACTCTGAGAGAATAGTGGAAAAGCGACCAGGGAAAAGAAATCAAAAGTCCCATCGACACCGACGACTGGAAACGACAAGGGAGCCAAAAGCAACCACCAACAATCACCACCGAGACCGAGACCGAGACCGAAACCGACAATACCGACCTGCTACTCGAATCCTACTTCTTCTCCCAAATAAAACCGAAACCGCGAGGAGGGCTCTCCGGGTAATTTTTTTCAATGTTCTTTTATTTTTCGCTAGTCGTCAAGAACTCAAGAAGAAGAGCTCGCCAGTCGTCGTCGCCGGTGGAGTGCGTATCGGAGCTCGGTTTCCCTTTTAAGTAGTTTCAACCTGCCTGCTATTGCCTGCCTTTGTTGAATTGCTCGACTCGTTTTTAATTCCAGTTCAATCTACTTAACCATTGTGTATAGATGTACACAAAAAAGTACGGAGATATAATTTGAATATAGGCCCTATGTGGTACACCTATGACCATGTCATCTCGAGTTCGAGTCTCATAGAGTCGGATTGGAGCGAATTGAATGTGATGGAATAATAAAAGAAAACTCTTTTCCTCCCTGATTCATCTGTCTTATGTTAGGAATATCTTGTGTAATAAAATCGGGAATCGGAGAAACACAAGGAAAGAAACTTATCGTTAGGTCTTAAGATTATGTAAAAACGAGTAGGTAGGTAGATAGATGGATTGGTATTGGTAGTAGCCGTAGCCGTAGTGATGTGGTGGTTCGTTCCATAGTAGTGGTTCCTTGTCGGTTGTGGTTTTTCGGTCGTGGTCTCTCAGTTAGTTGAATGGCGAATGGTGAGGGTGAATCGATGGAAGGACATAAAATCAAACCATTTAATTTAATGACCCAGTATAGTCTCCGTAGAAAAGCCATTCAACCAAATATCACCATGCAGAGAAATCCACTTAACGTAATTGGCCACTACACTACTTGATATCTATGTATCAACATCAGTCCAACCAAACTAAACTCACTGGCACTGGAACTGGAACTGGTAGCTCCTGTAGTACATAGGTAGCTTTTAGACCAGACGGTACGTTATCACTACCCTCACCAGATCAGAACTTAGGTGTCTATCTGCATATATATAGTGCTGTAGAATACACCAGTCATGTAACGCACATATCGTGGGTGAAGAGTCATTCTGTCGTAAGTCCAGTGCACGGCTAAAATCATTCTGTCGCAAGTCCATACGATTCTTAAAGTCATTGTGTCGCAAGTCCATTCAATTGGTAGCAGCTACTGTCGAGGCCGCTTCCGTGTTGTCCTATCCATTAGGGGGAGGGGGTGGGGGGGGGGGGTATATTACTGACTGTGTTGTACTCATGACGTACACTTAGGGGTCGTCCACAAAAGACGTAATAAAAATTCCATTCCCAAAAACTGCAAAATGTTCTATTTACATGTTTTTCAAAAGTGTAAAATGTTCTACCTACATGTTTCTCAAAAGTGTAGAATGTTCTATCTTGATGTTTTTAAAAGTGTAAAATGTTCTATCTTGATGTTTTTAAAAGTGTAAAATGTTCTATCTTGATGTTTTTAAAAGTGTAAAATGTTCTATCTTCATGTTTCTCAAAAGTGTAAAATGTTCTATCTTGATGTTTCTCAAAAGTGTAAAATGTTCTATATGCATGTTTCACAAAAGTGTAAAATGTTCTATCTACATATTTCTCAAAAGTGTAAAATGTTCTACCTACATGTTATTCAAAAGTGCAAAATGTTGTATTTACATGTTTTTTGAAAGTGCAAAATGTTCTATTTACATGTTTCTCAAAAGTGCAAAATTTTCTGGAAATTGAATTTTTATTACGTCTTTTGTGGACAACCCTTAAGTGTACGTCATGAGTACATACACTACAGTCAGTAACATTACGTCCTTTGAGGACGACCCTTAAGTGTACGTCATGAGTACATCACAGTCAGTACCATTACGTCTTTTGTGGATGACCCCTAAGTGTACATCATGAGTACATCACAGTCAGTAGCATTACGCCTTTTGTGGACGACCCCCACAATAATATACCATAATATACCGCCCCCCCCCCTAATGCATAGGAAAACACTGAAGCGACCCTTGGCAGTAGCTACCAATTGAATGGACTTGCGACAGAATGACTTTAAGAATCGTATGGACTTGCGACAGAATGATTTTAGCCGTGCACTGGAATTACGACAGAATGACTCTTCACCCACGATATATATTATTTATATATGTATGTGCATAGAAGAGATTCACAAAAAGACTCTGATTCTTCAAGGATATTATTCTCTCTCAAGTCAACATATTATCCAAATCCAACCACACAACGACCATTTACGAATTTCTAGACAAACTATATAAATTTTCCTATCTAATTTACTACGAACACAAAAAAAACTACTACTACGACTACTACAAAAGACTACTGACTATACAACCGTCTAAAGGAACAGGAGCGAACGTAAATTTTTTTCTTCTTCGTGCCACCACCATTCCATGCCACTATCACCACTACTACTGCCACTGCCACTGCCACCGTAGACCATTTATCTGTCTCAAGTACCTACTCTCTGAAACATGTTTATAAGTATAAGGGGAAGCTAGTTAAATTCTTCTATTATTTCCTTTCTAGTAGATTTATTATGTATAGCGTCTTAATAGTATTACTCATCCTTTTCTTGTTCATGCCCATGTCCATACTTACGCAAAAAAAAGGGCATCACATAATAGTCAGCTGAATTAATTTGAGCTAAATTATAGTGCTTCGGTATAATTTACCATGTTACTTTCATGCTCCTTCTTTGGAGCTTTGATCGTGTACATGATCATGATCTTCCCTGTGTGCCTCTGTGTGTGTGTGTAGTTAAATACAGTTAACGATTCTGTAGAGCTTCTCCATGTAATTTTGTCTCTTTGCTTTTTTTTTCTTTTTTGGTCTTCTTAATAGTTGTTGGCTTTGCAATATAATTATGAGCTAGGCATGATGTATGTATATAGTTTTATCTTGATTGCTATATACATAATTCCAACTCGGATTCGGATTCAGTATCGGCATTCGTATGAGTATAGTTTAATTGCGAAGGGTTTTTCATCCGCTGACGGGCTATTATTGCTATTTATGTACCTACCTACCTACATATGTGCTGTTTTTGCCCTCCCCCAAAGTCCCAATAAGGTTAACGTTACGGATGTTTTGAACTGGTAGCACCGCGGTCACACAATTCAATCTTTCAACTTAAAAGCATTTTTATGTGTAACATTTCCATGAATCCACCAAACTCTTTTATAGCGAATAGTGGTGATAAATGCACCATGGGATTTCCTTCCAGCATTGGTATCTATGAGTATTCGTGTTAATCATCTAAAGATGTTACAACTCTAAAAAGTTTGATTTGAACAGTATATTTCTATAGTTGAAAAGGATGTGGTGGTATATTGATCGACATTGGTGATTTCGGAGCAGCCAGAAGAAGATATTATGGATAATATATGTAGGTATGTCCCGGTGTATGTTGTGGCTTGCCTATGTTTGTCGTGGGGTATTGAGATTGGCTTCGGCTTTGGCTTTTGGTTGTTTTTTGCTTACGTAATTTTGTTGTAGCAAGTTGAAGTTATTTGGAAAAGCTTGTGGATTGAATAATATTAGAGAGGGATGCTAATTCTTGTAGGTATCAATCACTGTCGTTCGTCCAAATGGGAATGTGATGAATTGAATTTTTCTAAATGGGTAGTACCTATATACTTCGGCCTGCCACGATGGTATGGTATGGGGATAGCGATTGCTGGATAGGAAAGAATTTGCGGACAACCATAATATGTATCAAGTGGATTTTAGTTATGAGTTCTTGTATGTAAATGTGTATGATAGATTTCTGTTTTTTTACCCTATAGAAAAAGAACGGAAACGAAGTACTATATTATTATAGTACTGCACTGCACTCTGGACGACTGACTGTTTTGATTTCATTCCCTCCATGGCCATGGCCAGGGCGGATGCGGATCCTTCCTGAATGAAGTGAATCAGTTAAAAGAAAGTAAAACTGACCCGCACCGGCTGCTGTAACTGCTCTATTTGTGACATAATGATGATGCATGTGCAGATATTCATCAGAGTTTGTCTTTTCAAACCCATTCACCCCGTTTTTCTCCCTCGTACCTAAGTAAGTAAGTGAAGTTGTGTCAGTTCGGAAAATGTAGACGTACCTACCTACCTATAGGTTTTGTTTGGCTTACATTATAATATAGACCACAGGCCGCAGACCAAACACAAAATTCAATTTATAATCAAACAGTTTCAGTTCTTCTTTGTGCAATGTATGTCGCATATTATGTATTTTCGTATAGGGAAATTCAAGTTAATATCCCTACCCTATTGAGTATTGAGATTCGATTTGTAGTTTGCATTCGTATGCAAATTAAAATTCATAAGCATGATGTAAAATATGTTACGGATAGATTGTACAGACCGTGTAGAATAGTCAAGGATAAGGGGCAAAGTAAAACATGTCTGACGTTATATAGATTGTACACAAATTGTAAAATACTGAAAATAAGGAGTAATCCGTTTTCAATAGTTTTTAGCCCCTTAACTAACTGTACATTATAGATGTCGGACTACATTGGCATTTCTTCATAGAATTTTTATACTTGGGAATATAAACCGTAGTACGTAATACCACATGTAAAGATGTAAAATAATGTTAGAGTAAATAGTACAATATCTGTTAGATACTTGTGAGTGATGAAATTTTTTGGGAAAATCTTGTATGGTCGTCTCTTTAAAAATGCATTGAAATGTCTACGTTGTATGAATTTTTGAAAAGCTTTAAAGGATCTTGTTCTTTAAAAAACAGAGAAATATCAGAGGAACTACCCACTACCAACCACTACCTATACTTACAGAGGACGGAGGATGAGAGCGAAATCTGGTATAATATGGAATGGAACATGACCAAAACCAAAACCAAGGCAAACCATCTCATCCCGCCCGTCAGCATAACACACGGGACGCGGGCGGGCACTTGGAATCTCCACATATTTATTTTCCACCACCACCACTACCACTACCAACACCAACACACCACCTCCATATTTTCTCTGTATCCTCAACTAAAACAACTAAGTAAAAAAGGAGCGAGAGAGAGAGAGTGAGAGTATCACCGAAACTTAAAGCATGGGATCCTAAAGCTTGAAGCTCTACAATACTACAGCCCCAGCATATCGGATGCGATTAGATCCAGAGAGCTTCCAACTCGGAGCTAATGTATATTTCATCTGGGGGTGTTTGTGTAACAAGATATTCTTTAAATCTCTCTCGCAAAGCGCTTATTCCCACCACCGCACCCGACAACAAGAAAAGAACAAAAACAGCCTCACATCACCACCACCACGTACGTCTCTCTCCTCGTCTACAACGTGTAAGAATGTCAACTAACTAAACCAAAAACTTCTACTACATTATTCTACACACTTGTGTCTATATACCCTCATCACAAGGATCTACTCTTTTTCTCTCTTAGAAAAAGCCGACTAGGACTTTTGGATCCTAAGACAAAATTTACCAAAAAAAAAGAAGAAGAATATACAGATATCTATCATCGTATCAAATCTCTAAAACTCGATGAGCATTTCATATAAAAATTGTTACACTGTTTCATCTTGAGTTTTTGTTTTTGTTTGGTTATAGTTTTTGAGAGGACGTTTCCTTGTTGGTTATGTCAAAAAGATCTCAGATCTCGATGAGATATTATAAAGGTGGTGGTGGTGGTGGAGGATGATGATGATCTGATGGTGGACGTGGTTGGTTGGTGGGAGCAGTATAGTAGGATACATACTCTAGAATCTGGAAGCAGCACAGTGGCAGGAGGATCAGAAGATTCCTTCAGAATAATCTAATCGTAAGCTTTTTTTTTCCTTGGTATTTGATATTATATTTGGTGTCCGTCTTAAGTCGATCTAAAAACATACGGTGGCATTTTATAGGACGTAAGGAGAGGATAGCATTATGGGACATGGGATGAGGATGAGGTATCGTATTTTCTAAACAAGGGCGTTCCTGTCAAAGTGCGACCGAGAGATTTCCGGGCAACAAAAAGTTTTAAAAGTACGTACTGTACGTATCTATATAATAAGTCACGGTAATGGAGCACATATCGAGGCGTAGCAGCCGAACCAATGGACTTAGAAAGGTACAAGTGGTACCAAAAAACGCAGAATGACGCGAGGAACACAGACAAATGTAGACATTTGGAATTATGTGAAAGCCTAGCCCAGGAACGGAGATGGTAGAAATTGAAATTTGAGAAATACAAGGAAAAAGGGGGTTTGCGGAGGGCCCTTCTTCATTTGAACGGGTTAACGCAGGAAAGAGTGAGAGGTACTAAAAGATGCAGAATGAACCAGGGAGTTCATATAAGGCGAGAAATTTAAAAAAATGTTGCCCAAAGACCACCCCAGCGCGAAGCGCTTGAAAGATAAAATGCAAAAAAAGAAGGGAGAATGGCGGGGGCAAAAACACAGACTCGCGGGGTGACAACAGACTAACCTTAAGTGTGTTAAGATAGAGAACACGATTACGCACATTTTGATATCTCACACGTTGAAGTAGGACGTGTATGACAAATTTGCGTGGAGGATATATGAAACGTTAAACTTAAGAGAAAAAAACGCAACAAAATAAGGAAATAAGGGGGCTCATCTTGGCCATACGACTTTTAAGCGTCGTAACGCACAAATTACTGTATTCCCTATATTGGACCACGGGCTTGTAATATTACACGGGCTTGTATTAGTACACGTGTTTTGGAGCTCAAAATTTGGGTAGTGTGTGGGTCTGTAATAGTACACGGGCCTTTAGGTATTCCTTTAAGTCATGTGCTATAACAACAATACTTAAAGATCCGTATTTAACTATATACCTGTGTAATATTCAGCCCCTCTGACGATGAGTGTTGCCAACCCCAAGTTTGGGCGCTACCCGTCAAAGACTGGACTGTAAAATCTACGATAATGCTACTGCCTGAAGACAACACCCTGATAGCAACTATTGTAGAGCCAGATGCATTTGACTGTGCAAAATGCAAAAACTGACTATGCTGCTCCAAGACTTAAGGTCGAAGTCTTTGTCCTTGCTTTTCAAAATTTGAAATAGTTTAAGGCGCAAAAAAAAATCACGTAATGAAAAAGCGGTATGACACGGCAAACTCTATGATGTCATAGTGCATCAAGTAAAATTTCAAGGATTTAAAAGGAACTGCCTGATAGTAACTGCCTAGTGGCAAATGCCTTGCCGCAACTACCTGTTGGGAACTGCCTTACAGCAACTACCTGATGGCAACAAACTGAGAGCAAGTGTATTATGGCAACTGCCTTGTGGTAACCCCTTAAAAGGAACTGCCTAAAAGCATCTTTTATGTGGCTAATGTCTAATGGCCCCCGCCGGATGACATGTGCTAGATAGCAACTTCCAGATGGCACCTCTGCCTAAAAACAACGTCTGTGGTGCAACAGCTGCTTGGCAACTGATTCGCTACGACTGTCTTATGCTAGCTTTATGTCCACTAAAAAGTTGACACAAGGAAATTACCACAATCCGTGTACAAAAGTGTTGTTGCCACAAGGCAGTTGCTCAAATGAAGTTGCTCAAAACGCTATTACCATGCCTCTAGACAGTTGACACACGCCAGTTGCACAAGCCAACTGCTGGCGAGGTAGTTACCACAAGGTAGATGCCACGGGCCACTTGCCGCAAGACTGAGGCAATGTTGCATATGGCAGTTGTTTTTTAACAAACCTGCACAACACCCTTTCCCTTGCGGCTTCTAGAATACGTCTAGAATGGGTCTTACTGGGCGATTGCCGTTAGGCAGCTACCACAACATAATGGCCCTAAGGTCGTTGCCCAAAGACAATTGCCACAGAGGTCCCACAAAGTAGTTGCCACTAGCCATCTGCCTCAAGGCAGTTGCCATAAAGCAGTTTTCAGAAGACAGTCACCGCAAAGCAGTTCAGCTTAGTGGGCTTAGTTGCTATAAAGCAGATTGCGCTGGAAAATTGCCTCAATCTAGTAGCAAAAATCAACTTTGGACTGTAATGTTGCGCCAAAATCCTTTGCCATAAGCATGTTGCATATAATTAATTTAACAGCTTGTGGACAGCTTGTGGAATTCAGAGTGTTCACAAGCAGGTGCCAAAATGCAATTCCATCAAAGCGATTCCAACAAGGAAATTACCACATAGTCATTACATAAAGGCCAGCCACAGAGACATTTCAGGTTAACAGATACTGCAAAACAGTTGGCTTTAGGACGTTGCAGTCCCCTGGAGACATTTAGTGCTACAAGACTGCCACAAGCCACATCTCCTAAAGCAGTTGGTTCGTGGCAAATTACAAAAGCGTGATGCCTTTAAGTATCTTAAAGGCTTTTCCACAATAAAGTTGCCTAAAAGACAATTACTGCGAGCTGGTTGCCAGCTGCTTGAGGTAGATGCTGCAAGGCAGTTGCGACAGCTGCTCACACAGCAGTTATTACAAAGCAATTGGAGGCCTGAAGCTAGGAAAGCGTTTACACTGTCAGCAAGTATATTTTAAACAATGATATTTTGCAAAACGTAGAAAAGCAAAAACCTTAATCGCTAATTTGCTCAAAAATGTACGCTCTACAAGTTGTTCTCAATTTTTAGTTTTCAAATAAAATTCAAGCCTATTTGAGTTAAATTAGTCAAGTGTAGTATTTCTTATTTCCTTTTTGCGCTGAACATGCACAACTTACATTTCTTAAAGTAATACTACCACTACTGAGACGCTTAGTAATTTCGTAAAAAATCAAACTCCAATTTTTAAGTAGTGTACTATAAGATTCACCGTTTACACTACACTATGGCCAGGAGCAACTTCTTTTCTCTTAGAGGCTGTTGCAGGTAGCCTATCAGTGTAATTGTACAAGAAGAAGCCATGGGGACTGAATAAGCCGAGATAAAACAAATTCTGACAATTATTATCAAAACCATGAACAAGAATCATATGGAAGCAGGAAGAGATACCAAAAAAATTCAGCAAAAATAAAGTCAGAAACACAAACGGTTGGAGAGACGATCGACGCGCTATATTTGAAAATTAAACAATTAAAATGGCAAAGGTGATTTTTCATAGAATTGTCAAATATCACAGATAGATTTAAAATCGGACAAATCTCAGATATTCGTGTTTGGCGCAGAGCACAATGCGGTCCTTAAGTTACAGCAATTAAAGGTTTTGAGCATACGATGGAAATTACGGACACGTGAATACCTTAAGTTAAAAAAAATAACGACTAAAAACGATACACTATCCTAATCCAACTTGCGAATAAATACGTAGCGGTTGACGTTACGATATAAAGCAAAAGACTGATCCGCTACAACTGTCTTATGCAAGCTTTATGTCCACTTAACAGTTGACATAATAAAATGACTGCAATCCAGTTACACAGGGTTGTTGCCACAAGGCATTTCCAACGCAACCAATGTACTAAACGTCGTTACCATAACTTGTTTGCCTCTAGACAGTTCACACACGCCAGTTGCACAAGCCAACTGCTCGCGAGGTAGTTACTACAAGGCAGATCATACGGGCCACTTGCCGCAAAGAGATTGCGGCTAGCAATCTTTGCCAACGAGCAGTTACATCTAAAGAGTTTAAATATGTCAGTTGTTTTTAAACACACCTGGACAACTCCCCCTCTCCTTTCACCTCTTTACTAGAATTTGTCTAAGATGGTGCTAACTTGGCGATTGCCGCTTTATTGTTGCCCTAAAACAATTGCAAACGTTCACACTGCACACGGTGATGTACGACGTGCATTTCCGTTTGGCGAGGAAATCAAATATTAAACCAAAGAGAAGAGAAGCAAAAATATAAGAAACAAGAGAGCTCGTTGTTGCTAGCACCAGGTTCAGAAACGAGCAACTTAAGGCCTGATTGTAGGAACAGCCCGATTGAAAATGTTTCGTGAAAATTGCCTAAAGCTGCGTGGACGTTCGTGCTATGCAGAAGTTGCTTGGGCGCACTTGCTTGATAATCACTGCTTTGAGAAACTGCTTTAACGTATTTGCTTGGTTAAATGAACCAGTTGGCATATGCAAGATGCCGCTAGCCACATGACAACTGTGTAGCCGCAACTGTCTTAATGATGATAACTACTTGGCAGCAACTGCCTAAAGGTATATTATGCCTGTTCGAAACTCCCTCTAAGCAACAGCATAATGGCAACTACCGAATATGGTATCGCCAGTATTCGTCGGTTCGTATTTAGTAGGTTTTTATTAGTGTTGGGTTTTGTAGTGTGGCCTTGTTTGCAGGCGACGGTTTTCGCAGATCTTGTGTCTGCCTTGTAGTAACTACTTGAAGGTAACTGCTAAATGCTAACTGTCAACTAGCATACGTTTGATGAATTTTGTCACATAACAGCTGCTACTATTAACAGTTGGCACTTACTGATTGCAACTGTCTTGGTGCAAATAGCCAGGTGGTCACACTTGCAAGGTGACATATTCAAGATGCAACTAGCTATATGGCAGTTGCCTGGTAGCAGCTGCGCTGCATGATGACATTCGTCTGGTAGCAACTGCCTGTAGCATCACTGACAAAGATGTTGCTACACTAGAGATTCCACACGAACTTTGGTTACAGACTGTTGGTACTAGGCAAATGTGACAAAGCAGTTGACCCAGGGCAAGTTCGACAAGCTAGTTGCTACGAGAAAGCTGCTGCAACGCAGTCGCCCGAAATGCAATTCCTACTGGCTGGTTGCTACTGACCAGTTGCCGTAATGCAGTTTCCAAAAGGCAGTTACCGCAGTGCAGTTGCTGCAAAACAGTTGCTGCTAAGTGCAGCTGCATCTGTTTCATAATCACGCTTGCAGCAGTGATTACAACGCGTTTTCCCAATGGCAGCTGACACAAGCCAGCTGCCATCCTAGGCAGTCGGCACAACATAGTTGCCACTAAGCAGTTCCTACAAGGCAGTTGCCTCAAGGCTGCCAAAACGCGGTTGCAACTAGACAGTTTACACAAAACCGTTGGCATAAGTTCGTTGCCCACGAGGCAGGTGCGACAGGGCAGTTCTTTCTATGCCTCAAGCTATTTGCCCTAAGACCTTTGACGCAAAGGCGACTATCCCAAGGCAGTTCCCCACTGCAGTTAGAACCAGACTGTAGCCAACAACATGTAGCTAATAAGCAGTGATGGCAACTGTGTCCTTCTTCTTCTCGCAGCCCCCGGTTCCGCGCTCCATCCGGTTTTAGATCACACCCGTGTGGATTGCACTAACTTACGCCTGCCAACTGCTCACATACTTGATTATTGACAAATAATTATGTCTCCACTCATGCTTGGCATGTGCAATGGTGCTTTCTTCCACTCATGCTTGGCATGTGCAATGGTGCTTTCTTCCACCCATCATTGTCTGCCTCCCAACGTGACCCTGCCGTAGGCAGGGGGCCTAACTTCTAGTACTATACTATGGGGTGGAATCAAAATCAAGAAAATATTTTGTTTTTCCTTCTTACTCACCCCAGAATTCCCTCCCAGGTACGCTCTTGATATTTTGATGGTCTGAGGAGACACGACACGGGTAAATAAGTAACATGAGACCGCCACGATTTCTCTCCACGATTCCATCACATTATACTTTATAAAAACTACGATTTCTTTTCTTACATCGTCTTCGCCCTCTTACATATCTGAATCTACTTAGCTTGCTTTTGCTTTTGCTGAGAGAGAGCTGTTGTGGTTCTCACTCCGATTATCTGTATACCCTTTTACTTTGTTTGAATCTTAATATCCTTTTCCGCCTTACATTTATTATCTCCAACTTGTCCTATGGCACCAAAGGAACGTCCTTTTACCTGTTGTACATATTATGCTAATTCGGCAAATAGAAACCTAAACATGTACCAGGGTTTTAAAAATCAAATTGAACTCGATACCTATATCTGTAGCCTATAGAGGGTGCTTACATATTTTCTATTTAACATTGATCGCTATGAGGAATAACGGATCAAGAAAGAGGGCTTTTTCTGAAATCTTGCAAAAATAATTATGACATATTTTATTTTTTGTAAATTACGATAATAATAATGATACTGTCTACTTTTGTATTTTTCAGAAATTGAGAGATTTAGTCTGCCTCATTTTTAACCCGCGCAACTACTCATTTTTCCAAGTTTCAAAACAACGACGCTATGGGGGAGGGGGAGCTTGATTGTGTTTGCGGTATTGATGCCCATTTTGACTGCATCTTTTGTGGGTTTGTTATTGATGTCACAGTACATATTCTTAAAGCAGTAGCACCTATGTATATTTGTAAAAGTGACAGTGTAAGGTTTTTCTTTCGTTTACTTTTACGTCTTATCAGCAATCATATTCGAATTCGAGATTGGATAGTGTATTTATTTCTACTGTACCATATTATGTACGATTACTATACTTTATAATATCGGTATATGGTCATGACTACGGTATATGTGCCTATGACAGAGTAATGGTTGATTTAATTTTGTTATTTTTTTTTCCTTCCTGTAGATTTCAGTTTTGAAGGTGTTTTTTTTTCTCTTACTTTCTGATGGTATATAGGCGCTGTTGTTTGTATAAGAAAGGGGAACGGAGAAAATGAAGAAGATGGCAATATAGAATGGCTTGAGCTTTTTTTCTTTGGTGTGGTTCGCTGTGGTGGAATGATGGTGGTGGTGATGCTGAGGCTGATGGGAATGGTGATGATGATAAGACGGTTCTTATTGAATTGGAAATGATGACCATGTTGTTGATCCTTTCCCTTTGATATGATGAACATCTCTCTCTCTCTCCGTGATGTGTGAACGCGGCGAGCTATGATGATGGTAGAAAAGTGTGAAAGAAAACTCAAACGATGATGACGATGGCTATAGGAATAGCAATAGGAGGACGAGGACGAGGAGGAATAGAGGAGTAGAAGACCGACGAGGACGAGGACGACAGTGGAAATCGTTTTCTGGAGGATGGACGATCATCAAACGACACCCGATAATGGACATCAGACTAATCTATTCCCCTGTGGACATGACACAACTGCTACTGTCTACGAATCTCCTGCCTTATAGCTTCGACTTCCCCCGTCAGCTCCAATTGACGGTACCAGTAGATACATATACATAGTTACATACAAATACAACAAAGATCCTCTGCCTACTTACTTATATCTAACGTTCTTTCTTTTTCGTGTTCCCTCTGATCTTCAGCTCTCATCAGTTTCAAGCACTCTCCTCCCTCCAAATCCAAATAATGATGGATAGATCTGATACACGGTGAAAGTTACACACTCCCATTTTACTCACTCAGTCAGACTCAGATTCAGATAGGTACACACAGACAGACTCAGATGATCAGTGGAAATAATGATTTCAACTAAACTACCTACGCGCTGTTGCTCCTCGTCCTCTAAAGATGGATACACTTTCTCCTGTTTTTTATAGCTCTGCTCGTTTTTTCATCTCTCTCCCACTACTTTTCAGACAGACTTGAACAGCCTATTATTTTATAGTAAAAAAAATGAGTAATTTGATAGCACTAGAACATTATTACGTATTTTTTCCCCAGCAACTTACTTCCTTTGCGTTTATAAACGATAAGGGTGTACGTGTAAATGTACAGACTTATTACGCACTACATTGAAAAATTGAAACACTAAATAGATTATTTGATATTTAAAATCCTATTTTATTTTTCTCAACAAAACAAAACCTTCAAAATCAGACAAGAGGTTTTTGTGGTTCGTGGGAAATGTGAGTAGTAAGAAAGATATGTAATCCCCTCATTAATAAATTCCAATTGTTTTAAATGGCTTCACCGTTGAAAATCATACGTTGCATAAGACACAATTAAAAGAATTTGTATTGTGTTAAATGTACAATGAAAAATAATATAAAAACACAACAAGGTATTAAATATGTTAATGAAATTAATACAAATTGTATGGTATTAAATACACAATTGAAAATAATACAAACAAATAATGAAACAACGGGATGAAATGTACCGGTGGAAGTAGTACAAATACGTATGTAACTATTTTGAAATGTACTCTGTATTAAATGATAGTACAATATTACAAATATGAACAAAACTGATAATAGAATTTGTCTTGTATTAATGTTCAGTTGAAAGTAATACAAATATTTTAAAAATGAGTACTGTATTTAATGCTATGGAAATTTAAAACAAAAATGAAGAAATTAAAAGATTACAAAAATACAGTTATGTGTACACCAGGGCTTCTATAATACAACATACCTTCTTAAATGTGTGTGTGTGCATGCACGCCTGGAACTGGAACTGTGATAGCTGCAGGGGATTTACAGTTAGACACAATAGAGATTAGAAATTGGGAGAGCTCGTGTGTACATAAGAAAGTGAATACGTGTGTGTGTGTGTATGGAACACAGTTCACAGAGTTCACACTCTTTAATTGTTCAATGTCAACAGAGGGCTCCTGGAGATGTGTGTTTAGCTCGAATGCTAACTGTTTACTAATCGAAAATTTAGAGAGTTGTTTCTCTAATACAGTATTTGACACTGTGAAATTATAATTTAATTACAATGCATATAATTGTAAACTTGGGGAAGCCTTTATAAGCAAGACTTTGTCTCAATTATTTTTCATTTTCATTCCAATCCCGACACTATTACTTCCTCCAAGAATTTAAAAAAATAAATCTTTATAATGTCTCATATAACATCACTTCAAAAAGTAAAAAGCCAAGATATTTCTAATCTTCGTCTCGAAATTAGTAATTTTGAAGAAAAATGTAAAAATATTGTTTTTGAAACGTTTGGAGAAGCTAGAGTGAAGCAATGGCATGTCATCGGTCCCGCTTTAAAGCAAGTTGAAGAAGCAAAGAAACAATTGAACACTTGTTTCAATATTTTTCAAAATAAGGCATTCTACGACAGTTCGTTTGTTGAATTTAACGGATCTGATGAAGCGTTTGAAGGTGTGGAAACTGGTAAGTATTTCAAATCATTTTTTGTATTTAATTTGTATGTTTTTTGTTCTAGGGAATATATGTGTAAATATATTTTAATTAATGATAATAAATTAAATTTCAGATGGGGGGAAAAATAAACAAGTGGGATCTCAAGACGGAGAAAAACGTGGGACAGCACAGGGAAAAGAAAGTTCCGGAAGTGGGAAAAAAGTTGGTACAAAAACAAGTTCTGCGCGTGCTCCCCTCAAAAATAAAAAGAAGACCGGCAAGGACATATTAAAATCAATAAACAAACGTTCAAAAGGACTCATCGTGAAGAAAAAACAAAATAGAAGTGCTAGCGGTTCTGTTCATTCTTCCCCAAAAAATAAAAAAAAGACTGGCACTGTACTGAAGCCCGCGAAGAAAAAAGAAAGTTCCAAGAGTGAAAAAAAAGTTGATACTGTGAGTACTTCCCAAGCCCGCATCAAAAATAAAAAGAAGATCGATAAGAACGTAAAGAAGTTAATAAAAGTCGTAGACCTAGTAGAAGATAGTAGCGAGGCGGATACAGACGACGAAAACGAAGAAAGTGAAGGAGAAAGCAGTGACGAGGAAGGTGATGGGGATTTGGATGATGGTGGTGGAATGTCAATGATAGATGATGAGGCAGTTGAGAGGGAGACAGAAGAGGAGGGGACTTCGGATGGGGAGACTGATGACAGTGATGACACTTCCTCTGATTCCGAAAATTCAGAAGATGAAAAATCTCGACTTTCACCTAAGTCCCGAAAACGGATACATCCAATTGAAAGCAGTGACGATGAAGCTGGAAATGATAAAGACCGGACTTTAAATCAATCAGGAGCGGGAATGCTTGAACAACAACCCCCAAATGAAAATGGTACGTGATATTTATTACATTAGGATATATATATATGTATAACTTAATTTTACATGTGTACTTCACAAAAATATTAAAAATTGTAATGAATAATTAATTTTATTTTATTGCAGAAACTCTTATGAATGAAGTATTATCAGAGTCGACCGCTCCCATACACAACGCTCAAGTAGTTGCTGAAGGGCAGTTACAGGATATAGAACTGTTTATTCAGCGCAAGGAGCAGGAGTCGCCATCAATGGAGATCATACCGGGAACTGTCCCTCAAGTTGTTTATACTCCCCGAACAGAACAATTGGTTTCAATTCCCTCAACTTCTTCCGGTAGTAACAATGGAGGCAATATGGTTTCAACTCCCTTAACTTCATTGGGTCCCAAAATTGACAAACCTCTTTCCTCCCGTGAGAAGATTTTACGTCAGCGAAAGGAGAATTCGGAACATTTGATGAAACGAAGAATGGAAATTGAAGTCGAAATGAATAAGGAACCGTCAAAACCAAAAAAATTAAAAATCACACCAAAAGAGAAGGTATTCACCCACATGGGTAAGAGGAAAGCAGACCCACCAACTCCAAACATCCCATCGAAGAAAACTAACGGAGTTCCTGAACTACCATCAGTTTCTACAAGTAAGAATAATTTGTATGAGGATATGGAAGACGTATTTAATTTTTAATTAAATTTATTCAATTGGGATTTCAAATGTGTAATTATAACATTTCTTTTAAATTCATTTCATTCAACTGGGATTTCAAATGTGTAATTATAACATTTCTTTTAAATTCATTTCATTCAACTGGGATTTCAAATGTGTAATTATAACATTTCTTTTAAATTCATTTCATTCCATTGGGATTTCAAATGTGTAATTATAACATTAATGTTAATTAATTAATTTCAGTATATTCATTTGATATATTTTTAAATACTATTATAAATCCAATTGAATTGTAATGTATTTAAATATAATGAATTAAATAATGAGTATGCGTAGAAATAAAATCTTATCTTAATATTAATTGTGTACATACTAAAAAAATTATTGCTTTCAAATGTATTTGCTATAACTCATCTAATGCAAATAATTATTTCAACAAATTTTAAAATTACAATTTAAACAATTAAATACTTTAAGAAATTCACATAATCTGCATCGTGTAAAAAATTTAATTCAAATTTTGAGATCTAAAAAAATTTGAGATCTGAAAAAATTTGAGATATTTGTAAAATTCCAATTGATTATTATTCACACCAATTTATAACTTGACAATTAATAAGAGTTACATTCCGTCTACAAGTAGGTACAACTAAATGGTATGACTAAACATATTACCGTTACGTAAATATATTACCGTTACTTAAATAACTTGTCGGCCTAACACTGCGGCGCAGTGTCTCGCGAAGCATGCCCGCGCAGCGGAAAAAAAATTTTGAACTCCAAAAAATCGACAAATTTCGGCGCTTCGCGCCTCAATTTGTCGATTTTTTGTAGTTCAAAATTTTTTTTAAATTTTTTTTCATTTTTTTGCTATTTTGGTGATAAATCACATTTAGTTGTACCTACTTGTAGATGTAAATATAGTATACATAATATTTTTATTTTAAAAATAGTTGTTACTATATTTACATACTTGATAAGTATAATGGTCGCTTCGCGACCGATTTTTGGTGATTTTTTGGAGGTGGAAATTTTTTTAAAAAAATACACGTCAATGTGTCAAATTTTTCATACTATCATATCTAGTTGCACCTACTTGTACGTGTAAATATAGTGAATAATATTTTTTTAAAAATATATTGTAATATATTTACACACTAATAGTTTCATATGTATTTTTTCATAGGTGCTGCATTCCTTAAAGAATGTCACAAACAACACTTTAAAGAACATTTTATTTGCTGGAGATGTCTCATAACTTTTAACTACAGAGTTGATTTACAACGCCACCTCATGGATTACCACTCAGACATAATTCCACCTTCATTAATGGGAAAGGGGATAAAACCTACTCCATTTCCCACCCCGATTCCCGCCACAACTAGTAATGCTATTAATGGATCTACAGTAGAATATAGTATAAATGTAGATAATCATATTTTTGGAAATGTTGATGGTATGTTTGTAACATTAGATAATCAATTAGTTAATGAGATTAAACATCAGCTAGGTATTCATAAACATGTTAAAGTGCAAATACATATTTCATGTGTATTTAAAAAAGAAGAGACAGGTGAATTTGTTAATGGTGATTTTCGATCGTTTTTGGAACCAGTTGCTAACGTTAATGACATTAATATTATGCTTGGTATAGTAAGGGTAAAAATAAATGACTTGGTAGATAATTTTTTAAAAGTAGCTTCAGGCTTAACACTATTTAAAATAAAGCTTTTTAAAATGACAATGGTTAAATGGCCTATATGGAAAGGAGGGACATACATCCCTTTAGATGGGATTTTATATGATAGAAATAGATTTACTAAATGCATAGTAAACATAGACAATAGTGAGACTCAGATTCAAATGGATAGAAAAGATAAAAAACAACGTAAACGGATAAAAAAGGATGATAAAAATGCATGCTTTAAATGGTCAGTACTAGCTGCTCTTATGGGTAAAGACAAAACAACCTCAACTTTGTCATGTCTACGACGAAGTTTAGGACCTAAATGTAAAAATGAAAGGGTAAATTTTCATGATCTAGAATTTCCAGTCACATTGAATCAGGTACACCGATTTGAAAAAAATAACCCTGAAATTAGTGTTAATGTTTTTCGATATGATGCAGATCATGAGGTAAATGTAAAAAAATATTTCAAAGATCCATTAGATGAAGAAGATATGCAGAAAATTCACAGTATGCCTAGAGACTATGATGAAAAATTAAATGATTATAGACGTAGGGTTTACACACAATTAGGTATTGATATAAGTAGAGATGACTACTTTAATATAAAAAGGAAATATAAAATGTTAAATAGTGAAATTCGTCAACGAACGTCTCATATGTACCTGTCTAGAAATAAAAATATATCTAACAAGCAAGTTAATTTATTGATTATAAGCCAAGGTGAAAATGAGCACTTCACATGGTTGCGAGACATTAACTCACTATTAGGAAATGATACCTCAAAAGATCATACCTGCTTTCATTGTTTGCAACCTTTTAAATCAGAAAAAACTCTAAATAAGCATTTAGAACGTTGTGGTGCTCTGGGTATACAAACCACCATTTTACCTGAACACGGGTCTGTTCTTAAATTTAGAGATTTTGGAGGTATGGTTGAATCGCCCTTTATCATTTTTGCAGACTTTGAATCGATGATCATCCTGAACCCGGGTGAAACAGCATCGTCGACTAAAAAAGTCCCAGATTCATCATACTTTAGGTTCCGCAAAGCTGAAGGAGGTGGGCGTACTAAGTTTACTAGCAAACATGTTGTTTGTGGGTACTCTTATGTATGCCGTGACATTTATGGTGATGTAAGAAAGTCGGTAGTTTATCACCAGCAGGAAGACAAGGAGGATGTAATAGCAAAATTTTACACAGATATTATTGAATACCAGAAGGAATTATTAAAAGAAATTAAATTACGTCACAAGGAAGCAGAATTAAAAATGCTCGATTTTGTAGATTGGTATGATGTATGTGATGGTATCACATGTTATTTTTGTGATATTGAACTACCAGATCCTGTCATACATGCTGCAATAAAAGATAAAACCAAGGAACAAAAAAAACGGGCTCCTGTTGCCCATCATGATCATTTTACCCATGTTTTTAAAGGGTGGGCTTGCCATGAATGCAACATAAAGGCACATTACTCTAAGACAATTCCTGTCGTAATGCATAATTTCACTGGGTACGATAGCCATCCTTGTCTTTTAGGTCTTAATCACCCAGATATTAAGGACGTAAACGTCATTCCTTTATCGTCGGAGAAGTTCATTTCCATTTCAATTAATGGTGGTCAACTCCAATTTATTGATAGTATGCGTTTTTTGAATACATCTTTAGACAAGCTATCTAGCATGTTGAAAAAAGATGATGTACTCAAATTTCATACCACGAGAAAAGTTTTCAGTGAAAAGTATCCAAATATCACAGAAGATGATATGGAATTGTTGTACGGAAAAGGTTTTTTCCCGTACAACTCAATTACCAAATTTGATGACTTCTCTAGAACAGACATTCCTCAAAAGTCTGAATTTCATTCTGACCTGAATGATTCTGACATTTCTGATGAAGACTATAATCACGTTAAACGTGTGTGGCAAACTTTTGGTATTAAAAATTTAGGAGAATATCTAGATTTCTACAACTTGTTAGACACTTGTATTCTATCAGATGTGTTTTCAAATTTTAGAGAACTTTTTCTTTCTGAGTTTGATTTAGATGCATCCAAGTATGTATCTTTACCATCTCTTGCTTGGCAAGCCGCTTTAAAACAAACTAAAGTAAAACTGGATCATATTACAGATCCAGACATGCATTTGTTTTTGGAAGCTGGGCTTAGAGGTGGGTACAGTGGGGCAGGCTCTTTAAGATATGCAAAGGCTAACAATATCTACATGCCTGACCATGATGAAGATCAGCCAGACTCATATCTAGCTTATTTTGACGCCAATGCATTATACGCTGGTGCTTTGTCAGAAAAACTACCAACTCATGATTACAAATGGATTGGTAAAGAAAGCGATGATGGTACATTTACAGGATTAGAACAATGGCAAGATAAAGATTTTATATGTAATTTAGATGCCAAAGGTGAGGATGGGTATTTTCTTGAAGTTGATTTGAGTGTACCTGATTCAGAGAAAGGATACTTGAGCGAATTCCCACCCGCACCTGTTAAAAGAGCTATAGATCCATCTGAAATGTCATGTTTTCAAAAACATGTACAAGCAGAACTTGGTATTGAGAATGATAGCTTAAAATCAGAAAAGTTAGTGTTAGACCTAAATCCTAAGAAAAATTATGTTGTGCATGTTCGTACACTTCAAAAGTATTTAGAACTAGGTATGCAACTAGATAAGGTTCATAGAGTTTTAACTTTTAAACAGGATGACTGGTTAAAGAAATTCATTGACTTTTGTACGAAAAAACGCCAACAGGCAACAACACAATTTGAAAAGGACTTTTGGAAACTCTTGGTTAATTCAATTTTTGGTAAAAGTATAGAGCAAAAAAGAAATAGACAGACGATTCATGTTATTACCTCTAACAGTCATCAGTTTAGAGACTGGACAACAGGTGATAGGTATGGCAACTTTATTAAAAAGGCTAATATAGCTAATATAATTGTTTTAAGTGAGCATATAGTTTTAGTAGTTCTTAAAAGAATGGTAGTCTATTTAGATAAGCCGATTCAGGAGGGAATAACGTGTTTAAATTTAAGTAAAAATGTTATGTATGAGTTTTTTTACAATTATTTAAAGCCACGGTATACTGTTAGACTTGTTGGTACTGATACAGATTCCTTGTTGGTACGCTTAACAAGTAAGGATCCAAATTCACCAAGCTTTAATCTTTATATGGATATGAAAAATAATGCAGGTTACTTCGACTTGTCTGACTACTCCTTAGATGGTGAGTTTCAATTTCTTCAGTCTAATGATAATAAAAAGGTAGTTAATAAGTTTAAGGACGAAACGTCGCAGACAGGTCCTATTTCTGAAATTGTTTTCCTAAAAGCCAAAGCCTATGCATACAAAACTAGTACTGGTTATGAAGATAAACGTTGTAAAGGTATTCCAAAACATTATGTTAGAAATAATCAATCTTTTGATGATTATAAGTTAGCTATAGATAGTACAGTGGTAACTAGTGTTAAAACTACAAAAATTAGCTCGTTTAATCACCAATTGTACACTTCTAGTTCTGTAAAAAAAGGTATTCATCAATTTGATAATAAGAGATATTTGTTAAATAAATATAATAGTGTCCCGTATGGACATCCAATCATTGATACAATTAAAGCAAACTGTGTAACTGGTTCATGTGGTGGCTTGTGTATTAGAAAAACATTTAATCAAACTAATTCCGTACATGATTCAATGTATTTAGTTTAATATTTAGTTAGTGTAAGATACATTTAGTTTAGTTAACAATATAAATTTCTTATAATGAATAAAATAAAAAATCAAATTTAAAACAATACTTGAAATACAAATACAATTTTTAAATTCTTATCATTTGTTATTTAACTGTCATCATGGAAGCATCCAATTTTGATTACACATTACAAACACCATTTAATCTTGTCATAAGTGGCCCAACACAGAGTGGTAAAAGCTATCTGACTAACGAGATTATCCGACGCCGTCATGAAGTAATTTTTCCTAACGTCGAGCATGTTGTTTACTGTTATGGAGGTGGAGAAAATCTGGGTGCGAAACTGAAATCATATTTACCACCAGATGTGGTTCTGCATAGTGGCATACCACAGAGCGTTGGTGATGAACTAGGAACATCATACTTATACATTCTAGATGATCTTATGCAAGAAATTTCGAAAAAAGGATCGGACGAACTTTTCACCCGAGGCTCACATCATAATAACTGTAGTATTATATTTCTGACTCAAAACTTTTTCTATAATAATCTACGAACAATAACAACAAATCTTAAGTATATATGTATATTTAAAAATCCTTGTGAAACTCAATCAATTAGTAGAATTGGTATGAGAATGAATTGTAATAAGAAGTGTTTTGTTACGGAAGAAGCGTTTCGCCAATGTATTTTAAAACCACATGGTTATTTATTTATTGATTTAAGTCAGACACAAGATGATAAATACAGACTAAGAGATTGTATTTTTGCTGATACTGGATGTACAATTTTTCAAAAATAAAATTACAATGAAACTTTCTTAGCACTTACTCTAAAGTTTTTTACAATTTTTTTTCTGTTAGTTATAACTGATAATACGAATTCAACAAAAGTTTCATAGTTAATAAAAATAGTATTTCCCCGATTGTGAAGTTTTATAGTGCTATCCACACACTTTTTACATTTTGTATGTATATCAGCAAAAAAAGTAGGTACAGAACAACATACAGAGTCGTTGCATCCGATAAACATATTTGAGGGATGTTTAGTTAGCTTCGTATAAAAGTCTTTCCAATAGTCAGTACTGAAACGAGGTGGATCATGGGACTTTGATGTAGTTGGTTTTGTGGGAAATGTTTGCTTTATAAGAGGTAATTCTGTAGAAAACAAAATCATTTTACTTAACATTTGTTAGCTTTTTTTGAAAATTAGTATATCCTTTTGTCATTGCTTGAAGAACAGCAACAAGTGTCTCATAATCTATGTTAACTACATTTTTGTCCTGTATAATCGATACATGATCTTTTAAACAGGTTTTACACTTCATTAACCATTTTAGGACCACATAGTCGTTGGCAGAATTGCTTGTTGAACAGGGGGAACTACCTGGTAAAGAAGACAAATCTTTGCATTTTCGTTTTGGAGGGGTTACATCAGTTGCTCCTGCAACACGTTTACGGTTCAATTTATCTCTTGCAATTCGATATTCTTGGTAATCTGGAGATGTCAACATCATATTCCAAGCTGTTACGGGTAAAACGTCTGGATCAACTACCTCTATTTTGTCAATCCCGTTTACTTTTCGAGCTCTTAGTAGTTCGTACCCCATGCTTTGAGTTCTTCCAAGTAGCAATGCGGTATTGTCCTCAAGATTTCGAGATAGAAGAAAACGTTTTTTACTTCCCATATTATTAAGTATATCCATAATCTCATCATAATGCTTGTTAGTGCTATCAGGCTGACCAAATTTAAATTCTGAAAAATTACAATAGTATATGAGTATACATTAGTTTCAGTTTATTCAAAACTACTCTACCGTAATTAAAACTAACCACTTTGTGGCGTTTCCAGCTTGACATCAACGTCTTCAGCTTGAATAGGTTTATCCTCTCCCTTTAGTTCCATATGGGTTATTGAATCACCTAGTTCCAACTTTGGTGTAACCTTCTCCCACCCGTTCTCAACAACAGTACCAGTAACAGATTTTTGCGCAGGTGTGGTACCTACTATGGTGGACACGTCCGCTTCAGCTCGGAGGCTCGGGTCGGCTCGGGGGGTCGGCTCAGCTCGGGGGCTCGGCTCGGCTTGCGAGCTTTGCTCGACTCCAGGGATTGCCCCTGCTACACCCTCCGCTCTATATAAGTGGTTTTCCCGATAGTATTCCATGATAAATGAAAAATGTATGAGACAAGTGCTTTCATGAACTTAGGAATGATAACTGAATGATTTGGAAAAATTTGATTTTCTTTTTATATGCTCTGAGTTTATTATGTCATACTATTTTTTCAAATTACATGAATAATACAAACAATTTGTATATTAAATTTAGTAAAATACATTTTAGATTTCATTAAGATTCAATTTTCATAAGTAGCCATATCATGACCTTCAACAACGTCAAGCCCCTGCCCATTCTCATTTACTCGTTCCTTAACGATTTCAATAACATGGGAAAGTTCAATACAATTCTGGCTTGCTAATACGTATTCACGAGACAGTCTGTAGATTACCTCTGGGATTTGAAGAACATCAAAATTAATTCCAAGTTGCGTCCCGCTATTTGCTTTTCGAGTTATGTTAACAAAACGTCGTTGGTTTCCATAGCCAAACGTTGAGGTCCACATTTTGATTTTACGTTGTTGTTCAGTAGTATTGTCGTACTCAGGTGATGGTCTCCATACTGCCGATGGTGAATTCGGAGTTGTAGACGCCATCATAGAATCTGATTGAGTGGATACGTTCGTTTGGGAGACAGCTTTAGAGTTGCCCTGAGATTTCATTGAAAGATCCATGCTTGAATCTATGTCTGCGATATCCGATGCTTGAGCTGTAATACAAAGTAGTACCAATCGAATAATATTATTTACGAGCTTAATTATGACTATTACCAAAGCAGCCGCCATCTTAAGTAATACTGAGTGTATGGAAAGGTAAACTTACGATGGTTATAACAGCTTCCAAGTTGAGGTGTGACTGAAAAATAAAATCATTCGGACGTCTTTTATACTCTAATGAGCTTACATGTTATTGTAAAGAACATGTGATAACTCGCGGATGTAAAATCCACCTTTTAGTAAAACGTCATTATTATCTTTTAAATAATACATTTTTGGACTGGTGTTAGAAATACTATGTATAGTAAACACTTCAGGATGGTATTTTCTATTATATCCTTTTTCAAATGTTCCTTTAGTTATACTTATTAATACTCTGTCTCCAACATTTAGCTTTGATTGATCTATCGTTTTTGATTTGTTTCCATACAATCTGAACCAAACGTCCATTGCATTTGATGTATTAACATCAGCTGGACACATACCGATACTTGTATGCTTGGTATGGTTATAGTTTGACACTAGTTGTTGTAAAACATGGATAAAACGATATGGTTTCTTCCTATCATGATGATGTAGTAAATATCTACTAATTTTGTCTAAAATTGTTCTGTTAAAACGTTCGACCACACATGCTTTTAACTCAGATTCAACATGAAATATTTTAATCCCTTTAGTTTCACAGTATTTTTTAAATACGCCTTTAAACTCATTCCCTTTATCAGCTTGAATTAACTGGGGAATTCTGTTCGACTTGTTTAAAATCTTTTGAAATGCTTTAAGTACAATACTTGCATTTTTTAATTTTACTGCTTCTACCCAAGCGAATTTACTCAAAACGTCAATAACTGTTAGCAAGTAACGGGTATTGTTGTTTTGTCCTGCATGTTTTGAAATATCAATTAAATCAATCACAAACTGCTCGTCCTTCCCATATGCTATAACTTTTCTACGTTTAAATTTATGTGGGGCTGGTCGGTTTTGAGCAAATGCAGGAACGGTTTTTAACGCATTTAAGATATCATTTTTTTTATATTTTTTTCCTCCAGATCTTGCAAATGTATTTAGACCAGAAAAACTTCCCCTGACTTTCGGATTTAAATACAAGCGCTTTATTTTCCCATCCATTTTGGATTGATGGGTTTTGTGAACTAATTATATAAATATATTTACACCATCTCATATACTATCATTTGCATCTTTGGGTCAAACAACGAAGCATTCAAAATGAAGAACCTCGTGGAGAATAGAAACTTTTTTAGGAAGTGTAAGGGTAAAGTAGGGTGTAAGCACGCTCTTTTAAGCGCTACTAACAGTGAAGTAAAGGCTGTATGTGAATGTGTAAAAAATTTACTTAAAAAGAATGTAAATCTCTCACCCCGAACAGTTGCAAAATTGGAACCATTTGAAAAGCAGCTTCGAGTTTTATCGCTTAAGAACGTTTCAATAAAGAAAAAAAGAAAAATATTACAAAAAGGAGGTGCATTACTGCCATTAATAGCTTCAATTGCTTTACCATTAATAACTAGTTTTTTACAAAATGGCTAGACGGATGAAACTAATAAGTGAGGCTTTGTACAACACGCTAATGAAGCAAGGTGACAATTATGTAAACGATTTGTCTCTACAAAAGCAAGATGTACTCAAATCAAAACAGATACCAGACGAGCTAAAACAAATTTTATATGAGTATTATAACAAGCAACTACAATTTAAAAAAGAGTATGATGACAATAAGCCAATATTAGTAAAAAATGTTGGAAGTTCATTTAACCAACCCGCTACACAAGTTGTAAATGTACCATCGGTAACATCTCACCAACAACTACCCCAGCAAACACCACCACGACAATTTAGCCGCCAAACTACTACTCAGCAAACACCGTCACAACAGATTACTAATCAAACTACTCCTACCCAACCAAATTATAATTATAGTGAAGATGACTATGCGAGTGCTATGCGAACACTGTTTTACCCATTCGAAAGTGAAGGTCAATTAAGAACACCCTCAGTTTCATCAATGAAAGAAAATGTAGATTTAACATCGATAAATAAAACTTTGCAAATCAAGCGGTGGTTAATTAATTCAGGAATAAAATGTGGGCAATCCAATGAAATAGTAGTTGGTAATGAAATTATTCCATTGTCTAACTATTCTCATTTAGTTAAAAGTTTAAAAGATATACGCCAGTTGAAAGCAGCTATCAACACCGACAAGCCGGGGGTACGAGAAGTATTAAATATTTTGAAAAGTAGAACTATTTCCCCAGAATCTAAGTTGTTCTCTAGAAACATTCGAAATGAAATCTTTTTATCACCACCAGTTAAAAGAAAGCTGAGATTTGCAGGTCGTGGGATAAAAATTAAAAAATCAAAGACAATGACACTTATAAATTTGAAAAATTGGAAATCAATGTAATTTATTAAATTGTTTACAAATTTGTTGATTAAATCTATTACAACATCTATGATTTAATAAATATTGTTTTGAAATTACAAAGCATTTAACTTTCTTATCATTATCATCATAGTTTTTTGTTGAAAATGTGCAGTAAATAGACATTGGGTGACATCCCTGCATTCTCTTGTACAGAAAATACAGGGCGTAGTACCCACATACATCTGATTTCATACTTTGAAGTCGTACGGTATTTTCTAAAAGACAAAGTCTAGATTTATTTACAAAGTTTTCATAATCTTTAGACCAACATTTTATTCCTAGTCCGTAAGAATCATAAAACTCAATATAATCTCTTGAATTCTTAATGAAAAAGCTTGTCCAGTGGGTACCGCTCTTATAACTAGGATCTGTGTTCACAACTAAGCAGACGGGGTACTTTGTTATACTGAACGTTGTTAATTGATCGCTTGATAGCACACCGTACTGCGCCCTCAACCCGTTTGCACATATTAGTCTAAGGTGTTTTTCAACTTGTGATGTATTCATTATTGAGAATAATCGGTCCAAAAAACGTTCTTATTTTTATCAATGTGTAGTATCGATTGTGTCTCTGTGTAACAATATACGGTTACTGGTGATGTCAAACTTGATCTGAACTTCAACTCTATTTTTATATTCCCATGACGCGGAGGAGTTAACGCATCTGTATTGGACGCTAAATCGTAAGCAAAGAACGTTCGACCTGCAATAAAGTCCGCCTCAGTTAAATCAATTCCACAGTCTTGATTACTTATTCCCAAGGCATTATGTAGATTGTAGATAGCCTCTTTTACACGTATAGATTGTTCACTAAAATCTACATTCAGAGCATTCGTTTCATTTTCATCACCTCGAACTGAAACACTAATATAGCTTAGTCCATGATCCTTAAAAATAAAGGGGTTTGTTGTTATAGTTCCAATCGTATTTGCTGTGGTAGCAATAGCAATTACAAGACGTGTTGGTAGTTGACCGGTAATTAAATTTTCATTAATGTTTGTAATAGTTCCGTTAGGAAGTGAGTAGCTTTTAACATCCACCTTGTTCATGTAGTAGTTTGCTAAATGGTTACTTTCCCATAGTTTTAAATGTCTCAACGCAATTGATGGTAAAATTTTATGTCGAGTTATTACTAATTTCGCTTCAAGAATCTGTAAATGATACTGTAACGGTGCTCCTGCAGTAGGGGTTGGAACATGTAGACAGAAATTATCAGGAGATCGTGTAAACTCAACTATGAGGTCACAACCAGGAGGAATGTAATCACATTGAGCAAAAATATCAGTATGTGGTCTTCCAATGACTTCAAATACGCGACTACCCTTAGTCATTTCAAATCGTTTTTTATAAGAGTCTGTAGCATCGTCTCCAATGTCCGTACTTGTAGGATCTGTTTCTTTAAAATACCCTGCCAAACTTGATTGAGTCTTATTAGCTTCTTTTGAAAACAAAAGTTCTCGTTCAATAATGCTACGAATAGCGTAGTTATCATTCACTGATGTGATTGGTGTATTATTAATCATAACACGACATGTTTGAAACATGGAGTGTAAAATGTTGTTAACTGGTGCAACAACAATTGTAGCAGCATTATCTACACCTGCAGCGGTTGTAATTTTAGATCGAATTAGTAATATTGTGTCATTTGGATCAACATAATAACCTTCACTACCCTTATAATAAAATGTTAAAGGTGTTGAAGCATCACTTAATGGGTTTGATGGAAACAAATTTACTTTCTGTTTATTTAAAACAGAAATGTCGTAATGCGCAGGTTTAAAAATGGCTAACTCACTTCGCTGGCAATGTTGCGTCATGTTTAATCAAATAAACCTCTAAAACGCTTTCTACGTGTTATTCGTTTGGGTTTTTTAGATTTTTGTTTTTTCTTCAAAACTGATGTGATTCCTCTACCTTTTATATTTTTTCTAACTTTCTTAGCACGTTTTACTCGTTTACGTTTCCTCGAAGCTCCCGAACCAGACTGATTAGCAATATTTCTACCAACTGCTTTTATGCCTTCTAAACTCCTAGCTTTAAGTGTTTCTGCTATCGGACGACCGCCATCTAATATATCAATTGCCATGTTTTTCAATGTTGATTTTGCAGCGGGTAAAACGTATTCTTTTGCAAGAGGTATTAATCTTCGGAATAGCGATCCGAAAAAACTCCCAAGTCCCCTGCCTTTCTGTCGGTTTTGGCTACCTCTGTAAACTACTAATGGTTCTCCTCGCCCGTACATATTCATTTTAAGACCGGTTGAAAATGTAGTGTTGCTTTGAACGTTCCAGTTTCAAATGAAACTTGCTCCCCGTCTTCAGTAGTTATATACATGTGAATATCACTAAAACTCGATCTTTGCACTGGTAAATATATTGGGTTGATGAATTCGTGTTCGTAAACATTGTCATTATTATAAACAAATGGCATACTTCTCATTAATGGGGCAAATACGTTTCCAACATATTGATTTGAAACAATGTCCGAGTACACAAACATCAAACTTTTTCCTAGTCTAATATACGGTTTATACTTAGCACGCTTTGTTACACTTACAAATAATTTTTTGTATGTATCAGGATCTAGTGTGTGTATATTGTTTTCAATTCCCATATATGTTCTCATTCTTCGTGTTAGATTTATACTATATTGAGTTAAAGGGTGAGGTAATGTAATATACATTATTCCATCTCGAATTCTCCATTTAGCATTAAGAAAACTACAAGTATCATTAATTAGTTCAGTATAACTAGTATAATCCTTTTTTGCTTTAAATGAATTATCTTTTTCGTTGACAATAGGTTCATCTTTATACACGTAAATTCTACCATTCATAGGTTTTTTTGTAAACAGCCTTCCATTAGAAATCTCAAACCCTAGATAATTTCTGATTGCTGGGGTTACTTCTACCGATGAGAATTTATAATAATATTCTTCATTAGGTTCGTAGTATAGAACGTTATTTTTTCCAATACTACAACTCTTAATCCACTCAATCTGATGGCAAACATCATGTACAACATTTGTTATACCTCTATCTGCTTTTACATCGGTTCTTTTATTGTCCAAGTCTGTTGCTGTATATAAAATGTCGTCTTTAGCGGCTGCAATTGGTACTGGAAATATCTGACCACCATAAATTACATTTGAATCTTTTTGAATCTTTTGGGGTATTCTTGTTACTTCGTCAAAGCCTTCATGAATCCCTAAGATTTGTTTTACTCGTTCAGTTAAAACTATTTCATAATTTTGTTTCTTAAATGTATTATACGTTTTACACATGACGCTCCCATCTGTACCTAAATAGTATTTATCACATGATAACGATGAAATAAAATCTAGAAAATTTGCTAAATTGGTAAAATTGTGTGGTGCTGTGATATCACTTTTGATGTAATCGTGTTTAAACAACCCGCCTCGTTTATTGATGCCAACTGAAATATTCTCTGGGTCGGATAATAGTTGATGACCCGGAATATTAAACTGATTATTATTTAAATTGATAACTGCGATTGCAACGATTTCTCCTTTGTTTATAAACTTGTTTGTCCCAGTGTAAGTACATGACGTAAGCGCAACTTCATACCGTGTATCTAAATCAATACGTGATGCTAAATTATTTCTAAAGTTTGAAATTGTATTTTCTGGGTAGAATGACAGTGAAGCGTCACTTAATAATGAGACAATGAACGCAGCCATGGTTGCAACTATACTGACCAGTTTAAAGTTTTTACAAGCTTTTATTTATCTCATATTTTTTCATTTTATTTACAAGTATGTACAAGTATTTACATTTACTATTTAAAACGTTTTAACTATATATTCCATGTGAGATCTACACAGTGGACATCGGGAAAATCTTGGAATACAATCTTTACAAAACCTATGACCACAAGTAGCATTAACATAATCAGCATAAGAAGCAATATTATCTATCGACGGGCAGATACTACACATTGTTTTACATCGCAAAGTTTCAAGTTCATTTTTCATTTCAGGTAAAGTCATTAATTCAATTTCTTTACATTCAACTTTTTCAGCTTTATACAAATTTAGTTTGAGAAGAGTGCAGGAAGGAAAATAATACCTATGCTCTTCAACAGGGTTGGAATTCTTTTTCCAATTTTCAAATCCGTGCGAGCAGTGGTAGCATTCAGCTATTCCCGGATTTAAGCAATAGAATCCTGCCTCAACCATAGCCGATATACTTGGAGCATTTTCTTCATCCCATTTGTGCTCAATAAATGTCTTCCTCCGTGCTTCGGGGCATCCAAACTTCGTAATATCCGGGCCGCAAAAGGCTGGGAATACAACATCGTTTTCACCACTTATATAAAGTTCGAAGGTTTTTCCTCGAAAGTTAGGTGAGAATCGTGGGGTAGCGCGGTTTTTCCATTGTTCAAGGTTTGTTGATGGTAGTGGGACATTGTTTGTTGGTTTGAAATTGATAAAATCACATCTTCCTCGAGCTCCTTTAAGATGTTCTAGCCATGGTACTTCATTGAATTCCCATTCATATAGCACCATCCCGCACCAAAAGCAACCACACTGTTTCATTAAAATAAAATTGAGTTTCAAATTCCAAATTAAAAAAATGAATTATGTTTCACAAATTGGAGAATAACTTACGTAATCACGGAGTCCAGTATAAAACAGTCCAGCAGCAGCTAAGTCGTTTCGTGATGGACTGCTTCGTTTCCACGAACTGAACGTTTTGAGCCTTTCTTCTTCTTTAAACATAGTTGCCATAAAATGACGAATCAATTTGGCCACAGTAGAGTGCAGTACTTGCTCTGTCCATCGATCTGATGAACTCAAATCTACGTTTGCGGTGAATTTGTATGGTAGGGAAAGTTGTGAAATGTTACTTACACCGTTGTTAGGCATAGTGCTTCTTGTAACTGCTTTACTTTTAATTAAGTTGATTGAACCAAACTCAGTCTTCAACTGATCTATCTGTTCTTGAATCAGTTTTTATACCTTTCTTTTTTTCTATTTTTAGATTTACTTTTGTAACGTGTATTTGTTCATTGGTGTCATGTAACGTACACTGTGTATACCTTCTATAATTAGAGATCCTCTGACCTCACTGTATATAACCGTATATCATGATGGATTACATTAAACACTTTTAGTACCAATCTGGAAGTTCAAGAATGACCACGTAAAATTTAAAGTCCTCGTAACGTTAGTACATTAAGATCGTTGTTATCAATTGAAATGTTTATGTTAATATATATTTAAGTGTTCTGTGAAAATAATAGGGTTCTCATTATATCACCTTACTACAGGTATAGTAAACACCTTTTACTATTATTATAGCGTATTACATAGTAATATAATTTCCTTGGTGTTATCACGCATTATAGAGTTAATTTCAAAAAGTTGATTTACATGTTTGTTTGTTTTTTTCAACGGTATATTTAGTACCGCACTTTCATTAATTTGTGTGATACGTATTTGCATTAATTTCATTAACATATTTAATACCTTGTTGTGTTTTTATATTGTTTTTCATTGTACATTTAACACAATACAAATTCTTTTAATTGTGTCTTATGCAACGTATGATTTTCAACGGTGAAGCCATTTAAAACCATTGGAATTTATTAATGAGGGGATTACATATCTTTCTTACTACTAATGTGAGGAAATGAATTCAAGAGCACGTTTAATTTTCCTATATGGGTATTTGTATATATTATTAGATACGGATGTTAAATTATGTTTGGGTTTGTTTTCATATGTAAAGATGAAGGATTTGCATAGAATCATAATAATATAAATATTTTGTTGATCCTTAGGATGTAGATAAAGATTGATTTTGTGGATTTGTGTTTTAGTTCTATCAGAAATTCCATATTATGAAAATCTCAAAATCCACAAGCCGAGTGTGTAGCGTGTTTTGCAAATCTTGTTTAAATTTCGGGATTTCTACTTCTTGTTGGCACTAGGAGAAGAGGGGGTTCGGAATAAGTCGAGGATTTTGTTCAAATTCCAAATTTCAATGTGTATTCTTCTACAAGAAAAGAATGTGTGTATGAATTTGTTTCCGGCAGCAAAGTTTTATTTTAAAATTTCAGTACAGATTCTATAGATGCAGGCTCAGGGCCGGATAATGCGGCATGCGGCCAGCGCAGGCAGCCAACGCTGTTTGAATTTTCAAAAAACATGTAAATGGACCATTTTGCAGTTTTTAAAAATGTGTAAAAAAAATATTTTGACTTTTCAAAAACATGCAAAATAATTTTTTTTTGTACATTTCAAAAACATGCAAATAAAAAATTTTCCAATATTCTCAAAACATGTAAATAGAACATTTTGAAATTTTCTGAATCAAGTAACATTTTAAACTTTTCTAAAACATGTAAATACAACATTTTGCTTTACCAAAGAAAAGCGTCAATAAAATCAAAATGGTGGTTTTTGTATGGAAACAAATTGATGCCTAAAAGCAATTCCTTCGTCCGGCCCTGTGCAGGCTCAGTTTTGAAGGATATTTTTATTTTACCCCGCGTCTGAGAGATTTTAAAGCACTGTATTGCTATGTATTGTACAGACATTTTGTATTGTGTAGTGGGATATTCATTTTCCCTGACGAGTGCAAGGGCATTTTTTACTCAACTTTACCTACTATATATTTGTATGTAGTTATTTTCCCTTGTAGGTATTTGTGATTGGATGGATGCGATGAAGAAAACGGATTTTGATAGTCTGACAAAATCTGGAGTGAAAGGAAGCACTCCCGGTTTTGTTTGTTACATAGTTTGCATTTTGTACAGTAAGTAAAGTTCATATATAGGCACGTTACATTATTGGTAGAGGATAGTATTCTGTGGTGTCCGTATCATGCCACACCATACCATACGAGTATGAGTACACAAAACCGAAACCGAACCCCGGGCCGCGAGACCCAATCCACACACCACAATTTGATAAGACAACTGCTGTTTTCTTTCTTACCGTCGCGGCGTTGGTCGCGGATTGGTTCATCCAATATTAATAATTCGGTAAGATAGTGTAGTAACGGTAGTGGTAGTTGCGTTAGTATTATAGTAGTCCTGAACATGGAATGGATGTCGGGAAAAAGGAAGAGTTAGTAACATCTGTTCATGGTAAATTTCTATTAGTTACTCCAACTCCGCAAAACCTACTGTCTAGAGATATCTGCGTGCGGATGCGGATACATCCAAAGTCTACAGCTGAGCGAGCGAGAGACGACAGCAAAAGCGTCTCTATTCTATTCTTTCTTCTATACATAATATGGTAATGGTGTGTCACACCAAAAAAACGAATAAGGAGCACAAAGTTCTGTTTTTTCCACTCAAAAATTACCAATTCAGATTATAATATTTTTTCCCTTGGAAAAAGTTTTATCGATCAAGTGCAGTTATTGAAAAATCAAAATCAAAACTACACTGCAAAAAAATTCTAGAGATTTTTTATTTCCAACAGTTCAGGGTCGTTGTCGTTGTCTGTCTGGCCCGGCACAACACAGTCATTGATATTATTGCCAAAATAAAATAATAATAAAAAAAAAGAAAGAAAAATGATAATAAAAATAATTCTTATATAGTAAAGTGCACATTTTGATTTTGATTTCTCAAAGACGATGATGCAGCTGTATATAGAGAGGAGAACACAAATGAAATCCGACGGATGAAAAAAGCGTTGACTGACATAAATGACACAAATAATAAAATGCGGGGGTTGTTTTTTCTTGTTTCGGTACTACCACATATAGTACAACATGGAAAATCCGAGGGCGGGTCGTCGACGGAAATTTACTTGCCCTTTACACTCTGTCTGCACACCATCACCATCACCACCATGAACCATCACCATCCTGTCCGTTCGAATTTGAGATTTTGAAGGGAAGATCCGTTTTGAATGGTTCAAGTTAAGAGGAGAGAGAGAGAAACGTTAAGACGGAGCTCGTAAATAAGTAAGTCATTCTCATTTTTCGATTTTTCCATGACTGTTGTCGCCGGGGCTGTGTGTGTCGCTGTCTTGTTATGTCGTTATGGGTTTGACGAGAAGACTCTCACTGAGTGAGCGAGAGAGAAAGATGTATAGTTTGTTTATATTGCCTTTACACACACACACATTTTCAAGTCTCAATAATGCTTTTGCTTTCTTCACTGGGACTGGGAGAAATAGTGAGAGAGAGAGAGAGAGAGGGCAGAGTGAGTGAAAATGCTCTCATAATACATGACATGAGTTGGTGTTGGTATTATTGGGAGTTACATACATATTATTCCAAAAGCCTTGGTTATGTTGTGTTTGGTTTTTGGTAAAGTATTTGGGTTCCCCTGCCCCTATTGGAATCATGAAATTTCCACTAGACTGACCTTTAGGACGACACGATCCATTTTATTCCTCGCGTATAATTTTCCACGTGGTCGCCTTGCTAACAATAACCGTGTCACCACAACACGACGTTTTGTATCGCAGCCTGTCAACTTCATCTGCTCTCTGAACAACAACAGCAGCAGCAGGAGCAGGAGAAGGAGTAGGAGTAGCATACACACACAGAGTAGCTCCGAATCCGAATCAAACTCGACCCGATGCTTTCGGCTTCAGCTCCTTTTCCTTCTCAATAATATCCTATGTACTACTGATATTATGTATATGTACGGACGGCGGGTTTGACGGGCATTCAGAATTATATAGAGTACAGACTATAGAGCTATTGCTCGTATATGCATACTTTGTGCTTTTATCCAATTTCCAGTTCTATAGTTGTAGGGCTTCGGCTGCCTTCCTTCTTATTGTAAGTATATATGGATAATGTGAGTGAGTACCAGAAAACGGAGAAATATATACAGAGGAGATGAGGAATATACATGGTCACATACCCAAACAAAGTGACACCCTGACACCCCGAATTTTGCACTCAACATAACCTCACAATAACATACATGAGACTTACTTAATCTGTACTAGTCGTAAACGGGAGAAAATCTCTTTCCGTCATTCTCTACACATTTCACACTTCCTCAGCTTTTACTAAAGCTGAACGAGATTGAGAGATTGAGGTTCGTCTCCTTCAATGGTAACGGTACGGAACGGTATTATAAGCTCATGTCTGCAATTTTGTACTACACATATCGACCCATGTATATTTTAGAAATAATTACAAACTAAAGTAATAAATACTAAACTCTTTACTTGATAAAAATATTAATTTTTAAAGTGATCTTTAAGAAATGTTTTAACGAAGAACTTTTGCAAAATTCTAATTTTTTTAAACTCCTTCCTGAGAGTCCACTATGCAAAGAAATTTGCATTTTTTAAAATTTCTATTATTACCATTTTTAGTCCAAGCTGGTATCATATTATGTATTAATTTTTTTTTCATTCCTTTTATAAATCACAAGAAGCGAGGCCAGTGAAAAACAAGAACAGTTTTATGGACTTTGGAAACAGGGCCGGACGAAGGAATTGCTTTTAGGCAGCAATTTGTTTCCATACAAAAACTAAACCACTTTGATTTTATTGATGGTTTTATTTGGTAAAGCAAAATTTTGTATTTACATGTTTTAGAAAAGTTAAAATGTTCCTTTTACTTGATTCAGAAAAGTGCAAAATGTTCTATTTACATGTTTTGAGAAAAGTGTTAAATGTTTTATTTCCATGCTTTTGAAATGTCAAAATATTGTTTTTACATATTTTTGAAAACAGCATAATTTTCCATTTACATGTTTTTGAAAATTCAAGCAGCCGGGGCTGCCTGCGCTGTCCGCATTGGAAGGTGCAAAACTTGCCAAAAATATAGAGCGTATGGTAAAGTTCTTATTGATTGGTCTGTAATTTACGTATTTGTACAAATTTGTTTTCTGTCTCCTATTACATACGAAATTACTTGTAAATTAGGAATAGATATATCACCAAATTTACATTTTTACGTAGGTACATACACATATACAAGTTAGCATGCACACAAATCATTGTTTAATTTGAACAGTATTGATTCCTGAAGAGACGCGCAGTTTTTCCCATTGAGAGCGGTTCGTTTTGTAAAAGAAGTTTGTTTGTCATAATTTTCTCATTTGTGTAGAGAGTAAAATGGAACTATTTGTTGTCGGTTTTGATTGTACTGATAAAAGTTTCACGAAGTATGTAACGAAAACGACGTAGGCTGTGTATTATATTATTAGTATTATGTTTACATAATATGCATTATACGTACAACTCTGAAAAGAGCCAAGAGATTTATTCTGTCGATTTGATAGATGATTTTAGTGTGAGTAATATAAGTGATAGTGATATAGTATATAGATATTAGGAGGTAAGGTATCTACTATATTATAAAATATAAAATAATATACCTACGAGCAAATAAATACATTTCAAAGGGATGCGATGGGTACAAGTTACGTTGGATGGTTTGCTGGTGCCATGATTTTTATGACATCCTTTGCCGCCTACAGCTTCATTTTAATATTCACAATGCACTCTGGAGCACAATGACAATGACACAATAGACAAACGTACATCCATCACACTTGCTTCTCTTTTTCTTACAACACACAGACACACACAAACACAGAGTTCAGAAAAAAGTTATCATATCATGGACATGGACTCTGTCTTCTGTCTCTCTCTCTCTCTCTCTCTCTGTCAGGCTGTAAAGAAAAGAGTCAGACAAACAGACAGGCAGGCAGAAGGCAGGAACAAAAAGCACGAGGCAAAACACAACACAATAATAATAATAATGATAAGAATTTCGCTCCTTACAGCAGCAGTCTATATGCTACTGACTACTCACTGATAGATTGGTTTTGGCATGGGCTATAGTACGAACATAAGTACTAATGTCAGTAAAGTAACTCTCACTCCTTCAACCCATAAAAATATACCCAGTCAATATTTAACATCCATAACCAGATGTATTTTTTTTTAAATCGTTTTTATTATTGTTCTCCTTCGTTATTTTCTCCTTCTCACCTGTCATGACATTATTATTCAATTTCATCGTTGCAACCAATACAAAGCCTATGTACAATATTGACGCACACGATCAGCTAGGCTATTACGACCAGTCTATTAGTAGTACAGATGAAATTTTAAACTTTTGACATGTACCTACCTACTTTTACTAGGTGAGGATTTTTCAATTCTATAATGTGTGTTTCCATTTTTATGGTGAATGATATGGTGACTAAAATGCTACGAACAAAAGGGTTGAATATAAATAATGGGTATGGTTTCGAGTTCGAATTTTGGAGGATACTCTCTAAACTGTGGTACTGTTTTCTTTTCAAAGTACGATTTAAGTCCGGTAGCTCGCGATATGAGTAGAGGTATTACGGTGCGGTGGTGGCATGTATATGGCTTCCCTTAAATCTTGAATATATGTGACTAATGTGACCGGAGCGCGGAGCATGTGACAAGTTTTTTTTCAAATATGAGACGTGCTCAAAATTTTTAATCATCATCATCACCATCACATTCTTTAAAGTTTGTAAAATATATTTTTTTTTGTGGGAGATCGCACCACCATCATCAATGATTGAAACAAAGGAAGAGCGAAAAGCAAAATTAATTTTTTACGCTATATGGTCCTGCCTACAGGACCTGTGTGTCTGTGTCGCACTAAACGCTCATCCAACCAATGCAATACAACGGGAAAATGAGACAAAATTTACTAATGTGTAGAACTAAAGATTTGAGTTGAAGTTGGGAAACTATGTATAGGTAGGTATAGGAAAAAACCCGTTAGTATCATTGTATTCCTGTAATTCTTGATTTTGTGTGTAGTATCAGAAGGTATGTGTTTCACAGTTTCACCCGAACCACACTGTGATATGATACTGACCAGCGGCGGATACAGAAATTTTGTCTGGGGGGGGCTAACAATGTTAAGCCGCCATATTGGAAAATGGCCGCTCCTATCTCCACAATGTTAAAAAATTTCCTTCTGGGGGGGGCTAAAGCCCCAAGCCCCCCCCTTCTGGATCCGCCCCTGATACTGACTACTACTACTACCACTTTAGTTAAGTAGCCACATAGGTGCCTGCCTAGTAAGAATATTATGAGAGCTTTGAGTGCAGAGCTTTTATCTAAACTAGCGTAAGCATAGATAAAACAACCAATGACAGTATATGTATATGTGCATACCTATATCTAATAATATATTGTACCCTTTTCTCTTTCTTTACTCTGTATAATAATGCTAACAGAAGAGACCAAAACCAAAAACCAAGTTTGATTTTCCTCGCATAAAATAATATAAGGGAGTCAAAGCCACATAAAATGTATAAAGTATATAAGCTTCCCCACAACATTGTGTGTACATTTATGTACATAATATATATGCACACATAGGAAAATGAGAACTAGAACTGCTATACTACTAACGGAACGGAGGCCGGAGAGCTCGTCGTTCGTGGAGAAACGCTAAATCCTCCCTAGTAGATATTTGGCCATGATTCGTCAGTGTAAATTCCCCTCGTCGAATTTCGAATCCCAATCAGAGTCCATTAGAAACCCTCAATTTAATTAGACCAAGATAAAAGCCGTAAAAATTACCCTTGATGCACGTCTATAAAAAAAACCTTGGAACATTAAAGACAACATGACTCGTCGTAGAGATAAATTACATTCGTCTCCGTCGACTTCGACTTCACCAAAACCAAAAGTAAACGTACAGTGCTCTACAATACAATCTAAAATACAATGGAATGAGCACATGGAATCATCCAACTAGTGAAGTAACTATATAGTCATATATAGTCCCAGCAGCCGCGTCTGCTTTCATTTCTCATTCCATTGTGCTTTGTACTACTCTATTTTTATATTTCATTCAAATATATTGATATTGATTGCAAATTGCAACGTGGAAAAATGTCCTGGAAAAACCACAAGACTGCAGATTCAAATTATGTACATACATTCATTTGTGAATTGGGTAGTAAATAATTTAATTCTGTTTTTATTTTTTTTCTATACAGCATTATGCTATAGAATATTGACTCGGTCGAACTCGACGTCAAAACACCCACAAGAAATATCTCTGGGAATTGCAACATAACACACAGAAGAACATGAAGACCATATAGCCACAGAGTTTGCACTAATAATTCTCAAATGGAAGGTACTACTACACATTAGGAGGGTTAAATGCGATTACGAGTACATGAAAATGAATTCATACACATAATGTATATAAGGAGCCCGGCCAAGAAAACCAAACTAAAACCAAACCAAAGCAATCTAACTAGATACCTATACATATATAAATGCCTATATATAACATAATGGAAGGAAAATCCTCCCCCCAGCAGCAGCAGCAAAAGCAAAAAGGAATGGATGGATGGATGGATGATGAGTAAACAAAACTGAGTCCCTCTGCCCCTACTTATTATTCCACATGACGTCACACAAAAGTACTTGCTGAATATTCAACAGTTTCTCGAAACCATGATAATAATTCCACTCGTAGAGAATAGACTTGAACGACGACGACGACAGGACAGAACACAGAACCTACTTACTTTACTTATGCTACTTACTCAACTAAACTAAATATACTTTTCCACGGCCACGTAGTACATAGGTAGGTAGGTACCTAGGTACGTTTGTTTAAATGGAGGTAGGAAGGTAGGTACATTTTCTGCCACACCAATGGATGAAGGTAGTACTTACAATTAGTTAAAACTTTGACTGAATCATGTTAAGTTTATAACTTGCTACTCTCCATATACTAGTAGGGTACCTATAAGTATATTGAATTCTGAATTCCAAACTATTCTTGTAGTCTCATTTACCCTATATATGTGGATTGGATGCCTTGCCATCATATCATCCGAGGCAGGCCAAGATCAAACTTTAACTTTGCTCTCAACTTCTGCTCCAACTGAGACCGTAACGTACCGTACCGTAGCATGCCATGCCATGCCATGCCATGCCAGACCATAAGAGGGAAGAGTTTGAGTTCCTAAGATCAAATCGACTCACTTTATTATATTAATTAGTATGATACGTCTCAGGATTTTGTGACTTGAGCTCTCTCTCTCTCTCACTCTCTGGCTGACACCATCTTTCACTTTTCGTGAGTGGGAAGCGCCTACATTTAGTACAGTGTGTATTTCTTATGCGTCCATTTCTAGACATGCTTGTACTATATGACTCGCTGTATATTCTATATTCAACCCTGTCTTAAAAAATTGAAAATTAGCTGGCTCTCTCCCTGTCTTAAGGATTTTGTATTTTTCTAAAACTATGCTAAAATAAGTTTCTACAGCTGCTATGCTACAGACATAATTTCTGAGTGCCTAGTAGTAGTAAGAATTTTAGTTTTTTATTTTGATTCCCGTTGTATCTGTAGTATAGCTTTGCCTACTTTTTAGATACCTAATTTGGCAGATTTTCTTCCACGACTACATATTGTAAAAAAAATTCTAATTCCAACTCTACTCTGCTGTATAGCTCTCTCCTGCACATGCATATTTGATGGATGCTTTTATTTTAGATTTAGAGAGAAATTTCGTTTCGAATTTTGTGCAGAGTAGAGTGAGAGAGAGAGAGAGAGAGAGAGAGAGATGACGATGAGAGAGCTTCTGTTTGTGTGTGTGTGTGTGTGTTGAGGATCAGATCAGAGAGTAGAGAATAGAAATAGAAGGAGATCCAAGTAAAGGAAGGAAAGGAAGCTCCGCATCTCATTCTCGTGTACATTTAAGCGTTAGCCTCAACATTAGTTTCTACATATTTACTTTTGTATGTAAAACTCACATTTGCACGACATCCCACTATCACTAAAACTAAGTCTTATAATACGTATTTACATTACTCCTTCAACTCTAACAACTCCGACTCTCCGACTCGATCTGACTCCATCCAACCATTCAAGGAACCTTTAGCAGTCTGTAGGTATACCTATAGACAGATATATACATATACCTCCTATACTTGTACATGTATATCAGCGAGGAAAAATTTGCATTGCAAATTTTCTCAGAGTCATCGGGTGCGAGAGAGAGAGAGAGAGAGAGAGAGAAGAGTGTAGGGAGGGGAAAGGAAAAATTTACTTTTATCTCCCCTACACACTTACATAAACAACAGAGATAGTTGGACATGCCAAGTACATACGGACAGACCGACAGACAAAGAGGAATACATTATGAACAGAAGCATAATGGCACTCGACTTACTTTGCTTTACTTTACTTTAGTCACTAGATTTTACAAGATTTTTTTTTCTCTCTCTCTCACTACTTACTCAACAAACTAAAAATACTGTGTAAGACCAAGACAACAAGACACACACATGCAGTTAGTACTTGGACGAAAAAGCTATACAATTAAGTAGGTACACAGGGAGGACAGAGAGAGAGAGAGAGAGACAAACAACATCCTGCATGCACAGCAGTATGTACCTATAATGCTAATGATATGAAAGCAAAAAGATACCAGGATTGGAACTGGAGTGTCCTGTACTGTTCTGTAATGTAATGTAATGTAGGCGGCGCAGTAAATTTTAAAGTAGAGCCAGAGCAAAAATATATAATAATATTATTATTATGAAGCAGAAACAAAAAAAATACGACGAGGACAAAGAATATATATGTAAATTATGCATAATTGTAAGAACAACAGCAACAGCACAGAATGTTATGTTGTCACATAAAGTGTATAAGCGTTAGCTTGAGTTTTCCAGGAAAGATTCTCTCTCCTCTCGCCTTCCTTGGTTTTTGTTGTTGTTTTTTTTGCTTTTGGAAAATCAAAATTTACATTAAGTCACGCAACAAAAATTATGAAAATGAAAGATGTAGAGTAGAGTGGAGGAGAGTCTAGACGAACGATCTGTTGAGACTCTGTGACTAGTGAGGCCAAGATATTATGTTCGTACTTTGCCGTTTCCTTCTGTATTATATCTATGCATGGCCGAAGAAATTCGTAGTTTCGGTTTCGGTTTCGGTTTCGGCGTCGGAGTTGTTGATAATTCGGGGAATTTGATACTTTGCTTCTGAGAATACCCTTCCTACTTTTGGTAGGTTTCGATTTTGCTTTTGTATGTAGTTAGAGTGCGCTGCTCTCCGCTCAGCTCAACATGTGCAAAGTTTAAGTCTCCGCTTCAACTTACCAACACAAACCATATAAAAACAGTAGTGTTAACGTAACGTAATATGTACAGTATACTCAATGTAAAATGAACTTTTAAAAAACGTTGAATCTGTCTTGATACTGGATATGTATTTGAATGTAAATTTAAGAATAGTAAAAAAAATTATTAATCCGAGGAATTTCTTCGTCCAAGTAAATTGTGTGGAAAAAAAGGTTAGAAATTATTACATAGAAGTTTAGCGAGATAGCACCCAAGAATTATTCGTTACTAGTGTACTCATATAATTCTTCATATTACTTTTGGAGGTTAGTGATGTATAAGTTTCGTCCAAGCATTTAATTTAAATATTTCTAAAAACACTGTAATAAGTCTTGCACGATCACTGTACCGAACACAAACTATGTATATAGGAATAGACGAACGTGGAAATTCTCACATGTTTCAGAAAAGGGAGCGAATTCTTTTTTCCTTGTCAAATATGTATAGGCATAATTTTTACACCTAATAATAATAATCATACTATATATAGTGATGGTAGTAGTGCTATAGTGGTGGTTGAGTCAAATATAGACCATAGCCCGCCTATCAGCGGGACCGGTACCGGTACCGGTGTATAGGTCATATTTTAATTTCGTGTTTTCATATAATATCCAAAATCCAACAAAAACTAAGTTACTACGTCTACGGACTGCGGAGTACGGAGTAATGTGAAACTTTTGTATAAATTTTGATTGCTAAATTGTCTTGTTTTGATACAGATATTTCATGGCTCTCTTCTTAAGAAAGTCTGTCGTTCTCGGCCTCGATCTCGGTCTCGGTCTTGGTCTCGGGAAGATGAGATGGAGAGAAGAATTGTCTGGAGGAGAAATTAGCATGAGAGGCGAGAGAAGAATAATATGAACTCAACTATTGACAAATGGTCCAAAGAAAAAATCCCAAACTAATGATGAGGGAGCCGATGCTATATGCTGCTTCTTTATAGGTATGTATGCAGGGACCTTATTTCTTTCATATTGGTTTATGGGCTGTAGCTTTTCTATATGTGCAGTGTATATCCATATGTACCTACCTATACCTACAAAATATGGCACATTTATTCTTATTTTGCTTAGCTTGATTTGGTTTAGTTTGTATTATTATTTGTGCTCCGTTTTTCTTTGGAGATAATCTGTAACTTTTTTCACAAACAATTTCTTCATTTTCATTTTCATCATGTTCAGGGATGAGATGGTAGTTTTAGTTTTTGCTTTTGTTGGTGCAGTTTTGGTGGAGAGTGGAATATAGAATATAGCGGTGAATGGTTCTCAATGTTGTCGTTGTCGGTCGGTTTTCTTGGGCACTCTTGAGGTTTCGTTTTTTTTTGGGTGAACGGTTTATTATTGTAATTCTGATTGTTTCGATAACTTTTCAGAGTTGCTAAGACGCTATACACTATATACCTGAAGCTTGATTCCACATGCGAATGTACAGACGCTTCTTCCATAGTTTTGTGAATTTTTGAATTTTTATGTTGACTCAAGACGCAATTGAATTCTCTAGGAAATAACCATACAACAGGACCAGAAGAATTGCAGGACCAGGCATATTCCCGAGCAAGCACCAGTACCAGTACCATCACCAGCACCAGGAGGGTCTTTTAAAATTATGTGTGTACAAAGATGCAATACTTTTTGTCTTTCTTTTAGTAATCGCCCTCTCGACTGTCTGTTTGGTTTGGTCTTGGTTTGCCAAGGGAAAGGGCAACTACTGTAAACGGCGAGGGCATAATAATATATTAAATTGAATATTGAATTGTGTGGGACGAAACTTTTCCGTGAAAAAAGTTGTTGTATAATCTGAAATTTCCAAGACGGCGGAGACGGGAAACGATCATTCCAGTTCTTTTCACGGTAATTCTGGAGTAATATAAAGTATTTTGACTTTATAATGTAATCGACTGTGTTCACTATGGAGTCAGAGGTCAGCTGATGAGATGGATGGACTAGCAATAAATTCATATAAGGTGGACCAAAAATCCAGCACCAACGTATGCATAATATCTATCTATACACACGTACACCGCTGTAGGATAGGATGAGCCTTATACCTATCCGTTAAAAAAAACAGAATATACAGTCCACACACTGGTGAAGGAAACAATACAGAAACTATTGTAAGTCATAAAGTATTGGAGTGAGGGGCAGAAATCATTGTAATTTCTTATTCAGTCCGTAGTTCTATAGGTTTAGTTTTGAAGGAGGAGGATATTAGGCAGTACTTTGTACATTGTAGTGGAACTTTGAACCCTTTTGGTATTTTTTAAAAGGTAAACTCCTCACTTTTTATATCGTCGGACCGACACTGGAACCCGGACCGGTACTGGTACTGGTACCGGTACCGGTACTGGTGCCGGTAACGGCTCTATCTCAAAGGTAGCGGTCCCCGTAGTCCTGCTCTTCCAATTCTTTTTTTCTTTGCCTTGGTCATCCGGGACTTTTTTTTGTTGAATGTTTGGGCATAGTCTTCCTCAAATTTGAAATTTTTCAATTTCTTTTGATCAAACATCGGAAAAGTTGGAGGACTGGAGGAGGAGGAGGAAGTTTTCTCTCAATCCTCTCAATAGTTTTTTTCAATAATATTATGATGATTTAAATTTTGAATGTATCAAACCAGGGCGAGGGCCATATAGCAGTAGTAGGGTTGCCTTGTCTTTTTAGACGTATGCTTGATGTTGGATGATTGTGTTATTACAGAAGAATATAAAAACATGGGGTAGTTTTTTTTATCTGTACAGTTGTATTCGTATAGTTTGGTTTGATTTGGTCGTGGGAAGCGTTGAATTTGGATTTGGGTTCAAGTTGCCTGTATAAATGTTTGTTTCCATTTGAATTTTAGTCGGTGGTAGAAGTTATACATACAGAAGTTATGTAATACAGTTCCTTTGTGAATACCTATATAGACTCCACACAGATATAGCTTGAGTTCCGTCAGGGGTAGTTTCGTGTAGTGGTTGCGGTTAGAAGTTATAGAGTTGTTGCGGTTACGTTTTATTACGTAACAACTTTATACCTTTAGCTTTCCGATTCCGACTCTCCGCGTCGTCACATGTCGTGTGTGTGTAGGCTTTTGCTTTTGTTAAGATTATGTATCCGTAGTTGTAGTAGTAGTAGTAGTAGTGGTAGTGAAAGGGCTGTGGCTGTCAGTGTGTGTGAGTTGCAATTGGATGCGAATTCAGCAAGCCTCAGGTATCTTCACTATTATGATTATGTACAATTTGCAGTTGCGTGTCTTGTTTGGGGGATAGGTAATTAAGGACCGAGGTAATCTCACCCCGCCTTGTTGTCTCTCTTGACTTGTATTTTGTATTGTATTGACATGGGTTGATTTTGAATTGACACATGTTACTCTCCTCTGTCTACCTCTCGGTCTGCCTGCAGGATTTTAAAAATGGGAACTTGGAATGTTTAAATATATTTTTTAAATATCTTTTTTTCTCCTGAGTTCTAGTTGATTGAACTAAAAAGTCGTTTTCTTTATTTTTTGTGCGGATTTTTGTTGTTGATGATGAGATGATGAGGAAGACACAATGCACTCAGGAAGATGACCAAGGCAGAACTGACTTTAATGTTAAAAGCCCGGGCCGTCTTATATACAGACTGGGTTAAATAATATGGTGATGAGATTCTGTCTCTCACTCTCTCTAGGGCTTCCTTTCCCAGCTCCATACAGTCCATACAGATAGAGTACATATGGAGTTGGAGGAGATGCATGTAGGTATGTACCTAAGTACATTACACACATTTAGTTAGGTGGATGGTTGTGTGGAAGTTGTGTACGTTACGGTTACGTACTCTGTCTCTTTCTCTGAGTCTGTATGTGTGTGTGTTGATATAGGAAGGAAGCTCGTCTCTTCATTAGATTTTCAAATGAACGTTTAGACTCATTTTACCAACCCTGACTTATTTTGCAAGTCTAAAACCAAATGATTATGTAAATAATTTTTCACCAACGAATTAATTCTCTACATTTTATACGTAACCCCCGTCCTTTCCAGTTTTTTTATATTCCATCATATCAGTCCCAGGCCACTCGAAAACCAAATCAAAATCCAACTCTGAAACTCTACGCGACGACTATCAGTATATCTGTATTGGCTATGTAGGTAGTGGTACTTCCAGTGCATTACATACTACTAATATACTCTGGATTTAAGAGTGGAAATGTCTGTGTATAATGTTTTCTACTATGACGAGAACGACCCACCATGGTCATAATAGAATAGACTAGAATATATAGTACCCACCTACCTAGTATAGGCAGTCTTTCGCTATGGATTTTACGACGGTGCCGGTGCCGGAGCCGGTACCGGTGAAGAGACTGACTGAGAGAGGAAAGGGAAAACTAACACCACTCGACTCACAATAAGCATCAGCAATTCAGTGTACAAAATTACCATTGCATATTGCATCACATTAGCAATTTTAACAGTTTGTTAGTACATATAATAGGATCTGGCTGGGAGGCCGCGGAGTGGAGTTCACATGTTGTTTACTTGAACTTTAACTTGAGCCTTTAGACAATTTTATCATTCGCCTCTCTGTCCTCATTAGACTGAGCCTAAAGTTTATATAAATAATGTTTCTGTAATGTCCCTTTTCCTTCAGTTACTTAAACCACACCGCACCGGAGGTCCTGGTCCTGGGTCCTGGGTACTCCTATTGTAGTATTTCACTCTATTATCTCTCCAACAGCACCAGCACCAGTACAAGCAATATGACACCCACTCTATACTGATATTACCAATGGTTACCGCGGGACCGCTATCGGGACAGGTAGTAAGTAAAATGGCTTCTGCTGAGTGTAGTTTAAACTTTGCGTAAAACCCTCACGTATCGTTATCATTAAATTCCCATTTTCAAGGTTGTAATCATAATTATTATTATTGTAAACCATCTCGATAATAATTATTATTACGAGGAATTTAAGAATTATTAGCACAATCACGAGCGTGTATACCTCTCAGTATTTAAGATTGCAATTGTGTAAATAAAAACCCTTACTCAAATTACTATAGCTATTGGTGTAAATGAATGGAGGTTTAAGGATTAATACGAATGAAACAACGGAACAGTAGTTGCAACAGCAGCCGTCATTAAATCTCATCCCTACAAAAAATCCTTAATTTTTTTAACATACCTAGGCACATAACAATCTGTAGATATTTTTCTTTTTAATGTAAATGAATTTATTGATGGGAAAAAGGATTAAGAAGAATTATTCTATTTAAGAAAAAAACATCCGAGACTCGGATGACTGAAGATTGAAGATGCGAGCGGATAGTATTATAAATGTGCATGCCTATCCCTTGTGTGTGTGTGTGTGTGTGTGTGTGTGTGTGTGTGTACAGTACAAAAGGAGCTACTGCCTACCTACCTATCTAGGTACTTATACAGCCAAAGGCGTATGACAGTAGCAGCTTTTAATTAGTCATTGACAAGCAATTAAAATTGACAGTAAGACAGTAGCAATGGAAGCTTATAGGACCGTTCAATTAAATGCACGCAATGCGAGAGAACGCACCACGTACGTCTCCGCCAACTCTCCCAATAAAACAACTACTGCAACCCACAAACAAACCAAACTATACTACATAGTATAATATAATGATGACCATTAACGGACGGACGGACGGACGGAGGTTGGTTACGCGTTTGGTTTGCAGACTGTCCATTGCATGTTACACGGTTTGTTTTCCTATTATATTACCTACATTACATACACCCACAAAAAAATAAAGGCTTTCCAAATTATCCAAATTACACGACTAAGATTACAATTATAATTACCTTATGAACTTACAATATTAATATCATGTGTAGTAGAATTTTCGTTTTTTGTTTAAATGTTATATAGAATCTACCTACCTACCTAGGTACCTGCATTTTTTTCTCACTCGCTCACTCGCTCCCTCACCTCATAATAAATATCTTTTGTGTCAATGTCAATGTCAGTGTGTTATCAGTCCAAATCCAATGCCTCTCTGCCTCTCTGTCCATCTCCATCTCCATGCCGGGCCTAGGGCCCAGATCAAATCACAACAAAACGTAAAAAACAAAATTGATATTGATGTAGTGGACTGAGCTGTTGACTGACAGTGTAGCTCACACATTGACCGTTCAATATTCACACGGTGTCAGAACTCAGAACAACAGTTACTGAGTAAATAATATCAGTATAATATAAATAGGGTATGAATTACTTTTTTTTAGCTTGGGTGCTAATTTTTGCCTAAAGAGTCAACGGAAAACAAAACAAATACACACCTAGTACCTAGTTAGAATACCTATAAGATAGGCAGGTTGTGCGTACAATGCAACACAGTTGCTGCCTACTATAAAGACTGAATGCATTCTCTACAAAATTTGTACATTTAAGATGAGATGGCGATGGGATGGGATAGCGGATAGTGGATAGGATGATATGGGATGCGATGAGATGAAATGAATGACATTTGAAATAAATAAAATAGAGAGGGTGAACTATCTCTGTCTCTCCCTGTGTACATACACATGGATAAAAAGAGGAGACAACAATGACAACATCCGGTGTGGATGGAGTCAGATTCGGAGTTGTAGTGAGTTAAATTCAAAGGCATATATAGCGAGGAGAAGTGTAGAATTATTGCCCGCTACCGACGACTCCTATGCTATGAGCTAAAAGTCAGAAAGGAGAACGACTTTATTACACTCGCTACTCTCCGACAGTCAACATTGTGCGTATAATAATGCTGGATCTCTCTCTGCCCGTCGCATATCCTTTGTAAAACATTTCTATTTGTTGGTATTTTGTATTTCTGCACTGTCTTTCTATATACCTATATGAGTTGTCACCCCAACTCCAACTCCTAAAGTCAAAGTCCCAACCGGACCCCCTCAGGTACTTACATACTGTAGACAATATGCACTCCCATTTTGACTCCCCATGTGAAGTATCCGTAGAGAGAGAGAGAGAGAAGTCGGAAATAAATTCCGGTTCGGGCTACATACAGTGTAGATATGTACGGGGGACTAAGGATGATTTGTGTTTGTTCTGAAAACCGGCTATAATGTTGATTGATTTTCTTTGGGAGGTCATCCGGTCCTTATCTATTAGGACATATTTAATGTTCCTTAATTCTTCCAGTCACTGTTGTTGCTCGTCCGTACATCATGACGTCCGCCGTAGTCCCATAGTCTAGAGTCCAGGCAGGACTATACATACGATTTGAATGGAGTAAAAACACCAACAAAGTATTTTAAATAAAGGGCTGTTATGGAGCTGGGAGAGCTGGAAGCTGGAAGTTGGACTCGTAAGATGATAGATATAGGATATGGTAATGATTGTGAGGAGAATAGAAGGAACAAACGGACTGTCCGAGAAACAATTTATCTAGTACTTTCCCCATTATTAGCATACAATAGGAATTGTCCTTTCCCTATTTCCTTTTCCTCTTCAGACGTTATATTGCCATCATACATTATTGTAGTCCTCATTGTTGTTGCTCCTTTGGCGTCGGCTTCGGCTTTGGTCTCGGCTTTGGAAAGCTATGATATTTTTTTATACCGGTATCGGTATCGGGGTCGGTGTCTTGTTGTCTACATTAGTCTAATGCTACAAATGCCTACACTTTTATACATTATAATATGAAGCTTTTTTTTGTGTATTTGAGATATTTTTTTTTACAAAAAAAAATGTACAAAGTCAAAATGTATTAAAATTAATGCACTCGCATTATAATGGTCATTCTGAATCTGGATACTGGATTCTACTTAATATTCCATTTAGAATTCATTTTTTAGCTGTCAGTTGATCTCGTTCGCTTAAATATATTATGATTATATTATAATGTTGACGTTGATTCTGGTTTCTATTAGTCTTTTTTTCTTTGCTCTGTGGCTGGTTTCTATGAGCTGGCCTCACTGAGAATTATAACCAGAAAGTTTCATGTATTTTTTCTATGTAGTATATATTCTAGATTTTTGTCCAAAGTTTTTGATTTTGATCTTGATTCATGGCTCTTGTCTACATGTTAATTTAAAATATTGGATCTGATACAAAATAATAAATTATCACTTAAAACTTTGTTTCAAACTCTACACTGCACTGTTCTGGTTTAAAAATTGTCTAAAAGAAATTGCAAAATTTCCAATTGAAATTAAAATTGAAAATTCTAAAACAAAAAAGATTCAAGAGACGACGAAGATTCATCTCCATCTCCCTGCACCTCTTCCAGTTGACAAAATTTACTATGCAAAGATATTTGACTTTCATATATAAATATATGTGTTGGGAGAGAGA